>OY728164.1:1867445854-1868645854 GCA_963277665.1 Viscum album | reverse complement strand
ATTAAACTATATTAATAATGTTGTAGGTATTAATGTAGAACCCCTTTCAATTGCGTACGTTCGTGATCCACGATTTACATTGAAATCATGGGAATGTAATATGATAAATTTGGATACTTATATTCATTTGAGTATAGATTATCACCATCAAACTGATAGGCAGTATGAAAGGATTATCCAAAAATTTTAGGACATTTGTGATCATGCTCACATGACATTCATGTTATGTGGGATAATAATTTACCTAAGGTAGAGTTTTCCTAGAATAATATGTTATATTTTAGTATTATAATGGAACCATATGATGCATTGTATAGAACGATATGTCGTAAACCAACATGATTATATACCATTATTAGAAGCCATCCTATAGGCCCATAGCTTGTGGATGAAAAAAAAGAAAAGGTAAAACCTATTCAAACCAATATAAAAGCACCTCAATGTAGGAAAGATACATATTTTGATAATTGAATAATGGATTTTGAATTTCATGTGGGAGACCATGTTTTCTTGAATCTATATCAATTGAATAATGTAATAGGATTTAGAAATAAATGGAAATTATACCCCAGCTACATTGGTACTTTTGAAATTATGGATTGAATTGGAGTTGTGGATTATTTCTTGGAAATTCTACCTAACCATTAAAATGATCATACTGTGTTTCTCATATCTTTTTTATGGACGTTCATTCCAAGCCCATTACATGTTCTCACATCAGGATAATTAGAATTGGAACATGATTTTTCATTTAATGAATAGATGTTATGGATGATAGACACTAAAGATTTCGTTTTTAGGAATCATAAAACTCGGATCTTAAATGTAATTTGGAAAAGTCATAAAATTGAAGAGGTGATGGGGGACATGTGGATCTTATGATAACAAATTATCAAAATATTTCTAATGGGGATGAAAATCTGGAACTTTCTAGGATAAAATTTTATAGGATGGGAAAATATAATGACCCAGAATTCAATCAATGACTTCAAATCTCTTTTTTTTTCATTTTCTCAAAAAACCACTTTATCACTGAGTGTTAACCTCACAAACTGAATACCAAATTTCAAACACCAAAAACATTAACATCCTTCAGGCATCAATATTCACCCCAAAACATCAAATTTCAAATTCAAGAAACTCAACCCGTCATTCAAAAAATCACACACAATAGCACGATCTGCCTCGAGCAATGCACCCAGATTCGCAATCAACACTTCATCGATATCACAACACATGTAATCAGAATCCTAGGGAACATAGCATCATCAACGCCGTAAACAAAGACCGAAAACCATCAAAATGGTAGTCGACCCGTCGGAGCATCAATCCACCTTCACCTGAGACAACTCCATCCTCGCTATCTATATATCATGATTTCACCATCGAATCAAACAAAAATACAAAACCAGAACCACCACCATAGCATCTTCAAGCAACATTTGGTTCAACTAGAATAAAAATCAGGCCGCCTTCGGGAGATCCATGACTCGCAGACCCAATATCTTTTCACAAATCAAACAAGAATACCAGCATTAAACAAACCCTTTCCATTGAAAAAACCACAATGGACATCAGGAAAAGCACCAGAACAGAAGGAACATAGCCACCCAAGAGGAGCTGCCTTGAACCCAGAACCACTGGAAGATCACATCCCAAAGCTTCTTGTTGACCACCGCACCAGACCGACTAGGAGAGGAGCAATGGGAGCTGAAGCCAGAGAAGATCTGGAATCGTCCGGGCACAAAACGACCTCCCAGGTAACACTGTCTATCATCCACCTCCAAGAGAATCAACGTCGTGAACCTACCAAGAACACAGAAAACCCCAAAACAAAAGAAATCGAAGCAACAGATCCACACTCCGATGTCACCATCCCAAGCTGACTTATGCACCATCGCGCTAGACCAAAGTGGGGTCTATCACGATGGAAAAACTGAAAAGGGAAGAGAAGAAGGGGAAATGGGCTTCGACCGCAAGAGAATTAGAACAGGAGGAACACCTAGAGACACGGACAATAAAGCCACCAGCCTATAAGGAGAAGACGCGATGAGACCGAACATCCATAGGGAGTACCATCGTCGAAGAAGGAGAAACACTAGAAGAGGGTGAGGGAGATTTCCATTTTTATGTTTATTTAATATAGTATAGATCACATAGAATCATATATATAAAAGAAAAAAACATTATAAATGAATAATAATGGAAATAATATTTGTTTTTTGAAGTTAAGGAACATATACTGATGAAATAGTAACATGAAAATAAGAATAGTAATGTGACCCATATGAATAGTAAACAATCCAATAGATTAGTAACCTCATCAATGAATGTAAACATAATATTTATCCTTCATATAAATTAATATACTATATAAATATATTATAGTATAAGTAAATAAATATTTTAAAAATTAGTAATTAACTGTTGCTATTTTTTGGAATCAAAAAAATTTAATTTCAATTTTTTAATTAACAAAACAATTTTAGAAAATAATTTTCCTAAAATTAATTCATAAATAAAATTTTTGTTAAATTATGATTTTTGGACAATTTAATGAAAACTTTTTAAATTATTCAGAGTGTTATAAAATATATTATATTTTTAAAAATAGAAATTTCTGAGTAATTAATGAATTTAATTAAAATATAAAATTTTCATATTTATAAAATTATTTTCATAAAATGGAGTATATTTTGAATCATAAACATTACAAAATGGAAACCTTTTAATTTTACAATTCTTCTAAAATACAGTCATTTATGGTGAATTGTAAAATAAAATAATTTTTGGTACAGATAAATTATATGTTAAATACTATATTACATGAGATGTAGATGTTTAAATCACAATAATATCTATCTTACAATAATTATATTGATATAATATATGATTTTTCTAAAAAAATTCATAATTTTCATCCAAAAAAGTAAACAAATGAATTAAATATTCATAAATCACCCATCACCTCCCCTATAAATACCAACCCTCTCCACCCCATCTCCACGCTCTTTCCAAGACTTGATCCATTTAAATTTATTCTAAATAATCTTCCCAAACCCCTAACCTATCATCTCAGTTACAAAATATACTTTTTGGATGATGGTGGAGAAGCTTACCTTTAGTCAATTTCTGTCACTCCTCCATTATTATAGCGAGCCAGGGAATCACACCTTGTAAATGTTGACTGTGAGGCCCGATGTGTTCATTTATCCTCAAGAAGGGACACTAATGGATTTTCTATTGGTGGGGAGCGTGTCGTCCTTTTTATAGGATTTACAGTATTACCAGTGACATAACATGAGGATTTATTAAAGGAGTTCCAAACATCCCCTTTGGCGATACATCATAGTGTTGTGAAGATATACTAGGACCTCTGATGTCAGTAATAGTGGCCAGGGATGAAGAAATCATTGGAAAAGTTTGTTCCATGATGCATCAATAGTCATTAACATTTTTTATATAGTATCGCTATGAATTATGAATTTCACATATATCGTTGAACAATCTCTTAATCCTTAGAAATCCAATTATTTTACAATAAAATAATAGTTATTATTATTTCCATGATGAACCAGGACTCCTGATTATTATAAAAAAATATTGGCAAAATAAATAAATTTTTATTTAAATGATATTTTATATATAATTTCATATAGATCATTATGTCACCTCTTCAATCCCCTTTGGTAAATAAATAAATATTGAACTAATGTATAAATATTTATCAGATATTCTACTCACATAATAATCATTCAAAAAAATAGGTAATAAATATTTCCAATCAACATAATTCAAAACAATATTTTTCTAATAAAATCATAATAATTATTTTATATTATTTAATTAATATATAATTTAACATTGGTTATCAATATACTTAATGTAAGACCCTTTAAACCCCTTTATAGGTGGAATTATTCTAAATTTTCCAAAAGAAAAAGATTATAATCTATAATAACATAAAAAAACCATAGTGGAAGACATGATTATATCAATAACAACTTCATATTATGAATTATCCCTATGTAACATATTATCATTGTCTTGATAACTCATCATTAAGGTTGCATCAATTTTATAATTAATCTATATTCTTGATATAAATTTTTTTACTTTTAAAATATAATCGTACCAATAAAGAATCAATGGTAATTTAATTAATTAGTTTGTTCTATTAATAATCAATTCCTTGTTTTTATACATAATCTAGTGTACAATGTAGTTGGTACATGTGAAGTAACACTAACAAACTCCCACATACACTAAAGATATATTCTAATGACATTCATTCCACATTCCCCCACATGATTATCAGAATTATATTGAGATATGGATTTAATCAACTGTTATTTTATGTTCGTATCCATGGAAAAATTTCAAACCACAACCTCTCCTGTCTGATAAATAACTATCAAGAGGTTATTCCGTCCAAGAATATGATTCATCCTTTGAATTGACCATACCTCCTTGGAATGGTGTACCCATAAATGATTTTCATTATACAATTTCATGGTGTATTTATCATAAGGAAAATATAATGATATTGGATTAATATTTTAATCCATAATTCTTCTTTAGATACAATAGAAAATAAAATAAAATTAAATCCTTTTGTATAATCATTGGTAATTGAATATTTTGACCTCTTCCGTCTCATAGCTCTTCCATTGAGAGAGAAGACAAGAAATGACAAAAAAATTATATCATTTTTAATTTTTTATAAATATTCATTAGCATAACTAATGATGAAAAAGTTATTTTCACACACTAAGATATAAAATTACACATTGTTCGATTGCATACACAACATGAAACATGTATCTTAAATGAACTGTGAAATATTATTATTTAAATATGATCGTTATAATGTGGTAATTGAAATGGAATATATCAATATGATTAAAAAATTATGAAATATATAAAAAGGAGATACTAAATATAATTGTATTTATTATTTTTTATTAAATATGTACTAATGCCTTTATAATGGAATCTTATTCTTCCAAATATTTACTTTTCAAAAATGGTTTTCATTGATTGTTATTATATAATTTTATATTTAATTTAAATAACATAAAAACAATTTATTTGTTAAAATGATATCAATTTGGAATGTATCAATTGAAAATCATCTTATAGTGAATTTTTTTTATATCTCTGAAAAGATTGATTTTTAGGTGAATTGTGAAAATTTATATTTTCATTGAAAACCAATTTTTTTTTCAAGAAATAAAAATTTCCCTAGTTATTATAAAATCATTTAAATGTAAAATTATATCTATTATCATATTAATAAGTCAATTATATTTTTTGGAAATAATTTTATCACCAAATTTTGTATAAACCTAATGTTATACATAAAAGGAATTTATATGAAAATATATTTTTCATTACATATTGACATTTAATAATCTATTATTTTATGGGACAAATAGAAATGGAATCTTGAAAAAATGATTCCATATTTATATTTAGAAATTCCAAATTTGGAAAACAATTCCCTTCTATTTTTTTCTATAATGAATAGTAAGCATAACAATAAATTGTCACCACAATAAGGGTAAAGTCAGCAATTAAGGTTTGAAAATATCATAAGGACTAAAATTACACTAAAAAATTAATTTATCTTACATGATGAGTTTTTTTTGGGAATTTCCATCCACTTTTATTATATTGGGAAAATTGCTTACATAGTTCATTTATTTTGACCATTATAATATTTCAGTAATTTTTTCTTAAAATTTTTAACTTCCTTGCATTTAATATCTATAATATTTTTTAATAATGAGAAAAACAACATATTATTTGTTATAAATGATTATCTGGTATATTAATTAATTTATTTTGGCACTCTAATTTTTTTCATTGACTGAACAATTAAATCCAATGATTATACACCTCTGACACAATATTTATTCAATTAATAGAAAAATAAGATATGTATTTTTAAAAAAATTAAAAAATTAATGAATTATTATAATTTTAGAGTTTTATAGATAAATATGATGTTTTAGGCCTATTTTATATGAATGGTTTTTAATTTTTTATTTTTAGGTTGTATTTAATGAAATATTAATTTAATAGTGTAAAAATCAAATGTAAGTATATTTTATGAAAATTATGTATTATTAAATTTTATAAAATCCATAAAAATAATAAAAGTAGATAATTAAGATATGATATATAGAAATATCTAATCCCACTAACATTTCATGGATAATAATAACCTTATAGGGAAAATTAAAACCATTTTAGAGTGAAAAACGTTGTTACCAAAGTAAAGCATAAATTAGTTATCTAAGCGGTTAAACAAAAAAAATAAAGTTTTAAATACCATATAAAACTATCCAAATACTATTGGTTGATGATTTTTTAACAATAAATAATATTACATTATAAAATATTTACACATTTTTTCACTTTTAAATGAAAATAAATTTATTAAAATTAAATAATATTATTAATTCCACATGTGTCCTTCCATTTAATATATAAAGGAAACTCCTATACTACTTTTAAATAATGAATAAATATATTATTAAGAAAATAATTTCAAAAATCCCTTAAAAAAATTTATTGGTCTCAATTTATGAATAACATGATCTTTAGGGGATTAAGGATTAAAACATGTGTTTTTCCGAAGAAGATGTATAACTTTTAACCAAATGTTATAGTTTTATTTATTATTATAGATACTTCAAATAATATTAAAACATTATAAATAATAATAAAAAATATCTTCAATATATTTATATGTTGTTATATTAATTTAATATCTTATAACCATCTACCCTTCCATCAAATGGGAAATGAATATTTTATTCATCTGCACTGCAGACAACCACCTTACGATCTAATGTTATTCATTTCCCATCATTGAATACCATTTATTGTTCTAATGATGGATTTTATGTTTATATATTACATTAATAAGAATTATAGAATTATAAAAAAAATATCATCTACTTTCATACCATTCCATTCATTGAAAAATTAAAATGATGTTTATGTGTATGTGTTGACTACCACCGCAATGAAACGATGTTATTTAATTTCCACCCCAACATTACATGGATAGTATATATAAAAACTTATTTAATAATCAATATGGTACTTATTATATATTTATAATTATTGAAAGGTAAAATATTTCTTATTTTATTTTAATCAAGATTGTTTAAAAATAAAAATGTGACTCATATGTATATACCCATTATGTTTCCTTGATTCTAATGTACTTGACTATTCATTACCATATTTCATGGTTGGTTTTAAAAGTATAATTCGTTTATAAAAATAATAATTAATTTATTAGTAGTATTATTTATATTTTCAAATAACTTCCACTTTTATTATACATAGCCAGTGAAGTCATATTAGATATATGAACTGAATATCATTGAAATTCCCATTTAAAACATAATTAATGAATTAATTTGGTATAAAATTGTATTAAATAAACTAAATTGAATAATAAACATGATTTTTGTTCTGTATAAATTAAATAGTTAATATAAAAATATTCATGATGATAAAGAATGTACATTACAAGTCTGGCCTAACGTAATAGATTGCATAACCCAATTTATTTTCGTTGGGTTATATTACTTCATTAATGTGTTTTATATGCTAATATTATGTGAATGAGGACCCATTATTATCTTATGATATACTTATAGTTTATTTTTTTGGATTTAAATTATTTAAACATGATCAAATTATTGATTCATACACATTTCAATGATATGATCATTATAAAGGATTCCGTCTCAATTTCACTTCACTAATAAAAATATTAATATTTTCAGCAATTCATTATATATAATGAATATAATGTCATTTTACATGTTATAGTATGAATCCACGATACATAATGATATTTTATGTTTTAATGGTAATTATTTCATCCAAGGGGATTGGGGTGGTTTTTTTTCCAAATTTGAAGGGATTTCTGTAATAAATTAACATTCATTAGGATATAGTTATAATAAATTGACTATATTATACCATGATTTTGTATGGAGTTAAATACAGACATATTAAATTTTATTTCCAATTATCTTGGGTGGATTTATTAAATTTCACACATATTTTCATAATAGATTAATTCACACGTCAACTATATAATAATTGAAATGTATTTCATCTAACATTATTTCTATTATTGTGGATTTTATGGTTATGCACAAAATTTTATTTATATGGGGCATACAGAATCCTTTTTCGTGATATATATTGAATCCCTAAATAATTGTCTTATTTTATGTTTTAATTTGAATTAATTCATCCGTGTGGATTTTATGACAATATTACCATGTGTTAAAGGGTTTCATAAATCAATTTCATTCGAAAGGGTTATACTTCAAATTGTTTGACTATGTTATCACACAATAATGTGTGAAATGAACTCAAATTTTATTAGTGTAAAATACCAAATCTTATTTATGGAATTATTTTTCTCACGCATAATCACTTAATTTATAAATTTTTACATAAATGATGTGATATTTCGAAGGGCTTCTCATCTCACATTTATTTCTGTTGGACTTATTCTATATTAATCAATAAATTATATTGTTTGTTGTATATACATCATATTTGATGTGTAATACAATGAATATATTTATATTTATGGAATTTTATGATTTATTTTATGATATTCATTCGTTGTTCCTATTATTCAGAAGTAACCACATTGATAAAATTTTATTTCACAATGTCATTATTATGGAATATTGTTTATATTTAAGTATCAACTCCTAAAAGTATTTTCTATCAATATCTTGAAACCAATATATTTATTCCTCATATTATTACTTATATATATTAAAAGGAATCGTTTTATTTTAATGTTATTATGTAAAAAAATACATAATGGTTTTTTAAAACAAGATATACATTATTTTTCTAATCATCCATGAATATTTTTCTTCATCATGTATATTTTCATTAAAATGTTTTAATGACTATTTTTAATATTCCAAAATTTTGAATTAATGAAAATTTTACCCATGTTTTAATTTATATATATATTTTGAAAATTAAACTTCTTGTTTTTTTATTAAGACACTTTTATTACTTTTTACAGAAAAATGATAAAGGAATCTATATTATAGTGTACTCCATGGGAATAAATATTCAGCTATAATTCCTAGCTAATGATTTTTATCATACTATAAAATATTCCATGTTTAATTTTTTTTAAAAAAATTTACCATAATTTTTTTAAATTTTTTTATTATTTAAAAAATTATATAAAATTGAATGGGTTATTTTCCTCATGATTTTTTTAATGATCTTATTATGGAATTTTTAATCATCAATGATAACAATGAATTATTTTTATAATGATCTATAGAGAATTTTTTTAATAATACCATCTATATTCTTCGAATTGATGGTTTATGAATTGTTGTACATGGGACGATATTTGAAAGTACATATTTTATTTTATTCAATAATAAATGATATTGATTATATGGTATGGTTATTATGATTTACTATTAATTAGTATAATAAATTCAGTAGAATTATAATGAGATTGGTGGTGCCTATAATTATATATCTCATTGGTTCACTAGTAGGCCTCTTCAGATAAACCAGTTTAATTAAATTATTAAATTGGTTTTTCGGGTATACTTCCCAATAGTTTAAACTAAAAATGAACAAGGCCTTAATGGTCTGATACAAATGTATGAAATTATTCATTAAATTATTATTAAATTAGTTGATAATGTCCATGTGATTATTTTTAATAATAACCTTGCAAGATGTTTTGAGACCGTCTGATTGTCTATATCAAATAATTTGATCTTTATTTACTCATTCCACATTAGTATTCATGCTAATATTATTGATTAAATGATATCTGTTTTCTGTTACTAACAATTCCATATTTATGGTTGAATACTTCTTCTATATGAAACCCATGCATCTCATCTGAGTAGATCCTTTATTTCTTCCTTTACATAGAACATGAAGAAAGAATTATTTGAAGTGATAAACATTTATAATATTTCTTTCACTACATTTTGTATTTAATGTATTGAAATATAATTGTAGATTCAATTATATATATATTGTTTATCAAGACTTATAAACCATTTTTTCATTAAGGATGAGGTCACATGTATCTATTGTAAATGTAATGAAGTAACCATCAGATTTGGGATATTGGAGTTGAAGTCATTATAGTTGGTATCATTGTATGTTTGTAGAAATGTTTTTAATTATATTTAGGTAAACATTAATTAAGGAAAATAATCCTAGAACAACATCTGAGGATGAATATAAGTATATTATAAAATCATAATAATTTGATAAGAAATAGATTTTGATATTTTTATATAAATACATCAAGGAATAGATATTAAAAGTGGATATGTTTTTTGAATATATGTATATAGTGTTAATACCACTCAATATAGTTGGTCAAGTATATCCTGGCAATCATTCTGATGAATGGTCTGTGTTCCGTTATGGTACATCAATTTTGGAACTTCTAGGGAAAAGATTTAGTATTATTTACATTTTCTCTCTGACCCCTGATGATGAATTAGAGAATAAACATATAAAAAACATTGATATTCTATATAGATATGGGATAGACCTAATGATTTAGGTGTTGGTTACTCTAATTTTGATCATATTTTTAAATGCTTTGATACCAATTTTTCGTCCTAATGTGATGGGATTTTGGGGTGGTTATAGATATTTTTTTTGTGAAATATATGCGAATACCATAATTTTGTTTACTATATATTCTAGTGGTAAGTTTATTTTATATAAAATTCTTCTTTATTTTTTGGAAATATGTATAATATTATTGATGACTACTGGGGTTAATTTGATCATTGATATTAAGGTAGTAATAGTTAATTAATATTATTTAATTTAGTGAAAATGTGTATGTTTTACAACTATAATTAGTTGAATCAAATTTATATAATGATTAATTTTATTTGAATGATATTTATAACATTCATTTGTAATTTCATAGGAATTTTACTTATATTGATTTTAAAAAATGACAAGAAACATGTCGTGGGACAACCCATCACATCTGGTAATGGTGTTTGGCTTAAATCAATAACTCATGGGTAACATGGGAGTAATATCCAACAATGTACTATGTGATGTCTTGATTAGTCTTATATATTATAAAATAATTGATTTTATTGATAAATATTTTTTTTATTTTGGAAAAAATAACATATGAGAATAAATTATTGAATTTTTCAGATTTTTAGGATATTAATGATATTTTGTGAAATGATTCATTGATTTGAGGTATGTGTAAACCTTATATGTAAAAATTAAATTAACATGTATGAATATTTATTAATAATAAAAATAATTTTGGAATGATGAGGTTTTTTGGGCTATAAAGTTTTATATATAGTGAATGATTTATGTTGAACATTAGATATGAAGATTGAAATGAGTTTTTCTTCATTTTAGAAATTATATAATTTTTTATACCATTTTTTTTATTTATATTAATATCTATAGAAACAATGAATGTTCTCATATTATTTTTCGAATCATGCGATCCATTATAATTTTATTTTAGTGCATCCACCATGAATAATTTTTCGTGAATACTCGTCTTTTGTTGAAACTGATGAGATTCTATTTGAAATCAATAAAAGGATGAAATTATATATTTCAAGTAAGTATATTTTATTATTTTTATAAAATAACAATGAAATTATTTCTAAAGGTAAGTAAAACGATCATAAAACAACAATTTCATTCTATAGTAATCATTTCTAATTAATTAATCGCTTTTTCTCTGAAAATATTTTTCTAGATTTTTGATTATTAACTTTCTTGAGATCAAATTCTAAATCAAAATCTATTAGTCCTTGGGAATTATTCTACCATAAATGTACATATTTTCACTTGAAATTATAGTTCTCTTCTTTGTGAACCATATTTTCTATTATTTAAGATGAGTTTTTTATTTTTGTTTCCATATATATCAGAGGATGTTATATTAAGCCTTTATATAATGTTGGTTTTCTAAAAAAGTATTTTCAAATTATAAAACCTCAATTAATGAGAAAATTTTCAAATTGAAATGAAAATAATTATTATATGTTGTAAAATGAAACACCCTCATGATTTTAAATGAATGATATTCATGATAGCATGCGCAAAACAAAACACGAAGCGTAAATGAACCACAAAATATTTTTATTTAAATATAAAAGATATAACCTATCTATTGAATAAGTGGATTTGAATATTATTAAACACATTATGAATCATATATGAAGGAAATGATCAATTAATATGTATTTATTATTATTTTATAATTAAGCAAACAAAATTAAAGAATAAATTTTGATCTTTAAAATAAATAATCTTCAAAAGTATTTTTTATTTGAAAATTTCAAAATATATTATAATTATATTATAGAAAATATATGAATTTTATTTTATAAATATAATATAATGTATTAAGTAAATATCTTATAATTAGTTATTATTTATTTGTAATTCTCTTAAAATTCTTATTTTACAGTTAATGGTGAGTAGTATTTATTTTTATTTTAAACTATATTTTGGTTTTAATAATTTACAAAGTTATATTTATTCATGATGGAGTATATATAAATATTTTCATATTATTCTATAAATAATTCAATTGAGATCATCATAATTAATTTTATAATTTAATTTAGTATAAAAAAAATTATACTTTTAAATCCATTTCTCTATGAAATCATTTTAATTGTGTTATACATTTTAATATTAAATTAATTTATAGAACATATATAAATTGAGTCTTAAATACTATATTCTATATTTTTAATCATGTGGTAAGGATTTTGTACATTTTTCATTTTTTGACATTATTATGAGTAACCATAGTAAATAAATTTCACTACTATAATGGTAAATTGGGTAATTATGGTTAAAAAATATGACAAGGAATAAAAAACAACAATAGCATGTGAAATTATTTTATTTTTTAGTGTTGTTCATCCATTACCATAAAATTCATTAAAATGTGGAATTGTATCCCCACATTTTCTTCAATTGGACCATTATAAAAGTAAATGATGAAGCAAAAAACAACACAATATTCTTTCAAATATCTATAATAATTTTTGATAGGGGGAAATAATAAGAATGTTATGATATAAAAATTATTTTTAATAGTAATTAATTTTTTGGAATGAAATTTTATATTTATTTTTTTTATCAAAAAATTTGCATTAATTCTTATGAAATCCGACATAATGTCTATTCGATCAGTAGAAAAATAAAATAAAGTATTGATAAAATATTTAAAGTAATTCAATGAAGGTTAGTTATTATGTTCCATTAACATTATAGATACATATGAAAATATAGGTATTTTCTAAATGATTTTATTTTAATTGCATATTTTTATTGATATATTAAAATTCACATTAAAATAATAGTTTTATAAACTATATTAATGATATTTAAAAAAAATATTATTTCATTAAATTATTAAAATACCTAAAAACATGAAATATGAAAATGGGGATAATATATGTTTTAAAATATCATCCATGAGACATTTATGAGTTAATTTTGATTTTATCAGAAAAAATATATCCCATTATGTGGGAAAAGGGTGCTATCACGGTTAATCATAAAATTAGTCAACTAAGGTGTTAAACTAAGACATTTGGTATAAAATTTCACATAAAACTCTAAAAATTTTATTGTATTAGAATTTTTAAACAATTTAATATGTCATGTTAAAATTTATTTCCAAATTTTGCTATAATAATATTAAAATGAATTTATTTTATTTAAATATTTTTATTCATTATTTTTTTTTCCTTTCAATCACTATAAAATTGAACTTTCCCTCCATTATTTTTCCCTAATAAAAAAAATGGATTTCAAAATACCTACCCCAATATCATAATTAAATTCAATAACACATTATATATATATTATTTTCTTCATAATAAAAACCAACGAGGGATTAAGATTTAATGCAAGGGATTTTGTTTGGAGTAGAGTGATAACTTTTACCCATTTTTGTACTTCTTCTTCTATCTACTTAATTTATTAATTATATTTTCGTAAATGATAAAATAATTATCTCAAATATAACAATATTTTTTATGTTAATTTAATGTCTTTTATCCCTCTCCTCTTCAAACTAATGGGAAATGAATCCATCTGAATTGCATATGATGGACTGCCTCCTCACGAACCAATTTAAATGCATTTGAATCACTACATCTCACTACTATTTATAATGATGTATTTAATATTTATATATGAAGTTAATGAAATATTTATCATTTTAAGGGATAATATATCATATAACTTTTTACCATTACATCCATTTAAAAATTGTACCCCTGTTCTTGTGTACGTGTGGAAAACCACCCATAAGATGTGATGTGATTTGTTTTCCATAACTCCATCAGATGAATGATATAAATAAAATTTTATGAAAAATTGAAAGTTTCTTTATTATATAATTGTAATTATTTATTTGTGAAATAACATTTACATTATTTCTATCATAATCATTAATGAATGGATGTGATACTCATTTGAATTTATGTATTACCGTCTCAATGATTGTAACATAATTAATTTTTAATATCCATATTTCATGAATGGGTTAATTATTATTAATAATGAATAAAAATGTTAATTATTTAGTTATTATTATTATATATATGATTAAAAAATGAACTATTTTAGTATTATCACCCCACCAAACATGATTTCAACATATGATCTCAAAAATCATCGAAACATCTGACTGGAACGTAATTGAGTAAGTAAAAAAATTACATGGTCATATCTAAAATAAAAATAATAATAATTTTAAAAAGGTTTTTTGATCAATTAATTAAAAAACTTAAGTTTATTATTAAGAAAGATAAATAACATATGTGGTGAGTCTGACCTAAGGTAAGGGATTTCCTAACTGATATAATTTTCATTGGTATATATGACTTATTTATTATTATTGATATGTTAATATTTTTTGTGTAATAATATCTATTTTTTTTTGTATTTCCAATTTTTTAAGTAGATTTACATTATTCACACATAATCTCTTCTTTGATTTATTCTCATTTCAATGGTAGATTCGTCTTAATGGATTTGATCTCTATTTCCATCATAGGAGAATATTTTATGGTTTTCTCAAAATTAATTTATATGTTTTATATACTACCCTTTGAAATTTTATAACAATACTTCACAATAAATCAAGATATTTTATGTTTCAATTCAGATTACTTAATCTAATGGGATTTGACATGAATGTTTCCTAGTGGTAACAGATTTCATAAACCCATTTCTGTATGTTTTTATACTATAAAAATGGCCTTTATAGATCTAGAGAAATGTTTTGATAACGGAGATCTTTTATTAGTTATTTTTTAGAGAAGATAAAATATTATTGTTATCTATTATTTTTTAAAGTGTTAATGAAACACAATGTTTTTCAACACCTTTTTATCACTAACAAAGGTTTCCATTTATTAGCATGTTAATTATTACTCTACTAAAGGGTATAATTTTTAACATTGATAATGTGTATAATTTATCAGAACTTTTTTTTTTGCACTGATAAAGGTCCTGATTGAAATGAAATAATTAATAAAATAGGAATTAAAATAATTAATTTAAAAGAGGGTTTAAAAAATATGTAAAATTACTATTTGTTGATAAAAATGAATAAAGTTAATAAATATATATATATATATAAATATTAGTAAAACTAATAATTATAGTATATATTAATGATATATATTTTTCAAATGAGTAATAATAAATATTTAAACATATAAAAATAAAAAATAAGTATATTATGAAAAATATGTAACACCTTAATAATTTAATAATTATTATTAAAAATGAATACATTTATAGTAGATATATATTATATTTATTAATAAACAGTAAATATTTACTATTGTTATATTAATTGTATAAAGTTTTATTATTGAATAAATAAATAAAAAATATATGAATTTCAATAATTAACAACAAAAATAAAATTTTATAAATTATAATAATATAATATATATTAAAAAAGAATATGTTTAATAATCATTAAAAAATTATTAATGAAACAATTATTAATAAAAATGAATATGTTTAATATATATATAATAAACATTAATAAATAATTTATATTAAATGTTAATCTATAAAATGAATAAAATGTAATAAATAAAAACATATTAACAGACTATTCATTTCTAGTGGTTTTTATACACATTTATTCATTAATAAATTAAATATAGAAATATATTCATATATATATATATATATATCTATAGTATTTCATAAAATATGAATTATATTTAGGAAAATATATATGCATTACATTTATTTAGTCATATATTTATTGAAGATAGGTTAATAATGGAGAATTAATAATTCTTAAAAATACCGACTAAATGCATTGAGTAATGGAAAAAATATAAAATTTGGTTTAATTTTTCTATATAACATCTACTAATCATGTGTTATATTGATTTCTTATATATTTACTTAAATAATGTGTTTTTATATACAATCTAATCAATCAAATAATTATGGTATTAATAAAATATTATTTAGAATCAGAAACTGCAAATATTTATGTAATTTAATCACATTTTCGTAATAATTTTTGATTATTTATAAAATGATAAATTTAATATAGTATGTTTTTAAAATATAAAATTCATATATTTTTTGTAATGTTATTATATTAAGGTATTTTTTCATTTTTAATTTTTTTTAATTTAATCATTTTATATTATCTATTGACATATATATTTAATAACTATGTTTGAACATTTTAAATAAATATCCATCTTTATTCTGAATCATTTCAATATTTTGTAAATATATTTTTTTAATTTATTAAAATCACCCATTTATTAAATATTTTTAAAGTGTACACCTATTTTTCTATTCAATTTCACTCATTTTTGACAGGTATGATTCTAAAATTATAAATCCATTAATAAATATTTAAATATATTAGTATTTATATATTAATAAATATATTAATAATATAATAGTTACTATATTTATATATTTATATATTTAAAATTATAAATAAACTATTATTTTATACTTTTAAAGTATTTATATATTTAGAACTAAATAATTTTAGACATTTAAATAATTATAAATTTATTATAATTTTACTTAAATAATGAATATATTTACAATATTATTATTAATATTTATATTAACATTAATATTATTATATATATATATATATTTATTATATATATAAAGATATAAATATAAAAATAAAAACATTTAAAAAAGTATTTATATAATTATAAGTAAAAAATTATATAATTAAATAATTATAAACATATAATAAATATATTTAAATAATGAATACATTTTATATATTTATAATTTCATATTTATAAATTATATATGTATATATTATAATATAAATATATTTATAAATATAAATTATAATAAATATATGTAAATAATGAATATATTTACAATATTTGTAAAAATAAATATTTTTCAAATAATTAAATATATATAAATGCATAAGTATATTTAAAAAATTTATTTATTATTATATTTATACATCCATTATCAGCACTACTGTTTCATCATTGATAAAGACATATTTCATCTCTATTATAACATTACCACTAACAACGATGACTTTTATGAGTGATTTTAAGCGATGACAATTCTTTATATTTATCATAGATTTTTCTTAGATGCATTGATAAATGTGTACCGAATCTATTTAATGAACCCTATCCAGTTTCGAAGTAGTTACTATACCTAATGATTTATATGGAAGTTGTCGATATTTGGTGCTCTTCCACATCGAATTCAAGCTCAAATCACGGAAAATATCAATGGTGTATCAATTCCAATGATAGAATCCAAGGATCAAATGATTAAATGCTTGAATGTATCCAAGTATCAAACTAATACATGATTTATCAATATATATACATTCTAAGGGATGATTCAAATCATAAATTAAAGATATGATATTTTATCATCCTCCTCACTCGTTGATTGTGTTGTTGGTGACATGTGTTTTCATTTTTTTATTTATTGCCTCTTTATATACATTATAGATTTCTACATTACATTCTATAATGAACTCATAATTTTCAGTCTCAATGATTTTTGGTTTTCATTGAACTTGTAATCTCATTTTATGCTTCCTTGTTACATTTGAAGGCTTCGACCAACTAATTTCATCCAGTTTGGTAAGTTGCTCCATTCAAATTCCATTATACAAGCTAGCATGAAGTATGGCATAATTTAAATCAATAGTTTTCTCTATAGTAATTTGAATTATAATTATCCATGATGGCGTTATGGATTTATAAATTTTTTTCATAAGATTTCAATAACATTAAATGATTTTATCTTATGTTTAAATGTTTTTTAAATCCTTCCATTTTAGTTATTCACAAAAAGTGTTTATTAAATATCCACCCAGTATTATTATTACGTAAAAAAATGGATGTCATGCAATGATTTCTTATTAATAATAATGAATTACCATTATGGTTTGATAATGGATTTATATGAATTAAATCATTTTGGGTATTTTTGAAGTTGCTTTTTATGATTTCAAATAACATGGATATATTGTTTCCTTTATTTGTATTTAATGTTATGGATGGGTTTCAATTGAAAATTTTGATAACATTTATCGTATTTTCAAAGGATGTATTCAATTTTGATATGTTTTCAAAATATATTGATATTTTGTATTATAAACACCCTTAATGTTATGGCCCTTATATATTCATAAGTGAAAAGTTAATTGTTATTGTATTATGGATTGATCATGGGTCATTGATATAATTGTATTTATTTTGTAGTTATGAAGGGTATATTCATTAAAGGGAGCTCGATGGTGTGAGTGATTTTACATTTAATGAAATGTTGTAATATGTAATTTTATCATATTGAGATGTTTAATATTATATTATTCACCTACACATAAGCACCAGTACGTATTTTTACCTTAATCATTTGTATAGTATGTAAAATTTTATTTCTGTTAATTTTAAATATTTATTCCTATCACTAGTAAAAGTAATAAAATATTTTATACCTCCATCAGTTAATAAACCATTTAATTAAAATTTATAAGAATGAAATAATTCTATGATTAATAAATTCATACAAGACTATGATTTTATACATTTCCAGATTCTATTCATGCATCATTTTTTTATAAATTTTATTTTAAATTATATAAATTTAATTTCCTCATTATATTAAATGAATAAGAATTGGAATGGGAAAAATTATGATGAACCAAGATAGTATGTTATACAACCCGACACCAGACATGATTCGAAAAATGGCTCAAAGTGAGTTCCCAAAACCCACAGGTTGGAATTTAGTGTCATCAATCAAAAGGATTCAATGGGAAAGATATAACATAATGAATAATGAGGATTAAGGCACCAAAACTGAACACTCAATAAAAACCCATAACAAATCCTTAATAGATAAAAATGATATAGATACAATAAATGAAGAATCAAATTAAAAAATGATAAAAAAATCTTTGATTAAACCATGATAACACTATCACCACGTGACCTCTTAGTGACTACCAACTACAATACCAACATGCTCTAATATTTGGAACATAAAACAGATAGCTTCACCTTCAAAAGAACTCTATTCAAACAACACATAATGGTATATGTTGGGCGGGAGGTTATACAACTATATAGGTAATCACCACATATTTCATAAATTTAATTTCTTGAAATAGACCTTAGACACAAGATAGAATAACAATAAAAAATTAGGTTTCAAACCATTTTAAACATCCAAACTAATTTTTCCGCAATTCAAATAATATTTTAAATTAAACAACTCACACTACTTTCCTTTTTTAATATTTTTCTACTTTCGGCAAGCCAGTTCAAAAAAAAACCAAGTGCAATACATACCAAGTGATTAAACATGAGCAGTCAAGAAAGTAAAGAAAACCAACAAATTAAACATAACAAGGAGACCCAATATCTAATATACAACATAAATGAACAAAAAAATATTGTAACTAAAGAGAATTTTCTAAACACCTAAAAGAAAAATCTACAAGGAAATACATTTCTCGAAGAATATTCTTTGACATCAAAATATACTTGAGGTCCACCATATACCAAGGGCTACTACCAAATCACATGAGAATCACATCACAAGAGAGCACTATAGAAAATACCTCTGGGTAACTGTCACAAGTGATACACTAAGAACCTTGTACATCAGTAATCAAAATCATCAAACTCAAATAACAACTGGGTTCCCATGCATGATGCAATAAGATGGAAAATCTCATTGGCCTAGTAGTCTCAAGATAATATACCAACACCATCAATATTTTTTAAAAAATGACATATGATGGATATTTTGAAGATCATAGTGCTCTCAAATATTAAGAAATGTTTAGTTAGTGATTCAAGAGTAAATCCGTTGAATTGAATTATGGTTTTACGACTTCCAACTAAACCTGCATCATTATACAAGAAGAATATGGGATTTTCAATTCCAAATCAGTAGAATATTAGTTATAGTTTCCCACCTATATTTATGGGATTCCCTTTGTGGTAAATATCAATTTAACACAACACATATTTCATTACCTTCACACATGCATGCCAAGCAACACATGAAGATGAGAAAAGACCATTTTCACAATTCTCATTTATCCAAATATCATTTCACAATACAAACCACCCTTTCCATAAAAAATCCACATTTCAAATCATTTTATAATACTTATAATGCCTTTACACAAGCCAAGTATTATTCCATTTTCAAAACATCCCATGATTACTACTAGGCTTATACATTACAGGGGTTCCAAAACCAACTTCCTTAATATATCAATGTGTAAATTGGGTCTTCAAAACATTACTCATCATCATTAACTTCTCAAAAGAAACAAAAATCTCCAACCAGGACTTTAAACTTACGAATCCATATTGATTAATAAATTACCACTATAACCCTTTTCTTAAGTAACCATAAATACACCAATTTCACATTGACAATTCCAAATGACTATTTACATAAATTTAAAAACCAAGACACTAATAATAGTGCCAAACATGCAACTATTTTGACAACATATTAAAAAAACAACTAGAATTACTCATTGAATGAAGACCATTTGGAAATATATTTGACCCAGCATTACAATTCCTAAAAACCATTTGAAATACATGAAATTAATATCATACATTAAATCCATTTATTACTTTGGGAAATCCCATTTCAAATAGATATCCACACCATATCCTTTTTAGAAACACACTCCACAAGAATAGAATAATTTAAATAATTTTTTGAACACTTGTATAACTCCAGAAAAGTGTCATAAATGAAACACAATTACAATCCTTTTTGATAATAATCTTCCCACACAGGCTCACATTAAACAATTTAGAAACACATTTTTAGTGAAAATACACTTTACTTAAATTCGACGCAATGAGAAAGACATAATGGTCACACAATAATTGTCAACCAATTCAAAATATGACACCGAACTCAAAATCAAATAACATTACCAAAATATAACCTAGAAAATAATGTACAAATAAACCCAATTCTTCATTAAAAGTTTAATTTTCATTTTATCAAAATCCTTACAATAATTCTGTATAGGCATTATTAATAAAGTTTGTTGGAAAACCAATTAGCACCCATTTCCATTAGTTAAAACACCAAAACAAAACATGCCAATGTATAACTAGTAGGTGAATCACATTTATAAATTATATTGGAACAATAAAGCATAAAATGGTATGTTCGTGAAATAAAATGGTTGGAAACACCTACATCAACAATGTGAGAACACAACCATAAATTGGGAGTAGGAGTTACCAAGACCAAAAGACAAACCACAAAATCTATTATCCAGGAAAACAACCAACATATCACCAATTTAATCTAGGGTTCTTCTTAGAGATAACCCTCGTAATGAAACACAATAAAACCAAGAGAGGATAATATGAAGATTTAATAATAGACCAAAAATCACAAGAACTTAGCTTATAAACTTTTAAGAAGCATAGATGGATGTTTGGGCATAAGGGAGGAGGGTATTCTAGGGCCTCTTGGTCTTCCTAGGCTATATAAGGGGAGGAAAAGTGGAAACATGGTTAAAATAACATAGGGTCAAACATAGAGTCTAATATTTTTAATGATATGATATAGTATCAATTTTTGGAAACATTGTTTTCAAAACAGTGCACTAACAGTGTGAAAACAACTAGACCAAAGGGGCACCACACTTTTTTTGGCCTCATGGTTTCCCAAACCATGAACCAACCATGGTAAACACCTCTTCTGGATTCCAAAACCATACAACATGGTTGTTGTATGGTTTCCCAAACCACAGCCAAGTTATGCCCCATTTCCTAGATCATAAAGTATGAGGATCATGATTTTCAGGACACAGCCACATGGTTCTACTAACATTGTTCCAACCATAGCCACCTACTACCAATCGCCAAAATTTAAACTTAAAAAAAAATAAAAAATTTAAAACGAGGATCAACATGAAACTCCAAAAAAAAATTGAAGCACAGAAAATGATACAAATAAAATGATTTCGAATGTTGTGGTGTGTAAATTCATTTTATTGAAAACAGTTTCTATCCCTAGAAAGTCACTAGTGGAATGAACAATAAATCTTAGTCCCAAATCTGGAATTATCAAAAAATAATAATGAACCTCAGGGGGAAATTCTACCTCACAAGTCACATGCATCCCATAATATGGTATATAAGGGGAAAAAGAAGAGTAGAAGAACACGAAAGGATTCTCCCGGCCACAATATCTCAACAAACACCACCTATATTGAATCTCTAACATGGAAGAACCCACAATTAAAACCCACAATGAGATAAATTAGAAATTTTCAACTCATATTAAAAAAACTTATAATATATAGGGAATACCCATGGGAGGTATTGAAAACAAATACTGAATAAAACCACCCTTCAACAACTCTATAGAACTCATGAATCTCAAAAAAAAGAAACAATTGATGCTAGAACCATCCTACACAATGGATATGCACACCCCAAAAGGGGAATAGTTATTTCAATATCTAGCATTCAGATAAACATAACCACTCAGATTATGAATGAATAAATCCGTCAAAATTTTATAAAGAAATGATGAACATACGACCACATCAAAACTAAAAAAAATAAATCCTCAAATGTCTTCACCCCATAATTGGAATCAAAAGTCGATCCTAGGTTTTCCACACCTCTGGAAGTTCCAAACAATGCATGAGAATCACTCTAGGGCCTATGGTTGGAGCCCGGATGTATGATGCATCTACTGCCACCCATCCTGGAGTTGAAATCCTCTAATCGAGGCTTCCTCTTCAAGAAATGATTCATACAAAACTACTAAATTTGAACCAAATGGACATAATGATGAAATTCCTTTGGAGTATTGTGATAATAAAACATCGAATGCACAAACTGACCACACTAAAAACATATGAGTGAACAGTCCGATGAATGTGAAAATGGATCAAATGAAAGAGGATATTCAGAAACATTTTCCTCTAGCACACATCTCTCACCAATGTGGAGCCTTCACGTTCACCACCTACAACTAAATTCATGAAAAAATCAAGGTCATCACATAAAACCTAATCCATTAACTTCTCATGCTGAACCTCAACAGCTGAAAGGCCACACTCATGGATATCTAGATGGAGACCACATATGAGAGGATGATTTCTTAGTAGATCCTAAAATCCTACACAAAGAGAGGAAGAAACTATCCTCTTTAAATTTTCAACATAGGCCTTTACTAACTACTGGACCTATTTAATACTCAAGAGATCTTCCACCTCCATGGTCTTTGCCACCCCATTTTAAATGTATTAAAAAATTGACTTAAACATTTCCCATTTCATACCAACATTCATTGATAATGGAAAAGTCACTTACTACTAATCCAAAGATGAATACTAAAAAAAATCACACACTCTCACAATTTTGGGAGTTCCCAAAGATACAATTGAACACCGAACAACCACTAGACATTCTATTTCCTCAAATGGACCTCGATCATCATGAAAGATGACCAAAAACTAAGAAAGACTTAAAACTAGATGAGATCGCTCAGAGATTTTGGTGACCTTTCTACAATTCATATTCTATACCTAATAACGATCATGAAATATTGTTCAACTACTCCATATAAACATAATAAAAATTAACATCTTAAGAAAAAATTAGGATTACAAGCCAAAAACCACAATCACAAAAAAAATACAATTTCCAAAAATAAATTTTCCCAATGAAATTATCCAAATTGTCTTCTTACAATTCCACCTTATAAATCCAAGTGTAACATTTAAAAAAATTACTATCTATTTAAGAATTATTTTATAAAAAACAAGTTAATATTTGGGATTCAAATACTCACCCATGGTATTTCTGTAAACCATCACATATTTGATCACCCACTTCTGCTTACACCATCCATGAATAAATGACCACATGTACTTTCCATAAACACCCACACATATGTGACCATTCATAAGTAGTAGATAGTTTCAAAAACTACATACAATAATCAAATCCATGAATTAAATAAAAAATAAATTTGACTTTTCCCTGTGTATCATCCAAATATATTCAAATTACAATTAACATTAAATATAAAATTTTTCTTTCAAATAAATCATGCTAAAAAGGTTTTTCCCTTTTGGAATTTATTTTTATAAAAATTATATTAGTATTGGGAATCCACTCCAAAAACAAAAAATCAAGCAAAATGAACAACTCGCATAAACAACCTGAGAGGAGGAACTTGTTCCCATGAATATCCCAACAAACTAGTTATAAACCATTATCCAAGAGAGAATTAACAACTATTTGGACCATGAACAACACACTTAAACTCTGCATGGTTCTCTACACCATGTGGGATCATGAAATCGTAACATCTCTATTGTATTGTCATTCATAATCAACACATCATAAGAAGGATCAAATGATCATAATCAAAAACATCCTGTAGAAACTCATGGATTATAATGTGTAAGGGATCATGACATACTTCCAAAACTTACCTCTCGAGCCCCGCAAGTTGTAATATCTAATCTACATGGCACCCTAAATAACAAGGGAATCCATTGTTACCCTTTTTTCATGAACCAAGAAATGTTTTGTTTCATCCTGACACCCAACCTGATCTGATACATGACTTGAAGGGAGTTAAAATTAACACGAGATGAAAACTAGGGTTAGGATTAAAAATAAATCAATGGTAATGATTTAGCCCAAAGAATAACTAGGATAAAATTAAATAAATTGAACTTACAACAAGAATCAACAACTAAAACTAAATATTTATATTTATTTATTTAAAAACTAATTTATAATAAATATCTAAAGAAAAAATCTAATCTTTAGAAAAAAACTAAGACTGAACCATGGTAACATGATCTGTGTGTGACCTATTGGTCACCAAGAACTAGAATTCCAACCTACTCTATCTATGAGAACATTACCAAAAAACCCTCACCTTCCAAATAACATTGGCCTACTGTCACTGAATGTTACAAGTAAGGTGTGAGATTAAAGATATTAATAGTAAATCACCACAATGTCCATGAATTTCCCTACTTGAAGTAGTCCACAAAATTATTTTAAACAGATGGAAATAGTATTTATAAAATAATTTTAAACAAACAATCACATATTTCCACAAGTTAAAATTATCATTAATTAATCTACTCATTCTTCATTCGTTTTTGATAACAGTTACAATTTAAAAAACCATCTTTGAAACAAAAACTTGTGTATAATCCATTTCATATGATAAAATTAGAGATGTGAAAAAATTAAAGGAATCAATACAAGTAAACACAACTAGAAAAACAACATTAATTATACAAGATAAATGAACCAAACAATTATAGGGTAACTCATGATGAATTTTCTAAACACCTCTATAAAAACATAATAAGGACACCCATTTCTAAATGAACATGTATTGAAAAAAAAACATGAGGTCAACCATATACCGGTGGTTTGAACACCATAACATATTCATTATATCACAATAGAGTGCAATAGGAAACCCCTATAGTTAAATAGATCATGTGAGATACTAAGAACCTCGTACCTTAGTTATCTAATAAATCAAACTAAACTATGAAAATGATACCATGTACAAGATACTAGAAGTGGAAATCCCATATGATCATTTTTTCAAGACCATAAAACAATACCATCTTCATTCCCATGCATGAGCCACTAGAAGAGATCCATCCAATGGTACTAGTGATCTGTGATCATATTATATGTTCTGTTGGTGTTTCATGTAAAAATACATCTATGTAAAAATGGGATTTTCCACATCTGAGTCAACTTGAATCAATCAACTAGTAAAAGATTGAATTCTGTTACCCGAATCATAAGTGTACTAGTTCTTGTTTTCCCACCTAGATACCTCGGATTCCAGTTCTGTGCAATTACAATTTCATATATCAGATATTTTATCAATTTCACATATGCATACCACGAATCAAAATAAAATGATGAAAACACCACATTAACGATTCAAAATGATCCAATGATCGGGGAACAAAGTAAATCTCTATTTCTATTAGCAAACCCACTTTTAAAATCCTTTTAAAATTAAAACTGGGCCCTCACAGTACCTAATATTCAATCCATTTTTCAAAAACAATTCAAGATACAAACTGGGACTGTACATAAAAATGGATCCAAAACCATTTTCTATAATATAAAATTCTGTCAATTTTGTAATCAAATCATAATAGATCACGAACTACTATACAAAGACAAAAAAAATTGCCATCTGGAGCATTAGAATTCCCAAACCAAATGAATTTACAAATCCCCATTCCAATCCTTTTCAAAATTGGACATAATGGAACCAATTTCATTTGCAGAATGCCTGGATGGATTTTACAACACTTTATAAAACAATCAACCCCCCAAAGTATTAAACATTCCCTACAGTCAAAACACATTTAAACCACCTTCATATTTACTCAAAGCACCAAGACCATTTCCAAACATATTTCAACACAATTTCCATTGCATGAAACCAACTTTATAAACATTATAAGGAATGAAAACATGAAATACATTCATTTAGGTGTGAAAATCCTCTTTTCAAATACATATTAACACCATATATATTTTAAAGGCATAATACACAACAGTATCTTCATTTAAACAATTAATTAAATAATTTTATTTGGAATGACAATAAATAATACTTGATAAACAATCAATTCCATTTAAAAAACCATCATCCCACATTTGTGGACTTTAAACCAGTTTGAATAAAATATTTAATGAAAAAAATACTTAACATTAAATTGAGACATGAATTAAATCATATGGGTCACTTGTAACTTCCCAAGTTTTCATTTTACTTTATCTTTTCAATTAAATTCAATAACATGGGCTACAAGAAACACCGAGTTTGAGGGCAACATGACATACAAAACTAGTCGTTCAAAAATAGGTAATGTATAGTATTAATTGAATTTTGAATTTTATATACTCCATATTATTTTAGAATACATATTATTTATTTCTTATACATAATATATGAAAAAATTCATTTTTTAGATAAAATAATAATTATTAATAAAATGCAATTTTACCACCTTTTATTGGAAACACCTTTTTAAAACAAATATTTTTCACCTTTATATATTCAATTTATTGAAATTAATCTATTGATGAGAATTGGTATATAAAAATATTGTTTGGATGAATTTTTTGAATTTTTTTGACCACTTTCATATTTTGATGAAGAGTGAAAAATACTAAATTTTAATTTAAAAAAACATTTTTAATAAAAATAATTTATATTGTTAAATTTTAAATTTGAGTGGTTTGAATGTATCATTAGAGTATATTTTCATAATTAAATTTTTTTATGTCATTTGATGTAATTTCACATTTATAATGGACATAAACAAGTGTAAATCTTTTTATAGTGATTATTTCATAAAAATACGCTTTTTGTTTTGACAATAGAAATTAATTTGAAATTACTTTCTGCCACTTCTGTGTTTTGAATTTTGAAAAATGGATTCCATAATTGGTATCAGTTGGTCAAATTATGTAAATTGGTAACTTTTATTTTTATATATTATGATTAATTAGTTCAGTAAATATTTTATTTAAAATGGTTAAAAGGTTAAATCAATTAAATAAGAGAAAAAATAACATTATAATACTAATATATTACTATAACACATGTAATATATTTTTTGAATAATTCATGTCTGACCAGGTGAATCCATGAGTCATTTTTTTGACTCCATTGAGCCACTTAGGTGTGATAATGACACTTTATTTTAATTAATTTAAAGTAAATACTTAAATAACATAAACATATATCTTTTAGTAAAAAAAATTCACATTGGGTTATACAAGATATCTCTTAGACTATAAATATTCATTTAATAGATAAAAAAATTTCATATATCATGTTTTTTATAATTTTTATATATCAAATAATAAATTATTTGTGACACAATAATGATGTAATGTTTACCTCATTAATAAATTATTTAAATAAATAAGATTACAAAAATTAAAACAATATCCAAAACCTGTCCAATTATTATTGGATTATTTGATTTCAAACATTAGTCATACTATCATCTACTTTAATAGGTTTTTGACCATTATAAACTGAAAAATCATTATATAAAAAATTAATATTTTCAAACTTTCTTTAAGAGCCCCTCCTCCACCTTATAAAAAGTCCTCACCTCTTACACGTTTCTCACACCTCCCAAGCCCCTTGTATCATCCATTCTCTTCCCTATTAATCTCCATAAATTCATCTCTTCTTCCTAGAATCTTTACCTTACTCATTACGCACATCAAGAAAGCCTTTTCGTTGAATCCAATGGGAGTTACCTGATTTAAGTGTAATATCTTCTCTTAAGTTCTTTTCATTTATTTTACTTCCCGAACCCACTAAAATATATTTATTCTTTTCATATATAATAAACTAAGTATCCTCAATATACTAGGATGTTGTTATTATAAGTATTCTATCTACACATACACACACCTCAATTTAATGGGTATTGAAAATAATGTTCATGTTGATGGTGAACTACTACCTCGCAAAATGATGATTTCTCAAATCTTCTACTACTACATCATATAGTGGCCATTATGAGGGAGCTGTAATTATTTAATATATATATGATTTTTTTATCAACAATCATCTGTAATTTTCTTTTATATCATACATTTATTCTTTTCATGTGTTATATAAATGATAATTTCTTTCAAGGAAGTGAGAAATACATCCCTCTCAATGTCATATGACTCATTCATAACATACATGGAATTTATAAATGATGATGTTAATGATCATAACTAATGAATATAAAATATTATATTATAATGGAATAGTAACATTCCTATGTATCCTTTGGTATTCTTTCTTTTTAAAATAAAAAATGAAATGGAAGTAGCGTTCGTGTGTACGTATGAATTACCGTCTCCACTAACACGATGATATTAATTTCCCATCATAAACATTAAATAACAATTTTCATTTGATGATTAAAAGTAATGTTTGAGAACTTAATATCATTCTGAATATGAATCAAATACATCCTATTCAAAAAACATGGCTTATGTAACAAAATATATAAATGAAAATGAATCACATATTAATCAAAACAATGATATTACTAAAATATTAGTAACAACGAAATATTAGAAGATCGTATATGATATCATAATAATGTACATTTTTTTTAAATTCAATTAGAAATGACTTATCTATTGTACAGGAGGTTAACATACCCTCGACCATAGAAAAGTACAAGGTCAGGGTTAATTTCACAATCTATTAATTTTATGAGGATGTTTGTACGTGAGTATCTACTGGGACCTACTTATCAACCACATCCATGATTCAAAAACATTTATTTTAAAACATTTGTACTATTTACTATTATATGAGATATAGTCATTTATACCATATTTTTACTTTTTAAAAAAAAGGTTTGAAAGGAAACTTTCTGTCGTTTTCCAAAAATGGTACAATATGAACTTTTCGAAAAATTAATGTATGAATTTTTTTAACTTATACAGAGGGTACTGTTATTATCCACCATTATAACACCTTTTAATATTCCCTTACTATATTATAAAAATATTTTCAAAATAAATGTTTTCTTTTATAATTACATGAATTTTAAATGATTTCAAAATATAAAGAGATATTTCTCTCAAATAATTTCCATTTCATCTATGTAAACATACTTTGATGGATTTTTTACTTGTTTAAAGTTGAGTTATTGTGATTCAAATCTTCCATATAGTATTGATGGTTTTGTGATATGTTTGACATGGGATATGGTATTTTTATTCCACTCACGGTTTATGGTTAATTTAATAACATTTAGTTTACTATTTTTAATACATATGTATATGTTTTGTTTCAACCTATTTATATGAGGAATGCATTGGACAAAGTAATAGATATGAGGAGCTCGATATTTCTCTTGAATGCATCATTTGGTCACATGAGAAAGACTAGTGTCTAGGCATAAGGCCTTGAAAAAATTTAATCTATAATATTGGAATGATGCCTTCACTATGTGGTATGGATGTCAGACATTATGCATTCTATCATTATGAAATTAGCTATTGATATTACATGGGATTATTCCACTAGTTGAATATCCTTTTGAATATGTAATTGAAATTATTTGATTTATCATTTCCATATTACATTGATGTTTATGTTAAAAAGTATTTTGTTTCAGGTTTATTCATTTCATTAAATGTTGAATCTTATTTATGGTACTTTCCACTAATTGTTATCCTTACTGAGCATCTAAGGTCACCCAGTTCTTATATTATCTTTTTCCAAGGATGTGAAAAATTAAATTTTTATTAACTGGCCTGATAGTCCAAGGATATTAGTGTGTTCATAGGGGACACAATGTTGATTTTTTTTATTTCATAATGTAATGTAAAACATACATATGTATCTATTACTTCTGAGGCTACTAAAATAATTATTCTGTCGAGAAATTATTCATTTTATCATGCCTATGCTATGTAATAATGCACCGACTCAGGATAACTGGGTTCGAGGTGTTATAGTTTATATCTGAGGAATTTTAGTATAAAACATGGAAACAAATTTAGATAAAATCTTATTATAGAACATTACCCTAAGAATGTATATTAATATTAGTATAGAATACATCCTAGATTTTTTTAAATGTTGGTATTTTGTGATTTTTTTCTAAGAAATGCATCCATGTTAGGATCTGAGTTGGTAGAGGCGGCTTTTGCATAGATGTATACTAGTACACGACAATGGTCCTTGGTCCACTCTTGGTTACGACACTCCCTGGGGATATATTTTAGATAATTCACATTTTCATTGCAATCCCTTATGAAGGATTTAGGTGTAAATACTTCCTCAAATAAATTTATTTTTGAATATAGATTATATTCATAATCATTGCAATTTACATTATATATTTTCTATGTTTGGAAATATGAATTTTGATTCATAAACTAAGATAGTGTATGTTGTTGTTTAGAAATGGAACCCAGTAGAAGGAATGAGAACTCCAGCAATATTCATGATACAAAGATAACGAAAGATCATATCTATCATGGTATTGAGATAATATTTATATGGGAAATATTCATCCATGTATTATGATCATATTAAAAAATGGTATCATGGCATAATAAGAATGGTTAAGGATTCTCAATGTCCTATGGATTTCAAGGCAATGGATTATTGGTAAATGATGGAAGAGAGAAATATGATTAAAGGGTAGAGTGGGAAGATGGATTTTTTCATATGTGATAACTGTGGAATGAATAACTGTGGAATATTTTTGAAGGTATTGGGAGATCATTATAATTGTGGATAAAATGGACACTATGTACATGATTTCAAGGGTAAGAAAAAGGTTTCAAATGTACAATGTTACATCTGAAAGGATTTGGGACACAATGCAAATAAATGTCCCAATCATCCGAGTATACCCCAAATTATACTATTGGATAATAATCCTGTTAAGATATTACTACAGATGAAGATGAATGATTAGTGTTCTTATGTGGTTATTAAATAATTATGTAATTTGATTATTGTATTAATGATTTACAAGATATAATAATTATAAAGTCTATAAGTATTGTGTTGCAGTAAATTTTGAATAAGGATTTGAGATTTTATGGTACCATGTAAAGTGACACAGTTTCAAGTTAAACATTTTAGAAAATATAAGGTCGGTGGAAACATAACCATTAATATGTATCTAAAACTGAGGTAATGATTTAGTAATAAGGTGTAATTGATTTGGATAAATTATATTCTATATTATTGACTACCTTGGAACTAATTAATCATTTGTTTACTCCATCATTGTTGGAGTTTAAAACATTTTTGGATATAATTAGTATATGAGGTATTCTATAAGTAATAAGGGACTATTAAGGTAATAAATATGGTTATATCATAATTAATGGTTTTACCATGTTTTAAAAGAATACATGACGAAGGTATTCACATTTTATTCTGTGGAAAAAAAGATCTTCATTGTGCTTACCTTCCTTATAAATTTTGGATTGTGAGTGTAGAAAGAAGTAATTTGGATAATTATAAGGGTTATAATAGATTATGCATGAAATTGGATACTATTCTAATGTTTAAATCATTTCATAATAATATTTATTCATTGTTATAAAAAGGAAAACCCAGATGTCGGGCGATAACCCTTCGCATCTAGAAAGGTCGCGATACTTTGAACAAAAAATGTAGGGAAAAAAGGGTGCATCACCTACCATTGGCCTATGTCATTTCCTAGTTTGTAAAATGTATATTTTTAAATAGTAAGACAAACTAATTATAAAATAGTTATTTTTGGAACCATATATGATAATAATAAATAGATATTTTTTGTATTATATTATCTTTTGGAGTGAAGGATGAGTTTGTGGTAGAAATTAGTGGAAGGATGAAACTCTACTTGTCATGTATTTTTTCCCTTGTATTCTATGAATAAATTAATTCTTAATCATTATGGGTGGGATCATGAATGCAAAAATGTGTTTTCATAACACCTTATGATTTGTTGAACCAATGTTATTTTAAATCCTCATATATTGATGGATTTAAATCCCTCAATTTATCAATATTTTGTGATATATGATCGTAATGACTCCCTATAAATATTTACATTTTTTCTCCGATTAAGTATCTCTAATTTCCACCAAAATTATCTTATTAGAGATCATAATTTTTTGGTGAATATTTCATTTCCCTTTCCATATTATTAAGACTAACTTGTATTAACCCTAATTTCAATGTGGGTTTTCCACAAATGTATTTTCAATTTTTAAAAATTTATTTTCAAGGAACAATTTCTAACTGATAGAATGAAATTTACTCAAGGAGGGTTGAATATAACACCCAAATATTTCATAAAATGTTATCACTTCAATGTAATTTAATTACTTGTTTTACACGCAACACCGAGTTCGAGGGCAACACAACTTACCAAACTAGACATTCAAAAATAAGTTATGAATAGTATTAAATTAATTTTGAATTTTTTAAACTCCATATAATTTTGGAATCTATATAATTTTTTTCTAAGACATAATATAAGGACGATATCGATTTTTAGGATGAAATAAATATTTTTTTAAAAATGAAATTTTACAACCTTTTAATCAAAATCATTTTTAATACAAATTTTTGAAACTTTTATATATTAAACATAATTAAATTAAATTATTCATTAGATTAGGGACATAAAAATTTACTTTGGATGAAATTTAGGTATTTTTCAAATAACTTTGATATTTTGATGAATTGTGAAAAATACTAATTTTTAATTAAAAACAACTTTTTTAGAAGAAATAATTTCTAGTGATAAATTATAAATTTGAGTTGTTTTTAAGTATCATTAAATTTTATTTTTATCATATAATATAATTGAGGTCATTGGATGTAATTTCACATTTAAACTAGACATAAACAATTGTTAATCTTTTGATAGTTATTATTTTTTAAAAACAAACCTTTTTTTGACAACTGGAATTAATTTTAAATTAATATGTGCCACCTCTGTGTTTAAAATTTAAAAAAATGGATTCCATTTTTGGAATCAGAAGTTTGATATTGTGAAAATAGGTAACTATTATTTTTAGACATTATAAATAATTACATCGGTAAATATATTATTTACCCTGGTTAAAAGGTTCAATCCTATAAATAAGGGTAAAAAAATTATATTATAATAATATTAAAGTCCCATAGAATGTGTCTTAAACCTATTTACTGATTCATTTCCGACCATGGGAATCCTTGGGTCCATTTTGTGAACCCATGGTGCCACTAGAAAGTTATAATGACACTTTCTATTAATTAATTTAATGTAATGGAAAAAATGACATAAACATAAATATTTCAGTAAAACCATATTTATATGGGGTTATATTACATATGCATTCAACTATAAAAATTAATTTTAAAGATAATAATATTTTCTATACGATTGAATTTATTTATAATTTTTATACATCAAAAAAATAAAATTATTTATGACACAATAATGATGCAATGTTTACCTCATTAATTAATGATTGAAATAAATAAGATTATTTAAATTAATAATATATATAAAGTCGGTCCAATTCTTTTTGAATGATTTTATTTCCAACATGAGTCATCTTTTCTATGACATTACTGATTTTTGGACCTATAGAAACCAAAAAATCATTATATAATAAAATAATATTTTCAAACATTCCTAATGTGACGCTCCTCTCCCTTATAAAAATCTCTCATCACTGACACATTTCTCACACTTCCCAAACCCATTTTATCATCCAATATATGCATAATCAAACTCCATATATCCCTCTATTCCTCCTAGAAGCTATAAAATAGGCAAAAGTCACTTCAAGGAAGCCTTTTGGTTCAATCCAAAAATAGTCACCCAATTTAAAGGTAAGATCCTCTCTTAAGTTCTTTTATTTTATTTTATTTCCCCAACCCCCTAAAATATCTTTAGTCCTTTATTTTATAACATCCAAATTATTCCAAATATATTAGGATGTTGTTTTTGAAGGATTATATCTACACATACCTAAACCACCATCAAAAGGATATCGAACACAATGTTTCTGTGGACGGTGAATTACTGCCTCACGAAACAATGATTGATCAAATCATCTACTACCACCTCTTATGTTGTCCATTATGATGGAACTGTTCCTATATATGAAATTTATACTATTTTTTATTTATAATATTCATTGATTCTCTTTTATAGAATAACTATATTCTTTTCAAGTTGTATATATACGATAATTTCATTTGAGGAAGTGCGGACTACCACCCCCTCAAAGTGATATGACTCATTTATACCATACATGTAAAATATAAATGATGGTGTTAATGAACATACATAACATATTTTAAATATTACACTATACTAGAATAATAATATACCTATTTATCATTTGGTCTTCTTTCATTTCAAAAAATGAAATGGAAGCAGCATTCGGGTGTACGTACGGATTACCATCTACATGAACGCGATAAGATTAATTCTCTATCTTAACCATTAGATAATAATTTTCATTTGATTATCAAAAAAATTATGAACTAAATATCATTCTGGATATGAATCAAATACATCATATCCATAATAAACATGCCTTTAATAACAAAACATATAAAAGAAAATGAATCGGTTAACACCTGAAACAATGATATAACTAAATTATTATTAAACAAGAAAAATTAGAAGACCATATATCATATAGTATTTATGAATGGGGTTATTTTATATTCTAATAAAAAAGATTTAAATATTTTACTATAGGTTAATTGTAACAAAACATAATGATAAAGGGTTAAATGATTAAGTGATATTACTCATGTCAACAAGGTGCGGCTTACATTTAAAGAGCCTACCTGATTAGAACTACATAGTTAAGCATTTTTGGCATGGAGTAATGATCAGGATGCATGACATTTGGGGAAGATTCCCAGGTTGTGTGTGAGTGAGGAAAAAGAACACTAGAAAGGACAAGTGTTGGCCTGTAGGGACTGTCAGTTTTCAGATGACCCATTCAGGCACGTGGGTGGGGACCACGTGTCTGCGGGGAAGTGGTGGTACCTAGCAGGCCAGGACCAGATGACCATGTTATGGTGGGGTGTCTGTGTCGTCATCATGACCCAGTTGTTACACTTGGTATTAGAGGAGGAACCCAGCATTAAGTGTTTTTCATTGTCTGAGTTGAGATGAAGGGCCCTCAACGAGAACGTTTTGATCTAGGGGGGTCTTATAACACCCATGAATGATAAAGGGTTAAATTACTATATGATATGACTCATGTCAAAAAGATGCATCTTCTATTATGGATCCTACATGATTAGAACTCCATAGTTAAGTGTTCTTGGCCAAGAGTAGTGACCAGGATAAGTGACCTTCTGAGACGTTTCATAGGGTGTGTGTGAGTGTGGAAAAAGAATACTGAAAAAGAAAATGTGTTGGCCTATGAGGATTTTCATTAGTCAGAAGGCCCATTTTGGCATGTGGGTGGGACCCATGGTGGGGACCATGTGTCTATTGGCCATCCAGTTTGGGGCCCGGACCTGACATCCATGTTAAGGCGGGGTGTGTGTGCTGTCACAGGGACCCACATGTCATATTAACATACCCTAAACCATGGAAAAGTTCTATGTAAGGGTTAATGTCGAAATCTATTTATTATCTGAAGTTGTTTTTATTCGAGTATCTGCTGGGACCACATTACCATCCACATCCGAGTTTCGTAAAAATGTATTTCAAAACATTTTTCCTATTTACTATACTTTGTGTTAACATCATTTATACCCTTGTGTGACTTTTTTTGATATGGTTTGAATGGAATCTTTCTGTAATTTTCTAAACTATATACATTATTACCTTTTCGAAAAATTCAGGTAATAATGTTTTTTTATCTAATACGATGGTTACTGTTATTCTCCTTCGTCATAAGACCTTTGAAGAATCTCGTACAATCTCACAATAATATTTTCAAAATTAATGTTTTCATTTATAATTTCATGACTTTAAAATGATTTCAAAATAGAAAGAGATATTCCTCTCAAATAATTTTCATTTCATCTATTTAAACATACATGGATGAATTTTATACTTTTTTGAAATGGATTTATTGTGATACTTATAATGAATATTGTATTGAAGTGTTTGTGATATGTTTGAAAATGGATGTGTTATTTTTATACAATTCATGGTTTGTGGTTAATGTTTTAACATTTCATACGGTATTATTAATATGAATGTTTATGTTATGTTTCAGCATTGTCGTATGAGGAATACATTGGACTTAGTAAGTGACTAGTGGAGAATATTATAGCTCCTTGATCCACTGGTAGGTATTTTGAGACAAACAAGTGTCTTGTCACAATGAATTGAAAAAATATAATTTTCTGTCTTGGCATGAGGTATTGACAACAAGGAAAATGTTAATTTCACAATATCATTATTATCTGAGGGTTTTTTATGTGATTATCTACTGGGATCAATTTATCATCCACATCCTTGTTTTGTAAAAATGTATTTCAAAGCATTTTTTCTATTTACTAGAGTATTGGTTAAAGTCACTTATACCCTTGCCTACATTTTTATAAGATGGATTGAAATAAATCTTTCCATCGTTTTCCAAACAAGGATCCTTAGGACCTTTTCTACAAATTAAGCTAATAATGATTTTTTATCTAATATGACTTGTGTGGTTATTATCCGCCGTTATATTACCTTTGATGCGTCCCATACAATATTATTAGAATATTATCAAAATAAATGTTTTCTATTATAATTACATGACATTTAAATGATTTCAAAATAGAAAGGGATTATCTCTCAAAAAATTTCATTTCATCTATGTATAAATACATTGATGGATTTTAAACCATTTTTTAAGTTGATTTATTATGATAAAAATCTTTTATATTGTATTGATGTTTTTGAGATATGTTTAACAATGGATGTGTAGTTTTTATACCATTCATGGTTTATAGTTAATATTTTAACATTTCGTATGCTAGTTTTAATACGATTCTTTCTGTTGTCTTTCAATAATATCATATGTGAATTCATTGGACTTAGTAAGTGACAGGTGGAGCCCACTATAGATCCTTTATGCATTAGTACGTCTCACAAGTCAATCTAGTGTCTTGTCACAAGGCATTAAAAAAATTATATTTGTAGTCTTGGCATGAGGCATTGACTATGTTGTTATGATTTCTAGAATTATACATCCCATCATTATAAAATTAGCTATTGATATTAAATGTTCTTATTCGACTAGTAGAATATCCATGTGAATTATTAAAGGAAATTATTTGATTTATCATTTCTTTATTATTCTGATGTTTATGTTTAAAAGTCATTAGTTTTAGTTTTATAAATTTTCTTAAATGTTTATGCTTATTTATGATAGTTTCAGCTAATCTTTTTCCTTACTGAGAATTTATGTTTACCCTATTCTTATATTTTCTTTTTCCCAGGTGGTGAAGATGTTAATTATGATTAACCTGCAGGGATATGCCCAGGATATGAGTGTGTTAATAGGAGAAAAATGTTCTTTTTTATTTCATGACATAATGTAAACCTTATGTCGGTATCAAGTACTTCCAAGGCTAATAAACTAATCGGCCTTTCAAGATATGACTCCTTGTATCATGGAAATAAAATGTAATAATTCACCGACTCTAGGTAACTAGGGATGGGTGTTACAGTTGGTTTCAGAGAAGGTTTTGTCAAAACCTACGAAACTAAATTTATATACACATTGATTGGAGATAATTACCCTAATATAGAGAATGTGGATTAATATAGTATAACTTTTTAGAATTTTGGTAATGTAGAGATTTTTTGAATTTTCCCTGAAATACATACATGTCTAGATACAAGAACGTAGAGGCAGATCTAGCAAAGTCATACATAAGAGTGATAACTCAGACAAGGAGTTTCGGGCATGTCATAGGGTATCCCGGAACATAACAATGGGCCTTGATGCACTCTTGGTTATGAAACTCTTGAGAGATATTCTTAGGATAATTCACATTTCTGTTAAAAGAAATTTATAATGATTTTAGAGTGAACACACTCTCAATGAAAACATTTTTTATTATAGATAATGTGAATAATATTTTCAATTTTTGTTAGGTATTTTATAATTTTGAATATATGCATTCTTATTCATAAACTAACCTAGTGTCAGACACTATTTAGAAATGGGACGTAGTAGAAGGAATGATAACTCCACCATGGAACATGACAGAAAGAGAATGAAGGATCATTTCTTTCATGGTATGATGCCAATATTTAGAATGAAATTTTCTCCCAAATATTCATATAATATGAAGAAATAGGAGAATGTGTTAATAAGATAGGTAAATAAATTTATGATTCCTATGTATTTGAAGGGAATGCATGAGAAGAAAATGATGGTAGAGAAAAAAATATGAAGTGCCCGGATCAGTGTGAATCATTGAGAGGGGGAGGGGGTGAATCAGTGATCCTTTAAAACTTTTTACTAATTGATTCTTTATCAATTAAACCTATATGGCTTGTTAAGGCCTCTATCCACTCTTCTTGTATCTCTCATCCTTTCTCGAGTGATGCAGTAAATGTAAAGGCACAGGACACAAGGATTTACAAGGTTCGTCACCAAAGGCCTTTGTCCTTGCCATGTTGGTTATACGCCCCAACATGGTTTCTCCATTATAATATGTTAGTATTACAATGGTCGATACAGAGTCCCACTGTATCTCTCCTGAGTCCCACATGAGGGTCTTTATACTGTGTCCCACAGTGTTACTAGAGTCCCACTGGCCTGCTCCAGAATCCCACTGAAGACTTCTTCCACCCTGAATCTCACAGGGGGCTTCTCCTGACTTCTCGAGTCACATGAGCAGCACTTCTACACTTTAAGTTCTTCAAGTATCTTCAGCAGCCTGGGATAAAGGTTGTTGGCCTTGCTCTCTTCCTCTGATCACTTGAGATGATCAGGTCTTCTCGTCTTGCTCAGGATTTATATCCTTCTTCTCAGGATGACCTGGCTTCTCTCCAACTACTGAATACTCAGACAACTGATGACTTTATCTTCAGTTAGGTCCAGTCTCACTTCACATCAATTTCATGCACTGAGTTCATGGCATCTTTGCTTCCTCATGCACTGACGGCATGGTCTCTCAATTCTCTTCAATAACTCTTGGTCTTGGACTCCTCAAATGCAAACAAGCTGGTTTTGCTTTGTTCACATGTGCATGTGCATGCATGCAAGCATGCACTCCCCTTATTCTCTTCCTTGGTGAGATAAACACTCAAAGAGTGTAATTTCTCCTTAAGCACACACACCTTCTTCACTCACACACTTTGTTCAATTTGTTCACACACTTAATCTGTGTTATACTTTAGTGTGGATGTCCTCTTCTTTCTTCTTCTAAATGAGTACACTTTGCACACACCTAGGTTCGGCCTCTTCACTTTGCACACACAACTTCTTCACTTTGCACACACATGATTTGGCCTCTCTCCTCTTCTTAAGGGTGTTCTTCAAATTGCATACACAAGGTGCAAGCCTTCCTCATTTTTCACATACCCAAGGCTACGACCTTCTCCAATTCTTAAACACACACAATGTGAGGTCTTCACTTTGCACACATGGCACTAAGGCCTCAGCCTTCCTCTTCACTTTCCACACACAACTTGGTGTAGTTCTCGGCCTCTCCTTCTTGCACACACCCAAGACTATGGACTTCACTTCTTTTTAGCACACACAAGGCTTGGGTCTTCCTCCTCTGCTTGCACACACATACTAGGTGTGCCTTGTCTTCACCCAAACCACTGCCGCATGGGAGGTGCACAAGTGGTGTGCCCTTATTCTCTTCACAGCCGCACAAGGTGCACTGAAAAGGTGTATTGTGAAAGGGCCTCTTCCTCTTCTCAACCGCCGCGCAAGTGTGCAAGGTGCAACACCGCGGGCTCCTTCCTCCTGCCACGCAAGTGTGTGGGCAGAGAGGGTGGCAAGAGACTCGAGCGCGCAAGTATGTGGCTCGGCTCCTTCCTGTCGCGCAAGGTGTGCGCGCAGGGGACTTCCCTTCACCTCTTTCGTGTAAGGGATGCGCAAAAGGAACCAAGCAGAGCTAGGAAAGCTCCAAGATGTTGTCGCGCAAGTGATGCGCGCAGGCTGTTCTTCGCGAGACTTTGAGAGCTCTCACGGGACTTCGAAGTTTCATCAAAGGATCAGCAACCAAAACCATCGCCTCAGACTCTCCTTTTATAGGCATAGGCGGTGCAAAATCTCTCGCGGGATATAAATACAAATTCCCGAAATTCTCGGGTTTTCAAGATTATTCAAATCTTGATTTTCTCTGTTTCCACTCGGGTCTCTTCCTTTATTTTTTCCTCTACGTGCATGCGACTTAGAACGCATGCACGACCTTCGTCTAAGGGCGATCCATGCAAAATATTAACCTACATAGCCTCAGCACTTCGTTTGCCGTCGTCCGAACTCCAACTTCTCACGTTGTTGCATGCACACCCATTTTTTGGATTGGATGTGTTCGTTATGCTCAGATAATCTCAATGGTGTCTTCGTCTTGATCAACAGAGGTCGGGAGCTCTAATTATTCATTCGGGAGGCCTCTGGTTCGAAGGAGGATTCGCGGGTGGCCTCAGGAGAGCTCATGGTAGAGGACGACTCCTCAACCGTCAGATCCGGAGTTTGAAATACATCGGACGGCTGGATTAGATCGCGGCGCGCGACGGATGAGATGAGCGGTTGCGATCCAGCGCGCGATCGATCGTGCAGCCAGGATGCGCTCCCGGTGAAATTTGCGCGTCCCACATCGAATCGCCGAGCGGATTTTCTGCGGTTTATCAACCAGCCGCTCCTAGAGACGGCCAGTTGAACTTCTCCCTCCACGGTGCCGCCCCACACCCGTGTTCTATTAGCGGGCGCGCTCTTGCGCCCACCCCTGACACTCGGGCGCGCTACTAGCACCCTCTATGCGCTCCGGGGCTCTCGCGGGCGTGCTCCTGCGCCCCTGCTGCCCAGGCGTGACACCCCCGCGTGTCCTCTTCCGCCTTGGGTTTTCCCCACGGGTTCCCCCTTGGTCGTGGCGCCTTAGGCCCACATGCCTTGGGGTTAAACCCTCAAGGTGTCCACGGCTGGCCAATTTTTTTGGCAAATGAAGTGTTAAACACATTGTTAAAAAACAAAGTATCCTATTTATATAAAATGTCAAATGCCATTCATCTTCCAAGACAATCTCCATTCTTCATTTCTTCTCATCTCTTCTTCTTAGGAATTCCTCAATCCTCCTCACATATACTCAATACATAGAATGTGGAATTCTCGAAGGGTCTTCTTCATCAACCGAGCTCCTTAATCAAATAGATTCTTCAATGTTCTTCATTGATCTAATCAGAGATCAAATTGGATCTTCTTAAAATTCACATGCACTAAGTGATAGTGCATGGACTTCTTTAATCCACTTCACCCACTTAGAACTTATAGATGGATCACTTTCAACTCCTCATGCATTGTCACTACAATGAATGGTCTTCTAATCATGTTGTGACTTTGTATCATCTTGATAGAAGTTCTTTACACTTAAAGAACAGCTCAACAATCGTCAGATTTAATGATGATGCTCCATCATCATCCATTCTTCAAGTTGTGTAACTTAGTATCATCTTGATACACGTATTGAAACATTAAGATCAGTTCTTCAATCGTCTGATATTCATGGAGAATGTTTCAACCATAATCTACTATGCCACTTTGTAAATCTCCTAAGTGACATGCCTCTAAGTACCATGGCCATTCTCCTTCATCACCATCACCATCACATCCTTTGTCATTCACATCTTGACATTCCTTGACATCCATTCATTCCATGACAACATCATGCCTCATTGACAACAAATGCAACACAGTGCACTTCAATCTCCCCCTTTGTATTTGTTGTCAATACACTTCTTCAGCACATATGAATGGGTCAATATGTGTGCCAATCTTTTCTCCCACTTATTGGAAATCAAATGCAATGATGTGGTGTGGTTCACATTCAAAATATCACTTCCTCCCTTTGAAAAGTATTTTTTGAAAAACACTGAGAGAGGGATGACGTCACATGTTCTCTTTAGCTAAGAACCTTTAGTAAATCAACTCTAAGTCTACATGGGCTAACCCGGTGTAGAAAACAAGAGTGATGTAACCAAGGTACTCAATGATGTCCAACATTCACTATACATGTGAGATCATTCTTTAGGGAGTGAAATTTTTCAGATTTATCAATGAATTCCTAAATCCTGCACATTCTTCACAAAACTCATTAGAAAGTTCAGTGCAAAGATAAAGCTCCCCCTTTCAACCATTTTTCTTCAATAAATACTCCCCCTCAATTGTCATGATGATTACAATTAAGAAACAAGGGATGAAAGTATGATTGTAATACCTTCACTTTTCTCAAGATGGTATTAATCTCAGAATCCCATCTTCTTCAGATTGGCTCCCCCTCAAGGGGTGCACTCCATTCTGTCCAAACCATCCTCCAGTTGAGAATGATCATCATCTTCAATTCCCTACAATGTTAGCACATGTAAATACTAGTGATTAGGGAATAATATGGAACCTCCTTGGTTTATCAACGTGAACAACAAGGTTGAGAATATTATCTCAACCGAGATGCCCCATTTTCACCATTCTTCACACTTGCACATCTGATCTTCAATGATGATTGTGCTGGTGTGGATCTCAACACATCTCCATGTGAAATATTTTGTTTCCTATTTTCCTTAGAAATTTCCAGTGCTTCATCTTCAGCTCTTTGCAGTTCTCTGGCATGTTGCAACTAATTCGGCCATATGACTAACAAATCGTTTGGAAGTGTGGCCTCAGTTCTGGAAGTTCCACATGGTTCTTTTGATGCTGTCAAGCTACCATTCTTAGGAAACTTGTTTTAAATCAATCCCTTATGCTTCTTCTGTCTTGATTGTCTGTTTTAGTTCAGTCTGCTTTTATTGATTTCCATGGCTTGTTTACAAAGATCCATGGTATGCCCTTTCTTTCCACAGTAGAAGCATTTCTTCTTGGTGGTCCTTCTGGATGCATCACCCTTCTTGGATTTAGACTACAAGGTCTTCTATTACTTTTTCATAATCTTCTTGGAAGCATCTTCCACATTCTTATGCTTGCTTCCCAAGGATTATTTCTGAACTAGGTTTTGTGATCTTTTCTTCTTTTTATCTCTAGATACAGTTGGAGATTGACATGTATCTTTTTGACCAGTTTTGCAATCATCCAAAATGTTGTCAAGTAATCCAAATCTATTTCCAGTAAACAGATGTCTCTGGACCTTTGGTTTCTGCTTCTTTTCTTCTGGATTTCTCCCCCTTGGCATGGGATTCCTTTGTGCATTGACATTTAGAGGATTGTACCTACAATCATTTTCACAATGTCCATACTTGTTACAACACCAACATTGACCCACAAATCTTGACTTTTTGATTCCTTCTGATTGTAGAGTACTTGTCTTGAATTGTTGTGATTCTTCAGGAGTGATTTCTTTCTTCATTGTCTTCATCCATACTTGTTTGGAATTATTCATCCATCCTGAACTTTTTGTGGAAACACAATTAGAAGCATGAGTACAAGATGGTATGGATGGTACCTTCTTTTAAGAAGATGTTGTCCTTTCATTCGAGGATGTCTTTATTTAAGAATCATCCTTCTCAAAGCATACTTGAGTAGCAAAATTTCTTCTTTCAGCTGACTGGGAGGATTCAGCTTTGTGTGATTGAAGATTTTTCAATATCACCTCTAATTCAAAGCATTTCATGTTGAGGGAGTTCTTCTCATCCTCAACCAATCTTAGCCTACCTTCCCAATTCTGTTTCAGCTGTTCCATCTGGTCATCATGCACCTTCTTTATTTCATGCAATGAGTTGTCAAGCTCCTTCACCCTGTTTACTTTGTTTTCAAGTTGAGCATCTCTGACATTCGTTGAAACTTTGTGCTTCTTTTCCAGTGCATGGAAAACTTCTTTGACCACAGTCTTAAAGAATTCTTTCTCAGAAAGGCTTCTTTGCAATTCTTCACAAGTATCTTCATATCTATCATTGCAAAGAGAAACTGTTTCATCTTTAGCCTTCACCGGCTTTCTGAGAGTGTTGGTTATGCCAACCCTTTTAGCCAACTGATCTACCATTGAATTGGCTTCTTCTTCTAGCTATAATTTTTCTTCTTGAAGATCAAGGATGCCAGTAGTAATACACATTGCCACGTCCTTGGGGACTGTCTTCTGATGATATTTGAGTGCATTTTGAAGATCATTCATTGTACCAACTTCATCACAGCTATGAAAGGATTTCTTCATCTTCTTTGCATGTTTCTTCCTGTTTTTCAGAGTCTTGGAAGATATCTCCATTTGAGGGTATTTGCTCACATCCTCAAATATGCACTTTATAAAGACTCCCTTGTATATTTTAGAGGTATACTTCCCTCTGATACCAATTGAAGTGCCCGAATCAGTGTGAATCACTGAGAGGGGGAGGGGGTGAATCAGTTATCCTTTAAAACTTTTTACTAATTGATTCTTTATCAATTAAACCTCTATGGATTGTTAAGGCCTCGATCCACTCTTCTTGTATCTCTCGGCCTTTCCTTGAGTGATGCAGTAAATGTAAAGCCACAGGACACAAGGATTTACACGGTTCGGCACCAAAGGCCTACGTCCTTGCCATGTTGGTTATACGCCCCAACATGGTTTCTCCATTATAATCTGTTAGTATTACAATGGTCGATACAGAGTCCCACTGTATCTCTCCTGAGTCCCACAGGAGGGTCTTTATACTGCGTCCCACAGTGTTACCAGAGTCCCACTGGCCTGCTCCAGAATCCCACTGAAGACTTCTTCCACCCTGAATCTCACAGGGGGATTCTCCTGGATTCTCGAGTCACACGAGCAGCACTTCTTCACTTCAAGTTCTTCAAGTATCTTCAGTAGCCTTGGATAAAGGTTGTTGGCCTTGCTCTCTTCCTCTGATCACTTGAGTTGATCAGGTCTTCTCATCTTGCTCAGGATTTATCTCCTTCTTCTCAGGATGACCTGACTTCTCTCCAACTACATAATACTCAGACAACTGATGTCTTTAACTTCATTCTGGTCCAGTATCACTTCACATCAACTTCATGCACTAAGTGCATGGCATCTCTGCTTCCTCATGCACTGACTGCATGGTCTCTCAATTCTCTTCAAGAACTCATGGTCTTGGACTCCTCAAATGAACACAAGCTGGTTTGGCTTTATTCACGTGTGCATGTGCATGCATGCAAGCATGCACTCCCCTTCTTCTCTTCCTTGGTGTGATAAACACTCAAAGAGTGTAATTTTTCCTTAAGCACACACACCTTCTTCACTCACACACTTTGTTCAATTTGTTCACACACTTAATGTGTGTTATACTTTAGTGTGGATGTCCTCTAATTTCTTCTTCTAAATGTGTACACTTTGCACACACCTAGGTTCGTCCAATTCACTTTGCACACACAACTTCTTCACTTTGCACACACTTGATTTGGCCTCTCTCCTCTTCTTAAGGGTGTTCTTCAATTTGCATACACTAGGTGCAAGCCTTCCTCATTTTGCACACACCCAAGGCTACGACCTTCTCCAATTCTTAAACACACACAATGTGAGGTCTTCCCTTTGCACACAAGGCACTAAGGCCTTAGCCTTCCTCTTCACTTTCAACACACAACTTGGTGTAGTTCTCGGAATCTCCTTATTGCACACACCCAAGACTATGGACCTCACTTATTTTAAGCACACACAAGGCTCGGGTCTTCCTCCTCTGCTTGCACACAGATACTAGGTGTGCCTAGTCTTCACCCGAACCACTTCCTCATGGGAGGCGCGCAAGTGGTGTGCCCTTATTCTCTTCACATCCTCACAAGGTGAACTGGAAAGGTGTGAGGTGAAAGGGCCTCCTCCTCTTCTCAACCGTCGCGCCAGTGTGCGAGGTGAAACACCGCGGGCTCCTTCCTCCTGCCACGCAAGTGTGCGGGCAGAGAGGGTGGCAAGAGACTCGAGAACGCAAGTATGCGACTCAGCTCCTTCCTGTCGCTCAAGGTGTGCGCTCAGGGGACTTCACTTCACCTCTTTCGCGCAAGGGATGCACAAAAGGAACCAAACAGTTCTAGGAAAGCTCCGGGCTGCTGCCGCGCAAGTGATGCGGGCATGCTGTTCTTCGCGGGACATTGAGAGCTCTTACGGGACTTTGAAGTTTCAAAAAAGGATCAGCAACCAAAACCATCGTCTCAGACTCTCCTTTTATAGGCAGAGGCGGTGCAAAATCTTCCGCGGGATATAAATACAAATTCCCGAAATTCTCGGGTTTTCAAGATTCTTCAAATCTTGATTTGCTCTGTTTCCACGCGGGTCTCTTCCTTTATTTTTTCCTCTACGTGCATGCGACTTAGAACACATGCACGACCTTCGCCTAAGGGCGATCCATGCAAAATATTAACCATCATAGCCTCGGCACTTCGTTTGCCTTCAGCCGAACTCCAAATTCTCACGTTGTTGCATGAACACCCATTTTTTGGCATGGATTTTTTCGTTATTCTCAGACGATCTCAATGGTGTCTTCGGCTTGATCGACAGAGGTCGGGAGCTCGAATTCTTCATTCGAGAGGGCCTCTGGTTTGAAGGAGGAGTCGCGGGTGGCCTCGGGCGAGCTCATGGTAGAGGACGACTCCTCAACCGTCGGATCCGGAGTTTGAAATACATCGGATGGCTGGATTAGATCGCCACGCGCGGCAGATGAGATGAGCGGCTGCGGTCCAGCGTGCGATCGATCGTGCGGCCAGGATACGCTCTCGGTGAAATTTGCGCGTCCCAAATCGAATCGTCGAGCGGATTTTCCGCGGTTTATCAACCAGCCACTCCCAGAGACGGCCAGTTGAACTTCTCCCTCCACGGTGCCGCCCCGCCCCGTGTTCTCTTAGCGGGTGCGCTCTTGCACCCACCCCTACCACTCGGGCGCGCTACTAGCGCCCTCTATGCGCTCTGGCGCTCTCGCGGGCGTGCTCCTGCGCCCCTGCTGCCTGGGCGTGACACCCCCGCGTTTCCTCTGCCGCCTTGGGTTTTCCCCACAGGTTCCCCCTTGGGCGTGGCACCATAGGCCCACATGCCTTGGGGTTGAACCCTCAAGTTTTCCACGGATGGCCAATTTTTTTGGCAAATGAAGTGTTAAACACTTTGTTAAAAACAAAGTATCCTATTTATATAAAATGTCAAATGCCATTCATCTTCCAAGCCATCCTCCCTTCTTCATTTCTTCTCATCTCTTCTTCTTAGGAATTCCTCAATCCTCCTCACATATACTCAATACATAGAATGTGGAATTCCGGAAGGGTCTTCTTCATCAACCGAGCTCCTTAATCAAATAGATTCTTCAATGTTCTTCATTGATCTAATCAGAGATCAAATTGGATCTTCTTCAAATTCACATGTACTAAGTGATAGTGCATGGACTTCTTTAATCCACATCATCCACTTAGAACTTATGGATGGATCACTTTCAACTCCTCATGTATTGTCACTACAATGCATGGTCTTCCAATCATGTTGTGACTTTGTATCATCTTGATTCAAGTTCTTTACACTTAAAGAACAGCTCAAAAATCTTCAGATTTAATGATGATGCTCCATCATCATCCATTCTTCATGTGGTGTAACTTAGTATCATCTTGATACAAGTATTGAAACATTAAGATCAATTTTTCAATAATCTGATATTCATGGAGAATGTTTCAACCATAATCTACTATGCCACTTAGTAAATCTCCTAAGTGACATTCCTCTAAGTACCATGGTCATTATCCTTCATCACCATCACCATCACATCCTTTTTCATTCACATATTGACATTCCTTGACATCCATTCATTCCATGACAACATCATGCCTCATTGACAACAAATGCAACACAGTGCACTTCAAAATAGATAAAGGGAAGATGGAAACAAAACATATTCCCATACATGATAACTGTGGAAAGAATCAACTTGGTAATAATTAAAGAGAATTCGAGTTTGTTATAAGTGTGGTGAAAAATGAATCCATGTAAATGATTGCAAAGGTAAGAAAATGGTTTCAAACATGTTGTTCTTAATATGTAAGGATATGGGACACTACACGAATAAGTGTCCCAATCATCAGAGTATACCCCAAATGGTACTATTGGATAGTAATCAAGTGATTATAATACTCCAGATGAAAATGAATGATTATCGTTTTTATCTTTTTTTTAAATAATTATGTCATTTGAGTATGGAATTAATGATGTAGAAGTTATAATATTTATAATGTATATAAGGATTGTATTGCAGTATGTTTTCATTAAGGATTTGAGATTTTATGGTACCACGTAAAGTGACCCAGTTTCAAGTTAAACATTTTGGAAAATATACTGGTAGGGGAAACATAACCCTTAATACGATAAAAATACAAAGGAAATGATTTAATAATAAGATATAATTGAGTTTGATAAAGTATATTGTATATTATTTACTACCTAAGAAATAATAAATTGTTTTTATTCCATCATTGTTTGAGTTTACAACATTTTTGGATTTAACGAGTATATCCAATATTCTAGAAGAAATAAGTGAGCATGAATGTAATCAATAAGGTTTTATGGTAATTCTAGCTATTAAAAAGTTTTAATATAATATATGATGAAGGTATTCACATGTAATTATGTGGAAAAAAGATGTTCATTGTTTTTACATTCCTTATATATTTTGTACTGTGAGTTTGGACAAATGTATTTTCGCTAAGTCTAAAGGTTGGAATGGATTACGTTTTATATTGGATACTATTTGTAAGGTTAAATAACTTTAACAGTTTATTATTTTATTGTTACTAAATGGAAAAAAATTGAGGTCCGGAGAAAACTCGTTTCTTCGGTCAAGGTTGCGAGACATTAACCAACAATCGAAGGGTGAAAGGAGTGCACCACCTACCACAAGATTATGCGATATCCATGTTTTTAAAATGCAGTTTTTTAAAATATTATGACAAATTAATCATAAATTCATCATTTTTATAACATATTTCGTTTATGATAATTAGAATATTTTTCAATTAAATTATCATTTGAAGTGAAACATGAGTTTGTCGTAGGAATTAGATGATGGATGAATCTATATTAGTCAAGTATATTTTTTTCTCATATTCTATGAATAAATTAATTATAATACTTTAGGAATTGAATAATAAAACTAAAAATGTTTTATCTTAGTACCTTATGTTTTGTCGAACAAATGGTATTTTAAATCATCATATATTGATGGTTTGGAGGCCCTTAATTTTACACTTGTTTGTGATTGATGACCTCAATGACTCCCTGTAAATATTTTAATTTCCCCCCAAATTATGTGGCCCTAATTTCCAACAATTTTCTGATAATTGAGAACATATTTTGGTTATTACTTTTTTATTTCCCTTTCCCTCTTATTAAGACTAAATTAAATTAATCATATTTCCGATGAGAGTTTTCAACAAAGGTATTTTCTATTTGTAAACATTTATTTTCAAAGAAAAATTCCAAATAGCGAGGACACAATTTATTTTAGGAGGATAGAATGTAACACCCCCATATTTCATAATATGTTATCTCTTCAACGTAATTCAATAACATGTGCTACATAAAACACCATGTTCGAGGGCACCACGACATACAAATATAGATGTTCGATAAGAGGTTATCAATAATATTAACTAAATTATGAATTTTATATACTCTATATAATTTTATAATCCATATAATGTGTTTATTAGACATAATATAAGAAAAAACTCATTTTTTGAAATAAAATAAATATTTTTAAAAGAATACAGTTTTCCCATATATATTTGGAAATCATTTTTAAAAACCAATATTTGACACTTTTATATATTAAATTTAATGAAATTAAATTCTTATTTAGAAGCGGGACATAAAAATTTATTCTGGATGAGATTTTGTCATTATTCTGATAGTTTTTATATTTTGATGTATAGTGAAAAATACTAAATTTCAATTAAAAACAACTTTTTTAATCCCAAAAAATTATAGTTTTAAAATATATATTTGACTTGTTTAATGTATAATAATATAATTTTTTTGTAATTTAATATAATTTTGGTGATTGGTTTTAATTTCACAATTAAACTGGACATAAACAATTTTCAATCTTTTGATAGTTATTATTTCATAAAAACACACTTTTTGTTTTGACGACGGGAATTTAGTTGACATTAATTTTTTCCACTTTGGAGTTTTTAATTTTAAAAATTGAAATATATATTTTTAATTCGTATTTCCAAATTTTGTAAATATGTAACATTTATTTTAAGACATTTTTAATAATTACTTCGTTAAATATTTTATTTACCATGGTTAAGGGTTAAATCTGGTAAATAAGGGTAAAAAATAATATTATAATAATAACAAATTACCCAAACAGATATCCTAACCCTATTGAAGGATTCATGTCTGACCATGGTCAACCTTGGGTCGATTTTGGGACCCCATGGATAAACTTGGGAGTGATAATGAAATTTTATAATAATTAATTAAAATTAATGAAATAAATGACATAAACATATATATTTTGGGAAAAAAAATTTTACATGCGATCATATATGTTATATTTTAGACTATAAATATCATTTTTGAATATAAAAATATTTCATACATCATGGTATTTTTTTAATTTTTATACTTCAAATAAATAAATTTTTTCATGACACAATAATGATGTAGTGTTTACCTCATTAATTAATGATTTTAATAAAAAAGTTTATAAAAATTAATAACGTTTACAACACCAGTAAAATTCATATTGAATTATTTAATTTCAAACATGAGTCATCTTGTATTCATTTTTAAATAGTTTTGGACCTTTAGAAACCGAAAAATAATTATATAATAAAATAAAATTTTCAAACATTCCTAAAGAGACCCTCCTGCCCTTTATAAAATCCCTTCAAATAAAACACATTTCTCACACCTGTAATGCCCCTTTTCTCAACCAATCTCTTCCCATTAATCTCCCTACATCTGTATCTACTTTTTCAAAGCCTTACTTTATGCGTAAGACACTTCAATTAAACCTTTTGGTTCAAACCAAATCGAGTTACCCGATTTAAATGTAACATCTTCTCTTTAGTTCATATCTTTTATTTTACTTCTCCAACCCCCTAAACTCACTTTATTACATTCATTTATAACAAAAAAAATTATCCACAATATACTAGGTTGTTTTTATGAGAAGGATACAATCTACACTTACACATACCTCCATCTAATGGAAATAGAATACAATATTTCTGTAGACGAAGAACTACTGCCTCATGAAACGATGATTGATAAAATCCTCAACTTCCACCCCTTATAGTGGCCATTATGATGGAAATTTAATAATATATGATATTTATGATATTTATTTTAACTATAATTTAATTTAATTATATGTTATAGAAATCCCTTATTCATTTCATGTAGTATATATACAATAATTTCATTTGACAAAGTGAAAATTACAGCCCCCGCAAAGTGATGTGAATCATTCATACCATACAATGAATGTATAAAGGATGGTGTGAATTAACATATGTAATTTATATAAAATATTATGTTATATTGGAATAATAATATATGTATGTATCATTTATTCTTCATTCATTTAATTAATGAAATTGATGTATTGTTCATGCGTACGTACGGATTGTCGTCTCCACGAACGTGATGAGATTCATTCCCCATAGAATCCATTCAAGAAAAACTTTCTCTAATTATTAAAAATAATATTTAAGATCTCAATATAAATATATTTATATAAATAAAATATATCCTATCAATAAAAAACATTGGTACATTACAAAACCTATAATGGAAAACGAATCTGTTAACACCTGAAACAATGATACTACTAAAATAATATTAGCAAAGAAATATTAGAAGATCATATATGATATAATATTAATGTTTTTGGTTCTTAAATAATCTAATAAAAATTATATAACAATTATACAGAAGTTTAAAATACCCTCAACCATTGAAAATTACATGGTAATGTTTAATTTCGCAATATCTTTTTTAGCCGAGGTTGTTTCTATGTGAAGATCAACTAGGACCTCTTTATCATCCACATGTATGTTTCTTAAAAATGTATTTCAAAACAATTATTATATTTACTAGACTATGGGTTAAAGAATTTAATACCATTTTTTACTTTTTATAAAATGGTATGAATGAAATCATTTCATCATTTTCCAAACAAGGTACTTCATGTCCATTTCGACAAATTAAGGTAAGAATGTTTTTTTAAAATATATGATTGGTGCTGTTATTTTCTACCATTATAAAACCTTTGATTCTTCCCTTAAAGTATATATGAATATTTTTTAAATAAATTTTTTCTTTTATATTTACATGACATTTAAATGATTTCAAAATAGAAGTAGATATTCCTCTCAAATAATTTTCATTTCATCTATGTCTACATCCTTTGATGGATTTCCAACTTGATTGATGTTTATTTATTATAATCGAAACCATACATATTGTATTGATGAATTGGTGATAAGTTTTACAATAGATGTGATATTTGATACCACCCACAGTTTAGGGTTAATGTATTATTATTTTGTATGCTAGTTTTAATACGAATGTTTATGTTATGTTTCAAATATTTCATATGAGAATGCATTAGAAATAGTACATGACGGGTGTAGCCCGCTATAACTTCTCGATGCATCGGTAGATCATAGGAGATAGACAAGTGTCTTTTCACAAGGCCTTGAAAAAAAGTTATTTGTAGTATTGGCACGAGGTCTTGAATATGTGTTTATGATGTCTGCCATTATGAATTCTATCATAATGAAATTAGCTATTGTTATTACATGTGATTATTAGACTAGAAGAATATCCATGTTAATATGTAAATTTCATCATTTAATTTATCATTGTCATATTATGATGATGTTAATTATTAAAAGGATTTTGTTTTAGTTTTATACATTTCATTAAATGCTTATGCTTATTTATGATAGTTTCCACTAATTTTCATCCTTACTGAGCATCTGAGTTCACCAATTTTTTAAATTTTTTTCCTAGAATGTGAAGATGTAAATTATGATTAACTTATAAGGATAGGCCAAGGATATTAATGTGTTAAAAGGGGACACAATGTTATTTTTCTTTATTTGATGATGTAATGTAAAGCTTAATTATGTATCATTTACATCTAAGGGTATAAAACTAATGGTTCATTCGAGACATAATTCCTTGTATCAAGCCAATGTGATGTAATAATGCACCGACTCTAGGAAACTTGGGTTGGGGTATTACATAACACAAAAAAGGTCATGTAATTCCACATATAACCCCCATCTCACAATATAATTACATTAACAAAATATATGAAATGAAAAATACTACCGAAATCAGCAAATTTTTCATTAATAATTAAAATGGAATTTTATCATATACTTTAGTTGAATTACCAATATCAACTCAATCCTTATATTTTTCATGATTTTATAACCAAAATACAACTAGTAAAAAATTATTTTTCAATTGTATTCATGAATCCCCATAAAAATACTCTATCTAGTTTATTTGAACATAAATACATCCTGTATCTATGGGTTAACTATTAGAAGAGTGAATTTCATCAAATAATTCTCAATTTCCCCACATTTAAGAAAAATACCAATAAATGGATCCCTAGGATGATATTAAATTCATTCCACTATACTCTTCATTTTTTCAAGGAAATTATTTTCATTATACAATTATTTTCCACCCATAATGATGTCTACCATTCCATTAAGACACATTCTTGTGTGTCTTTTTTCACATTTATCAAATTATTGAAATCTATCCATCTTTCCTCCTTGCTCTCCACCATAAATCCATAGAAGATTCCATTATTATCTTCTTGGTGACTGTATAAGTTACTTAAGGTTTATGTAGTCGATCGTATTTTATGATAACTAATTTGGAATAATCATGATATCATTATCTCTTCTGAACATACCATTAGTTTTTTCTTGGTTACCACACTATCCTTCATATTGAATGTTTACATGATTCATTCGTGTTACATTAAAAATCTAATACTAAAAAAAAATTTGAGATAAAAATAATTCATAGTCAGAAGACCATATAGTAATTTAAAATAAGTTTAAATTATGATTCCATATTTACAATATAAGACACATTAGTTTTAACATAGGCCATTCATTAAAATTATCTATTCAAGATAGTTATAATTGTGCTCAGAGGAAATTTGAATTATCTAATTAATATCCCCCATGGGTGTCAATGTAGGTGTGTAGTAAGGAATGATGTCTTGCACCAGGTGACGATCAGGTCATTCTCAATGTTCTATTTTCAATGTTATTATTCATTGATATATCCTTTTTAGAACCAAATTCATTTTTAGTATCCATAATCATATTCATTTCATGGAAAAACCCCATAATCGTTTCATTTTAAAAACATTAGAATATTGATAAATATTTATCACAAAAATTTATCTTATGGTTATGTTAAATATTATTTTTTTGTAATCTATATACCATGGTTTCTATAAATTTATTATGATTTCAACTATAGTGACCCCAAATCTAGTAACCTAGAGCTACTGTTTACCTTATTACATAAGAATAATATACATGGATTAAAATCCCAAAGGACTGAAAAGTTTTGTATTATTAGTAAACTAGATTAATAAATTATTCCCACATTTCATTTGAAAATTCATATTATAAGAGAAATTCATGAATATCATTATTCCTTCTATAATATAATTACATGTTATTTATAGTAAAAATCATGGAATCCTAGAAAAAATAAACAATATAAATGTGGGAAAAATTTCTCAATAAGGGGTTTGTATAGCGAAATATATCATGAATCAATAATAATAATCCCCATGGAAAGGTAAATAAGCACACATTCCTTTTATATAACATTAAAATATAATAAGACAAATTAATAATCATTATGTTGAGGTAAATAACTGATTCCAAATTCCATGTAATCTATAACATGAAAATGATATGAATCCAGGGTAAATATCATTGTGAAAATATCATTGATAATAAGATAATGTAAAATCAATATTGAATGGAATGTTACTAAAAAAATCCATTTAATAAATAAATTAACTATGAAATGTATCAACAGATAATATCATTATGATAATATCATGGATAATAATTACTTAATTTGTAATGAGGAAAATGATTAAAAATTTCTAGTCAAGTTCTTAGTAACATGAAACATCTACCATTAAGACCATTTACAATATGGTTTAAAATTATATATCACAAAATTTTTAATCATTACATATTGATTCACTTTATCAATCTATTGACACATCAATGATCAAATGATAACTAAGACCACCCATATCTATATGTCCAAATCATTCCTCATATACCCAATAATATATTTAATGAAAGAAACGTGGGCCATAAAATTATTTATCTATAATGAAGATATAATACGAAATGTAAATATTTACAAACTCAATCAAATAAAACTCAATGTAAAACATCTTATGTAGAAAGGGTATATTGAATTAATAAATATTTTTATCCATGATATATATAATGTGGATATTATTTAATTTAAACATTATCCATCATTAATAAACATGTATTCATTTTATGTAAATAAATAGGTAGTTATATACAAAAAATAATAGTATATAGATTCATAAGACAAAAAAAATTCAATGAAATGGAAAATATGACAAAATAACCTACAATGATCCTATAATTGAATTGAGAATTAATCAAATTAATATATTATTTGTAACAAATTTAAATACACATATTAATATTATAAATAAATTACGATATAATCAAAAATGATTAAACAAATACTCTTATAATATCAAGTGAAAATGAATAAGCAATCGAACCCAATGAAAATAAGTAATTTTATGAAATTCTACACCACGTTGTATCATTCATGTTAAATTAAATTGGATGAAATAATTCAATTTAAAAATAATATACCATAAATTATTATGTAATCATGATATTATATTTCAATGTGGTAGTATATACATCATCTTTAATTAATTTGGTGCATCATATAAAAATAATCATCATTGAAGATAGATTGAGGTGGTGTCCCATACAATTTATCTAACTCATAATATAAATTATTTATCGTCTTACATAATTAACATATTTTCATTATTTTCATTCTTAAAAAAATTTAATGCTTATTATTCAAGTTCATTCACATATTACCATATAATATATGATTGTTGAGGCAATAAGGTTTCCTTATGATTGTTCAATTCCTTTTTGTTTCGAAAATCACAAAAACCTTATCTTAAGGGAAATTTCATTTACCCTATATTTTACATGATAAATAAAATTTTTCTTCCCCAAGGAAATTTATCCTTACCTTGTTTTTTATTGTCCATATTTATTCTATGTCAAAAAAATCGGTTTCATATCTAAAGCCATGAAATGTTATATTACATAGATATAGATAATTCTGTTTTTAGGATCTGAATTATGGTTCCATGTTTTCTGAATTCAGAATCCAAACTCTTCTGATTTGAGTCTCCATGTACTCTGAATTCTGACTCTGAGCTCTTCTGAGTTCAGACTTTGAGTTCTCGGAATTTAGACTCTGAACTCTTCAATTTTTATAATCCGATTTCTCTGAAATTAGACTCCGAACTCTTCTGAGTTCAGACTCAGAGTTCTATGAATTCACACATAGAACTCTTCTCAGTTCAGACTCTGATTTCTCTGAATTTAGACTCTGAACTCTTATGATATCAGACTCCGAGTTCTCTGAATTTAGACACTGAACTCTTACGATTTCAGATACAAAATTCTAATGAATTCAGACTCAAAACGTAATGTGTTATAGTTTTGAATTCTTATGAATTAAGAAACCGGACTTTCTAAGATTTGGTTATAAATTCTTGTGAATTCAGATTCATAATATCCTTGAAATTCAGACTCTTAAATTCTATATAATTCATGTTCTGAATTCATTTGAAGAGAGAAACTGAATACCTATGTTTTATAGACACTGAATGTGTTATTGGTTAGACTCTGAACATTTATTTTTTACTTTACTTCAAAGAATGATTTTGTTTAAGTAACTATATTTTTGCAAGCTCATGTTTTGGTTATAAATAGATTTCATTCATTCAGTTACTAAATAATCATTGTTTGAGTTACACATGTACAGGTCCCTCCAAAATTCATGGAAAAATAAGACCATTGAAAGTGGGAGGCGACCAATGATGTCATGCCTATAAATAGGAGCTCTTTTGAATGATCTCACAATGAATTACATACTATTGATCAATAAAGAGATTACATGTTGTTGAATTGATTTATTGAGAGACTCTCATTCTTTGTGCATACTGAACATCTTGTTCAGACTTTCTTTTTGAGACTGTAAATGTTGCTAAGTAAATTCGAGGGCTTCTGAGGATATGAAGATAGAGTTACCAACTACATTAATGATCGAGGACTTCCTTGCTGAGGAAGACAGAGGGGCTAACATCCTTAAAGTTCAATGAATTCATTTTTGAGGATGATAGAGGTGCCGGCTACTTTGAAGTTATGGGCTTGCAGGGATAACAAGACACACTCTAATATTTGTATCGAGGGATTACCCTGGTGTGGGTAAGTCAAAATTTCATGAAACAATAAATCAAGGGACCTTTATACAAGGTTTTTGGATACCCTTCTCTTTGGGTAAAAATATTTACTACTTTTTACCTGTATTGTTTCAATTTTTCTTCTACATTTTTTATAGTTGAGGAATGTATAACTATCTTATACATTCTTATACTTGTACACTGATAAGTAATATTCTATATGCTTTAAGGTAGAATCATTATCATTGTAATCATTTATTATGTTTCATTTTTGGAACTACTTTTTCCGCATTATATTCTTGGAATCACATTTTCAGAATCAAGCCAGTTTGAAGAACATAGAGGTCTTATAAATATACAATGATTAACCTTGTTAAACATTATCTTCTTTAAAAGTTCCATTTTTTTTAAATAGTACAATTCACCATGCACTTGTATATTGAGCATATACATCATGGGATAATAAAATTTGTATAATACATTATTTTGATCCTACAATTGGTATCAGAGCAAGTCTCTGAAATACTTATATTCAGATACATGTTTTCCATTCTCAAGTTTTCATTATTCTATATTTTCTTTGTTGAGGAATATATTCCTTGTTTACTGACATTTACTATTAACATGTTTGTGTGGAATGATATTTTCTCTTAAGATGGTAGGAATCAATTTTGGTTCCATATACAACATAAAACCTAAAAGTCCACCTATTTTTTATGGGAATGATTACTAATATTTGAGAGATATCATGAAGACATTCATTATCAATACTGGAGGAGACAATTTTTCCATGCATATTGGAGGATATGAAATCCTTGACATGGAAGTTAGTACATTCACCAATCACAATGTGAATGAATATCAAATGAATTATAAGGTATGAAATACATTGCTTTTTTCTATGTCAAGAAATATATATAGCAAAATTTCTTCTTGTGAAGCAGGAAATTGTATTTGGAAGATTCTGGAAGTTACTCACTTTGGAACTTCCAATGTTATTGAAACTAGATAATCCATGATCAGAGCTGAATATCAGTGTTTTTTCTTTCCATATGGTGAACCTATATGTAAGGGTCAAAAGAGATTCATGAATATTGTTAATAGTTTTCAATCTATGTGAGTTAAAGGATTAGATGGTGAAGCTATTATGTAAAAAATCATAGACATCATTCCTAATGTGTGTGAATCCAAGAGAACTAGTATTGATGAGAATTGGAAGGTTACTAAGTTTTCACATGATGAACTTTTGAGAAATCTTCTTTAACATGAGACAAGAATGAAGAGAGATACTGATAACGTAAAGAAGAAGAATGGGAACGGTAGGGTTCTTCTACAACAACATCAAATTATATGTAATCCAAGACTCCTGATAGAGTTACTAGAACTAAATCTAAGATGGTTGTTATCAAATCCAAATATAGTGGAAGTGAATATTTAGAAAATGAGTTAGCCTATCTTGCTCTAAGGATGAAAAAGATTTTTGGACAAAATATCATTCAATCATGATACTAGAAGAATGAAAGTAAGGATAAGAAAGACTCTGATGTCACTTGTTATGAATGTAAGAGATCTACACATATAAGACTAGATTTTCTTATGTATTTGAGAAATGGAAGAAAGGAAAAACATTCACAAAGGAATTGAAAGAAGTACTATAAAACTAATGCTGTGAATGTTTTGAAAGCTAATGACACCTAGAGTGACAATTATAGAGACACTTCTCATGAATCCTCATATTACGAATCTTCTGGATAGAAGAATGTTGGTTTAATTGCCATACTACCTATTGAACATCATTTCATAACGTCTAAGGTACACAATTCTGAATCTTTGACCAATTTAAACATGAATGATAACTATTGTGATAGTAAATATTATGAATCTTCAAATGAAGAATCTTCTTCAGATGAAGATGATACTTTACCTACCTATGATGAAGTTTCTAGGTTTTCTAAGCTCCTTCAGAATTAGAATTCTAAAATAATAAAAAATCGTGATAATGAAAAGTTTTGGAATTCTATTCTAACTAAGGAAATATCATATCTTTCTTAGGATCATAATAAGAAAACCCTTGATTTTTTATGTATTTAAAAAACTATGAGGAAGTAAATTCTGAGAAGGATAAACCTTTTAAGGATCTAGAATATTTATTTTCTCTAAGAAAATTGTTTCTGAGCCTTACTGTAATACCAAATCAAATTTTTTGGAAGAAATGAACATAGTTATTATACTAAAAATAGAAATATTTTCCTTTATGAAGTGTTTGTAAAAATTTACCTTATTTAGGGAAAATTTTGATAAGATGGATTCCCAAATCCATCCCCTAATGAATAATTCTGATTTTGGTTATACTAGTTTAAAACTGATTTTTAGTCACACTTATTTTGTTCTTCAATGTTCTCTTTGCTGCACTAATTGTCAATGTGGTGGGAATTGGGCAAGAAATTCTTCCTTAAATAGACCCCAATCCTTATGATTTCAAAAATATTATTTTTATATTAAAATGTGGATACCTAAAATTTAGTTTTTAGAAGTTTTTAGATCCAAGAATGTTTGGGTTCTGAAGGTATAAAACTATTATTTTCTAGAAAATAATGAATTTACCAACAACAATACATGGTACTTGGATTGTGGATGTTCTCAGCACAAGGCTAGTAACAAAATATTCTTTGAAAAGATTGTCAACATGAATGGAGGAAAAGTAACTTTTGGTGATAATGATTAGGGAGAAATAATTGTTATAGGTTACATTGTTCTTCTAGGAAAAACATTGATTTAAAATGATATATTTGTTATGGGTCTTAATAACAACCTCATTAGAAAAAGTCATTTATGTGATGAAGGTTACGTAGTGAATTTTAGGAATCACACGTTCTTAATAAACAATACCAAGGAAGAGTTTATTCATTAATCCCATGGGCAAGTGAATGTTTACAAAGTAAACATAGGATAACTTAGGAGTCAAAATCTACCTAGCCTTAGTTCCAATGGAAGATCATTCTTGGTTATGGCATAGAAGTCTATGTCAATATAACATTAGGAACCTAGGAAACCTCTCTAAGAAAAGACTAGGTAAGGATCTATCAGAGCTTATATTTGATTCATTAAAAGTTTGTGATCCTTGTAAATATGGAAAGCAACGTAAATAAAGTGTTAAATCAGTAGGTGAAGTCTCTACCACTGATGCATTATAGTTAGTTAATATATATCTTTTTGGTCCAACACAATGTGGAAGCATTGGAGGCAAATATTAGGTATTTTTTATAGTTGATGATTATATTAAAATTATGTGGGTCTATATTGTAGAAATTAAATATGATGATTTTTGTTATTTCAAAAGTTATAGAGCACAATATAAAATGAGAAAATCTTCCAATTTATAACTATTCATAGAGATCAAGGAGTAAAATTTCAAAATACATATTTTGAAACTTTTTGTTGTAGAAAATGGATTACTTATTACTTCTCAGCACCCAGAACACCTCAATAGAATGGTGTTGTCGAATGAAGAAATAGAATTCTTCAAGAGATAACAAGAACCATATTGAGTGATTATTCTGTAGCCAAAATTTTTTGGGCTAAAGCTATATGCACAACTTTTTATACTATAAATCATGTTTTGATTAGATCTTTTCGTAATAAAACTACTTATGAGTTATAGGATGGTAGAAAACCTATCCATTCCTACCTCATGGTTTTTTGGTTTCAAGGTATTAATTTTGAGTACTACAAATAATCAACACAAATTCAATCCAAAATCTGTAGAAGGAATTTGCTAGGAAACTCCACAACATCTATGTCTTGTATTGTATTCAATAAAAAAAAATTATGGATGAAGAAACAATATATGTCAAATTTGATGAAACTGATACCTTTATTTTTAAACAACCTCAACATACATCTTTAGATTTGTTTTCAAAATCTGATTATCAAACTTGGTTAGAAGATCTTTCTGATAAGGAAAATGTCCCAGATGATATTTTTCAAACATATACACTAGAATATTTCCTACACTATGTTAATGAACAGGTTTTACAAAACCCAATTGAGTTGTTTCTTAAGAATCATCCTAGGGATAGTATCATTGGTGATGTAATTCAACCTGTTAGGACTAGATGTTCCACAATAAATGAAGTAGTAAATCTAGCATTTCTTTCCCAATTAGAACCTCAAAGCAATGATGAAGCATTAGGTGATGATGATTGGATAAAAACTATTCAAGATAAACTAAAAGCATTCAAATGAAATAATGTCTTAACCTTGTTTGAAAGACCTAAGGAATCTTCTGTTATTGGAGTAAAATTGGTTTTCAGAAATATGTGTGATGAAAATGGAATAATTGTAAGAAATAAAGATATATTGGTTGCTAAAGGCTACAATCGACATGATGTAATAGACTCTGAAGAAACCTATGCTTTAGTAGCTAGACTAGAATGACGTCGTATTTTATTTTCCATTGCAGCATTCTTCAACATATATCTTTTTCAAATGGATGTTAAATCTCCATTCCTTAATGTTTTTGTACAAGGGAATGTTTTTTTTGAACAACATTCTGGTTTTGAGGATACAAAACATCCTGATCAAGTTTTCAAACTATCCAAAGATTTGTACAGACATAAAAAATACCCTTGATCTTGTTATGATAGATGTACATGATTTTTTCATCAAAATAATTACGTTATAGGAAAATGATGATCCAACTATTTTTATAAATAAATATATAAAGATTTTTGTGACTGTTCAAATTATTATTTATTACATTATATTTGGTTCAACTCAACAATCATTAACTGATTTATTTACGGATTTAATGAAATTTGAGTTTGAAATGAGTATGATGGGTGAGTTAACATTTTTCCATGGTTTTCAAATTTCTCAAAAACAATAAAAAATATATATATCCAAAGATAAGTATATTAAATATCTTCATAAAATGTATGAATATGAAAACACTTAGAGAATATGTACTCCGATCGATACCTCAAATTTACTTAATCTAGATGAAGATGAGAAACCAGAAGATCAAATAACTTTTAGAGGTATGATAGGTAATATAGTTTGCGTGGCATCTAGTCATCCAGATATATTTTTTTCGTGCTCTTTTGTTCATGATATCAATCAAATACTAAGGAATCTCATTTAAAGAATGCGAAAAAAATTCACGTTTTAATGGGAACCATGGATCTTGGACTCTTTTATACTTCTGATAATGATTTTGTTTTGAAATGTATTTTCGAGGATGACTTTGGTGGATGTAGAATGTATAAGAAAGGTACGTCCTGAAATTTTCATTTATTATGATATACATTAGTTTCATGGTCAGGAAAAAAACACACTTTAACACTTTCCACTCCTGAAGCTGAATATGTAGCAGCTGGAAGTTGTTGTGTTGTGGATGCAACACACACTCACAAACTACAATTTTTGTTTTACCAAAACACAAATTTGTTGTGATAATACTAGTGCCAATTCAAAAAGAAAAAACCTTTCACATCACTCATGTGAAAAAACATTGATATTAGGCACAACTTTCTTAGGGATTAGACTCAAAAGGAAGATATCATTCTTTAATTTATTGGAACACAAGATCAACTTGCAGATGTTTTCACAAAATCATTACCATCTAATAGATTAGAATACATTATACAGAAGTTAAGAATGATAACCACATGGTAATATTCCTTGTAAACTTCTTGTCATAACCTATCTCTTTATAGTAATATACTCTTTTTCATAGGGGGAGTACATTTGATGTTAGATTTTATAAATTTTCATAATAAAGATTTTCTAATTTTTTTAATGATTATTTTCTAAATTTTCATAATGAGAATTTTCTAAATTATCATAATGATTATTTTCTAAATTTTCATAATGATGATTTTCTTAATTTTCGTAATGATGATTTGATAAATTTTCGTAAAGATGATTTTCAATATATTCATAATGAAGATTTTCAAAATTTTCATAATGATGATTTTCTAAATTGTCAAAATGAAGATTCAATAAAAATCATTCTTAGTCAGTTTCTCAAAAGATTTCCTAATCAATTTTTTCGAAATTAATGTTCTTTGAAATAAACTTTTCCCAACTACAGATAATCTTTCTATCAATCAGAAAGGTATAATTCTTTCTTTAGCTTTCATAATATTCTTTTACTTTTAGGTATTTTAAATTTTTTGTTTAAATTTTTAGGATTCTCTTTTCCTTAAATTTGAATTTTTTTGTTCAAACCCTAAAAATAATGGATCCTAACAAAATTTCCTTTCGGCTATCATATGAACCATAAGATCTGATCAAGAATGTTTTTCAACCATTGGATTGTGTAATAAAGCTGAACCAACACTTCAAAAACCTATATAAAGCACCCACAATGGTTATCCCACAATGAAACATAATCTCTCGTGTGCTGAACCACATCCCTTATACATATGATCATTCAAAATTTTAACGGTTTTCTCAATTCCGAATTTCTGTCAAAGTATCTTCTCAGAAAGACATGGTAACTGTCAAGATGATTCCTGAATGGTATTTATACAGGGAAAGGTTGTTACTTCATGATTTTCTTACTAAGTATAATTCTATAATCTTGAATAACATCAAGATAATTGGATGGGAGATTGTTTCTGTATCGAAACTAGGAGCTCAGGATCTGGCGTATCTAGACTTGTTAGTGGAGTACTACGAGTCATCATTATTATTCAAGGAAGAATAAATAGAAAATTTCTCATTCAAGATCCATGGGAATACTTATAATCATTATTACACAATGGAATCAAGTTAAATTAGTGTTCCTTGTGAGGGTGAGGCAGAGTTCTGCTCCCATATGTTTACTGAAGTCAAAGGATGTTTTGATAAGTTTAAGGATATGGCTTGCCTTGGAATTTTTGATGTAATGACTTCAATGATTTTTAACCTCTCTAAAAATTATCAGAATCATGAATTTTGGGATCATGGTTTCATAAATACAAGAAAAGTGGAGAATGAAACTTTGAAAAAGAGTGATATGTATATCCTAGATTTCATGGTGAATCTAAGGAAGATCAACCAGGTCAAGCATATTTGTATTACAATCAAGAATATTAATAATGGAAATCTGATGTGGAAATTATTATGTATCTGGCCATTCTCTCGAAGTTGAATTTTTGGTGTCTATAATTATTCACGATATATTACAGTTCTATTCCTAGAAAATGAAAAGTCATGATAGTTAGTTATGATACATTGATGTGGATGAAAGTAGGTTCTTCTATAGAATCCACATAATTCATTGAGATACCCGATGAAGATAATGAAGCTATATCGATAAAACATGAGGTGGAAAAAACATTAAATAGTAGAGGAAGGAAGAGGAAGCATAATGATGTAGAAGTGTAGGAGAATTATCTGGTGGCCAAGGATGTTTAGTCTTCACCCCCAATGCTGAAAAATCAAAACGACTATCCAGATGAGGTAGTATCTAAGTGGAGGGAAGACAAGAAGAACATGAAAGAAGGGGAGGCCATGTTTTTCCTAGACCTTGCTGAAGAAAAGTATCTGAAGGAGAATAGAAATGAGTATCTGGAATGTAATGATAAAGAAAATGAATTGAAGAAGAAGTTATCTGATACAGAAATTGTGAAATCACTTCTAAAGGGTGAAGAGAGAGCTTCTGAGAAAATTCCAATACCATAATATTTTCTGATAGAACCATTACCTGAAACTCTATGAAAGAAGTAAGTGACTCCAAATAATGTCAAATAATGATATGTAGAAGTAGAAGAAAAAGAAGAATAAGGCAGTGGTGATACTAAAGATCTCATAAAGAACATAGAAGATTCTCATGAGAAGGAATGTCCATCCATGAATCTGTCAATCCAAACTTCTGAAGCTAAGTATCCATAGCTTGCTACCCCTAGAAAAGATGAGAATGGTGAAGATGACATGGTTGAAGAAGAAGTGAATATGTTTTCTGAAGAATAATGTTCGAATTATGATTTCATACACTATGAAGATGCTAATGAAAGAGCATAGAATGAATAGATAGATGAAGTAAAAATTGTTCAACTCTATGATAGTGAACATGAATCCCCTAACGAGGAATACATTCTCTAGTTTAATATGAAATAATTGGTGGTTGTGGATATACCTAGAAAAGTTGTAGTGAAGAAGAATGATTTTGGTTGTTCTTCGAAGAGTAATGCTTCTGATTTAGATAAATAAACCTCACTTAGTAATGTTTTTATTTGGAATGATCCTCTCTTGGATATGATTTTGTAGTCCAGTCCATGAAGAAACTTGTTGGAACTATCCTTATTTTTCCAAGAATTGATTCGAGATTCCACATTTACAACAAAATTTAAATCAAAAATCATATTTAGTATCCATGTTTATGGAATACATTTTCATGTTTGAGGCTAATTTGAAGAATTTTCCAATTAACTATGAAACCCACCAATGGTCTTGTATGAAAATGACTAGTTGGTCAATGAAGACTATAGAAGACATGAGAATTCATAAAGAGTTCCAAGATGGTGTCAAGGAGGCATTTGACACTGAATATGGGAAGATCAAGTATCTCACAAACAGTTTTGAAGAAAATATAACTCTGCAATATAATTCTCGGATTCAAGAAGTAAATGATCTAAATGGGAAGTTATATTCAGTTTCTCAGAGTTGGAAGAGAGAAAGAGATCTCAGGATTGAGATTAAAGATATTCTAGTAAAGCAAGAAAAATCTTAGAAGGCTCAGACTGAAATCTTTAAGGCTTTGGAATAAAAGATCAACGCCTTAGAGAAGAAAGCATATGATCAAAATCAGATTCTTAAATGAGTAGAGGATGACCATAAGTATCTTAATAAGCTGAATACAATAATGAAGAAGCTGATGCCCATGGAAAAAGAAGGGTAACCTTGTTTAAATCTGATATTTTATTTAATCTTCCTTACTTGAATATAATTTTCTAATCCTAATGAAAATGTTTTATTGTTAGTCTTTTGGATGTCTTGCACTAATTTTTTCATGTACCATAATTTCATTTCCATTCCATTAAATTGTTTATGAAAATCACAAAGGGGAGAAAGGAAAAAGAATACTAAGTAATGAATAAATTTCCCTAAGAAAGTGTGTGTTTATTTAAGGGATAGTTCTGATCGAAGATGTTTCCCATATGCAAAAAAAAGATTAGTCTTATTCCAGAAATCTAGAATAAAATCCTTATTGTTTTTAATGCCAAAGCGTGATATAGACGTATTCATCTTTTCGCATGTGTTAAGGTATATAATATTATTTTCTAAGTCCTTATATTGTTTTTTATATGGAAGTTTGTGCTTTCTAAAATGGGGATATTGTTGAGTTAATAATCGTTTCATAAGACTTTTCCATTCCTTTTTTTTTGAAAATCAAAAACAACTTATCTTAAGGAAAAATTTATTTACCGTATGGTTTACATGATAAGGAAAATTTTCCTCCCCCAAGGAAATTTATCCTTACCATGTTTTTTATTGTTCATATTTTGTCTAAGAATAAAATTCAGTTTCATATCTAAAACCTCAAAAACATATAATACATAGATATACAGAATCATGTTTTTAGGATCCAAATTATTGTTTCGAGTTCTTATGAATTCAGAATCTAAATTCTTCTGCATTAAGACTCTAAGTTCACTAAATTCATACTCCGAACTCTTTTAGTTCAGACTTCGAGTTCTCTGAATTCAGACATTGAACTCTTCTGAGTTCAGACTCCGAGTTCCCTGAATTTAGACTCTGAATTCTTCTGAGATCAGATTCCATGTTCTTTGAAATCATACCCCGAACTCTTCTGAGTTTAGACTCTGAGTCCTTTAAATTTTGACTTCAAACTCTTACAAGATCAGACTCTGAACATTCTATGTTCACTGCAGGAAAACAGAATATTTACGAAGGGCGATTTGTGATGGGATCCCATCGCAAAATACCGTTTGCGACGGGGCTCCATCGAAAATCGCCCGTCACCAAAAACGGCGTCGCAAATAGGTGTTTTTGTGGCGGTCTCGTTTCAAAAATAGTATTTGCAACGATATTCTCCCCCGTCGAAAATTTGTTTTCGTTTATATTTAAAAAAGTTATTTGCGACGGGCCGTCACAGATATATTAGTTTCTATGGGATTCCGGCACATCGCAAATGGGAAATTTAAAAAATATTTACGATGTAAGTATTTGCGACAGACCGTCGCAGAAATAGTTTTTACAATGTGTATTCTTCCCGTCGCAAATGGGACAGTAAAAAAATTTTTACGACGGGACACCCCGTCGCAAATAATCCAGTCGCAAATACTAAAAAAATTTAAAAAATTAAAATAATTAATACAAATCGTATATTATTATATGAAAATAATATTAATATTAATAATATAAAAAAATTCTATTATTATAATATAAATAAAAAATAAAATATATAATTATGAAATATTAATATAAAATAATAATAATAGGAATATAAATAATATTATATTATATAATAATACTGATATTAATAATACAAAAAATTATTATAATATTATTACTAATAAATTATGTATATAATATTAATATTAATATTAATATTTATAATATAATGAAATTATATTTTTATAATATAAATAAGAAATAATATATATAATATAATTATGAAATATTAATATAAAATAATAATAATAATATGAATATAAATAATATAATATTATATAATAATTATACTAATATTAATAATATATGAAATTAATATATTAATATTATTATTGAAATAAACATACATATTTATGAAAAAATAATTTTAATAATATTAATATTAATAAAATTATAAAATTATAATCTTCTCGATATTAACAATAAATAAAAAATATTAAAATTAATATTACTAAAATAAACATATATTAAAAATACTACAATTATGTAATAAAATATTTTAAAAAATAAAAACTAATTAAATCATGCAATATTCATACCAATTTGAAAGAGGAATTGTAAATAGTTAATATGACAATAAACTACGAACTCAAATGTTTATTACATGTAAAAAATCCCTGGGGGTGGATAATCTGGAGGACCTGGAGGAGGTGGTGGAGGAAACTCCATCCCTAATCTATGAGTCCGACGACGCATATACTCCATCTGCTCCTGATTTTGCTCCTCATATCGACGCCTCTCCTCATCCTTCTGCCGATTCATCTACTCCTTCCATCGATGCGTCTCCTCATCGTGTTGTTGATTCAACTGCTCCTGCCACTGATGAAAATCCTCTATAAGCTGTCTCTGAGCACACAGCTGCTCTTGATACTATGAGGCAGAAGATGATGTCTCTCCACGAGATCCTCTCGAGCCAGACGTCGACATCGCAACAATACAATAATAAGCCAGAGGTGTCTAATGATAGCTGATAACAACTACTCGGGCCTTTTCGAAGACATACTAGGTCGTGTGCATGTATGTCGTCTCATCAAAATGGTGGGTACTAGTCTTATTACTCTTCACGTATTGACTCTCAGCCTATGTCTGAGAGGTCGTGACCTCATATGACACCTTAATATTGAATTAGAAATTAAAATAATGAAAACATTATATGCATTAAATTTGAAAATTGAAAAAAAATAATACTGACCACAATCGGACGCTGGAGGTCACCTCTAATCTCTCCATTAGCCGGATCAGTGTTTATCCTCCTATAAATGACGTACGTCATAATACCGGGCTGCTCAACATCCTATATGAATATAAAATAAACTGTTTATATTTAAAGTTGTAGAAAATATTAAAAAAAAGTACTTACCAGACGCTCTCTATGCGCACTGAATGTACGACTACTGGCTCGATGTGTCACCTCTTTTCTCCCTAGATTCTGTCGACCCAATGCAGATCTCCTCTAAAACCCACCACCCAACCAGTGTTTACATAATCCATCCCAAACATGAGATGAAGTTTACTCTAGTCGGTGGGCTCTACAGGACTCATAAAATTCTGTCACTTCGGTTTTCCTCATAGTCGCCTTTCTCAAATTATGCAAAAACTGACGGAAATGGTCACGCCTAGAAACCACCAATGCCGCGTGGATAGTGTCACTCATGATCTCGTCGATGGGATACCATAAAACCTAATATAAAGTTATTAATGAATTAAATATCAAAATAAATAATATTTATTTACGTACCATCCAATGATCGAACATGACGGCCTGCACATCAGCGGGAATCTCATCCCATGTGAGCCTGAGCTGAGAAAAATAACTGTGCAAGATAGCGCTCCCCTATCTAATAGCTATATGCGTAAAACTGTGGAAAAAGAATAAATAATCAAAAAATTAGAATATTAATAAATTATAAATCAAGATAACTAAAATACACAGGTAACCATACCACCACATTTCTGCATCGAATCCAACAGGTGGACATCACTCCGGGATGGATCTGGAATCATCAGTCTGGAAAGACCATGCCCCCTCCGAGTGCTCCCTGTAGTGCCAATAGCCTGAGGGTCAGATGACTCAAGAACCTCATCAGCCATTGGTAGATCAGCCTCCAGCAACTGATGATACATTTCTGGGTCCATCTGAAACATGAAATGATTGATATTAGCAAATAGTTGAAAATAACTATTATGTATAGATATCTATTTTTTATGATTCTAACCAGCATTTTACTGGGTCAATGTTCATCTCCAGCATCATCTTCATATTTGACAATGTCAATGTCTTCATATTCCTCATCAAATCATCAATTTCCATATTAGTTTCACTTTCATCATCTCTTTTAATTTCAAATTCAGTTGTAACATCATTGAAAACATTGTCACCATCAACCCCTAATTGTGGGGTGTCATCCTCAATATTCATGTCACATTGTGAAAAAGATGTGTTTTGAGGAGTGTCCTAAAAAATTTCATTTCCATGAACTTCAGTAGAACCACATTCAGTTTGAGTAAACTGATTTTCTTGAGATTTAACTTTTATTATACTCCACCAATCAACCAACTCTTTTTCAGTAGCATAGTATTTTGCATAATAAATATGATGTGCCTAATGAGGCAATAAAATTGGTTCATTTAATGCAACAATACATTTATGTTTAATATCAACAATCACATGAGTTGGATGAATACACAATCCTCTCTCAGTATCTAGCCATTGACATTTAAACATTGTTATATAATTCTATCCCAAATAACACAGTTCAATAGTTTATTCAAGCATGGTGTAAAAGTAATGTTCAATATCCTTATGATGTGATCCCATCAAACAAACACCATTATTCATTGTTTTCTTTCATTCCCCATATGCACGTGTATGAAATCGATAACCATTCACCACATATAAATTATAATATTTAACCATTTTGGATGGTGGGATACTCAATATATGCAATCGACTATCAATCTTATCATCATGTAAAAATAGTTGAAAATTTGTAAAATGTTTATCACTATTACAAGTAATAAATTGATATTATATGTAAAACCAAAAAATAATTTACGTTACCTATTTTTGAAACTAGTAGGAAAAAAAATTTCGACGTTCTTCTAAACCATCAGCTGTAATTTGTGGAAATTGTTTCTTGACATGATAATCATATAACCTACAAATAGAATATGATTAATTTACTGTAACCGAATCTATAGAATATGATATAGGATCATTCACTATACAATTGGTGACATTTCTTCACAGTTGAGTTGAACATATGTATGAGCTCTATGGTGTTCATCATCTGAAAGCCATCTATCATGAACTCCACCAAAGCCATGTTTGGTCTGATTGACAAATGATAATTGATTGTTCATATCATCATCAACATTCCCATAGTTCCGGCCCATTCAGTTAAATATTGAGGGATATTTATATTCAAACTAATGAGAGAAGAATAATGTAATTTCCTCTTGAAAATAAGCTTCAGCAATTGATCCTTCAACTGATGCTTTGTTACATACTTTTTTCTTTAATTTCTGCATGCATCTCTCAAATGGGTACATCCATCGAAACTGAACCGGACCTCCACATTTTTCTTCGTTTGGAAAATGTAATATCAAATGTTCCATTGAATCAATGAAAGTCAGTGGAAAGATTTTTTCGAGTTTGCATAAAATTACAACAACAACTTCTTCCAGTTTACTTAGTGTATCGTAGTTTGTTGTCACCGCACAAATGTCTCAGGAAAAATATGATATATCTGTTATCGAATCCAAAATATTATAATTCAACAAACATCTTAATACAATAGGAATACTACTTTTTATTATATCATGAAAGTCATGACTTTTTAATCTAGTAATATTACCATTTTTTACACATCTTCCAAAGTTGGAAGCATAGCCATCTGGAAGTCACAAATCTGCAATCCACTAAAAAAATTATAAGCTACTCTCTTTGGTCAGTGTATAAGTTGTATTTGGCTTCATTAATCTCTGTGATCTGACATTTTCAAACAATTCATGTTCTGGTCGCCTTCAAATTTGGGAAAGATCTATTTGTGCCTTTACATTATCTTTGGTATTACACGGTGTATCCAAAACGACATGAAATAAATTATCAAAATAGTTCATCTCAATATGAATGACATCCAACATGTGTTGGACCAACAAATCAGACCAATATGGAAGATTCCAAAAAAATCTCCGGTTTGTCCAATTGTGTTCTTTTACAAAGCCATGAATTTTTTATTGGTTTATTGTCGGTCCAAAATTGATGGAAGGTAATGAAAATACAACTGATTGTAACTCTATACCTGAGATCATTTTTGGAGGTTCATCTCATTCAATTTTTCCTTTTCTGAAATGAGATTTATTCCTTCGAAAAGGATGATCAATTGGAAGAAATCTGCGATGACAGTCAAAATATCATGTTTTTTTCCATTCATGGGCATAAATTATTTGTTTTATCCCATAAAGTAAGGAAATAATTTTGGACCATGTGTACTCTAAACATATAACATGCCATATGATAGGAAGTCACTAATTTTCCACATCAAAGCAGCTTTCATTGAAAAAATTTCTTTCGCAGCATCATCATATGTACCAGCACCATGACTCCACAATAAATTTATCTCATTAATAAATGGTTTCAAATAGACATTAATATTCATTTTTGTATTTCCTGGTATTAATAATGTCAAAAAGATATAAGGATATTTCATCAACATCCATTGAGGTAAATTGTACGGAGTTATAAAGATAGGCCAACAAAAATACTGACTACCAAAATATCCAAATGGATAAAAACCCATCATTAAAAAGACCCAATCGCACATTTTGGGATTCTAAAGAAAAAGACGTATGCACTTTATCAAAATGATTCCATGAATCACCATCAGATTGATGAATCAAGCTTTTACCATTTGAAATATTGGTTTTGTGCCCTGACATCATTGTAGTTGTGTTCTGAGATATAACTAAATGATGCAACCTAGGTGTATTACAAAAATATCTCAACTATTTTACAGGAATCAATCCAGACTTCCCTGATTGAGCTTCTTTATACCTAGATTTTCCACATGTGGGACAACTATCGAACGACTCATTTTTACCAGAATATAAGATGAAATCGTTTGAAATAACATGGATCTTATGATAACTAAGGCCCAGATTACGAACCAGTCTCTTGGTCTCATAATAATTACCAGGAAGCACCATTTTGTTTCAGGTAACAGTGCTTTAACAAAAGAAACTAGCTGATCAAAACAGTTATTTGACAATCCATTATCTGATTTAATATCCATAAATTTTGCAACTGCTTTGAATTTTCTTATCTTGTAACCAGGATATAATGCATCCTCAGTACACCTGAACAACTTAGAAAATTAAGATGGTGCCATCATGGGAGGTAAATCAACATCATCCTCGATTTCAGTTTGTTGAATAGATTACCCTACAACATCATGTACTAAATTCTGGAAACATGATGGATCCGGAATCAAATTATTAGTATCTTTTCTAGAACTGTGTTCACAGTGTTGATACCAAAAAATATAATCTGATTGAAAACCATAATTCTAGTGATGTTTCCCAACAATGTCAAATGTCTCAAACTTTATCAGAGCACATTTATTACAAGGACACATAATTGTGCCTTCGGAAACAAATTCTGGGTTTGATGATGCAAAAGATAAGAAAGATTCAACAACATCAACAAATAAAAAATTTAAACTAGAACCATTTGGATTTCTGCACTTATTTATCCAAGCGCGATCATCTAATAATGATTGATGCAGATTTACTTGTTCCATATTCATATATATGTTTCTACAAAATTTAAAAACATTATTGTTGTTAAATAATTTGATATAAGAAAAACAATATCCTAAAAAGAGAAGATAAATAATTACAGTTATTTCTTAGTAATTATAAATAATTATAGGCGACAGAGTTAGTTTGTAGTCATCCCCACTAATTATTATTAATTTATAAATTCATAGAAATACTTGTAAAATTTAAATATGCTTGAATGATGAAATATTATTTTCCAATCATCATTGTGGAGATTATATTGCTAATTATTCTTATTTGTTTCTAGTGGATTGGCTGCAACGCTATTGCCTGACGACTCATCTCGTTGCAATGAGATGAGTCATCAGGCAAAAGAGCTTCTTTTGTCTGATTACTCGTCTCTTTATAACTTTCTCCCGACTGACATCAGTTGGAAAAACTAGCTCTGACATACGTTAGAGAACATTTTTCATACTGATTTCAGTGGGAGAAATTATCAAAGATATGAGACGTTGGACAAAAGGTAGCCGCCAATCCATTGGAAATTGTTCCAATTTATAACCATGTCCTCGAATTTATACGATTTTTGATTAATTATTATTAATTATTACTAATTATAAAAAATTTCAATATTTCCGACATATTTTTCTCTATTCTTAACATGTTCAAATCTTAAAGGGTCCTCAATTTTCAGGTCATGCCAAATAAAAAGTTTGTGTCAGCCATATCCAATGAAAACACTATAATTGTCCTCACATGGTTGATCACCTTCCAAGTAGTTTTTCAATAGGATGACACAAGTAATGCCATTCTAGTCTTTAATAATCATTTCACATGGCCCTTTACATAGATCATTCTTCCTTGAAAAATTAAGAGAACTTCAGTATCTTTCACTTAATTTTTCAAGAAATAATGGTCTATGTAAAAATCCATGTGATATGATTCATATAGATGAGAAAGACATGACTTGGTTTTCCTATTGAAAAGCTACTTGCGAGATGATCAACCAATCAAGAACAATTATAGAGTTTACATTGGACATAGTTGATACAAACTTTTAATTAGGTATGACCTGAAAATTGGAGACCCTATAAGATTTGAACATGTTAAGAATAGAGAAAAAATTGTTGAAAATATTGATAATTGTAAAATTTTATAAATTTTTAATAATTTTAAAAATATTAATCTTTTATTATAAATATTAAACATATAATAATGAAATATTATATATTTTTAGTATTATTAAATTATTAATATTAGAGTAATATAATATTTTATATTATTTTACTATTTATGTTACTAATTATATTACTAGCTATGTTAATAATTATTAATGCAATGATATGAATATAGATCAGGTGGTTAATCAATCATTGAATAGAAAAACAAATGTGATTGACTGCTCATCTGCCGCAATTTTCTTTTCATTTGTGTGTTGAGGTTGACAGGAAACTTCTCCCTCTACATGCAATATTTGCTTTTACTGTAAAAATTATAAACTTCCTCACCTCTATGATGGTGATGAGGTGGATAATTTTGAAAGTAAAAGCTAATATTCCACGTGGAGGCAGAAGTTTCCTGTCAATCCGTAACATAAAAATGAAAAGAAAATTGAGGTCGATGAGCTGTCGATCACGCTTTCTAATTTTCATAATTGTTTCTAAGAGTTTCATAATTTTTTTAATTGTTTCCTAATTGTTTTTAATTGTTTCTTAATTGTTTTTAATTTTTCCTAATGGGTTTTAATTGTTTCCTAATTGTTTTTCATTTTTTCCTAATTGTTTTTAACTGTTTCCAAATTGTATTTATCTGTTTTATAATTATTTTTAATTGTTTTTAACTGTTTCCTAATTCTTTTTAACTGTTTCATAATTGTTTTTAACTATTTCCTAATTGTTTTTACCTGATTCGTAATTATTTTTATCTGTTTCCTAATTATTTTTAACTATTTCCTAATTGTTTTTAATTGTTTCCTAATTATTTCCTAATTATTTTTAATTATTTCTTAATTAATTTTTATTGTATCCTAATTATTTTGAATTGTTTCCTAATTATTTTTAATTGTTTTCTAATTATTTTTAATTGTTTCCTTATTATTTTTAATTGTTTCTTAATTATTTTTTAGTGTTTCCTAATTATTTTTAAGTGTTTCCTAATTATTTTTAATTGGTTCATATATATTTTTAATTGTTTCCTAATTATTTTCAATTTTTCCTAATTATTTTAATTGTTTCCTAACTATTTCAACTATTTCCTAATTATTTTAATTGTTTCATAAATATTTAAATTGTTTCTTAATTATTTTAATTTTTTCCAAATTATTTTAATTGCTTCCTAATTATTTTAATTGTTTCCTAATTATTTTAATTATTTCCTAATTATTTCTAATCAATTAAATCAAATTATTACCTAATTATTTGATAATTATTTTAATTAAATTGAATTAAATCTAATTATTTCTTAATTATTTGAAAATTATATAATTATTTCTAAATAAATACAACTATTTCTAAACATTTTTAATTAAATATATTTATTTATAATTATTACCAAAACATCCTCCAGGATTGTCGAACCAAGAGTGCAACAAGGCCTGTTGCCGTGTACCAGGTTACCCCGAGTCAAGCTCGAAACACATTGTCAGAGTTTTCACTCATAGGTACAGATGTTCTAGAGCCGCCTCTACTTGTTCGTATCGAGGTAAGGATTATCTAGTACAACCACTTAATCTAATTATACTATATAGCTACTAAACATTCTATTAAAAAAATAAAATTTATAATTAAAAATAAATTTTAAAATTTTAAAATAAATTAAAAATAAAAAATAATTTAAAAAAAAAAAAATATAAATACCTTTGATATTTTGAATCAATTTGCGCCTTCTAACTTCTTCTCTCTTCTTCTCGTAAGAAAAAATTAAAATGAAAGATATTTTCTACTTAGAACTGGAAGTTATAGAGAGAGAGGAAGAAAGATCTGAACGATTTGGAAAAAAATAGATGGGGGTATATATAGGTTAGATTATTTGCGACGGTTTTATTTACGATGGTATCTCGTCGCAAATACCTTTGCCCACATTAATTATGGGTGGCGGTTAAAAGGGTTTTGCGACGGGCCCGTCGCAAATAGCTGCTTTCTGACATACTATTAGCGACGGGTGGATATCTCTGTCGCAAATTCCTATTTACCGCCACCGGTATTGGCGACGGGCCTCGTCGCAAATAACTTCTCCCACATTCATTTCGGGCGGCAGTTAAGATCATTTTTGTGATGGTCTCGTCACAAATAGATGCATATCTTCATACCATTAGTGGCGGGCGGATATTCCCGTTGCAAAACCCTATTTACCGCCGCCGGTATTGGTGACGGGACCCTTCGCAAATAACACCTGCTGAATATTTTTTTGCGACGGTACTATTACCTATCGAAAATAGTATTTTTCACCGCCGGGTAGTTGTGACGGTTAGAAGGAGACCGTCGCAAATAGGATTCCCGCGTTTTGGTGCACAAACCGCGCCATATCTATTGTGACGGGTCCTGTATTTCTGTCCCAAATAACTGACCATTTGCGATGGGAATACGTTCCCATCAAAAATACGCTGTTCGTCGGAGTTTTTCAAAGGTAATAAATCCCATCGCAAATACCTCATCAAAATAATTAGTTTTTCCCGTAGTGGTTCTGGTTCTGAATTCATATGAATTCAGACTCCAATATTTCTATGTTGAGGTTCTGAATTATTATGAATTTTGATTCCGAACATCCTTGAAATTAAAACTCATGAATTCTATAGAATTCAGGTTCCAAATTTTTCTAAGGCATAATCAGAATACCTATGTATTATAGAATCCAAATGTGTATTTTGTTAGACTCCGATCATTCATTATTCCATCACACTAAAAAACAATTTGGTTAACTAACTATATTTTATCTTACTCATGTTTTGGTTATAAAACGATGTCGTTCATTCAGTTACTAACTATCTTTTGTTTGAGTTTAAATTGTACAGGTCCCTACCAAATTCAATGAAATCTATTACCATTGGAGGAGGGAGCTGACCCTTGAAATTGTTCCCATAAATATGAGATCATTTGAACGAGCTCACAATGTATTACTGACTATTGATCAATATAGAGATTACATGATGTTGAATGGATTTCTAGAGAGTGACTCTCAATCTTTGTACGTACTGAACATCATGTTCAGACATGCTTCGTGTGACTATGAATGTTGGTGAGTACATTCGAGGGCTTCTGGGGATAAAAAGATAGAGGTCCTGACTACCTTAAATTTCGAGGACTTCCTTGTTGAGGAAGACATATTTTCCGACCACCATAATGTTTGAGGACTTCCTAGCTGAGGAAGATAGTGGTGCTTACTACCTTGATGTTGTGGGCATGCATGGATAGCAAGACAGACTCTGATCTTCGTATTAAGGGTATACCGTGGTGTGGGTAAGAAAATTTCTTTTGATATTATAAATCATGGGAACTTTATCAAATGATGTTGGATACCCATCACTTTGTGTTAAAAGATTTACTACATGTTAGCTGTATTGTTTAATGTTTTCTGCTGTAATTTTTGTTGTTGAGGATAGTATAACTATATTATACTTTTTAAACATGTACTCTGATTAGTATGATTCTATATGATTTAATGTAGAATATTTATCTTTTTAATCCTTTTTTATGTTTCATTTCTAGAACTACTTTTTCATAATTCTATTATCAGAATCACATTTGCGGAATCAGGCAAGTTTGTAGTACATAGAGGTCTTGTGAATTTACCATATTTAACCTTGTTAAATATTATCATAATTATAAGTTCCAAAGGAATTTTTTAAAGTACAAAATTCACCCCCCCCCCCGATTTGTATATTGAGAATCTACATCACTAGATACAAAAATCATTATCATTCATTATTTCAATCCTATAATGATGACATAATGAATTATGTTAACACATTATGCTTCAATGATATTTGTATTATATTTTAAAAATGAATTTAGTATTTTTACTATGGTATATGATGTAATTATCTAAACATATCTAGAATAACAATAGCCAAATTATTATTATATTTATAAAAAATTATAATTTTAAAACAAATCATGAAATAATTTTAGGAATATTTATCTATGGTACAATCATGGATATGGTTGGTCATAAATATGCATGAGATACATTTCAATCTTTCAGTGCCCATTATAGAAAGAAGGTAATTAATATTTAATCATCATATAATGATAATAAAATCTTAAATACCATTTTATATATTTAAATACAAATATATATATTATCCATGTGTTGTGGGGATAAAAAGAGTGTTACATCGCGTGGTGAAAGCAGTGTTCCATACGTACAAGAACGATGTTATATTTTATCAGCGTAAGAACAAAAATGAATTATTATATTTTATGAAGGATTAATATGTCAGGATAATCATAAATATTATTTTTATTACATATTTTAATGAAATATACCCTTATTTCTGTCCATATATTGTTTTACTGCGAAATATATAACATCACTTCATTGGGATATAGTCCAACACAAACAAGATCGATTTTATTGAATCCCATAAAAGATGAAAATAGAAAGGTATATATATTATGATGACTCAATAAGTAAAACTATTTTATAAATTTCATATATATAAATATATATAACTAAATACATAATAATAATATACCATTAGAATATTTTATTGAAAATTGCCACATTTATTTGCAAGGCAGTAGTTTATCGTACAAATGAGCACCCCTATTGTTTCACATTTGAGGGAATAGGATATGGATGTAAGTCATCAATGTAACAAAATAAAATATCATAATATATGATATATAGGTTTTTTATATAATAATAAGTGATTAATAATTGAATGACGTGGAAGAATAAATAAAACAAAACCATATTGTAATTTTAACTCATATAGAACAACCTCTTTATAATTATACCAAATATATTCCAATAATAGATGTATGACCAGATAAATTCTTATTCAATGAGTTTATTGATTATTTAATGTGATTTTTTTTTATTTTATGATCCTGAAGGGGTTATATGTGGTGAATAAGAGAGGATTGGGGTGTTCCTTTACAGGTTATGGTAGTGGATAATTGTAATTTTGTAAAAAAAAAATGTGTACCACAATTTTCTAATTTCATAAGGTTCCAAGATGGATATTAAAGTAAACTATTCATAATAAAATATAAATATTTCTATAAAATAGATTTCTTACATTTTTTTTATTATAAAAAATATTCATTAATATTATCTCGTGATAATCCCATTTTTATATTAAATATAATAAATAATTTTCAATATTTTCTCTTTTATTTATGATCAAAATTAATTTAACATTAATAGAAAATATAAATTATTCATATTACAAATATTTAATCCATTTTAATTAATTTTATTCAAATAATTGGAAAATTTAAATTTAAAACAAAACCCATGGATGTGGTGAAAAAAATGGTTTTTCTAGAAGAGTATTTTTCATGAAAAACATTATTTTGGGATAATTATATTTTTAATAATAATAATTGTATGAAAATGAATAAATATTTATTTATATATAGTATATAAATATAATTTAAAACCATTATCATTATAAATTTTTTAGTTATTTAAAAATAGGAAACCATATTCTTTTTAAAATATGATATAGAAAACCAGTTATTTGATCCAAAAAACAAACAGATAGTAAAATAAAAAAAATTCTGTTTGAAATGTTATTAAGTGATAAAATAAGTACCTATTATTTTAATATAAATCATATTCAAATTATATTTGAACTATTTAATTAAAGAACATTTTTGAAAATAATATATTTTTTACCAGAAGTAGTTTTTTCAATATATATTATAAATTTCCCCGACCTTAAACATTACATAATTTGAATTAAGTTAAAAATTCACATCGACAATCTTGTTATTTTTATAGTTTTATATAATTATGTTCTAACATATACATAAAAATTTGAACATTATAAGTAGTCACTTCTACATAGTATTAATTTTTACATAAAATAAAAACTCTTGAAAAAGGAGTCTTGTCTAGATCCATTATATAGACAACATGACTTTTCCATGATATCATCCTTGATAATATTTATCTTTATATCTGGTGAAAAACATTCCAAAAAACGTGGGATGATCATAAAAACCTCAAAAATTAATTTAGAAATATTTAATGAAATAATTTTTCCATAAATGCATACCATGCATAAGTTCAATAACATACCTCATGAAATCCTAATATTTATGAATCACACATTGAAATCATAAATCAAAAATGTATCATGTGGAATCCATAACATACTTACATTTTAGCTTTCAAAGAAACATACGGAGTTATGTTTGGAATACCCATCATTGTATATTCCTAAAATCTCTTAGGAGAAACTTTAACGATTACCTCCATCACGTTACACAATGCATTGTAGAGCTATCTCGAGCTCACCGACTCGAGGGTTTTCATGGAAACACCAGTAAACATAAAAAATTCCCATGAACCATAATATATTTATAGCACATAAAAAACATAAATGAAAGAAAACATTTCCACATTTCATTGACAATATATAATTTAAATATATTAAAATAAAAACTTTATTATCAAAATAATTTTCAATACAAAATTTTGTTAAAGAGTAAATGGTATTTATTTTCATTTTAAAAAAATTTATGCTTGTTAAGGAAGAAAAATATCAAATATTACTCATGGAGGAGGAATGGTTGTTGACACAACATAAGTAAAAAAGAAACATTGCTTTTTGTTGTTTAGTGAAACGCATCATATAAAATATTACCTTTGAATGAAAAGAAAAGAAAAATGTGCTTATACACCATACAAAATATATTTGTGTATAAAAACAAAATATGCCTCAATGAAAAGAGATTCAGATGAAGTTCCTTAACTTGTGTCTGATAATACAAGTTCATTCATTAATCTCCTAAATAATAAACAAAAGCTAATTTATAATTGCATCAGAACTATTTTCATGTTTATTATTCCTTTTATATCTCTTATTACCATGTAATATGCATTATATTGTCATTTATTTTAATAATGGTTCTTTTTTGGATTTTAGGTATTTGAGTCCAAAATGAACCTCTTATAATGAGTTTCTTTTCATGTGGTCAAAATACCATTATACCCAGAATGATATTAATTATTTAGATATCATTATTTTCATATATATATATATATATATATATCCATGTGTGTGAGTGTATTTATAACATTACATAACAATTGGAGATAATAAATGAAATGCACCGTTCGTGGAGACGGTAAGCCGTACGTACGCACAAATTCTAATGTAATTTCTATTTATTAATTTAATCGAATGAAATCATAATGAAACATAGGTATGTTATAATTCCATATTAATATCATATATAATTTCGTTAACTCTATCATTTTTATTTCCAATATATGGCATGAATGTGTAATATCGCATTGAGGAGGCAGTAGTCCACAATTTTTTCATATAAAATTATCGTATTTACCCATTATGGAAACAATAAAGGTATTATATAAATGAAAAATACAGAATTATCTAGAAAATATAAATATAATATATATCACATATAAATACAGTTCCATCTTAATAGCCACAATGAGAGGTAGTATGAGATAATGGAACAATCATCGTTTCGTGGGGTAGTAGTTCGTCGTCCATAGAAATAGTAAGGTTGTATCCATTATAGGGATGTATATTGAATTTTAGTTTGAATAAACCTCATAAAAACATACAATCATATTTAACATACAAGAATTTTTATATATAAATGGAATAATGTGAGTTTAGGGGTTTATAGAAGGAAAATAATAGAGAAGAACTATAGAGAATGTGTTACATTTTAAATTGGGTAACTCTCTTTAGCTCAAACAAAAAAGCTTTCTTGAAGTTCCTTATTTCTATGTTATGGCTTATAGGTGGAATATAGGGATGTTTTGTGCTTATTTGGATAGATTTTGGAGGATCCACAATGACTTAGAGGTGCGAGTAATGGTTAGAGTTGATATCATTTTATAAGGGGGAGGAGGGGATCTTTAGGAATGTTTGAAACTATTATTTTATTATAAAAAGTGTTTCGGTTTCAAAAGGTAAAAAAAATTATTTAAATCGAATAAAAGGTTCATGTATGTCGAAATAAAATCATCCAATAATAATTGGTCGGGTTTTGGATATTTTTTTAATCCCCATCTTTTTTATTTATCCATTTGTTAACTTATACAACCTTTACCATGTCCTATTATATATTCATACTAAATGATTAATATATTTACAGTAAAATTACAAGAGACCCAAATTTGATAATTAATGAAATTTTTAAAATTATATATGTCATTAGGCCGAATCATAAATTTTTTAGACTATTTAATCGTTTAATAAAATATAAATTGTTTTAAAAAATCATTTATGTCAATTTAAAAACTATTCAAATCTGTAGTTTTAAAAAATCAATAAAAACATTAATATTTTGAAAAATATTTATTTATTATAATATAATAATTAATTATTATCCTTTAAATTAACGGATTCCATAAACAGTTTAAAAAAAATCTACTTTAATATTTATAATCTCAGTTTTCATAACATTCATTAATAAAGTAATCATTAAATCATCATTGTGTAATATATAATATTTTATTTATTTTCTATACATTATAAATAAAATATCATGATGTAAATTTTTTTAACCATTCAAATTAATATTTATAGTCGAATATATCACTTATATAAACCCATATAAAAATTGTTTCTCTAAAAGATTTAAGTTTATGTTATGTTTTCATAACTATTAATTAATTAATATAAAGTGTCATTATAACTCCAAAGTGGATCCATGGGGTCCAAGAATCTTTCTAATCATGGAAATGGCTGGACATGTATCATCCAATAATATTAGTACATTTGTTAGTGTAATTTAATTTTATTATAAAAAAAATTTACCCTTATTTACATGATTTATATTTTAACAATGGTAAATAAAATATATACTAAAGTAAATATTGATAATGAATAAAAATAAAATTTACCAATTTATAAAATTTGGACCTCTTCATTTCGAATATGGAATCCATTGTTTAAAATTCAAAATTTGATGTTGGAGAAATTTATTTAAAATTAATTCCCGTTTTCAAAATAAAAAGGCGGGTTTTTATGAAATAATAAATATCAAATGCTTAACTCTTTTATTTCAAATTTGAAAGTGAAGTTACATCTAATCACAACAATTGGATTAAATGGTAAACATATCATATAATTACAGTTTAAAAGAATTTAAAAATATAATATAACAATATAAATATATTATATTAAAAGGCTGTTTTGAATTTAAATACATCAATTTTCACTATTCATTGAAAAAACGAACTTCATTAGAAAAAAACAAAAATATCATCCAATGTATATTTTTTTCCAAATTCTAAAAAAAAAATTGTTTTGTAAAATAAAACATAGAAATGTAACAAAAACTAGATTGAAATAGTGTTCTCCACCCAAAGGCGGTAAATCAAATTTTTAATTAATATTAGAATATTTATACTTAAAATTGGATTCCTTTACATTTAAATTCTCTAACATTTATTGGATAAATTTAAAAACATTTAATAAACATGTATAATAATATTTCAGATAGTTCTATTAATTTCTGTCATTATAATAGATAAACATTATCTACCATTAAAAATAATATTATATAATTATTTTTCAGTATGACTCAGCCTTACATGAAACATGAGATTTTAGGAGAAACCCATTGTTACGTGTCAGGTAAACCGTCAAACATAGCATCCCCATTGATATAAATTTAATATTTTAATCACAAATATTAATAAATATGAAAATATCATATTCTTTATTTACTTGGAATGTTACATACACCCTCATTTTGGTAATTTCATCCCCACAATTCTATTTACATATCAAATATGTTGGGGTCATTATCTGTCATATCATTTTCAAGATCCCACATTGCCTCTTTAATAATCTGTGCTATTTGTTCCACATATAAAATATTCACATCCAACATAACCACCTCTCGACTCAAAACATGAGATGAATATGGAATATACTTTCTCAAAATAAAAAAATGTAAAACATAGTGTACATGGGATAAACATGTAGGTAATGCCACTCTGTACAAATAACATCCAACCTTCTCTATAATTTAATATTTTCTAATGAACCTCAGACTCAACTTTCCCTTCTTACCAAAACACATGACACTATTACATGGAGAAAATTTGAGAAATACATGATCACCACCACAAAAGAAGATCCTTTCTCCACTTATGCACAAAGTTATTCATCCTACTCTGAGCAATTCTAATGTGATTCTGAATCAACTGAACTTTTTCATCCATTTCTTCGATAAATTCTTGTCCAATAATTTTTCTTCAAACAATTCATCCCAAAAAAGATGGATTTCTACACCGCTTCCCATATAATTCATTAAATGGAGGCATCAATATACTAGAATGAAAACTATTATTATAAGAAAATAAATCCAAAGAACGATGTTGGTCCCAAATTCCCTGGTAATCCATTGATCATTCTTGTATCATATATTCCAATGCGTGAATTGTTCATTATGATTTCCCATTTGATTATGGATGTGAAGATCTACTAAACTATCATTAAATACAAAACTACTTATAAAATCATTTCCGAAAGTTAGATGTAAACTTGAGATCACGATCAGATACAATGGAGGAGGGAACTCCATGCAACCTGACTATCACATTAAAATACAACCAAGAAATATTATTTAGAGAAAAAGTACATCGAATAAGAAGGAAATAAGTATATTTAGTTAATAGATCAACAAAAACCTAGATTTCCTTATTAACTCGATAAGTCATTGGTAATCCCACAAAAAAACTAGAGACATATTTTCCCATTTCTATTATGGCACCAGTAAATGGTGAAACATGACTTTCAGTAACTGCTGATCTTCTTTGACCCATTGATAAGTAAAAAATTTCACAGTAATTTTAGAAATCTCTTTTTTAATTCAATCCCATCGGTAATACTCCAAAAGATATTTGTATGTCATTGTATTTCCATGATTAACTAAAAATAGATAACTATATGCTTCACATAACAACTCATTCTTAAACTGGGAATCACAAGGATCAAATAGTCTATTCCCAAATCTCAAAATAAAATCATTATCAATGTTATAATTAGGAAACCTACCCTTATAAACCAACTCTTCCATTTTTTGCAACTTACAATCTTCCATTTGTGCTTGCTTAATTCTATGTAATAGATATAATTTCAGTGAAACCTAAAAATATATATGAATCTCTTTCACCAACAAATTCTATTCCAAATTTTATTAAATAGTTTATCAAAGTATCATGTCCCAATAATAACAAAATAAATGTAGAATTAATTATTCTACTAAAAGAATCATGCACTTTATTTGATTTCCCGAGATGATAATGGATGCTGCAATCATAACCCAGATTAACTCTATCCCTCTTCTTTATCTCATCTTCAATACTTTTTGATTGAATATACACTTAATTTTTTTTGTTTGTTATATACATCACCCTTTACTCCATAAAACTATTCTTCCATATATTTAAAGAAACAAAAGGAGTAATTCCAAATCTTGTGTAGGGTAATTTAACTCGCGAGGATTTACCTGACGTTAAGCATACACAATTATCTAATTATTATTTATAGTAAAACAACCGTGTCCATTCAATGAACAATCAATGTATATAACAAACTCAACATTTCTAAAAGGCAGTGCTAAAACTTGAGCATTCACCAGTCAATGTTTCAATTCATGGAAGTAATCATGATTTTTTTTTTCAGATGAACATATCACCTATTAATTTTTATTTAGTCAGTGGTCTAGATAAAAATGGTAAAATTTCAACTAACCTCTGATAATAACTGGCCAAAACAAAAAAAACTATTGATCTCAGTTATATTTGTGGGTCTTAGGGATTCATCAATAACTTTTTTAAAAAAGATCAATAGTTATGACATTATTTTAAACAATGTGACCATTGAATGATATTTATTGTAACCAAAACTCACATTTTCTGAATTTCCCATACGGTTTCCTTTCATTTATGTTTTTCATGAAAACCCTTAAATGACTTTAATATTCCTCTTTACTTATGTAAAAAACCAAAATATCAATAGTGAATAGCACCCCAATCTTATCCATGAACTCAAAGAAAATTATATCCATAAGATCAATGGATATAGTAGGTGTATTTATTAACTCTAAAGTAATAACCACAAATTCATTATGGAAATATCTAGTACGAGACACATTCTTCAGAATTTCTGCTTCATTTTCTATCAATTTATAGTACCCCGACATTATGTCAATCTTTGAAAAATAATGATCTCCTGGGTGCTGATCAATCAAATCCTCAATATGAGGCAAATGTTATTTGCTCTTAAACAATGAGTTATTTAATGCTCTTTATTCAATGAAATGTCTCATTTAACCATATTTTTATTTACCAAACAAGACGGGATCACCCCATGGTGATGTTCTAGGTCAAATAAAAACATTATCTAATAACTCCTACATTTTCTTCTTTAACTCTAATATTTTAATTTGAGTCATTCAATAAGGGGGTTTTGAAATTGTATTAGAATCAGAAATTAAGTCCTCAGATAAGTAAACATTTTATTTAGGTATAATAACAGGAAAATCACCAGAAAAAACTTCATGGTACTTGTTTAATACTAGAACATCATCAATCTGAATAGTTCATTTGATTTCAACAATATATGAAAGGTAACACTCATTTACATCTTTTACTTGTTTTCAGCATCATAATATGTTATCAAAAGTAAGTTTTCTTTCTTGTACCCAAAATGAAATTCATTCTAATAAGAAACCTCTTTAGCTCTACAGTCAGTCTTAGCATGATAAACAGACATCTAATCTATATCCAAAACAACATCAAACTATACTAGTGTCAAAAAAAGAGTTGGAGGAAGATTAATTCAGTAAACAAAGACAGGGAGGTTCTTATAATTTCTATTTGTCCCAACATTTCCTCCTGTTGTCTTTACCAAATGTCAAAGTTTCACATATTTGGATGGAATTACCAATTTACTAGATAATTTCATAGAAATTAATGAATTTGTTGACCCTAAATAAGAAAACACATTGGCATAATCTGAATTAACAAACAGTGTACCTGATACTACTATATTTGACGTCCCAACAACTGTTGAAGTAGATGTAATCGATTGCACCGCCCCTTTCAGCTTTTAGTCTAGCTTCTTTCCTTTAGTTATGTTTTTTGTTAGACAGTAATTATCATAATGACACATTTCATTACACTTAAATAATTTTATTTACAATAAATCAGATTTTTTCTACAATTACCCTGATATTTTTCAATGTAGTTATGAGCCTTATGCCCCATTTTACCAAATCAGTAGCACATACCAAAATTCAAAATATATTCCCTAGGATAATTTTTAAAACAATTTTCACAAACTATAAATGTTTGTTTCTAACAATTATACTTTGTTTAAGATTTCAACTCTTAATTTTTTAATATCGACCCTTTATTATGTTTCATGTCAATGAAAATATTATCATTAGAATACTCTATTTCCTCCTTCTTCTCACATCGAATAAGTTTTTCATAACTTTTGAACTCACGAGAATAAAAATCCCTTCAATGCACTGTCTTCAATCCTGAGAAAAAATGATTGATTTTACTATCATGATATCATATGAAATTTGCAGTATACCTTTCCAGTTGAGTGAATTTTTCTTCATAAGCAGCCACTGATTCATCCTCCTTCCTCAATTCCATGAATTGTTTTCCATCCTAAGACGAACCACCTTAGGAAAATATTTGTCATGAATCATAACATTGAATCCATCCGACTCAAGAGCATCAATCTACTCACTATAACATTAATTTTTCACCATCGACCACCACTGACCAGCTTCACCTTCAATGTGATAAATATTGAGACTAACCTTTTGATGTTTTGAACACTCCATGGCATCAAAATTATTTTCCAATGAATTAATCAAAAAATAAGCAAGAACATGGTCAGAAGATCCTATGAATGGAGGGGAGTGTATCCTCATTAAATGATCCACTGTTGATATATTCTTCTGTGGTTGATCTGGTTCATCTTGAGAATAGATACCACCACCATTTGTAGACTGAGTCAAATTTTCCATCACTATAACAAATTGTAAATTTCCAATTTTGACCATATCAGGTTGCAGATTTGGATGGTTGTCTTCCTCCGGATTCCATCCCATCATATCTTTCATGTTTACACTATGTAAATCCATTCAAAACATTGAAATATCATAGGAGAAGATATAGGGTAATCGGTAAATGCTATATAATTTAAATCAAACCATAAAGTAAATGTAATTTATGTATATTAATTTAACAATATCCTAGATTCTAAATTTGTCTATAACGACCATTAATACAAATGTTATGGCCACATCCTAAAACATTACATAATATTTAATTAAGACAATAATTTACAAAAAGGTTATTTTTTAGTTCAGAGGTATAGAGAATTAGGTCATAACATATACATAACAACAAAAATATTACATGTAGACACTTCCACACAGTATCCATTTTTTCATAAATTAAAAACTATGGTAAAATGAGTCATGCCAATTTCCATGTTTTAGATAAAATATCATTTCCTTGATCCCATCGTTAAGCCTATTCAACTTTATATTCTAAAAACGTTTCAAAAAACATGGGATGAGTATAACAAGCTGAGTAAAGATTATGAAACAAAGACTGAAAACATTTGTACACCATTACATACCAAGTATAATATCTTTATCATTTCTCATGAAATCATAAGATTTATGAATAACATATAAAAATCATTAACCATAATTGTAAACTGTGGCCTCCATAACACACTTACATTGTAGGTTTCAAAGCTTTTTAGGGAGTTACGTTTGCGATGCATATCAAAGTATATTTAGTAAATCTCTTAGGAGAAACATTAACATTTACTTCCATCACATTACCCAATGCATTAGTGAGCTATCTCAGGATCACCCGCCCTAGTTTTATCATGGAACCACCCTTATACGTAAAAAATTTCCATTAACTGTAATATATTCATGACACATAAAACCAACATTAGGTTATGATAACATTTACACACTTCAATCATATTATATCATTTAAATATATTAAAATAACACATCCATTATCACAAAAAATTCATTAAATGAATACATAAAATAGTATATGTTATTTATTTTTCATTTAAAAACATTTTGACATGTTAAGGAATCCAATGATCAAATAATACTCACGACGATAGAAAGGTCATTGTCACCACATACGGTAAAAAAAACATTCCATTTTTTTTTGTAGCAAAAAAATCAAAATAAAATTATTCATTTTTAATGTAATGAAAATAAAAAGTTTATTATACATTTTATAATATAAAGTCACCTATAAAAATAATATATGCCTGAATAAAAGGATATTGAGATGATGTTCCTTACCTCGTGTCTGACTTGACCCATTCGTTCATTAATATCCTAAATAATAAACATGAGTTAATATCTACTTGCTTCAAGACATTTTTCAGGTTTATTACTCTTTTTACATCACTTATTAACATGTTATAATCATTATATAACCATTTATGTTAATTATGGTCATTCTTTTGATATTCGGTTCTTGAGTAAAAAATAAACTTCTTATAATTACAAGTTGTCCATGTGGTAAAAATTCCATTATCTCTATAATTATATTCATGATTTATATATAATATATATATAATATATATATATATATTTATTTATAATAGTATCTAAAATTTAGAGATAATAAATGAAATGTGACGTTCATTGAGACGGTAGGCCGTATGTACACATGAACACAACTTTCATTTCTATTTTATATTTTAATGGAATTAAAACATAATGATACATATGTATATAATAATTATAGTATAATATCATATATAATTTCATTAACTTCATCCTTTACATGTCCCATATATGGAATAAATGAGTCACGTCACTTTGAAGGGGCGGTAGTCCGCACTTCCACAAATGAAATTATCATATTTAACAATTATGGAAACCATAAAGTTATGTTATAAATAAAAAATAATTAAGTATAGAGAAAATATAAATATAATATATATCAAATATAATATCATTTCCATATTAATAGACTACATGAGAGGCGATAGGAGATAATTGAACAAACATCATTTCGTGACGCTGTAATTCGCTGTCCATGGAACTAGTATGTTCGTATAAATTAAATGGAGGTGTGTGGAAGTGCAGTTAAATTATTACTCATAATAACATAAAATTATATTGAAGATACTAGTGTTTTAATATAATAATGGAATAATGTAATATTTGTGGTGGGAGGAGGAAAATAAAAGTGATAAACTTTAGAGAAGATGTTACCTTTAAATTAAATAGTCCTATATATATTTTTGAATAATAAAACATCATTGATAAAAATTTTGTGATATATTACTATGTATTTTTATTGAGTTGGGAATTTGTTTATAATTCATAAATTATATAATTATATAAATTCTATGTAATTTAATATCAAGGAAATTATATATTATAATGTAAATCATGGTTCTCATAAAATCGAAGGAGATTTTTACGCAAGATATCAATGAATTCAAATATATTTGAAATTTTTTTTTGTAAAATATCATAGTGTTACATTATATCACAGAAATTATTAAATTAATTTTTGAAATTTTTTATTTGTTATCATTTGATTTGAATTTGATTTTTTTTGAATCCCACAATCATAAGAATTATATATAAAACATCCTCTTCAAAAGTGAAGAAGGGTTGTCTAAATTTGAACTCAAATAACATACAACATGGTTTATACACAGGAAATCATTCCTGGGAAGTGAAAACATGGATATGTAAGAATAAAAAATAACTCCCAATGACTGATATACATTGATAGGGATCATGATCATCAAAATGTTAACAATTATAAAACATTAATTCTATGATCGGTTAAAAGTCACATGATTTCTTTGTTATAAATGTAAACTGATAACATTTTTTATTTCAAGATCATTTTTCCTAGATTTTTGGTATTACATTAAATACCTTTATCAAAACATATTGAAATATGGTGACATGAAAACTATAGTTTCATCCTTTCATTAATTTCCACCACAATACGGTCTTTTTTTTCAATATGATGAGTATTTATGATGGACTTTTCATTCCTGAAGCACTAAAATCAACATCTAATGGATTTAATAACATAAAAAATAATTAAAATATATTACTAATATATTTATTAATTAAAAATAATTTGTATAACATGAAATGATTATTCCCAAAAGTAATAAAACATCATATGAGGAAAATTAATTCAATAAATGAAATTAAATACTAATACACAAATTTCAGCTTAGATAAATCCAATAAATAATTATTTTTAAAATTAGTAAAAAATATGGCATACTAATATTGAAGAAAAAAAATTATAATTTTTTATTATCATCATATTTCAAGGTAAATTCAGTATGTAACTTTCAAAATATACACAATCTAATGATATAATCTCTATGATACGCTAAACATTTCCATAAATATCTAGAATCACCATAACTCCAAAATAAAATTTTATATTCCCCCAAAATAAAAGTCAAAATTTATTCTTCAAATAAACATAAATAATATAATCTATTAATATAATCATATAGGGTCCCTAGATTTGATAACGAATTTTAAAATAACTATAATCAAAATCAATTTCTAATCCCACAGTTATCATTATTATAAAAATAATAATCCCAAAATTAACATTACTATTATCAATCATATTGTTATTATTATAAAAAGAATGTCGTATAAATCATGAAATAATTTAGGCAAGTGGAACGAGGTGCATTCTAGTCACCATTTAGTTGTGGGTTGAAACATAGGGCCTTGCCGAAAGTGAAGGGTTTTTACACGATATACATGTTATCCCTTTAGTGGAACTATATTTTATTAATTTCAATAACATTCAAAAAATATGATGAACATCTTAAAAACATTTATAACAAATTATTACCTAAAAATCACAAATCATATAAACCGTAATGACTATTAATACATAAAATATATGTAGAATAGAATTAATGTAATTTTTACTAAAATAATAATTCATATTATCCATAACGGTTGAATATAAGTGTCCCAAAATATTTTTAGATTTAAATGTATTCCACCACTTAAACCCATAAAGGGGTGTCTAGGAATCTGATTTTATGGTTATCCTAATTAATATTTACTTATGATAGTATCCATAACACTAGAAAATACATTTAATTAAAAATACCATGCTCAAGAGTTATATATACCAATATCAGATAACAAATATAATATCTAAAACCCACACTCTCAGATCTTGTGCTAAAAAAATATTACTCCTTCCATTGAAAAAAAAATTATGGTTGAATTTCAATCATCAAAAAACAAAAAACACAATGTAATATTGGATCAACATTATACTCAATGCGAATTTAGGTTTAATGATTAATAGAATTAGTAATAAATCTTACATATCATGGAAAAATAAACAATAGGTTCATAAAAATATATATCATCAAAATAATTACTTCATGTCTAGAATAATTAATAGACCAACCCTGAATAAAACCATTCTCCATGAAATAGGGAAATTAATCATAAGAAAATGTTGAGATCAGTTTCTCAATAATGGTATGTAACAGATATAAAAATGAACAAATAAGCATTACATACGAATAAGTGGGTGAGAGCATGAAAAAAACATTTTAAATGAAGATGTTATATATCATATATCACTATATTGAGTCATTAAATAATGATTAGAAATTAATAATCCATGAATAATAAAATAATATAATAACATAATCCATGAGATTATTACAGGACATAATACATGGATTTGGGGAATAAATAGAAATAAATAATTATGCGAGATTGAATAAATAGATACAGGTTAACTCATTATGTAAATGTCATGAATTCAGCCCCTTGCATATACTTATGGACATGATACCAGGTGCATACATGATCTTATATATAGAAATTATTAGTGTACAAAAAAATCGGGGGACATTAAATATATGTCCACACATATAATTATGGACATGAATTCTAGGTCCTTGCATAAAAATGTAATAATGGAGTTAGGTTAACACATAACATATTTATTTCAAGTGTTTTAGAGTTGATCCAAATGAATTAGATGTATATATAGGTACCACTAATAACTTAAATCTAATCATATATTAGTGTTCCAATAGATATTAAAACATTCATCTTCTAAAACTCCATTAAAGGAAGTGAATTTCATCATTGAATAGCCCAAGATAAAGGCAAGGAGTTTCATAAACATATTTTCTCCATAAAAATAAACCGTACAAAAAAGTGATATTATTTTTATCCATGGTTTATATCCCCAATAAAACATAAGTTTCATTAATGGATTTAATCCCAGAGATAAAAATTATTATTAAGTATCAAATGGAAAAACTCTTGAGGTATATTACATTTTCATTTCAGAATCACATATCTTTTTAAAATTATGCCTACATGTAAATAAAATGATGGTCATAAAAAAATTATCTTCTATAATTAATTAATAAGATTAAAATAATTAAGGGATCATGAAAATTATTAAAATCCACTCATTATATATATGTTATAAAAATATTCATTCTATATTTTAGTTATGAACTTAAAATGTACCACATTTGGGAAACAAAAATAAGATTCCATTGAAACCATTTATTAAGAATTAAACCATGGGGAAAATAACATTAATTTTTTTGTCGAAAAATAAAAGTAATTTTGAGTGTATTTTTTTGAAAACAAGGACATGGAAGAAAAATATTCCCCAATATAGACATAAATATAAATAATCTTGAAAAATGATCAGATTTTTTAAAAACCAATTATCTCTCGTCTCAACATTCCTCATTCATGTTCAAACATCCTGTATAATAAAAGTAGATTTGTTGTAATTTTTACCATAAGAATATATCTACCATACTTTGAATTTTACTTTATAACATCTTATCAAACATTTATTAATATTTTTTTAAGAAAATTGATGTAATGGGCGATAAGTACTTCAGTTCCCAAGCATGTTTCGATTTGGTATTCATGATCCTTATAATTTGAGAATATTATCATAATTTAAGGAATATATATCATGTCAGAAAAAATATATATTAATTATATATATATATATAATTTTTAATATGTAAAGTTTGAAAAATGAATTACACTATTCATACAGATGATATACCCAACATATGCCTGAACGTTGACTCCATTTTTTGATTTATAGAATAAAAGAAAGGTATATAATAATAAAATATTAATGAATAATTATTTATATTTAATTTATATCATATATATTCATCATATATATAGTTGATATAATATATTTTATATTTAAATGAAAAAATAACCACATAACACCATAGAGACTGTAGTCTGTATGTACGCACGAGCAACATTATTTTTTCCCAAAAGATTTAATGATAAAACGTTAAACATGAAATTATAATTATTGAATTATAATAATTTCATAAATATCATATATAAACCTCAAAACCATAAAAAAATACCTCTAATGAAATATAGTGATGAAAAGATAATTCTATCGTTACGTGGCGATGGTGAGCTGTATATACACACGAGAAATAATTTTACTTTTTTATTTGATGGGAAGTAGGGTGTGTGATAGTTTTTTCATAGACATAATGAAATTATTCAATATAGTGTATAAAAAATTAAAATTTTTAATAATAAATATAATAGATTTGTTTGAGGTAAAAAAGAGTGTAAAAAGAATGTGATCAGTAACGGGGATTACCATTTATTCAAAAGGACAAATCTAGATAACTTCTAGAGGCCTGTAGATTTAGTATATGATAAATATGAGAACATATAGAATGTTTATAGGAATGTGGATAAGGTATATTTTCAATGGATATTTTAAATAAAATGATCGATCTGTTTTAGTGAGGTGTGGGAGGATGTGTTCTTTTGTAGTCGATGTGAGTGGAAAATTAAGAATTAATAAAAAAAATATAATAAGAGAATTCCATATCCAAATACATTTAAATGGTTATTAATAAGAAAAAATTGTATGATATTGTCTAAATCATATATATAAATAAAATGGAGATATGTTAGGTTGAAATTTATGTATTATCCTTTGGTTTAACTCCTTAATCATGCGATTTTAACATTAACTGTGGGATGTTATTTTCCACTATTAAAAGGTTATAATTTTACATATAAGATTAAAATTTACTCATAAATGGAAAATTGATATAATTTTATACTATACTATAACCTTATTTTTGTTATGTAGAAATAATTTAAAAAATTAATATTTTTATAAAATATTATTGTTGTCAATTGAGACTAATATTCATTACATTTACATATCTAACATGAAGAAAAATATTATAAATTCAACCAATTATTTTAAGACAACTTAATTTGTTATGTTAATCTATTAATTTCATGTGTCACCTTAATTATATAATGTTATAATACTTATAATGTTTTAAATATCATTTATTTTATTTTTCTAAACTGAATATTTACTACATTAGTGTTTTGTGCGTATTAAAGGTAGTTATATAAGTCCCAAAAATTATAAATAAATTTCCATCATGAATACAATTTCATTTGTAAAAGAAGTAATATTATTATTCATTCATAACATCATTTTTTAATTTTTTGAATACATAACTTTTATTTAAAACTAGGAGAATTAAACTTTTTCACATCATTTGGTTTAAGTAATGAATAATTAATTTTCATGGAAAAAGATTTACCTGATTTACTATTGCTGAGTTATAATATTATACTATAATTTTGATTTATTTTGAAAAAAAAGTTCCAATTTAAAAAAAATTACCCTCCTTATTATAAATTTGAAATCCATTTTATTAGGATTCCATTTCATGTATTGGAAGAAAACACGTTTAATATATATTTATTGAACATACTGAACAACAATTTTTAGAAAAATGTGTTTTTAAACACAATAATTCAATTATACAAAAATCTTTTATAATGTTAATTAAAATTGAAGTTACTTATATTTTATATAAAAAATGATACTTATTTTACCTTGAGATCAAAATTATATTTTAATGATACATTATATGAAAATAAAATTTTCACATTTACCAAAATCATTATTTTTATTATTCATTGGAAGATCATACATTTATGAAAAATACTATTATTTCACACAAAGATAATTGGGTTGTGTTGATATAAAAAATCAAGTACATTTAATCTTATATATTTTCTAAATGTTATCTAAATTAATTATAATATCTTATGATAAAAATATTCAATGAAGAAATCATATTTTTAAAAACAAACAAACTATAATAAAAATGGAGTGATTAATTACGGTGTATTTAAATTAACTAGGGACATAATATAATTCACAATGTAGTTTATCTGATTCATAAACTCAAATTTAATAGCAACATAATAACACTAAATAATAACATTTTAAAAAGTATATTATGGATCTCTTAAACATCAAATTGAGTGTAACACAATCTATTGAAAATTTAAAATACACAAAAAATAATTTCATAGAATCAGAAGATGTATAATTTTTTCCAATGTTTTTTTGGCATTAACAAAAATTAATTGGCATATTCTTGTTATTTTTTGAACGAGTTACTTTTTTAGTTTTTAAATTATATTTTTAAGGCATGTTTTGTTATCATACTATTCATTAATAGAATTTCAACATGTCTTCACCACCAAATACATTTTATCTCCCCTTAAAATATTCATTGTTCCCTTCAAAATAAAATATTTCTATTTGATTTTTAAAATATTATTTATAAATGGTTGTTTTCCAAGATAAAATTTTATTTTCATCAATTATGTTATTAATAATCTTTTATGGTTTTACTATTCATCAACGTTAAATTTTTTTTACCTTTAATCAAATAGGGATCAATTCATATAATACGATCATTTTTATATTTTATAGATCGCTAATGAGAAGATATAATGGGAAAATAATTGAATTTTTCTAATTAATTATTCAAATAAAAAATGTTTTTGACTATAAGACATTTGGATTAATTTTATGGTTTATTTATATAATGAATTAATTAGATTTATTTTGTGATAGGTGGGGTAAAAATTACATTGGCCCATGAGACTACATTATTTACTCATAATATCTTATGATGTATGTAACCATCATAGAGTATATGAGATCAAACATATTTGGTTTCATTTCCCAAAGATATAAATAAATATTCATTTATTGAGTGCAAAGGATGTTGAATATTTTCCTCCAATATGTTATTTATTATATTATTTCTAAACTAATGTGATATTCCAGTATATGTCTAGATTACAAATATTACTAAACAACTCATTTATTTTGTATTATATCATATATATCTAGTTCCAATTTAATAAATTATCCCCTTTCTCAAGGATACATGATTTGGGTAATTCCCACTTCTTATCTCTTCCACTATCTAATAACATATCTGTAGTATTACTTAGATAGTCCATGATTTCCTAACTAGTATTCAAAAATAGTTTTCATATATCTACTTGATATTATTATGACATGTATATGGAATAGACAATGCCAGTCATGGTATAGAGGATGAAATTAATTACTGACCCTGTAAGGGTATCATACAAAAATAAATTCTACATTTCTCTCTACTATGTTGTATACGGATTCATTTTCTTTGTGAGATGTATAACATATGACACTGGAACTAATCACAACTTATAATATTCAATATTGAATCTCTTTATTGTCTGGTCAAATGTATGTACCCTAATTTATTCCACAAAACCTCTTTGTCCTATAATGAATGATAATGATCGCCAAAATATTGGCCACTTCCCCAAATTATATTATTGAGAAACACTCGATTATCAATTCCATGCCAGACTGTATGAACTCTTTCACATATCTAATCAGTCAATTTTCAACAGATATATACTACTTAGAAAATGATATCACTCATACTAAACCACTTGTTAACATCATGCTCACATTCATTAATTTTGAAACAAAATTTATTTATTTCTTCATCATAGTGAATATTCAAGGATTTGAATTCTTGCATCAACCAATATATGTATCTCTTTAACACATATATATATATATTATTGGCATCATGTGTAGTCACAAACCCTAATGGTTTTGTTATATAGATATCATCTATAATGAAAATGTCAGGTAAATATTCATTTAAATTAATATTAAAAAATTCATAATGATCAAATGGTTTTATGGATTTTATAATTCTAATAAAATTTTGATTAGAAATTTAAAAAATGTATTTTTCAATGTTTATGCCTTGAATTTTCACAAAACATTTTAATATTATTCATTATTTATTGGTACTAACATTACAATTTAATTCCATTTTCTTCTTTCATACCAATTTATACTGAAAAGAAATTATATATATAGGATTATCTGACAAAAATCATAATATTTTTAATAAATGGAATCCATCTATTAATTCAAATCTTTATTCTATCTTTCATCATTTAAGTATATACTAATTCATTATAGTATCATTTATATTATGAGATAATGATTTAACATACTCATTGACTAGGAAATCATATTATAATAGTCATATAATCAATCTAATTCCTCACCATAGTATTAGATACTATAAAACATTCACTTCTAGGGTGTATTGTTGAAATTATTCCAATACCAACTCTTATTTATCATGAATAAAAACTTCATTGATGTTAGTCATTCTCCTACTATGTATTTTAGTGATGTTCTCCATCTCTAAAATTTTGGAATCCTATTAACCAAAACTCATTCATCAGAATAATTTCATATATTATATCATATAGTTTCCATATGATATCTTATAGAGATTCAATTTATTACTCTTGTTTATATTTTTTTATCCAGAATCATCCAAAAAGATTTCCCCACATCCCTGTACACTATAATGTTGAAAATATGTTTTTTATACTAATTATCATTTATAATAATTTTTTTGATTTATATAGCGCACCATTTATGAAATATTCTAGAGTATGTAATGTATATCCCCCAAAAAATAAATGATTATCTATATGACGCATCATTGAACTCACTATGTCCAACACATTAGGGTTCTACATTTCACTAACTCCATTCCACAATGGGGTGTAATGAGATAGGAGTTCAAATAAATTCTAAAACACCTTAAATAGTCAATGTAATCTTATATATTATATCATCTACTTGAATCTGATTAAAGAGTATTTATATTCTTACCAAATTGATTTTATACTTTGTTCATGAACTCTATAAACTTATAAATGGATTTTTAATTATACCTAATTAATTAGGAATATCAATTCCTCTCCTATTCATCAGAAATAGTAATGATGTATCCACCTCTATCCACAATATAAAAAGGTCCACACACATCTAGGTGTGGTTTTTCATCAAATCACTGTGTCCCTTTCACATTTCCACCAAAATGTTTCTTTTTTTCAGCATATAAAAAGTGTTTCATCTTTCATGTGGAACTAGTTCAGAATATTTTAAATACCAATGTAAAAAAATCTGTTTCAATAACATATCATTTACAAGATTATTTCCATGATTCCACAATTGGGTGTGATATGATTAACGAATACATGTTTTTTATCAATTTCAAACAATTGGTTTTTGTTTTCTAGAACATATACAACATTATTTCACTATCATATACCAAAAATAATTATATCCATAAAAAAGTATAAAATTTTATTTTGAAACATGAATACATGGTCATATATATCCAATATGGACATGAATATAATGTTTTGGTAACACTAGGAACATAATAATAATTCCTATGAACTAGATTCATTCTCATTGGCAGTGAAAAGTGGAAGTCTCTTTTGGCCAATGTAGCAAGTCATGCTCGATTAGTAACTCGAATATACACCTCAATTCTTGAAAACATCTTGAATAAACTATGTTATAATAGTTGTACTAAAATTTAGTACCCAAATTAATATATAATTCCCAAATTATAAATATAGAGAGATTACATTTGTTACTAAATGAACTTGAATATTCATTATGCCTCTTTTCAATGGTGGAGTTTTTATCTCAATCATGACACATTACAAACTTATTCTATTTTTTCCATTTCCTACATCTAATTCATCCAATTCATGGAATGAATATGATCACGTTTAGGGAAATGGGGGACTTGGACTTTCCCTTCATATTCATTATCATAGGACCTTCCTAATGTCTACATTTTACATATAAATAAAATTGAGAATTTCCATGTGTGAATTGTGAATATTTTTCAATATATATTTCAAAATGAAAAAAATATATTTTATAAGAAAATTATTTATGAAAAACTTCATTTCATATATCATATATTTGATTGACTCTTAATATGTTGAACTTCTCAATATAGGCAATATTCTTCACCATATGATTCACAAATGGTTTTGTTTCTCCCAAATTTCATGTTATGTTTTCCTTGGTATCCTCATATTTGTATTGAATAAATTTCATATTATAAAATCAATTATTATGATCTAATATGTTATATGCATATATATCCGCATAAAACATTTAGACCACACTATACATGAAGGATAACATGTGACAGTTGATTTTTCTAACCATTTATATATTTTAGGTCGGAAAAATGAATTCCCTAACTATTCTCCATAGATAATAAATTAAGAATATTGAAATATAATATATAAAATTTATTATCCTGGAGTAGAAAAATAAAAAATAACCTATAAAACTTTTTGATGACAGCGTGGGTTAATATATTTTCCTTCCCCAAAATAGATTATAGTGATAATGTGATAGAGAAATTATTTTCAATTAATTTATATTTAATATCATTGTTTTAAAGTCACAAAATTGTCCTTCTAAGATGAATTGTTTCATTTTTTTGATAATGGTGTTATTTTGAGCTCAATAGTAATAATTGGCCATTTTGGATTTTTAATAGTTTTAAATTATTTTGGTAGTTTGGCTATAACATTATCTACACTGATCTGAATTAAAAAATTATTTCATTTCCATATTATAAACATCTAGGGATTAATTTACTATATATGTACTAAAATCTGAATCGGCCATATAGAAGCTCAAAAGTATCTCACGAGTTGGCTCAGGAAAACTGTTTTCAGTTCTGCCTCATTTTGATGTGGGATCCATAACTCATCAATTTTAGTCCCAATGCTTGGTAAATTTTGAGGGTGGACGAAAAATGAGATTTGGAGAATCTTTTATGAAGGAAGCACCGAGTGAATTAGCCTTTTATGGGGTCATTAAATCACCCTAATCTGGAGGATTTCGTTTTGGAGAGTCTGAATGGAAAGAATAAATGCTCATAGTAAAACGACCATAACTCCCGGAATGCGTGTCCAAATCCGCTAAGATTTTGAAGGGACACGTCCAAGGGAGGAATGAACAACATTCAAGAAGGGATCAACGCGTGATGATGTAAGTTAATCGGGCTACAACGCGTCGACATTCGGGGGAAACATTCTGGCTATAAAAGGAGGAGAGCTCCACCCTCTCAAAGCATCCATTCTCAATCCCATTCCTTCCGGGACCCCAAGAAGAAGATCTTTTTGGTTTTATTGTTTATTTATTTCCATTTTCATAGTTTTGTAATGCCTTCTTCTTCCCCATTCAACTCGATTACCCTTACCATGGTGGGGTAAATGTTTGGAGTGATTGGGGAAGGGTTGGTTTTCTACATTATAATGCTTGAGTTCTTGGATGCAATTGAATAAATTTCATTCTTTTTCAAAGATGTTTTAAATTTATTATAGAAGATTTTATAATCAAGTGAGACCATTCTTGAATATTAATTCCATTATTGATTTATCCTTGGTAAAATAATCATCATCTCCCTCCACTAATTTCTGGTTTTTATACGATGGAATAAAACAGGAATTAGTGGTGAAGTACTCGACGATAATAAGTACCTGTAAAAGGTGTAGTGAATTATTTTGATTTTTTGGGATAAACAAAACCCGATCGGGTATTTCCCAATTCAATTAAGGATATTTAATACAACTATTTTACACATGGAAAGAGAGTTGACCAAACCAAGATCTTGGTAAGGTTTTCTCTCACAATAATAATTTCACCAAGGAAGTGAGAGGAAACCATTGTGGAAACTCACTTTTATCAACTAAGAAGAAGAGGTTTGAATTAAATTGAACAAGGATAGAATTATAATTAGGAAACCGACCCCGGCCTAATCACCCTTTTAATTTCATAGTTTTTCAATCATTTGAATTTCAAATTTCCTTTGACAGCATTTTTTACCCATGTTTTAAAGTGACAACCCATTTTGTGTGCACTCCTCTTCGGGAGAAATCCTAGGTCAACCACATTACTACATTTTAACTTAGAAATAATTGTTTTACCACACCCTAAGATAGGCATGCATCAATCTTGGCGTCGTTTCCGGGGAGGTAGTGCCACAAACTAACTGTAAATATTCGACTTTTTCAATTAAAAAAAATCTTTTTCCATGATGTTTTCAAATGATTATTTCTTTAATTCATGGAACAATTACCCACTAGTGAGAGAACAAATTCGTGAATCACCTTGGTCTATAGATTATAATGTTTCTTTCATGGCTAAACAAATTCGGGAACTCGAATCCAAATCATCACTGAGGATGAATTCAAGGATCTCATTGAAAACCTTTAAGAGAACCTTGAATACCCTGTGTTGGAGGGATTGGCCAGAGAACATATTGACTTCAAGAGTATTATCCAGAATTTTATCAAAAATGATCAAAGTACAACACCAAGAAGAAGAATATAACAAGGATATTGAATCCCAATTTGAATGAATTAGTCAAACAGTTCAAAACCTAGAGACCTCAATACAGTGGATTACAGAACAAGTAAATGCATCTCAGGATCAAAAAACGGAGACAGAACAAGAACCAAAACCAGAAAAATTGATGAAAGAAGTATCCCCACAAATATTTCAGGATGAAATAACCATGGAGGACGTGATAAATTTAAAAGAAGATCAATTGAGCCCATCTCAATCAATGTTGTAGGAGATTGATGAAGAAGATTTAGCAATTGAAATACATATGGGAGATCAAAAAGATCTGGATAACTTCTAGAATGTGTGTGAGGAACTTCTGGAGCCAACTATTCCTTATAATGTAGATGATTCAACAATATTGAAGGAAGAAACCAACAAATCAAAGAAATTTGAAGAGATGATAGAGGAGTCTGACTTCCTACCTCTATCTAGGAAAATTCAACTTCAAGAAGCACCTCCCATTGAAGAACCAATTGAAGCCAAATAAGATCAGGGAGTTAATCTTTCCATAAACTCATTATCTTTTGATTTTTTTGAAACTAAATTTAGTATTACCTCCCCTTCATTTAATTTCTCAGATTCAGCCAAAACATGTATTTCCTTGGATGAAGATGATGAAAAAGAAAATTCATCCATGGAGGAACATCTAGAGCTCCCCAAACCTATTGAAAAAATAATGGAGGGAGAACAAGAGAAGATCAAAGTGGATTTTCTGGAGGAAAATGAGACACAAGATAATTACTTTGAAATGGATGAATTTGATATCGATTCTTCATGCATTAGTTATCTTCAAATAAAATTAATCTCTGACATTCCCACTGATTTTTCCCGAGATGTATCATACCTTCATCAACAACTGGATAATAAAGAATATGTTGTTCATGCAGAACCCAAGAAAGAGGAGGACTCATTCATTGTCCTAACCCCACCATGCATGTTTTATCTCATTACAATGATGGTGGAATTGGTGAATTTTATCGATGGAGTCCTCATGAAAAAGGAAGAAGTTCATCCTGGAAAAAAAAGTTTTTGTTGGTTGATGCGAAAGAAACCTCACCCACCATCAGATTGGGGATAACTTATTAGAACTGCCCCTCTAGAGGCAGACAAAATCAAGGGCCCACTTGGGGGATTATACCAAGATTTATCCATTTTTTTCTTATTCAATTTCTGTTTTCATTTCTTTTAATAAATTTCATATGTTATGTTTTTACTTTTTTAGGTTTTCAAATAGCAACACTTAGGAGTCAAGCTCAACGTTGCATTGCTAATAAGTCAGGTTGTACCTATCTTTCACACTTTCTTGATGTTGTGATTAATTTGAAAATTGGATTACATGTTAAATCCACTTGAATTCATTGAGGACACTGCATCATTTAAGTATGGGGGAGGGAACCTTTGTAGTATATGATTTTTATTTGTTGTTTGTTTTAATAAAAATTGTGTGTTTTCAAATTTTTGTATGTTTATTTTTCAATTTTTTGTATGTTTCTGAAACTTTTGAGCTGAAAATATTATCAATGTCATTTTTCAAACACATGTAAATGAGTGAACCAATCTATTTCATGAAACTGAGATTAAATGAATGCTGAAAGGAATTTGTTTCAAGTCCAATGTTTTTGAACTTTCATGAAAAGTACACTGATTTTTGAATCCCGGGCCATATTTCACTGTCTATATCATTGAAATTACTTTCCTGTGAGGCTTCTGAACCATTTTGTCATATTCTTTTCATTCACTTCATTTCATGAAGAACCGGACTATGCATTCTTTAACCAGAATTTGATTTATTCCTTTCAAAACAAGAGGGTTGGGGTACATGTGTTTTAAATGATTAAGGCATTTATTTGGTTTGAAGCCCCATTTTCAAAATAATCCTTTTCATTATGGACCACCATTACATTTATCCTTCATTGTAGCCCCTAGTATCCATGAATTGCCTGTTAGGTTAGCCACATTACAAGCCAATTTTCCCTATCCAACCTGCTCTTGAAGTGAAATTGCATGATCTAGTTGAACTTAAATGTGGGGGAAGATGTCTTTTAGTGTACTAACACATTTGTTTATACTTTGGGTGGAATATAAATTGTGGAAGAGATGTGTGTGTTGATGAAAAATTATTCTGTTGAAAGCTGTTCCTTTTCTGGAGATTTTATGACAAAAGAACTTGTGTCTTTCTGGAGCTTCCAATGTAAAAAGAAAGATGTTCCTATCTGGGGCTTTTTAAAAAAAATCATGTTTGAAAAGATTGAAATGTTTGCTGCTGAGTTGATTGAATTATGATGGAGCCTATTTTCAACAAAGGTGAAGTGAAGAAGACCATATTTGAGTGAAAATTAGAATCTTGAAATTTTTCTTCAATAAGACCCAAGCCTTCCTTTTTCGGCATCCGAACTTTTAACAACTAAATCCTACCAAACGGAAGCCACAGAACAGCCTTCAAATTCCTCATTAGAAACACATGTCCTTGACTCACATCGGGTGGAGAAGTAAAAATTTATCAAACCTATGGTGACACTTGTGTGAGTTTGGATGAGAAAAACCTTGTTCAGCTTTTACATTTGTGAGATGAGAGAAAATTCATGTGAGGTAGGTGCTTTGTGTGCATGTGATAAGAAATGAAGTGGAAATATATTAAAATCTTAAATGGAGAACTTGAAATAATAGTTTTTGATGAGGCATGATATATTGTTGTTTCTTGAAATTGATTTGATTGATCTCATTGATATGTGTTTTGGATTTGATTTTATTTTATTTTTAATTGTCCAGGAGTCCAAGTTCTATGTGTGGGGGAATTGATAGAGAACATAATTTCAATTAATTTATATTGAATATCATTGTTTTAAACCAACATAATTGTACCTCTGAGATGAATTGTTTCATTTTTTTTGATATTGGTGTTATTTTGAGCTGAATAGTAAAAATTGGCCATTTTGGATTTTTAACAGTTTTAATTTATTTCAGTAGTTTGGGCATAACATTATCTACACTGATCCAAATTGCAATGTTCATTCTTTTACCGATTCTAAACATACAGGGCTTCATTTACTATATGTGATCTAAAATCTGAATCAGCCATATGAAAGCTCAAAAGAAGCTCACAAATTGGCTCAAAAAAACTGTTTTCAGTTCTGCCTAATTTTGATGTGGGATCCATAACTCGTCCACTGTGGGTCCAAACCTTGTGAAATTTGGTGGGTGGAATCAAAAGGGGTTTTTGCGCATCTTTAATGAAGGAATCACCGAGTGAATTGGACGTTTATGGGGTCATTAAATCACCCTAATCCGGAGTATTTCGTTTTGGAGAGTCTGACTGGACATAATACATGCTCAAAGTAAAACGGCCATAACTCTCGAGAATACATGTCCAAAACCGCTGAGATTTTGAGGGGACACGGACAAGGGAATTATAAACTAAATGCAAGAAGGGCTCAACGCGTGAAGATGTAATTCAATGGGGCTTAAACACGTCTACATTCGGGGGACACATTCTGGCTATAAAAGGAGGAGAGCTTCACCCTCTCAAAGCATCCATTCTCCATCCCATTCGTTCCGGGACACTAAGAAGAAGATCGTTTCGGTTTTATTTTTTTTATTTCCTTTTTCATAGTTTTGTAATTCCTTCTTCTTCCCCATTCAACTCTATTACCCTTACCATGGTGTGGTAAACTTTTGGAGTGACTGGGGAAGGGTTGGTTTTCTACATTATAATGCTTGAGTTCTTGGACGCAATTGAATAAATTTCTTTCTTTTTCAAAGTTGCTTTCAATTTATTATAGTGGATTTTATAATCAAGTGCGATCGTTATTGAATATTAATTCCGTTATTGTTTTTTGTCTTGGTAAATTAATCCTAATCTCCCTCCAGTAATTTCTGGTTTATATATGATGGAATAAACCAGGAATTAGTGGTGAAGTACTCGACGATCGTCAATACGTGTAAAAGGTGTAGTGAATGTTCTTTATTGTTTGGGATAAAAAAACCCGATCGTGTATTGCCCATTTCAATTAAGGATATTCAATAAAACTATTTTACACATGGAAGGAGAGTTGAAAAAACCAAGATCATGGTAAGGTTTTCTCTCACAATAATAATTTCACCAAGGAAGTGAGAGGAAACGATTGTGGAAACTCACTTTAATCAACTAGGAAGAAGAGGTTTGAATTAAATTGAACAAGGGTATCATTATAATTAGGAAACCGACCCCGACCAGATCACTGTAACACCCCAGGTAAATAAAGAATATGAAATTTTCATATTTATCCATATTTGTGAATAAAATATTAATATGACTTTAAAGGGGACGCTATGCTCGATGGCGTACCCAACACGCAACAACGAGTTTCTTGGGAATATTACGTTGCACTCTAATAATAAAATAATATTATTTTAAATGGTAGTTAACATGTAGCCATTGTGTTGGCCGGAATGGATATAAATAACTAAAATATGATTATATAAGTTTTTAAATGTTTTTACATTTATCCAATAAAAGATAAAGGCTTAAAATACGGAACGAATTCAATTTTAGGCTTTTATACCCTAATTTTCACTAAAGGTTCACTTATCGCCTTTTGATGGAGAAATGTCATTAACTATAGTTCTGATCACTCTTATACATTATTTTGGAACAAATAAAACTCTTCTTTAGAATCGGGACATCAAATTTTACTTTGTGTAATTTTTTGGTATTTTTTCCAATAAAGTTCATTTTTTAATTAATAGTGTAAAATGTTGTGTTTTAATTCAGAACCTCTTTTTAATATAATTTATTTATATGATTAGATAATATTTTGAATTGGTTTTAAAGTGAAATTAGAATATATTTTTACTATTAAATCTAATAGTGGACGTTGGAATTAATTTCACTTTGAAATTAGGCTTAAACCAGTGTCAATCTTTTGATACTTATTGTTTCATAAAAACACTCTATTTGATCTGACAGCGGGAATTAATTATTAAATTAATTAATGTGACTTATATGTTCTGAATTTTGTAATATAGACGTCATTTTTTAATTAGGAATATCAAATATAGCTTAGGGTGAATTTTTGGGATTTTTCTGAAAAACTTCAATTTTTGATGAATAGTGAAACCACTAAGTGGTACTTATAAAAACTGATTTTTCCGTTTAAATGAAATTTTTCCACCTTTGTGTTTTGAATTTAGAAAATCCTACATACATGGTTGTCATTAAGAAGTAAAATGTGGTTCAATGGGATAAAAATATTTTTTTGGTGAATAGTATCTTATTATGTTTTTAATCGTGATTAGAGGTAATTAGTGTAGTTTAAGGTAAAAATAAAGTTTTAATAATATGAAATGAACTTCACACATGTCCTAACCTCATTGGATGTGTAATGGACGACCATGAAAAGCCATGAGTCAACTTGGGGACCCCAAAGAGCCACTTTGGTTTGGAAATAACATAAATAACTTTTTATTTAATTTATAATTAAAAATGACACAAACATGATATGTTTTAAGAAAACATGTTTTACATGGGGTTATAAAGATCATATTTTTGATTATAAATAGTCATTGAAAATATAAAAAGGGTTCCTATATCATAGTAATTTTTTATATAATTTTTAGACATTAAATAAATTAAATTATTTATGACATCATAATGATGCAGCGATGACATCATTATTTAACGATTAAAATAAAATGGAAAGATAATGTAAAATATATAAACTAAACATGTCCAAAACTTATTGGATGGGTGGATTTAGAACCCTTAACACCTTATCCAAGAATTATATCAATGTGGGACCTTTTAAAACCGAAACACATTTTCAAATTAAGTAATATTTCTTACTTTCCAAAAGTGCCCCTCCTCTCCTCTTATAAAAGGCCCCCACCTCTACCTCATTTCACACAATCCTCAAGCCTTTGGCTCGGCCAAACCCTGCCCATTTACTCTCTACACATCTCTCTCCTCATCCTATAGGATTCCCTTTGGGCAGAATCCTTTCAAAGGAAGCCTTTAGTCTCAAATCAAAACGAGTTACACTTTTAAAGGTAATTCATTCTCTCATGTAGATTTGTTTTATTTTTGCTTCTCCATCCCCCTAAACTCTTTTTATTTACATCTTTTGTAACAACAACAGTATAATAAATATACTAGGATGTTTTCATAAGATTTATTCGTGCTACACACTCACACAACTACATCAAATGGTTAAAGAACATACGGTTTCCGTGGATGGCAAAATTTTGCATCCCGAAACGATGATTGTTCAATACTCATTTAACACCTTCAAAGGTGGCCATTATGATTTCACAATTTTTATATATGAAATATAATATGTTTATGTTTTACTTATGCTTCTGTATTTTTCATTTGTGTCTTACCTTTATGGATTCAATTATGGGTATACGCGATATCTTCATTTAAGGAAGTGCGGACTACCGCCCCCTCAAAGTGATTGGATTTATTAAATACCATATGTGGGACATATAAAGGATGAAACTATGATATTATATATTATATTATACTGGAATTATTATATACCTTTATATCATTATTATTCCATTCAATAAAATACGAAATAGAAATGAAAGTAGCATTCATGCGTACGTACGGCTTACGCTCTCCATGAACGGTGCATTTCATTTCTTACCTCTAAATGATTATGTAATGTTATAAATGCATTCATGTAAGGGATATATATGAAATATATGACATCTAAATCATGAATACAATTCTGGATATAATAAACATTTGGCCACACGAACAACATGTAATTGTAAGAAGTCCACTTTCGACTTAAGAACCAAATATCGACAAAACAAATATTATTAACTTAAATGATTACATAATGTTTATGACATGGTAATAAGTGATATAAAAGGAATAATGAACTTGAAAAAGGTTCTTAAGGAAGTATAAATTAACTCAAGTTTATTATTCAGGAGATTAAAGAATAATCGAGTCAAGTCGGACACGAGGTAAGGGATCCTACTCCTCTCATTCTTTTTAAGTACACACTTTTATGTCATTCCTTTTAAAGATCATATGTCTTGTTATTGGGGTGATATTTTATATTAAACATACTGAAATTTTTATGTTCATGTGATTAGAGAACCTATTCTCTCTCATCAATACATTTTGGAAGTTTTGAGTGGCACCGTTAGGCTGCCAAATTTTTGTAAGAGATCTAACCTCTCTCTTTCTTTTTAAGTACTCTCCTTTATGTAACTTCTTTTAAGCTCCTCTTTGTTATGTTGGGGGATGTTCTTTTATATTAATTTTTCTATAAACATTATGTTAATATGATGAGATACCCTGTTTGATATCATCAATCTATTTTTGTAAGTTTTATGTGGCGCCGTTAGGATGTCGAGTTTTCGTCAGGGATTTTTCATCTCACTTTTATTCCCGTGAGATTTATGCTACATTTGCCACAAATTTCTTTGAGTGGTGTATGTACTGCCCATTATTGTAATCTTTGTGTAATATAATTTCGTTTATGAGTATTTACATCTATGATCTATTGTCATTCTTTCATGGGGTGTATGTTTTGGAAGATACCCAATCCAGTAAGGGAACCTTTCACCCTCCTCTTTTTTTAAAACACTTCTTTTGTTGGGTATTTTAATTTACATATTGTTATGTTGGGATATGTTCTCATATATCCTTATTGATTAAAATTTTATGTCCAAGTGATGAGATACACTTTTTATCTCTCATCAACTCTTTTTGATGTGATGCCGTTAGGCTGTCAAGGGAACTTTTTAACCGAATTTCGTTTTCTTTGGGTTCAACATGTAGTCATTGAATATGTCACCCATTGAATATGTGTGAATGACCTTTTATTGTTTTACACATAATATCCACTTATATTGGGTGTATTTATATTTGTCACACATAATTTTGAGCTTGATTTGTCCTTAATTTAAGGATACCTTCTTTATAAGGGATTTCATCACATTTGACATTTCTATTAAGGGTTCAATGTTGTTATGCACCAATTCACTCTTATATGGTGTATATAATGTCCTTTGGAGTATTATATCATGAATCCATTTATTCTCATGATATTATAAAGTTCTTACTAAATGTTATTCCTCAATTATTGTATTCAAGTGTCTCTAATTTCGGTAAAACCCCTTTAACCAAAATATCGTTTAAAATGTTTTAATTATTTGTTCTTATTAATATCCATGTTTTCAAAATGGTTTTAAGGATTTATTTATATGGATATTAATGGTTCAAAATTTTAATCTTCAAGGTGGTATGTGACACTTTGATTCAAAAATCTCTTTATTAAATGTTTTAAATGGTTTTGAAAATTGTTTTTAGAATGGATTCATTATTTCAATATCTTAAAATGTTATATTTCCTTTAGGCTTATGTTATGTTCTATGATTATGTTATGGTTCTTGGGCATTGTTATGAATACGGGTGGTTCCGTGATAAACTAAGGGAGGGTGAGCCCGATATAGCTCTCCAATGCATTGGGTAACGCGAAGGAGTGAAACGTTAAGGTTTCTCCGAAGAGATTTAGGGAATATACTATGATGGGTATTCCAAACATAACCAAGAGGGTTACTCCCTATGTAAGAATGTTATGAATGCCTCAAGTTACCTTTATGTCTTATGATTTCTTTGATTTATTAATGGTTTGATGAGGTATGTTAAAGTGCCTTTGTTTTATGGGTAAAGTATGATTTCATTATTATGTATATATGAACTCATGTTTCCTTTACATATTTTTTTATAACCCTTACTGAGCTTTTTATGCTCATCCCAAGTTTTTGAAATGTTTTTCACAGGTCAAGGGAAAGGTACATGATGTGATGATAGTTTCAAGCATGTGTCAAAAAAGAATCCATGTTTTATTTTCAATATGTTTCCGTTGATGGGAAGAATGAATACTGTCTTTTATGTAACCACTTTGTTTAAATGTGGAATGTAATGCATGTTTCATGATCTAATTCTCTAAAACACTAAACCTAAAAATATCCTCAATGAGTAATATTGTGATAACTCAAGATTATGTATGTTTTAACGCTGGGGCCTTATAGTTGGTATCAAAGGTCGGTTTAGATAACTTTAGAGGTTAGAGTATTCTTTAAGCATAAGTGACATTACCATAATGGTTAGGATTTCAGAAAGAGTCCTAGTTTTAGATAAAGTGAATGAGTATGTGTATCTTAGTGTTTACATTTTTCATTGGTACATGATGGTTTTGTTGATATTCTCACACTGAAATTTCTGTTTTAAGTGAATGGATGGATCTAGAAGGCACCAAAGAGACAACAGGTTTGAAGGAAACTGTGGTGGTTCTCTGATTAAGATACTAGATAAAATGGAGGATTCAATGAGGAAACTCATGGTTGTCCTAAACCAAATATCAAGGAGTCATGATCAACCACTTGAACCTTGGTATGTTCTGTAATACATCATGTATGAGATTACCAATCAATGTGGAAGTTCAGGTAATAATTATAAATGTAACCATTAGAGTTTATATGATCCTTACTTTTGAGGTAATTATGGGTTATTATATGATATGCTGGAAAATGAAATGCATGAGAGAAACTTGAGGTTGAAATATGTAATGATAATTTTTGATAATTTTATCCCTTTTTGGGGAATGATTTGAGAATTATATAGTTTTGTAAAAAGGACAACACACACACCGTGTGACTACCCGTCGCGTCGGACAAAGCTGCGGGAATCGAACCCACAACCAAAGTGCAACTGGTATTTATCGCCTACCACTGGACTACGTGAAGTCCCTGGTTAGTTTGACTGATTCTTTCTAGTTATATGATTTTATAAATAAAGAGTAAGTTTATTTTGGGTTATTTATGAAAATGATTAACCTATCATGGAGGATATGTGATTAGGTTAATTACTTTTCAATACGAGACTTTAGGAGCAACTGATGTTGTTTGGAGATAAATGTTCCGATTTAACTTGGAAGACTATGTGACTAAATCCTTCAAATATTTGTCTTTCAATCTTATATTGGTTTACCTTGAAGAGTTTTATGGACAAATTGTTTATCGGATGGTCGTCGTTGAACTTTGGGTTTTGTTGGACAAATTTTGGAGATTAAGCATAGATTTTCTTTTTAAAGGGTTTTCATTTTCTGGATTATCTGACCTTGTACTAACCTTTTTGGTTTTAGTTTTGGTTAAAGCCTAAAGACATGGGATTTATATAGTTCTCTTTTGTGGATTAGGTGATTCTTTAGAAGTTGATTATAATACTCTTTATGCGAAGAAGTCTCCCTAAATACTCATCTTTTGGAAAAAATATGAGTTTGATTAAGGAATCTAGTAAAAGTTGAAAGTCAACATGATAAGTGATTATGTTTCCTTATAAATAAATTCCTCAATAAAATGTAACTTAAAACAAAAATGTTGTCTATTAACTTTTCTTACTGGGGAATCAAATATCGTTTAACCCATCACAAGTTTGTGATTTTCTTATGGTTAACTTTCTCCTAAACATGTTTTCTATCACTCTTTATCAGAACATGACCCTTTGCTTTTTCGTCCATGTCCATGTTTTTCTACATGGAATCCTAGTATGGGTTAACTCGGGTGACCTCTGTACTTATCTTTCTTTATTTTAAAGTTATTATTTTACCGACTCTTGTTCCGATGTGGGACTTTCATGGATGTTTCCAAGCACAATTTTAATATTGCGAGGACGCAATTCCCAAAAGGTGGAAGGATGTAACACCCCAGGTAAATAAAGAATATGACATTTTCATATTTATCCATATTTGTGAATAAAATATTAATATGACTTCAAAGGGGACTCTATACTCGATGGCGTACCCAACACGCAACAACGAGTTTCTTAGGAATCTTACGTTGCACTCTAATAATACTATAATATTATTTTAAATGGTAGTTAACATATAGCCGTTGTGTTTCCAAGAATGGATAGAAATAACTAAAATATGATTATATATGTTTTTAAATGTTTTTACATTTATCCGATAAAAGATAAAGTCTTAAAATATGGAAAGAATTCATTTTTAGGCTTTTATACCCTAATTTTCACTAAAAGTTCACTTATCGCCTTTTGATGGAGAACTGTCATTAAATATAGTTTTGATCACTCTTATACATTCTTTTGGACCAAATAAAACTCTTCTTTATAATCGGGACATCAAATTATAATTTGTGTAATTTTTTGGTATTTTTTCCAATAAAGTTCATTTTTTAATGAAGTGTAAAATGTTTTGTTTTAATTCAAAACCTCTTTTTAATCTAATTTATTTATATGATTAGATAATATTTTTAATTGGTTTTAAATGGAAATTAGAATATATTTTTACTATTAAATCCAATAGTGGTCGTTGGAATTAATTTCACTTTGAAATCAGACTTAAACCAGTGTCAATCTTTTGATACTTATTGTTTGATAAAAACACGCTATTTGATCTGACAGTGGGAATTAATTATTAAATTAATTAATGTGACTTATATGTTCTGAATTTTGTAAAATAGACTTCATTTTTGAATTCGTAATATCAAATATAGCTTAGGGTGAATTTTTGGGAATTTTCTGAAAAACTTCAATTTTTTATGAATAGTGAAACCACTAAGTGGTACTTATAAAAACTGATTTTTCCGTTTAAATGAAATTTTTCCACATTTGTGTTTTGAATTTAGAAAATCCGACATACATGGTTGTCATTAATAAGTAAAATATGGTTCAATGGGATAAAAATATTTTTTTGGTGAATAGTAACTTATTAAGTTTTTAATCGCGATTAGAGGTAATTAGTGTAGTTTAAGGTAAAAATAATGTTTTAATATTATGAAATGAACTTGACACATGTCCTAACCTCATTGGATGTGTAATGGACGACCAAGAAAATCCATGGGTAAACTTGGGGACCCCATGGAGCGACTTTGGTTGGGAAATGACATAAATAACTTTTTATTTAATGTAAAAGTAAAAATGACACAAACATGATATGTTTTACGAAAACAATTTTTACTTGTGGATATAAAGATCATATTTTTGATTATAAATAGTAATTGAAAAGATAAAAAGATTTCCTATATCATAGTAATTTTTTTATAATTTTTAGACATTAAATAAATTAAATTATTTATGACATCATAATGATGCAGTGATGACATCATTATTTAGCGATTAAAATAAAATGGAAAGATAATGTAAAATCTATGAACTACACATGTCCAAAATTTATTGGATGTGTGGATTTAGAACCCTTAACACCTTATCCATGAATTATTCCAATGTGGGTCCTTTTAAAACCGAAACACATTTTCAAATAAATTAATATTTCTTACATTCCAAAGATCCCCTCCTCTCCTCTTATAAAAGGCCCCCACCTCTACCTCATTTCACACACTCCTCAAGCCTTTGGATCGGCCAACCCCTGCCCATTTACTCTCTACACATCCCTCTCCTCATCCTAGAGGATTTCCTTTGGGCAGAATCCTTTCAAAGGAAGCCTTTAGCACAAATCCAAACGAGTTACACTTTTAAAGGTAATTCATTCTCTCATGTTCATTTGTTTTATTTTTTCTTCTACAACCCCCTAAACCCTTTTTATTTACATCTTTTGTAACAAAACCAGTAACTTCAATATACTAGGATGTTGTCATAAGATTTATTCGTGCTACACACTCACACAAATACATCAAATGGTTAATGAACATACGGGTTCCGTGGATGGCGAAATTCTGCCTCCCGAAACGATGACTGTTCAATACTCATTTAACACCTTAATAGGTGGCCATTATGATGTCACTATTTTTATATATGATATATAATATGTTTATGTTTTACTTATGCTTCTGTATTTTTCATTTTTGTCTTACCTTTATGGCTTCCATTTTGGGTATACGCGATATCTTCATTTAAGGAAGTGCGGACTACCGGCCCCTCAAAGTGATTTGATTCGTTAAATACCATATGTGGGACGTATAAAGGATGGAAGTATGATATTATATATGATATTATACTAGAATTATAATATACCTTTATATCATTATTATTCCATTCTATAACATACGAATTAGAAATGAAAGTAGCGTTCATGCGTACGTACGGCTTACCGTCTCCATGAACGGTGCATTTCATTTCTTACCTCTAAACGATTATGTAATGTTTTAAATGCATGAATGTAAGGGATATATATGAAATATATGGAATATACATCATGAATACAATTCTGGATATAATAAACATTTGGCCACACGAACAACATGTAATTGTAAGAAGTCCACTTTCGACTTAAGAACCAAATATCGACAAAAAAAATATTATTAACTTAAATGATTACATAATGTTTATGACATGGTAATAAGTGATATAAAAGGAATAATGATATTGAAAAAGGTTCTTAAGGAAGTAGAAATTAACTCAAGTTTATTATTCAGGAGATTAAAGAACGATCGAGTCAAGTCGGACCCGAGGTAAGGGATCCTACTCCTCTCTTTCTTTTTAAGTACACACTTTTATGTCATTCCTTTTAAAGCTCATCTTTCTTGTTATTGGGATGATCTTTTATATTACACTTACTGTAATTTTTATTTTCATGTGATGAGAGACCCTATTATCTCTCATCAATCCATTTTGGATGTTTTGAGTGGCGCCGTTAGGCTGCCGAATTTTTGTAAGAGATCTATCCCCTCTCTTTCTTTTTAAGTATTCTCCTTTATGTCACTTCTTTTAAGCTCCTCTTTGTTATGTTGGTGGATGTTCTTTTATATTAATCTTTCTATAAAATTTATGTTAATATGATGAGATACCCTGTTTGATCTCACCAATCCATTTTTTTATGTTTTATGTGGCGCCGTTAGGCTGCCAAGTTTTCATAAGGGATTTTTCATCTCACTTTTATTCCTGTGAGATTTATGATACATTTGCCACAAATTCCTTTGAGTGGTGTATGTACTGCCCATTATTGTACTCTTTTTGTAATATACTTTCTATAATGAGTATTTACATCTATGATCTATTGTCTTTCTTTCATGGGGTGTATGTTTTGGAAGATACCCAAGTCGGTAAGGGAACCTTTCACCCTCCTCTTTTTTTAAAAGACTTCTTTTGTTGGGTATTTTAATTTACATATTTTTATGTTGGGATATGTTCTCTTATATCATTATTGATGTAAATTATATGTACAAGTGATGAGATACACTTTTTATCTCTCATCAACTCATTTTGATGTGATGCCGTTAGGCTGTCAAGGGAACTTTTTAACCCAATTTCAATTTCTTTGGGTTCAACATGTAGTCATTGAATATGTCACCCATTGAATATGTGTGAATGACCTTTTATTGTTATACACTTAATATCCACTTATATTGGGTGTATTTATATTTGTCACACATATTTTTGAGATTGATTTGTCCTTAATTTAAGGATACCTTCTTTATAAGGGATTTCATCACATTTGACATTTCTATTGAGGGTTCAATGTTGTTATGCACCAATTCACTCTTATATGGTGTATATACTGTCCTTTGGAGTATTATATCATGAATCAATTTATTCTCATGATATTATAAAGTTATGACTAAATATTATTCCTCAATTATTGTATTCAAGTGTCTCTAATTTCGGTAAAACCCCTTTAACCAAAATATCGTTTTAAATGTTTTAATTATTTGTTCTTATTAATATCCATGTTTTCAAAATGGTTTTAAGGATTTATTTATATGTATATTAATGGTTTAAAATTTTAATCTTCAAGGTGGTATGGGACACTTTGATTCGAAAATATCTTTATTAAATGTTTTAAATGGTTTTGAAAATGGTTTTTAGAATGGATTCATTATTTCAATATCTTAAAATGTTATATTTCTTTTAGGCTTATGTTATGTGCTATGATTATGTTATGGTTCTTGGGCATTGCTATGAATACGGGTGGTTCCGTGATAAACTAAGGGCGGGTGAGCTCGATATAGCTCTCCAATGCATTGGGTAACGCGAATGAGTGAAACGTTAAGGTTTCTCCGAAGAGATTCAGGGAATATACTGTGATGGGTATTCCAAACGTAACCAAGAGGGTTACTCCCTACGTAAGAATGTTATGAATTCCTCAAGTTACCTTTATGTCTTATGATTTCTATTATTTATTCATGGTTTGATGAGGTATGTTAAAGTGCCTTTGTTTTATGGGTAAAGTATGATTTCATTATTATGTATATATAAACACATGTTTCCTTTAAATATTTTTTGATAAACCTTACTGAGCTTTTTATGATCATCCCAAGTTTTTGAAATGTTTTTCACAGGTCAAGGGAAAGGTACAAGATGTGATGATAGTGTCAAGGATGTGTCAAGAAAGAATCCATGTTTTTTTTCAATATGTTTCCGTTGATGGGAAGAATGAATACTTTCTTTTACGTAACCACGTTGTTTAAATGTGGAATGTAATGCAGGTTTCATGATCTAATTCACTAAAACTCTAAACCTAAAAAGATCCTCAACGAGTAATCTTGTGAAAACTCAAGATTATGTAAGGTTTAAGGCTGGGTCCTTATAATCACCCTTTTAATTTCATAGTTTTTCAATCATTTGAATTTCAAATTTCCTTTCAGAACATTTTTACCCACGTTTTAATGTGACAACCCGTTTTGTGTGCACTCCACTTCGGGAGACATCCTAGGTCAACCACTTTACTACATTTTAACTTAAGAAATAATTGTTTTGCCACGCCCTATGATAGGCGTGGGTCATAATGATGAAGTCATACTTCTCAATTATTAATAATACAAAATGACAGTTGGTTTTAGTAAATTATCATTTTCCTAACGCATGTGATTCAATAATTATATTTATTAGACTCCAACTATTTTATCAGACCCCCAACAAACCAGATGATTTGATTTAAAATATTATATTGTGTTAATATTCTAGTGTAAATAATCCCTATTTCCATTATTGTATCCCACACTATGGTCATAAATTTTTCTCAATGGTATTTTTGTGACACCCAAATATTTCATCGTATGTTATTTTCTTTAATGTAATTCAATAGATTGCGCTATAGGAAAAATTGAGTTCGAGTGCACTACGACTTACCAAACATATCGTTCAAAAAATGGTCATGTATAGATTTAACTGGTTTTGGAATTTTAATCACTCAATATAACTTTATCATCAAAATTATGTGTTTCATCGAAATTATATAATAACAAATTCATGTTTTTAGATGAAAGAAGATATTAAAAAAAATAAATTTTACCACCTTTTAGTAGAGAAACATTTTTAATTCCAATGTTGGACACTATTATATATTAAATTCGATATAATAAACTTCCTATTTATAATTTTAACATAAAAATATAGTTTGGTTAAACTTTCAGTTCTTTTCCGATAACATTAATATTTTCATTAATAGTGAACAATACTAAAATTTAATTGAAATTTATTTTTAATAAAATTAATTTATTGAGACAAATTATACATTTTAATGGGTATTTAGTATAATTAGATTATATTTTAGACATTTAATACAATGTAGGTCATTGGAAAAAATTTACATTGCAATTGTACATAAAAAAATATCAATCTTTTTTTAGTTTTTACTTCTCAATAACCTTCTTTCTGCTATGGACAAAGAGTTATTTTTTCTAATTAATAAAAAATGTATTTTTTGAATTGGGTAAAATAGAAATCATTTCTTAATTTTGAATATCAAAATTATCTTTGGGTGAATTTTTGGGATTATTCTAAAAACATTCAATTTTTTATGAATGGTGAAAACCTGTACGTTATTATTTAAAGCCAACATTTTATATAAATAACCGTTTTAATTAAAATTTATTTTAAAGTAAAAATTTATACATAATACCTATATTAGTAAAATTTAATTCATTTAATTTCTTTTAAATTAATATTTGATATATTAAAATTTTATTGAAATTTTTATTGTCTTTTACTCACCTTCTATGGACTTTTTCAAATTTGCATAAAACATAATTTTACCAAATCATTGAATTTAATTTAAAAAATCAGAGATAATATATTAACATTATTTAGTATAATGTGGTTCAATTTGATGAAAATAATTTTTGTGAATAGTTTCATTTTAATTTTTTTTACCACGGTCAAAAATAAATATGGGAATTAAAGGTAAAACTGATATTATAATTAGGAAAAAACATGTCCAATTTCAATTTTATAAGTGTATTTATCCCAAAAAAAATCATAGGAATAAAATATGATCAATTTTTCTACTTGGATTAGATTAGGACATTTTTTATTATTTTAATTAATGAAGCGTTAAAAGTTTCAAATTCAATGTTAATAACAAACCCATTTTTAATAGAGGGTTATACATAAGTTATATTATACTATCAATTTTAATTAGAATCATAAAAATGTTTTCTACATCATGGTGATTTATTTATTAATTATAGACATTAAATTATTACAGTTATATATGACACAATGATGATGCAGTGATTACCTTTTTAATGAATGATTAAAATAATTGATATTATAAATATTCAAAAATGTAAATTGAGAATTTCAATTCATTCCACTAATTTTTTAAGTTAATATGACTTTTTAGGATTGATTTGGTTTATTTTTTGGAAGTAATAATGTTGTTTTTTCTTTCCCAAAAACAAAATACTAAATTGTGTCAAAATTGACATAAACAGTTATTTAAAACATATAATATATTATTGAATTATATAACCTGCCTAAATATATAAGGATCAGGAAAAGGAAATATAATATTATATATATATCACTAATTAACCACCTGATGTTTTCATGGTATTTTATGGTCTGTTTATTAACCATGTCATATATCTATACAAGAAGACATGGAAAAAAGTAAAATATTTAACTAAGAATAAAATCTAACAGATAAGGTTAATATGGTGATCTAAACATGTCTAAAAGGTATTGGTTGAGAGGAATTCAACCCATCCCCACCATATAATAGAAATAAATCTATTTTTATCAATTATAAATAGAAAATTATTTTATAATAAAATAATATTTCAAGATTTTTCTAAAGTAACCCTAACATCTCTTATAAAAGGGTATTCCCATTTCACTCAAAATAACACCCCCAAAGCCATTTTTCTTAGCCAAAAAATTATCAAATATACTAAAAAACACCCTAAATTGAACCATAATTCATTAAATTGATCAGAAATGAAACCATATAATCCCTTTTGATCAAATCAATAGGACCAAGTCGAAGAAGCAGTAATAAATTCACCACCTCATTCAATGTTCTTTACTTATTACACTTCCACATTCATTTTTTCCATACCATAATAATAACCAAGTACCTTACACATACATTGAAATTATTATAAATATGGAAGAACCATATTAATTATTCTATCCATCATATGAATGAAAAATTCACCAAACATGTGTGTGTACACTTTACAGTCTCTATGTCGTTGTCTAGTTTATTATTCAACAATTCATTATTTGGATGTGTATAATAATGATTATTACAAATTTAAGTAATAAATATATCATGTTAATTATTCATTATATATAATATACCACCCAATTGCATATTATTTCACCACAAATAGAATGACATTTTCGCACATGCGTACGTATGACATACCTTCTCTAGAACATGATGAGATTTTGTCCCCCATCGTAACCATTCAAGAATTATATTCATTTGATGATTGAATATAATCTTTAGGAACGTAATATAATTATTAATATGAATCAAATACATAAAATACATAACAATAATGACATATGTTACAAAACATATAATGAAGAATGAATTAGTTAACACCCAAAACAATGATACTACTGAAATTTCATTAAAAAAAATATTAGAAGATCATATATGATATCATATTTATGTATGTGGTTCTTGTATAATTTATGAACAATTATTTCACCATTTTACATGAGGTTGTCCTACCATATAATAAAGATAAGTACAATGTAAGGGGTTTTCATCTCATTTTTTATTCTCGTGTGATTCACTCTATATTTTTCACTATATCCTTTTTTGTGGTGTATGTACCACCCGTGATTGTATTAATTTTTTAATATAAATTACAATATGGGTATTAACAACGTCATTTCATGATCCTTCTTTCATTGGTTAATGTTTCTCATGTATGAATTCGGTAAGGGAATTTTTAATTTCAATTTCCACTCATTAGATTTTACACAAACTTCATTGATTATTATACTCCATGATTATGAGTGAAATAACTATTTATTTATTTAAGTAGTAATTTCAAGTACACTTTGTGTGAATATACTTCTGATAGAAAAATTAACTCCACTGATAAAATCTCAATTCATCAATATGAAATTGATAAGAGTAATCTTATGTCAATTTCCATCCACTGAGTTAAACATCCAAGACATTGGTGCTATTTTTATAAGAATATGTGTGAATGTTCTTTGAATGATTTTAACTGCATATCCAATCATATTGAGTTTGTTTACATTTTTCACACAAAATTAGGTATTTTATTTTTCTGTAACCTAAGGATAATATATTCATAAGGTATTTCATCTCAATTTACATTGCATTAAGACTTATTTGTTGTTATGTGCCAATTTACATTTATATACTTTATATACTATACATGGACATAGTATATAATGATTCTCATTATTCTCATGTTATTATAATGTTTTTATTACCTCAAATATTGTTTTCACGTTTCTCTTATTTGGTTAGGATCTCTATCTAAAATATCATTTTAAATGTTTTAATGATTTATTCTTCTTAATCCTTCTCATGAATTTCCATGTTCTAAAAATGATTTGATGGATTTATTTATATGGACATGAATGTTTTAAAATTAAAATTCCTTTTCAAAGATTCAATGTATAATGAACAAATTTTTTTGAAAAATATATTTTTAAGAGATTCTTGATAAATAGATATTCTTTTAAATGTTTTAATAATAAGGGATATTTATTTCAAAAAAATTTAGTGATTATTTTCATTTATGAATATATACTTCATTATTCTTGATTGATGATAATTTACAATAATACAATCTTCCAAAATTTTTTGAATGAGTTATGTTTGATTGTGGATCTCCTAATTTTATACCATACATGGTTTGTCAATAAAATATTGACATTTAGTATGCTAGTTATAATATTAATGTTTATATTATGTTCCAACCATTTCATATGAGTAATGCATTGGAAATAAAAGTGATGGGTGGAGCCCGATATAGCTCCTCAATGCATCGGTAGGTCACATGAGACAAACTAGTGTCTTAGTACAAGGCCTTGGAAAAATCTTATTTGTAGTCTTAGAAAAATTCCTAGAATAAGTGGTTATGATGATCGACATTATGCATTCCATCATTATAAAATTAGTAATTGATATTAAATGTGATCATTCAAATAGTATAATATCCATGTGAATTAATAAATGGCATTATTTGATTTATCATTTCCATATTATGATGACGATTATGTTTAAATGGTTTTTGTTTTATTCTTATACAGTGCCTTAAATGTTTATGCTTATTTAATATACCATCTTCTATATTATTATTCTAATAGATCGTCTGAGCTCACACATTTCATATGATTTATTTTTCCAAAGACTAAATAAGTATATTATGATTTTCATGCAGTGCTCGACCAAGGATATTAGTTTTTTCAATGGGGAAAAATATTTTGTTCATTTATTTCATCATGTAATGTAACACTTATGTATTTATCTAAAACATCAAAGGCTACAAAACTAATCTGTCTATTGAGACATGATCTTTTGTGATCATTGAATTGTTATGTAATAATTCACCAACTCTCGGTAACTAGGGTCGGGCCATTACGGTTGTTATCAATGAAATTTTAGTACAAACCTTGGAATCTAGATTTAGAAAAGCTCTGACTAGAAAACTTTGCCCAAAGATATAATTTGATTAGCAATATAGATGAACATACAAAAATTTTGGTAATGTAAATATCATGTGGGTTTCCAAAAAACACATCCATTTATGGATACTAGCAGATAGAGGCAGCTCTAACACAAAAATACCTAGAGGTAAAACTCGAAAACATAGCTTTGAGCTTGACTCAAAGAGGAATTGGTGCATGAAAACGGGTCTTGCTGCACTCTTGGTTATTACAATCTAGGGGGATATGCTTAGCATAATTAAAATTTTCTTGAAAAATGTATATTAAGGATTATAATATATGATTAGAATAAATAACCTATGTTAATCCAATGGTGTTTTATATTGAAAATAAGGTGTCATGATATTCCTGAAATGATTTTATGACTATTGATACTAGCACTATGATTTCTTGTTTTAGTTAGTGGCTAGATTCCAAGGAATTCATTGTAACATTGATAATTATATAAAATTTGGGGACAATGGTGTAAATGAACAAATAAATTGAATGTTGATAGGCGTAAAAGATTCTGTGTTTATGAAAAAGCGGGATTCCAAAAATATGATGAACAATATATACATTAACCAACTCCCAAACTCAACAAATAATCAAAAAGTGGAGAATGATTATAGATCCAGTAGTAGAGACCATGGAGAAAAGAAAGTTCAATTTCCATCATGCCAGAAATATGGAAGGAGACAACTAGGAAACTATCTCAATGTAACAAAGAAATACATTATGTGTGGTAATGAAGGACATAATGTATAGAGTTTATGATAAAAAAAATAAGAGTACTATGGACGAAAATAACAATGATTCTATGAATCCATTTACAATAATATGCAATAAATTTAGGGTACCTGTGCATTACCCGAGAAAATTCCCTAATCCATAGGATAATCACTAAGTCACGAAAGAACCATTGTTGAAATAAATGGTTGGTGAAATATGTAAAAGTATTAATGCTCCTTTTTATATCGGACTATTTTGGAAGAATTTTCTCTTATATATGTAACCCTGTATATTATCAATTGAAAATTATATTTTCATAAGAATTATATTCTATTTTGTGGACATAGTTATAAATAACCAATTTTTATATGATCCTTGAATTTGAGGAAATTATAGGTTATTAATTTTTTGGGAAGAAAATGATAGGTATGTGATAAAATTTATTGTTAAATTATGTTATGATTATTTTGAGGAATTTATATAATTTTGGGAAATTTATAAAATATATTTTTAGAAAATGAATAACATAAAGAATATGTGACAACCTATTGCACCAGAAAAATCTGTGGGAATCGAACCCACAACCAAAGTGTGACTGGGATTTATCAATAATAAGTTTATTTTGGGTCTTATGTTTTTTCAAATGGATATCCTATGTATCAGAATATAATTTGGTGATTCTGTGATAAATGTTATTTTGGAAGATCTTCACTATGTTGGAAAGACTAATTCCCTAATTCAAATAGAATACAACGAGATTTCATTTGATATGTATTGGTGGATTTTATTTATTTTGGAGAATGTATGTTTTAACGATACTGATTTTATTAATGGAAATGAATATCATATCATAGAGAATATGTGATTCAGTTAATTATACTTATGTGTCAGAAATTAAGAGTAGTGTATGTTATATAGAGTAAAATGTTCTAATATACTATGAAATACTAGGTGATTAAATTCTTCCGAGTTTTGGGATTCAATATTAATTTTTAATCTATTGAAGGATTTTAAATAAAATTGTTTATTGAATGGTTTTTATTGATCTTTGGGCATTGTTTGTTTAATTTTGGAAATAAAGATTAGTATTTTATTTGTAACAGATTGTCCATTTTTGGGATAATCTGAACTTGTACAAACCATTTGGTTTTAGTTAATCTCTAAAGACAAGGGAAAAATATTGTTCAACAATTGTGGATTATGTTATTTTATATATGTTGATTCTAGCACATCAGGTATGACCAATTTATCTTTAATACTCATCGTTTGGAGAAAATATGAGTTAGTGGTAGAAATTTATTAAAGGATAAAACTATACATAACAATTATGTATATATCTTTATTCTCTTATTCAATATCATAAATAAATTCCTTACCAATATGAAATGGAACATAAAAACAAAAATGTTGACCGTTTACATTTTCTACTTGGAGGCTAATAACTGTTTTACACATAACAAATTTGTGGTTTTTTGGTTGTTAACGTTCTACTAATTATTCTTTCTATCACTATCCATCAGAACATGACACATATTTTATCCTCCATAACCATTTTTTCGTATATGAAATTATAATACGGGTTATCTCGAGTGACCTTTGTAATTCACTTTATTCCATTTAATGTGATAGTTTTATTGACTCTTTTTTAGATATGAGACATTAACTAAATTTCCAACGACCAATTTTAAAATTGTGAGGATGGAATTTCAAAGGGGGGGGGAATAATTTAACACCCCATGACTTCATAGTAAGTTATTTTCTATAATCTAACTAAATAGCTTGTTCTACACTCAACACTGAGTTTGAGCGCACCATGACTTAACAAAAAATCCATTCAAAAAATGTTTATAAATATTATTAACTATATTTTGTATTTTATATACTCCATATATTTTTAACTTCCATATTATGTGTTTTATATACATAATATAAGAACAAATTAAATTTTTTAGATATAAGATATATTTTTCAAAAAATAAAATATTACTGCCTTTTAATGGAGAACCCTTCTTAATTACAATATTTGACACTTATATTTTATAAATATGATGAAATAAACTGCTTTCTTATAATAAGTACATTAAAATTATTTCGGATTAATTTTTGGTGCTTTTCTGAAAACATTCATATTTTGATGAATAGTTAAAAATAAAAACAATAATTAGAAACAAGTTTTTTAATAAAATTAATTTATGGGTTTTAATTATACATTTTAATGTATTTGAATTATTATTAGATTATATTTTTATCATTTAAGCCAGTGATGGTCATTGGAACTAATTTTACATTCAAATTTGACATAAACACTTATAAATATTTAGATAGTTTTTACTTTTAAAAAACACTATTTTTGGTTTGGATAATAGAAATATTTTATAAAATTAATTAATAAAACTTCTATGTTTTTAATTTGGTTAAATATATATAGTTTTTGAATTTGGAATAACAAAATTTCTTTTGGGTTAATTTTTCCTTTTATTCTAAAACCGTTCAATTTTTTATGAATAGCGAAAAACAATGCGTTATTATTTAAAGATGACATTTTATTTAAATATATATTTATAATTTAAATTTATTTTAATTTCAAAATAGATACATAATAAATATATTATTCCAATTTAAAAATTTGAAGTCATTTTATAATAAGATTTGATATATAAAATTTTATTACACTTTTTATCATCTTTTAATCACCTTCTAGGAATATTTCAAAATTTTCCTTAAACATAATTTTACTGATTCTGGAAATTGAATTATAGAAATTAAATAGTAACTATTGACATCATTATGTTAAATTTGGTTCAATAGGATGAAAATAATTTTTAGTGAATTTAAAATTTTGAATTGTTTTACCACGGTTGAAAATAAATAAGGTAATTAAAGGTAAATATCATATTATAATTACTATTAAACATGTACTAATTCTATGGGATAATTTTATTTCGAACAATGTCAATCATTTTAATAAAATATGATCCTTTTAATCCACATTGATAATATTAGTGCATTTATTATTATTTTATTTAAATAAGAGTTAAAAGTGTTATATTTATAGTTTAATATCAAAACCATTTTTAATAGAGGTATATACATAATATCAATTGAAATATAAATATTAATTTGAGATATAAATATATTTCACATATCATGGAACATTTTTAATAGTTTTTATACATTATATAATTAAATTTCCTTATGACACAATGATGATGTTGTAATTACCTTATTATTGAATGATTAAAATATTTGATATTATAAATATCAAAATAAATATAAATTTAGACATTTGATATATTATAAGAATTATCCTTTTTAATATTACATTTTTGGGTTGATTTTATGTATTTTTTCAAATAAATAATTTTTTATACTTTCACAAAAAAATACTATATAGTGTCAAAATAGACATAAATGGGTATTTAAACGAAATACTATATTATTAAAAGTTATAATATTCCTAAAAATAGTTGGATTGTACAAATGTCTTTTATAATGATAGATATATCATAAATGAACAACTTGAGTTTCTTTGAAATTTTATAGTATGTTTATTAACCATGTAATAAAAAAATACAAGAAGACGTGGTAAAAGATAAACTATTTAACTACGAATTAAATCAAAATTATAAGGTTAATATGGTGACCTAAACTTGTCTAAATCCTATTAGTTTAGAGTATATCGACCCATCCCCACCTTATCCTTGAAATAATTTTTTTTTTCCATTATAAACCAAATATAATTTTATAATAAAATAATATTTCAAACTTTTCCAAAAGTTACTCTCACCTCTCTTATAAATGGGTACTTTCACTTCTCTAAAATTAAAAGTTCCAAATCCACTTGTCTCGGCCAAACCCTGCTCATGTATCCTAAAAACTATCATAAATTGATCATAGGGACCTTACATTGATCAAAAATCCAACATAAGAATACATTTTTATCAAATCAAAAGGAAGCATCCGAAAAAGAGGTAATAATTTCATCAGCTCTTTCAATGTTTTTTCCCATATTCCACTTCCTCTTTCATAATTGTTTCCAAAAAAAATAATAATTAAAATAACATTTAAATTCTGTGATGTTATTATAAACACAGTAGAATTATATTCATTATTTTATCTATCCTATGAATGACAAAGACATCGTACGTGCATATGTACGGCTTATCGTGTCCACGCCGTGGTGTTGTTTCTTATTCAACACTTCATTATTTGGAAGGGTATAATATTGAGTATAAATTATTTAAATAATAAATATAACATGTTAATTATTCTTTATATATAATATATCATACAATTACATATGATTTAACCACTAATTGAATGATATTGTCAATTGTGTGTACGTACGGATTACCAACTCCACGACGGGATGTGAGTCTGTCTCCCATCATAACCATTAAAGAATAATTTTAATTTTATGAATAAATATAACTTTTAAGTACTTAATATAATTATATATATTAATCAAATACATCCATTACATAAAAATAATGACTTACATAACAAAACATATAAGGGAAAATGAATCAGTTAGAACCCAAAATAATGATACTACTGAAATATCATTAACAATGCAATATTAGATTATAATATATGATATCATATTTATGTATGTGGTTATTTTATAATTTAGTGACATTGAATTCACCATTATACAAGTTTATAATCATCCCTATACTAAGGAAAAGTACACGGTAAGGGGTTTTCATCTCGTTTTTCATTCTCGTGAGATTTATGTTATTTATTCCCTATTTATTTTTTATGGTTTATGTACTGCCCATGATTATATTATTTGGGTAATATAAATTATTTTATGGGTATTTATGACTTAATTTTATTATCCTTCATTCATGGGGTGTATTTTTCGTAAGATACCAAATTAGTAAGAGAATTTCTGACTTCAATTTCCACTCATTGGGTTTTATGCAAACTTCATTAATTATTTTACTCTAATATTATGTGTGAAATCAGTATTAATTTATTTATGTAGTTATTTCTACTACCATTTTTGTGGATATAATTTTCATACACATAATAACTAAAATTTTAAATTCTCAAGTCACCAATATAAACATGATAAGAGTAATCATAAAGCAATTTCCATCTGTCGAGTTAAAAATCCTAGTCATTAGTGTTGTTTTTACCAGAATATGTGTTAATGTACATTTATTTATTTAAACTAAATATCCCATCATATTGAATGTATTTACATTTTCACATATAATTATGTCATTGATTTATCCTCATCCTATGGATGAGGTCATTATAATGTATTTTATCTCATTTTACATTCTATTAAGACTTCTTTGTGTTATGCGCCAATTCACTTTTATATGGGGTATATTCTGTACTTTGACATAGTATATCATGAATAACATTATTCTATTTATATAATAAGGTTTTTGTTACATCAATTATTTTTATTCAATCACCTCTCAATTGGATATAAACTCTATCTAAAATGTCATTTTAACTATTTTAAAGATTTATTCTTCTAAATATTTCTCATTAATGCCTATGTTTTAAAAATGATTTTATGGATTTATTTATGTATACATAAATTATTTAATATTAAAATTCATTTTAAATATCTCAAAGTGTTATGGGACACTTTGATTAAAAAATCACTTTTAAACGGCTTCTTCATAAATAGTTATACTTTTAAATGTTATAAAGAAAAAAATTATATTTCTCTCTAATAGTTTTACTTATTATTTTCATCTATGTAAATATACTTATATATTCTTGATTGGGGTTGACTTATTATAATATAATATTGCATACTGTATTGAATGTGTTATATTTGAATTTGGATAAACTATTTTTATACAATTCATGGTTTGTGGTTAAAATATTGACATTTTGTATGTTAGTTTTGATATGAATTTTTAGATTATGTACCAAACTTTTCATATAAGGATTGATGTTGACTTAGTATGTGATGGGTGGAGCCCTCTATAGATCCATGATCCATCGTTAGGTCTCATAAAAAAATCTAGTGTCTTGGCACAAGGCCAAGAAAAAATCTTATTCCTAGTCTTTACACCAGGCCTTGACTACGTAGTTATGATTTCTGACATTTTACATTCCATCACTATGAAATTAGCTATTGATTTTACAAGTGATTATTCGAATAGTAGGATATCCATGTGAATAAGGAAATTTAATTATTTATTTTATATTTTCTATATTATGTTGAAGATTAAATTTAAAAGTCTTGCGGTTTGGTTTTATACCTTACCATAAATTTTTATGCTTATAAATGATAGTTTCCAATATATTGTTATCCCAATTGAGCATCAGATCTAACCACTTTCTTATTTTTTATTTTTCCTAGGATGCGAAGAAGTATATTATGATTAACCTGTAGGGATAGTCCACCAGATATGAGTGTGTTCAAAGGGGACCCAATTTTGTTTTTCGTTATTTCATTATGTAATGTAAAACTTATGTTTGTACATAGTACTTCCAAGGAAACTAAACTAATTGGTATTTAGAGACATGATATCTTTTGATCATGATAATGTTATGTTATAATGCACCTAATCTGGGTAACTAGTAACAGTGAATTACTATTTTTTAGGTAAGTATTTCCAATTACCTTTACTCAATCTGACTTGACCTATATTATGTGATCCTAGATCCTATAATCATTTACTTAGATATCATCAAAAAAATTGCCCAAATTGAGTTATTAAAAATATTGACATTTCACTCAATAAAGATATATTAAATAATACCATCATCGTTGTTAAGACACCTTGATAATTGAAATTATATCCAACTATATCCTAACCAACACATAATATATGGCTTCTTATTTAATGTAATAAAATATGAAGATATATGAAATAATATTTTTCTTTTTGGTATTATTTATCATTAAATATAAATTCATTAATTTATCCTTTTAGATGCTTTTTAATATTATGTGTATTTTATTAAATTGACTAAAAATATCTTAAAAAAATTATTTATGAATAATCTATATATTTAAATTCCATATTTGATTTGTGTCAATACGTTTATATTATATGATAATGAATAGTAATGTATCTTAGAAACAAATAAATAACCAAAAACATGAATTGAATAAAATAAAAAAATTCATCCCCAATCAAGGGCATTCTAATGTGTAGATTATTAAATGGATGATAAAATGACCCCATATAGTAGGTTAATAACTCCATAAACCCAAACTATCTTGATTTGTAGCATTCCACCTATAGTTTTATGTATATAACTAGTTTTTTCTCCCTTGTGGAAAAAAAGAACCACCTCAATGTTCCTAACATCACTATACTTTATATATTATTTTCTCACACACAGGTGAAGGTAACATGGGGTATGTGGTTACTTGAAGAAAACTGTGGACACACATGTCCTTATATGGTAAATCATAGGGGATAATATGTTCACATAATTTTAATTTACTGATAATTATTATGAAATATATGAAATAGTCATTAAATTAAATGACATAAAATGAATATATAATATACTAAATCCTAAGATCATCCTTGAATGTGACAATTACTCATTTGAAACATGATATTATTCATTTCAATTCATTCCTTTAATATAATAAGTTAAATTTAATTAAATCAGTTATTTAATATATTTGATAATTTATTTATTCATATTTAATTTCAATCGAAATAATCATAGATATCTACATCCAATACAATTCTGAGTAAATAAACTAAATTAATAAATATTAATATTATATAATTAGACAGCATGTACAGAATTAAACATGTGGGGATTACACCTTTCAACTACAATGAATCATATTTGGACCTTATTATATATTGTTCACAGGATCAACTTGTAGAAGAAGTTGTGTCTCATGATATTACATGATGTATAGATTATTTAGTAAACTCCAGAAGTCTCCCCGATGTGCTTGACTTCATAGCCATAACTTCTTATATACGGAGTGTCTAGCATTTAATTCATCGTATGTAATTATCATGTCAAAATTCCATACTCTATATGAAAATCCAAAATTATTACAGAAAATTAATTAAACATTTAAAATAATTTAACACTACCACACAACACATACCAAGATTAAACAACATGTAGTTTAATGTAATGCAAAAATAATGTTTTATTATATTTATTTAATATTACTGGTATATTTCATTTGTTGGTGTATAATTTATGTAAACAATTATGAGTTACATGGAATGTACTGTTAGATAAAGGTCGCATACTCAATTATTGAGTCATTCAAAATATATGCCAAAGGACTCAACAAAATTTATCCATGGATATATATGTGATATGTATTGTGTACTCAATCGATAAGATGTGTAATCATATATTTCTTTGTTTCTAAACCTTATCTCATTAGATGATGTATTTTTAACACATATTATGTACGTTGACTAAAAATTATTTACAAATTTCAATAGGATAACTATGTATAATTACACATCATCTACACAAGATACATTACCTATAACCCCAAAACCATGTATTATCTGGCTGATCAACACATGGTAAATATGGATATCAAACATGTACTCCAGCAATATTTCGTTTAATATTTCATTATCATACTAGAATATATGACACCTACACAAGGTATCATTGAATTCTATTCACATGACCTTATCCAAATTTTGTTAATATGAGTAAAATGAAGATGATATGTTGAATTTTAAAATAATTAATGAAAAAATAAAAATGAATTCAATTATCAATCAATGATTAATAAATAATTATATATTATTATGTGACTACTTTGATGTAACTTTATGGTTCTAAGGTGCAACAGAAATGGTCACACACATTTTGGTTAATATTTTCTCCACTGACTTATTCATATAAATCCCCTGAACTGGGTATATGTAATGCGTGATTATTTTAATTTAACATCATTCACATAATATTTAAAGTTATTTTAAATAGATAGAAATTTAATATTATTGTAATTCATTCTTTTTTATTGAGTCAATTAACCACTTATTGTTTCACCATAATTGAAATGAATGATCCATGTATATAATCCGTCCAGCGATTATCCACAAATTCTCTAATAACCTTGTATCATTTCTATGGAAATTTCAATGTAATAATGTAGATTATTCTAATTCATGAATTAATCAGTATTGATTTCCACAAGAATATCGGAGAGGATAAAATGATTTAATCATGTTTTGTAAAAATCATGCGGGGAGGAGTAATTTTGGGGATCTCAAACCGTAAGAGATTTTATAAGCTATTTCCCTCTAGGGATAGATATAAATATCTCTATATAATATTTTAAACAATTTAAATCTCTACCTACAAGTTATATAACTAGGTTTATAAATCTACTGTAATAAATGGAAATTCTATATTGTCCATTAAATAGTCTCTAAATCATTAAGAAACCAACATCAATTAAATATATTAATTTTTGTATTATTATTTTATAACATGTGTATAACACAACGATAATAAAATTATAATTTCATAAATAAATAAATAAACATTTATTTAAATGATATTTAATATATCATTCCCACTAGACCTTTAACATTGTTCATCAATACTTTTTGATATTTATCGAACCATTAATAATAATTTTTTATTTGAATAAATAAACTCCATAATGTTATTTTTTATAAATAAATAAATACAATACTCTGAAATTAATATTTATTAAATGTTCTACTCATAAATATTTCTTCTGAATAATCATTAAATGAATATACATGATTAAGATATTCATTAATTATTGTATAAAATTTAGAATAATATCTATGGTAATTTTAAAATCATATAGGATTTAAATGAGGTTTTGGAAACACTTCACACGTAACCGTTTATTCCCCTTTCTCAATGGGATATGGAAAAAATTATTTTACGTACATGACTGAAATATAACAACACTACAATGAACTAGTAGAAAAATATGTTAATAACGCAATAAAAATATCATTCATTAAATAATCGCTTTGTAATATTGTCTCACTTCAATGATATCTCACCAATATGGTTACATCACATGCACAACAACCTATATAGTTCATATACATTTCAATGAATTTCTAAAAATGAACTCATACATTAAAATTATTTAACCATGTACATTATTAGTGAGTTTAATTCTCACATTAGAAACTATTTCATCTTATTCCATTAAAAAAATGGAATTAATATTTTCATGACCTATTTATTATTTCAACATCGTATGTGATGAACCTAATATATCATAATTCTACGGTATTAGATGTCATTATGTTTTTTTATAATTTTTCAATGTAAAATACTCATGAAATTCATGTATAGATGTCTCAATGTATTATGAGACTCTTACCCATCATATCATATAATATTCATTTTTGGTCAAATGATGTCATCATTCTATAGAAAATGTATTTAAATATAATATCATAGAACTTCAAGGATATCATCTGAATGGGAATGTTTTGTGACCTTCCCATGTGATGAGTACACTTAGAACATTATATAATATAATATTACATGGAATACAAATCATGATGTGTTTAAATATTTATTTATATTCCTGATGATGAATATTTTTCTAATATAATGTAAATATAAAGTTATTATGTCAAGAGTCTTCTTTTGACTTTTATGTTTTTTTAAATGAAAAATCTCTTTATACTCATTTCACAAATAATATACTTACATTGTATGTAATGACTATGTATATTGTAATGACTCTTTCTATAGTACTGAGTCTATCTATTTTAATGAATCAGTATATCATATTTACTTTTTCTATATTACGTACTTTATTTATCATGTTGACTATGGTAATCATATTCACAGTGAGATTTGTACTCACATTACATATTATTAATACATTGCATACTCATGTTTTAATATTATAAGATACATGATTTTATTCATTCATCAAAGAACATGTCATATATCAATCATACTAATGTTATAATTTTCATATACCTGTTGTTTTAAACAAATCAATTTAGTGGATTTAGTTATAAATTAACAAACATGATGTCATATTTTTTGTTTCAATATATTAGTTACAATGTCAGGTGTCCATGTCCCACCGATTTTGTCCGAGAAATATGCCCATTAGAATTAATATGACCATATGAACCTGAGCCCTATAAATAGGAGGTAAATTTATGCATAGAAAAGAATTTTGAAAAACATCAGTTTCTTCCAAGTTATAGAGATAGATTGGGAGACTTCTATATGTTTCGTGAAAAATACATGAAATGGAAAAACATGAACATCTTATTCTTAATTTTTTTTTAATAATTTCTTTGTTATGATTTTTGTGACCAATTAGGTGATTAAAATTGAGTCCTTCCTGGGATAGGTCGAAAATGAAACCAATCATCGTATCGAGGGTTTTCAATGGTTTGAAAGACAGAGGTGTCAGTTACCTATAAAAACGCGGGCAAGTAGGGATAACAATACAAACACGACGATCATCGTATCAAGGGCTTACCATTGTTGGTGAGACAGACCTATTATCCTAGGTGACAAGATACCCTACTCTTTAGGATAAATAAATTGTAAAACATTTTACTTTTCTGATGCATGCTGTAATAGAATGAGAATCATCAATTTATTCTTTCTATTAGTATTATTTTTTAATTGTGTTAACTACAACGTAATATTTTAGTATTGATTCTATATCCAATATGGTTGAATCATTTAAAATTTGTATTACTCTTATATTTTTATTCAATCCGAATACAATTTTTTTCATAACATGTGGTATCATATTATATCATTTGCATGATAGTCAGTCTGATCAAATTTTTATAAGTGGATTTTTGAATTGTTTTAGGTAATGTTATAGTAAACATAGAACCTTCCATAAATGTTTTAGTATAAATTTTTAATATACAATTCACCTCCTATTGTACTTTTTCCATCACATATCCATTTTTATCGAATTATTGGTATCAGAGGAGGTTTTCCACTACTTTGTACAGTCTCAATCATTTTGTTTTCTTTTTAAATATACAAACCAGTATTTGTGTGAAAATGATTTTGTTTCATTATGATGAGATGCATTATGAATGTCACTTAAATCGACAATTGTATCCCTAAAAGGGGACATATTTTTATAGAAATTATTTTGAATATTGGATAGATCGAATGAGTAATGTAATCATAATTACTAGGGTAGATAACTTTATTATTGTCACTGGTGAAAAATGAATGGGAATCCAAGAGGACTACAATTGATGAATTTAGAAATATTACTAAGTTTACTGTTAATGATATCTTTGGAACTCTATTCAATATGAAGGAAGACATAAGAGAGATGTTGATAATGTGAAAAGAATAATGGAGGAGTATCATTCACTAAAACATCAAATCCTACAAAGTCTCAATTTCGAATGAAAAATAAGCCAATAAAGAGTACATTTGATGTCTTATCACATTCTAGTGATAATGAGAAATTAGAGAATGATATTTCAAAACTTGATAGAAGAAAGAATATATTTTTGGGAAAGGTGTATTTTCCATATACAGATAATAATACCTCAAAATGTAACAAGGATAATAAATATTCTGATCTCACATGAAATGAATTTAAAATAGGAAGACAAATTCGATCTGATTTTTCTATGTTAAAAAGAATGTATAAAAATAAAATTCATTCTTAGATGAATAAGGGGAAATACGTCCATGGGAAAGAAAGTATTTAATGTTAATGACTCATGGAGTGCTAGAAGGGCTGATTCTTATTCAGATTATTTTAAAAGTGATACCGCAAATCATAATAATATTTGACGTTATTCAAAAACAACTTATCATTTCTTAAAAGAAAAGGTGCACAGTTCAAAATCTATCACTAATATGACTTTGAGTAAAAATTGTCCTGATAATGATTATTCTTCTGATGTTGAAACATCCTCCACAGAGAAAGATAATTCTTTACCTCTGTAATAAGATGTCTCCAGATTTCTTAAACTCATTGAAAATTTAAATTGTAATGTTTCTCAAAGACTCACAAAATATGGTACTAGGATTGATATTTTAACAAGATAAATAAAACATCTCTCTAAAGTACATATTTAAAAAACTCTTCATATATAATGCTTTTTTTAAAAACCATGAGAAATTAAATTTTGAAAAAAAAATTCTAAAGAGTTTGATAATATGATTTTAGAGAAAACTATTTTATAAGAAAAACAAAATTTTGAAACTAATACAAATGAAGATATGAATTTAACTATTAGACAAAAATATGAAAGTTATTCTCTTAAGAAACTTTTATAAAATTTCACTACTATAAATAATGATTTTGATAAAATGTATTCTCAAATTCTTCTTCTATGAAATAGTTATGGAATTAGTTATACTCATTCCAAACCAGTTTTTAATAACAATTATTTTGTTCTCTAAGGTGTTCCCATTTTCACCAAATGCCAATGTGGTGGAAATTTAGAATTAAACTGTTCTATTATTAAAAACCAACCACTAAGATTTCATAATTCTCAATTTTCATAACCCATGTGTATTCCAAAGAAATCCATCTAATATTTCCGGATTCAAACAGATTTGGATTCCAAAAGATTAATAGTTTCTGTTTTTAGAAAACCAATCAAGAATCAATAAAAATACATGGTACATAGATATTGGATGTTCCACCCACATGACAGGATTGATAAACTTTGTTAAAAATTTTATCAACACGAATATAGGAAAAGTTACCTTGGGAGACAATGTTGATGGAATTATTGTTGGTACAGGTAATTTCATTTTCCTAATAGAAATAATAATTTGTAAATTTTTTTATTTTCTTAAGAACAATCTAATTAGTATAAGTAAAATATGTAATGATGGTGACCTTGTGAATGTTAGGAATGATAAATTTTTAGTTCACAATTCCATGTTTGAAATCATTCTATCTTACCAAATACATGAGAATGATTACACTTTGAACATAAAAGACCTTAAGAGCCAATACATAACTTTTCTAAGTGTAATGGGAGACCAGTCTTTGTAATGGAATAGAATTCTATCACACTACAATTTTAGAATATTGTATAAAATCTCTATGAAATTACCTGTTGATGATCTTCTTGATATGAGGTTTGATTCTTCTTAAATTTGTAATCCTTGTCAATATAGAAAACATCATAAGTCCATATTTAAATAAATCAATGTAGTCACAACTATCGATTAATTGCAGTTACTGTGTATGGATCATTTTGTTCTAACACAAACTAGATGTATTGGAGTCAAGTAATATATGTTTTCCTTTGTTGATGATTACACTAGATTTACATGGGAATATTTTCTCATGAAAAATCAAAATTCTTTTGTCTCATTAAATCATTACTTATAAAAATTATAAATGAGAAAAACACCCCATTGATAACTATCCAAAGCGATGATGGTAGAGAATTTTTAAATTCTGATTTAGATACATTTTTTAGTAAAAAATGTATTACTCATTACATTTTTTCACCAAGAACACCCTAGTAAAATTTTGTTGTTCGAAGATGAAATATTATTCTTCAAAAGAAAACTAGAACCACGTTGACTGAATAATTAATTGAAAAAAATTTCTCAAAAAATCTATTAGTACTACTTCTTATATTGTAATTCACGTTTTATTTCAACCTTTTCTTAATAAAATACCTTATGAGTTATGGACAAGCCAAAAATGCCGAGTTTTTTACTTGAAAGTATTTGGTTGAAAAGTATTTATTTTATATAAATATGATAACTTAAAAACGTTTTCACCCAAATCTGATAAAAGAATATTTTTAGGTGATTCCTCCACCTCTAAGGCTTATAATTTGTATAATTAAAATAATTATGTTGTCGAAAAATCAATACATTTTATGTCTGATGAATCTCATTATTTTTTAAAAAAATTCACAAAATATTACTTCAAAGGTGTTTTTTAGAATTGATTATCAACCTATAAAATATTTTTAATCATTTTAAATACTCATGATATTTTTTTGAGACATCTACACTTGAAAACATTATACCTTATGTTGATGAGAATATTTTTAAAATAAAAATCATTGGTTACTTAGGAATCATCACAATGATGAAATAATTGCTGATGTAAATAAACCGGTAAGGACTAGAAAATATTTATGAAATGAAATATAAAATCGTTCTTTTCAATCTCAATTTGAGCATAATATGCCAATGTGAGGCATTAGGTGATGTTGATTTGAAAAATGAAATGTAAGACAAAATACATGATTTCGAATGGAATAATGTATGGACCCCAGTTGAAAAACATTTTGATACATCTATTCTTGGAGTAAAATGGGTTATTAGAGACAAATGTGATGAAAATTGTATCATTGTAAGAAATAATGCTATTATTTTTTCACAAGGCTATAATAAAAAACTCATAAATGACTTTTAAGAAACATATGATCATGTATAATGACATGAATATATTATAAATCTATTTGGATTTGTAGAATTCATTAATTTAAAAATCATTCAATTGGATGTCAATGGTACATTCCATATTTTATATGTTCAAGAGGAAGTCTATGTAGTCCTTGACCTATGTTTTGAAGATACATTACTTCCTAAATATGTCTGAAAACCTACCAAGGATATCTATAGACTTAAACAAGCCCCAAGATCATTGTATGATAGGATAGAATGATTTTTATTTATAGATAATTACATTAAAGGAAAATATGATAAACTTATTTTTATATAGAAGAAAAAAATCTTATTATTGATAAAATTTATGTTGTTAACATCATTTTCAGATCTATAATAAAATCTATAATAGATTCAGTTGCTAATATAATGATGTATGAGTTTTAAATGAGTATGATTGGTGAGTTAACATTCATTCTTGATTTTGAAATTTCTCAAATACTAGAAGGTACTTTTATATCTAAACATATGTATATAATTGAATTACTCAAAAATAATGGGTATGACAATGAAAAAAGTATTTGTACTCCCATGGGATCCTCACACACTATTGATCTTGTTGAGGATAGAAAACCAATTGATCAAAAAAAAATTAGAGGTATGATTGTTGGTCTATTATACATAACAGCTAGTCTCCCAGATGTAAGGCTTTCTATATTTAATGATAAAGATATCCCGAAAATCCAAAACAATCCCATTTAAAATCTATGAAAAAGTATTTTTCGGAATTTAAAACGAACCTGGGATTTAGGCCGTCATTATTCTTCTGGAAGTGATTTTGAAATGAAAAGTTTTTCAGATAATGACTTTAGAGGTTGTAGAATGTATAGAAAGATAACATATAGTACTTTTCATTTTCTAGGAGATTCTTAAGTTTCTTGGTAAGGTAAAAAACAACACTTAGTTTCACTCTCCACTACCAAATATTAATATTTTGCTATGGAAGTTGTTGTGCTCATGTGTTGTGGATGCAACACACACTAACCATATATGGTAGAGTTTTTCTAAAACATAAATATTTAATGATAATATATGTTTCATTCAAATATGTAAAAACAGTACACATCACTCTCATGCGAAATACATAGATATTAGGCATCACTTTCTTTGGGATCACACACAAAAAAGAGATATTATTTTACAATTCATCTGAATAGAATAAAAACATTGTGATATTTTCATTAAATCATTTCCTTTTGATTGATTCATATTTATTAAATATATTCTAGGAATGATTACATTTAAACAATCACTCAAATCTACTTTTTTGTTTTTACAATTTTCCATACATTAAAACACTTCTTTTCATATGGTGAGAACATTACACTTTTGTTATATGTTTTATGTATTATTTTGTTTGTTACTATTGATTATTTCATATTGTACGTTATTCATTTAATATAATAGTTCTATATGTTTTATATGTTTCTTTAGATGTTTTATTTTTAATTTATTACTTTTGGCATCATTTTTATATATTAAATTGTTGTTTTTGACTTTCGGATTAAAAACCTACACTATTGGAATTATAGTCTGTCCATATGCTTCATAACTAATGGTAATAACATTTTTTTCATTGTATTGACAACCTATCGTAATTATTTTGTTTTTCATCATCATTATAATCTATGGTAATGACATTGTTTTCCACCAACGTTACAATATACGGTAATGACAGTTTATTCCATCGGCTTGACAATCAATGGTAATGACTTTCATTTCCATTGGATTGAAAGACTGTTGTTATGATATTTTTTTCCATCATCTTGAAAACCTATGTTAGTGACATTTTTTTCCAATGGCTTGAAAACCTATGGTAATGAAATTTTTTCCATCAGTTTTATAACCGATCGGATCAACATTTTTTCATCAATTTGATTTTTGATTGTATATTTTTCATTAATTTAACTGTTTTTTCTATATTGTATCATTTTTCCAATTTTATAATAGTAAAAAACCAAAAACTTACTTGAAATATCTAAAAATTACATTCATTATTTTTGTATTGGTTTTCATTTGTCTCATTTTTTCTCATTTTTTTATTTTTTTAAATTTCTATCCAAATTATTTTTTATTTTTTTTAAAAAGACTATATTATTTTTAACTATTTCATTCTTTATCTATTAAATTCAACCGTAGAAGACCAATAGTCATCAAAAATTCTCCAATAAATATAGGACATCCATCTTTGAACCCACATTGGTTCTGCAACTATCTTGGAAAAGTGTTTCTCTTCTTCATTAAGCTCGTATGTTCTTTTCAATTGCAAAACATCTTTATGTGTTAGAATTTTTCCAACAAACCTGTCAATAGGTCTTAAAATTATTATTTATAAAAGTATTTTTTTAAAAAAATGGTCAGTATATCAATATTATTTTATCAGTTATGAATCAACAAACAAGAGGATTATTTTATTCCAAGGTTGTGAAGATATTTTTTTTTGGGAAACCAATATATCAAGATCTGATTCATGTTGATGAGGTTATATTATTATACAATATAGATTTTGTTGATAATAATATGATTCTAAACATTGTTTTGTACAATATAAAGATTTCCATGTCTATAAAACAAGAACACATTTCCACAATGTTGCTACTGCATGTGACTCCATTCATCATTCTAATAAACTAAAAAGGGATGGAGGTTTATTTAATATGGAAATAGATTAAATGTCTTTATTCCTTATAAATGTGGAGAAAAAGAATGTATCACATCGCTTTCCAAATAACTAGTTTATTGTCCATTGGATGTGAGGCTTTATAATTCCGAGGAATAAAGATAGAGAAACTCCTAAGGATTCTGAAATATTCATGTTAGATTATCTTTCTAAAATGAGAAAGTTAAATCTCATGGGTTACATTTAAAAAAATTCATCTGTGTCATGTCTGGAGATATCATGTCTAAAGCTATAATTCATGCATCTATTCCCACAATGTTCATTCTTGAATGTTTGAAAATTTGTAATATTCCTATAATAGGGTAATTAAATGAGATAAATCCTTATTGGATAAGTAAAAGTATGATAAATAAATTTTATTTTTGTTTTGATGATGATTAAAAACTCTTCATCAATGATGTGGAAGCTGAATTAAAACAAAACCAATCAGCACCGAATCAATCAGTACTAAATCAATCAGACCCAATTTTAGTAGAATTAGATCTAAAATTAGTAGTTTTTCAAATTTAAGATCCTTAAATTAGTTAAAATTAAAATAATAAAACAAAATATAGTAAATAATTTGTATCCATGTTGAGAAAAGTGATTTACCAAAGAAAATAAGGTGATCCTATGTTTGTTCTTGATCCAACTGAATCTCTAGCTGAGAAGATAAGAATAGAAAATACTCTATAGGATGAGAAAAAATAAGAAACATTTGAAAAGAAAATGATGAGATTTTAATGATTCTAAAATATTAAAAAGTGTTGAGTTAGAATGTTCCCAACTGACCTATGAAGTTCAATAATAACCGATCATTCATACTTTTCCGAAAAAATAGAAATGAAAAGTAATAGTTCTAGATGTCATCCAATCGGCTTCACAAAAAAAGGAGCATAAAGGGAGTATGACTTTCTTTTTATTATCCTATGATTTATAATAGAAGTATAAATGAATATCCTCTTAAAAGAAAATTTAATGTATCTCAATAGAATCCTCATGCAGAACAAATACCATTTCAATCCTTAGAAACTCAGTCATTATGATTTCCTTCTCCAGTCTTGCTAGGGGCTCAAACATCCTATGATGAGAAAGTAATTTTCATCAGTGATAAAGTGGAAGAACAAATAGTTGAAAAATAATTAGAAAGGGTTGAAAAGGAAAAATATATAGAAAAATGAAAATATCCCATTGAATAATTTAGCTCATCTAATGAAATTTGATGATACGATGATCATATTGATTGAAAGAAAACATTTTCCTTAACTAAAAGTGATTACATTGTACATGACATAAGAAGAAATGGGAATACTAATCCCTACATTTTCCGAATATAAGTAATGAGTTTTTTCATTACAAATAATCAATGGAAGAAATTTAGTTCAGTTAGATAGATCAAAAATGTAGTAGTGACAATAGAGGTCGATCTAAATTTATTGAGTGATAATAGTATTGCTCATAAGATGGGTTACAAAATGATGACTAATTGATCGTACAAAACATAAATCTTAGTGAATTAACATGAGAAATCAATTGAAAACTTATGAAGGATTTAAAATTATCATGTCATTGAATTTAATATTCTTGATAATGAAACAATTGACATGTTGGACCAGATTTCAAAAACAAATTGTGGTGATGTTCCTTAAGTAAAAGAGTTAAAGGAAAGATTAATTCCTTCCAATCCGATTATTCAATGGTTTCTAAATTGAAAGATGAAATAGTTTTGTTATAAAACAAAATACTATGTTAAATAAAGAAAATGAAAATATGCAACACATAATTGATACTCTTGAAGAAGTGATAATAATTCCAGGAGAAACTATAAAAAAAATAGGATCAAATTTTTGCTGACCAACAAGAGCTTCTCAAATACCAGGGTATTTCTATTTCAAAAGTCAATAAATAGATAAATAACATAAAGGTTGTACATTATGTGTTGATCATTAAAGATATATAGAGAGAAAACAAATACTTTTTTCATTCTTGTTCTTCTTTTGAAAATTTTATAACATTTTAATATCAATGAACTGTATGGTTGTATCTTCATTGTTTTAATTTTGTGTTTCTATTTATCCTTTTCAGGGATCTCAATACTAACCAATTATATTTGTAAACCAAAAAGTGGGAGAATGTTTTATAAAAGGGGATAAATTCTCTCAAATATGGATAATTTTTAATGTTTTACTCAATTTTAATACATCTAAATCATGGAAAATATATAAATACAATCCTTGCCAATGTATATAACAAAGGAGGAGTTATTTTTATAAAATTACATATTTAAAAAAGTTTTCATAACTAAGGAGGAGATATTTATTTCTTTCTTTGTTTTACTTTGTGTTTTGAGATTTTAAAAAATAAGGATATTTTTATGTCAAAATTCATATTTTCACTTTTATAAATTTCATTAGAAATAAAAAATTTATTTATACAATTTTTAAAATAGAGGACATACATTGTATGTAATTACTCTGTTTATCATAATGGCTATGTCTATCTTATTGACTTTATGCATCATAACGAATTTTCTTATTGTACTGACTTTTTCTATCATACTGAATATGTCTATCCTACATAATTTATCTATCATACTAAATATTTTAATTGTATTTATATTTTGTATCGTACTCACTTTACTTAATATCAATACATTACATAATCATGTTTTACTTTTATCACATACAAAATTTTATTCAGTCATAAAAACACTTTTTCTATATAAATATTTCTTATTTTATCATTTTCATATACATATTATATTAAACAATTTGATGTCATGGAGGTAGTTATAAACTAATCAAAACAATTTCATGTTTTCTCTTTAATTATGACCATTATAATGCCTGGTTTCAAAGTCCCACTGACTTTTTTCAGATATACATGGTCGTTGGAGAAAATATTATTAATGGAATCTGAGGCCTATAAAAAGGACGTCATTTATTGCAGAAAAACGAATTTTGAAAAACTTCATCCTTTTTCATGTTCTAGAGAGAAATTGTGTGACTTCTTTATTCTTCACGTGAAATCCTTGATATTAAAAATCATGAATGACATGTTCCTATTATTTTTTTTAATTTCAAAACGTTTTTGGTTTTTCTTTATGCGTCTGATTATGTGATTATGATCAAGGGCTTCCTAGGATAGGTAGATGTCGCAACTAATCTTATTATTGATGAATTTAATGTTTTTGAATGACATAAGTTCTAATTACCAATAAAATCAAGGGCTTGTAGGGATTTAAAGATGGACCCACCGATAATCGTATAGTGGGCGTTCAAGTGTTGGTGAATATACCTATTATCCTAGGTGAAAGGATTCTTGAATCATTGTGATAAAATAATTTTCAAAACCTATTACTTTTCCACTACATATTGTAATAGAGATATAATCTTTTATTTCTTATTTTTATTTGTATTCTTTTGTAATTGTTTTAATTAAAACAAACAGTTTTTGTATTGATTCTATACGGAATATGGTATAATTATTTACAATTTTTATTACCATGATATTTGAATTCAATCTAAATTTGATTGTTTTCAAAACATGTGGTATCATATTATATCATTTGACAGATAGTCAATCCGATCATTTGTTTTCTAAGAGTATTTGTGAATTGTTTTAGTTTTTATTATATGTGATTTAGAACCTTCCATAAAACATTTAATAGAAATTTTTATTATAAAATTCACCCCTCGTGTATTTATGACATCTCATTTCAATTTCAATCAAATAAAATTGGTTCTAAGGTAATAATTAACACAGATATGAAAAAGATTGTGGGTATATCTATGACCACAAAATTGATGAAATGAACAATGTATCCATAAAAAATAATAATTCAATTAATAACTAATAATGGAGTGCCTTATTTTCCAGAAAAGCAACAAATATTGATATCATCTCCATTAAAAGAATTGGGTAAACAATAATAGACCAAAGGTTCAAATTGGCACAAAGATCATCGAATGTAATGTGATAAAAAATAGCCTATCTTGGTCGACAGATTCCATATCTGTACAAAACATATGCAATAAAAAAATCATTGTTAATGATGACAAAATCAATTCGATATGGAATTTTTCTCTATTGGACATCTCTTCAAGAATTGACAATCAATGAAAAGGGTTTACCGATCTCATGTTTATCATGATAAATACCATCTCATTAAATTATGTCTTTTATGTTTTTAATGATTTGTATGAGCATGTTATTTGTGATACTATTGAACAAGCATGGGTTCTATATTTTATTTGAGGCATAGAACATTATTTTATCCATGGGTGGTATCTTCATTAGCGGTTCATTGGTTAAATGGATTATTAAAATAAAATAAAAATGTTTTTTAATCTTAATTGATCATGTTTTTTTATTTATAGAACAAAAATTTTGTCTATATCGATTATAATAGAGTTCATGAAACATAAAAAATGGAATTAATTCCAAACATTCATAAAATAGTAATCAAATTTCGATTTGTAGGGAAAATAACGTAATTTGGAATCTATATACAAATATAGAAAGGAAAATTAATTTTCGATTTTTAATACATAGTGTACTATATTATTTTCATTATACACTTACCATAGGTAATAAAATTTAAAATTTAACTTTTATTGCTAATAAATTTATATTTTTGTGTATCTAAATTTTATATTCAAAATATGGAATTATATGTTAATGTTATATGTATAAAAATGAGGATAAATAATATTATAAAATTAAAATTAAATTTCATAGGATTATAAAGGGATATTGATATAATTTGAATTCATTATTTAAATACCTTGGGATTATACATGATGCAACCACACCTCATCCAACTCCAATAATTGTGTAGATATGTGAATAAATAGAATAACTATTAGAAATTGTTAATTATACAATTTGTCTCATGGATATTTAATGAATATTTTGGGGATAAGTATTATTAACCATATTTAATATTCTAAATATAGTTTCAACAATATGGAATAATATTAAACAATATGAATTATGATAACAAAGGAAACCAACACTTTATTTTTAAATGTTTGGGGATATCCAAAACATATATGAGTACTTGAAGATAAAAGAGAGAAGATAGGTAAATGGGGTACATAATATATATTCCATTAATAGTTATAAAATTAAAAATATTATGAATTAATTGTTATATAATCTAATAATAAATTTTTTACCAACACTTTTACTAAATAAAGTGATGTTATCTTTGAGTAATATAGGTATACCGCTATTCTAAAGAAATTTTCAATAAATGAATCAAGAGTAATTAAATGTGTGTCTAAAGATAATAAAAACTAGTATGTTTATAGAAATATGGAATATTTTATAGCCAATACATATGGATATGATTTCTATATGTGATTATTTTATTGAATAATGATAATAAATATATTCAAAAATTGGATTTTCTTAATATTATGTAAGATCCAAAATACAATTCAAATAATATATATCATCTTTTGATGTATCTCTTTGAATGGAATCAATAAATGAATAAATGATTTATGTAATCAAGAACAATTGGATATTAATTAATCTACTTATCGTTTCAAAATCAATGTGCTATAATTTTATATTTTGAGGAAATTAAATAGTCAATAATACAATTGAAAAATGTAATTATAGATTGGTATCCCAGTGTAAAACTCAAACCGAAGGAATAGATTTTCTCAATACCTATGATACCATCAATTGGAATACATTGATTTAAATTCTTTATCATTATCATCATAGATAATTTATTAATTCACCCAACAGAAGTTGAAATAATATTCAGAAATTATGAATTATAAAAATAAATATATCTGTAAAAACATATAATATTTTTAGAACCTAGAATGGAATAAAATGTTTTCAGATTTATACAATAAATATATATTATAAATATGAATTAAAATTAAAGGCAAGATGAATTTAATGAAGTAATTCTGTAAAATTGATTTTTTGTTATCTAAACTGTTAATAGTAGTTTCCATAATAATCATGTTGTGGTAATTTTTTTATTTCATGATGTCATTTTTGTTTATTCAAATGTAAAAATTAAAAAAATGTGTTTAAAACTATTTTATATAGATATTTTGATTTTAAATACTCAGATAAAGTAAATTTATTTTTTTGAATCCAGATAATTATGAATAATAATTTTATTTTTTTATCCAAAACTAATTATACTAAAAAGGTCATTATGAGGATTGATTTATTTGATTGATCAATAGTCTATAACATATATAATTTTGGTATAATGATGTTTCTAAATCCTGGTATGATTATTTCTCAAATATAATTTACAACGGTTATTGGGTGTCTTATGTATTCTGGAACTAGAATAATACAAGAAATTTCATATGTTGATTAAAACATAAGTATGTATACAATTAATCTATGTTATGAAAAATTACATTTCATGTATTTAAGCCAAAATGATTTACTGTTCTGTTTATTGGGTTGTAGTTAATGTGAAATACCAATGTTATCAGATGTGTTTTTAATGCATGTTGGATTAGTAATATAGAAGATCATTCTTCCTTGATTTGTTGTATGATTATATTTATAATTGGAAGGATCTCATAGGAATCCAAAGAAAATTGTATTATATAATTCATGAAAACTTCATAGTTTATTTCTTTTTTTGTTGATTAAAATTAAGTGGTATAATTAAGTGAAATTTTATCGGATATACCATGTTTCCTTATTCCTATATATTTGTTTTCTATACACTATGATAGTTATAAAATATTTGATAGGTAATATAACATTACTTATAATATAATATCATCACACATTAGACAAAAAATATATGTGTGAGGTTGATCTTACTATATGGTATCATAACTATGAAATTTGTTATATTGAAAAATAATTTAGTGGATCCACTAAAAAGGGACATTTATGGGGCTGGGTGTATAATAATTCCTTAGTAAGTGAAATTCACCATTGATTGAAACTCAATAAAAAGTCATAACATCAAATGAATATGGTGAATGTAAATAATATATCACATATTTTTTGAAAACACCAAATGTATATTACATCCATGGAGAATAGTTGTTGGTGCCAATGTTAAATGGAATGTGAGTTTATATTTCATAAAACAACTCAGATAACCTGAAAAAATGTTCCCTATTTAGTGAGGTCATGTCCTAGATAAAATTACCAATAGCCATGGTCTAGTGAACAACAACTGGGATTTTAGAAGTATGCAACAATGAATAATTTTAGCAAATGAGTAAACAAACAAATGATGAAAATAGATAAGAATCCTTAAACATATGGGATTAAAAAAATCATAATGAGAAAACTACCACAACCTGGAAAGTCCAAATCCCTAAATAGTATATTAAACAATGAAATCAAATAATCATTGAAAATTTCATCCCAATTTCTCCTCATAATAAGTGGGAGACATACCTCAAATATCACCACCGACTCCCAAATATCCACTAATGAAGAAAATCCTCCACCTCAATGAATTGATCAATATTTTCTTTGACCTAGCATACGAAATTATTAAATTGGCCAATGGAAAAAGTAGGTTGTGAGAATCACTTTCCATGTAGGATCCCACAATCATTCCATAAAAACGATATATCATATAAACTATAAATGATCAATTTTAATTAAAAAATTGCATGTTAAAATTTTCAAAATTCATAAAAAATATTATTTATTAATTCAATGGAATTTATAATACCAAAAAAGTTATATTTTTATAATATATTTTATGAATAATAATTTTTGTCTAACCATTCTTTAATTACACATATAATATACATTATAATGTATAAAAATTTTTAAATTACATATTAATATTTATATTCAATGATGATAGTTATATTAGGTTAGAATTTCCCACAAATTATTGGTAAAATATTACTTCTTCTATCCATAAATATCTAGATCCCTTTCCTGGGGGGAATATGTCTCCTTCCCAAATAATGAATCTTCTATAATAATCATGTTTCAATTTTCTTTTTCACCATTAATACTTTGCTTGTTAGAGCTCATACATTACTAGTGTGTATATCATTCAACCTATGTACCCATGGTCTAATTTTCATCTATGGAATCAATCATTCAAGATTTTATGATTCAATTAAATCACCATGAAATAATTTTAATCAATCCTTTCTGTTATACACAATATCCACTCTCAAAACATGCCATTTCTTTTATAAAACCAACCAAAATTTTTTTCATCAAAACCTATTAATTTTAAATATATACATTTCATTTCAATTTCCCAAAACATTTTATATATTATATTCTCACACTATTAATATAAATATTTTTATTCAATCATGATCATTTTCTATAAATCAACTCCTTATTTAAAAAACCAAATATAATGAGATTTCATTACACACACAACATTCAATTTCAATTTTTTAAGAATAATATTTATTATTTTTATTCAATTAGAAATACATTATAAATCAATAAAAAAACTACATCAATTGATATTAATTGCATTATGAAACCACCTACCTAAATCATGTTCTCATCAAACACCCAACACCTTATCCATACACAAATGAGATGAAATGATGAAATTGACCATAAAAAATTCCTTGTAACTCAATTCTATAAAGCAAAATTTTGATCTATCGGTGAATAATGGTATATAACTGTTGTTGAAGGGAACTGTTTAGGAATGGATAATTTATTATCCCACCAAAAATTTACTTGTCAAAAATGATTCAACACTTTAATCAACACTTTGTCCCATGATTTTTACAAATGAGAATTTCTAAATGTCAACCAAGGGAGTATCAAAAATTATTTGGGTCAAATTATGTTTGTGAAAGAATATATTAGATTCTAAATATGTGTCATGAAACCTACCTCGGGGACCATGTTGTGACTACCCCAAGCCCGCCATCTATAGTCAAGGGGCTAGAGACTAGCACCAGAATGGAGTATTCCTAGAATGGGAAGTCATTGCCTTTTTAACTTGTATGGACACACAGTCCAAGAACATAATAAGTAGCAACCATGATGTAAAATTTTGTAGTAAAAGAATGCTGGAAGTAAAGGGGCCGGAATAAAAGACCAATTGAAAGTACATGTACAATGTAAAATGAAAAATACAACTAAAAAGTAAAAACCATCTCTTAGATCATCCACTGAAGATCCTACATGAAGGGTAGGTATAACTCTTGATCTGTAGTCCCTACATCACATCATGCAAAATGGTCCACCTCCAAGTATTGTCCGGTCCTAACTCTCTTAACCTCGATCAATGTTGTTTGTCATCTCTATAAGACACAACAAGGTGCGTGCGAAACCCATGCATGGGTGAGTATAAAAATACTCAATATGGTCTCTGAGACCCCTGTATGTCTTCTAAAGTTCCACAATGGAAATAGCACAAAGCAAGACCATAATCTCAAATCATTAAGAAATAACCATCAACTCTACTTAGGTATCTTCCATTAAATATACCTATTTTATTATGACATACACATCTCGTACATGAGGGAAGAATACCTCAAAGGTAACACCATGAAGGTAGAAGTTCCACACAAGTAACACCATTATGGTAAAAGTACAACACAAGTAACACCACGATTGAAAAAGTACCTCACATGTAACACCACAAAGTGAGATTTACAACACATGTAACACTTTGAAGATAGATGTACCAATCATGTAACACAATGAAGATATAAGTACCACATAGGTAACACCACGAAGATAGAATTACCACACATCTAACACCACGATGGTAGAAGTACTACATAGGTAACACCATGAAGATAGAATTACAACGCATGTAAAACTAGGAAGACACAAGTACCACATAGGTACCACCAATAAGATATATGTTTCACACAGGTAACAATAGTAAGACAACATGACAATGGTAGAAGTACCACACAGGTAACACCACTAAGACTACATTGAGAGGGTAAAAGTACCACAATGCTAACACCACGAAGATAGAAGTACTAGCAAGGTAACACCATGAAGATAACACCATGAATGTAGAAGTACCACACATGTAACACCACAAAGATATAAGTACCACATAGGTAACACCGCTAAGGTAGAAGTAACAGATAGATAACACCATGAAGATAACACCCTGAAGGTAGAAGTGCCACACAAGTAACACTAAATGATATAAGTACCACAAAAGTAACACCACGAAGGTAGAAGTACCACATAGGTAACACCGTGAATATAGAAGTACCATACATGTAACACCTTGAAGATAGAAGTACCATACATGTAACACCACAAATGTAAAATACTCATCTCACAATAGGTATAATTTATGTAAAAAATAATTTTTGATTAGTCATAATATAGATTATCTTACTCTATTAACAAGCACTACTAGTGACCCACATAGGATTGAGATGTACTAACCCCTGCAATGACCCACATAGGAATTGACCCACCCAGAGTCGAAAGGTACTACCCCCTAAAATGACCCTCACAGGATCTGACCATCATAGGATCAATATGCGCAGGCCCGTACAGGAACATTGAGCAGTAAACCATATAGGTTCTGACATGTAAATGTTTAGTATGTGTTGTTCCACACCGGATCGCTGATCTTTGTCCCACAAAGGATCTGATAGATGCTGACCGACACAAGATTTGTTTTCTATCTTCACGTTAGAGCAAACCACTTGCTCCCACACACATGGTGCGCTCGAGCTCCATAGAATCTTCCCCTTGAGATATCGGTTGTATCTATACTTTCACTAAGCTCCAACAATGAGTATCCCAAAGGACCTTTTTGTCATAAGGGTTCGAACGCGACAAACGACACATCAATAGGACACCCAGTCTGTGAGTTATAGGCGTTTTTGTTCGAGGGGACCAGTTGGATTTGTGTTTGATGAAACCCGATTGTACTCCAACAATCTCAAAAACAAAATAAGAGTAAATAAAATGGATTATAATGATCCAAGGATCCCAACGATATAGATGGTTCATCAAACGGATGTCCGGTTCTCATGATATGTCCCTTGAAGTGTTTTGGGGCCCGATCTGACCAAGTCTGGGTGGGTTCGTGGTGAGCTCGGCCCGCTGGGCTGAGGTCCGACATAGCAAAAAATGGGGTGACCCGACCTACAGGGGGGGTTCCTGGTTGCATGTGGCACGACCCACAAGGGGGCAGCCCAACTGTTGTCTTATCAAGCTGAGAAGGGGGAGTGTTTCCACCTAGTATAATAAATAGATCAGAGGATGTTCGGATTTATGAAACATGTGTGCCACTTGGGCATTTGACAATCACTATAGAACCCATGCGATATGTTCCTCCTCCGGGTTGCTTCAGTCGCGGCCCACTTCTCGCCGGTGGCGCACTGGTTGTTCTGCCTCCCCTTCCATGGTTGACCAATGTTTCAACTCCTCCTACGATCGCCGTGACTAATGAGCCATGACCCCTTGCTCAATAGGTGTACGTGATAACATGGAACACATCCTCTGAGGCCAACTGGTTCCTACCACAACAATGACCGTCGTGGTATTGTGTCGCGACCTCCTCTTGCGGCGTGCATTGGCACACTGCCTCTTTCATAGTCAGTTGGTGCCTCTATGCCAACAATATTACATGTATTGTGTTAGGTTATAATATTGGCGAAGTGTTTGGGCCGGGTTAGTTAGTCATGTTCACTTTGGGTTACTATTTAATCATAAAGGAGAATTAAAGGGTTCAAGAAATTCACATGAAGTAAATAATAATAAAACTCCAACATGAGTTTGTTAGGGAGCCACCGTGCTTGAGGAAAGGGGCTCGGTGTTCTTCGACCTCTCGAACTAGATTCCAACAATGATGCTCATACATCGTCCTTTGTTTCATGGTTTGGTGTCTCTCATCACCACTTGCTAGAACTGACTCAGTCCACCAATAGTTTGGCATCATGGTACACAATCAGCATTTCTTTGCATGGCGAAGCAGTGCCAACACCTCTCCCCAAACTCTACATAAATAAAAGAGGCATAGGGTGTGAAAGAATCATGGAATTTATTTAGGACCATTAATTATTACCGTTGTAATTATCCAATGGTGCATTAACTCAGAAATGATGGGACAAGAAATTTATTGGCTTGACACGTCATTGGTCCCACACTCTGCATGCCTGTTGGTGGAGAAGAAAGAAAATAAAAATTAACTAAGTTATTTTTATTATTCTAGTAAAAGTCCCAATACAAAACATTTTATTCAGACCTACTTAAAATAAAGTTAATACTTCTATAAGCGAGTCCCAGTGATGCAGATTCAACGGTGCCATCATATTTTTAATCCGAGCACCAGTTCAATAGATAGAAAATGATGTTTTCACATTTACTGAATGTACCTTAACAAAGTTTAATAAATTATTAACATTCACCCTCGACCAACATCAGTCAAGGTTTGGCTCTTCCTAAGGGAAACATGCCATAAAAAATTTAACGGTACTCTCAAATTTTTTATCTGGGATACCCTTTAGATGTTAAGAATTTTAAAAATAAAATAATGGGTATTTAATTATTTTAGTTATTGCCAAAATATAAGTTCCACAGTTGGACCGTGCTGGCCAATGTTTTTATCTTTCTAAAGAAAGAACCACCCCCCCCCCCCCCCCCGAGCTCAGCGGTGGTCTATGATTTTTAATAAGAATCACCGTTCGTGAGATATAAGCATTTGAAAAATAAAATAACTTTATTTAATTATTTTAATTACAATTATTTCATTTTCAGGTTTTATCACTAAGGGCGTGTGTTGACTAATCTTATGTCTCACCTTGGGTAAAACTACAATACTAATAACAATAATTCCCTCTGATTTTTTATCTGGGAAACCGTTTATGATTTAATCAATATTTTTTAAGAAAACTGCTTGCGCGCGCTAATTAAATCTAAAAAAACAAACGGATCATTCTGGGTACTCCAGGACTCAGAATCGTGTGCCATTAGATTTCAGAGTCTCGAAATAATTATATATAATTAAAAATAATAATATGGAAAATGTGTGTCCTTACAATATTGATTTTTTGTAGAGGAATTATCTCACTACCTTGGGATTTGTTCCCTAGATCAATAACATTTTCCATCCTTTGGAATCCAACTACTACTCAGGGGGGAACAGAGTAGACTCAATTCAATATTTCAAACCCCAATGATGGTTTAGTAGGATTCCATGGGTTGAATAATTGAGTTATTATAGTAATTCCACTATGTTTCCATCCACTAGATAGATGGAGAACCTACTCATCTAGGTGATGGTGCTCAACGACCATATAAATGACTTATAGATAAAATATTGTACTTCCAACCTACCATAAAATATTTGGTAAGTCTCACCAATGATTTAGTGGTCCACATATAGAATATATCTTCCAAAATATTATATCCAACTTTGGATAAAAAATCAATAAACACCATGACCTCTCTATATATAATCAAACAATACCCCTGACCCATATAATGGATCATAAATCTAGAACAACCAAGAATTATTGGAAACAAATTGATATCCACATAAAAAAAAGCATATATATTAGAAATAAAGGATCATACAAGAAATTATATGTCCAGATGATACACTATAACTATTAATGAACTAAATATTTCAAATACGAATTGAAAGATGCAATATTATTTTGTTCATCTATAGTTGCCCAGGATTCTCATACATGAATATTAAATATGTATAAATTAATATAAATTACATTTTGAAGCAAAAAATATGGGGACCATAATAGTTTAGTTTTTTTGAAAACATGGAATCACAAAAAACATGTCCATAGGTAAAATTCATCATCTCTCACTATGATCTTAAAACTAGAACCATTCTTGGACATATAATGAATACATTATTTCCTTATATCCTCATGAATGGAAGCATAAGAAAAAAATTATATCATATTAACATTTTTGGTAATAAAGGGAGATATGGATGAATGGAATGAATATAAGGGTATGAGAACATGAGTATAACATATGAAAACCATACCATACATTCCAATGATCCTAATATTTAGTTATGTAATAAGCATTAGTAGTTACTAAGACATGAATCTTATGGTAATTATGGAATTGGTGACATGATGGAATAGAATTTTTAAAAACATATATTTTTGGAATAGACATAAGAATTGAAAATAAATTCCTTGTGTTTAAGGATAAATTTCATTGAGTTATATTTGAATTAATTCTCTCAACAAACCATTATAGTTTTCAAGGTTCACACCCAATAACAGTATAGAATAAATATATCCATATTAAACCAGGTTCACAACAAATTATTATCATGCTTCTTTCATGATACAAATGTCATTACCCAATTTATTTTTTAAGAAGATATAGGCCCCCCAAAAAACATAATAGAAACCATAAAATATTTTTTCCATATGATCATAAAAAATTAACTATATCATATCCCGTAAATATAAATGGATTTCATAAACATTTCTTCATACTTGAGATTCTAAGAGTGAGAATGGTTTCAAAATCATTTCATCATTTCATCATAGCATTACACATTTGAAAAAAGCACTCACATTAATAATTTTATCATGATATAACCCATGGAGAGAAACATGTTTCCTTAAAATAATTTCCTCAAAACCATAAACTATCCATAAAAATAATAAAATTAACATCGTTGGATCATATTTTTAAAAAAACATAAGTAAAGTCAGAGAATGTCATCATAGATATAAAAAGATAAAAAAATATAATTAAATTGTATGTTTTCTTAAGGAAAATATCATTTCATAGAAAAGATATTTTTAAAATAAAAAATTTATTAGCAATTTCAAAATTTCTTTTCATTGAAAATTATCATTAAAAAATCGAATAGAATATTTAGAAATAGTTTAAAACATTTTGTGAGAAAAACGTAATTTCATCATTGAATATTATTAAAACATAATAAATTTGAAAAATAATTTTCAATGAAAATAACTATGAAATAATATAAATTAATCTTCATAGAAACTAATTTTTAGGAAGTTGGGAAATTGTATTCATTCCTATCAAGTTAAAAAAATGATTCCATTGACATTTTCTGTAAAATACAAATGGTTGTTGTTTGGGAAATTAAATAATGATTCCATTAAAGATAATTTGTAAAAATATTTTTAAATGGGTAAAATGTCTGTTAAATATCATAGGGTAATAGTAAATCATTTTTCAAATCCTTTTTACAAGAAATTATTTTGGAAGAAAACTGATTTCAGTTCGAATAGTTACATAAAATTCAATTTTTTAAAACACATTTTCCCATTTATTTGATGTATCCTAGAGTTGGAAATGGTAATTTTACATTAAAAAATTATAAATAAAAATAGGATAAGAAAATTATTATTTTTATTTAGTGGCGTATTATAAGATTTTATCATTGGAAAAAAAATCATAATCAATCCCTTTAAATGATAAGATTGTAACATAAAATAATTACCACTTTGGTAACTTTTATTAATAAGATACAAGAAGGAATAATATAAAATTTATTGAAAAATATCATGAATACATATTAATTATTTATATGAAATTTCAGTAAGGCTTTATATACAACATCTGAAGTAATATAGGTGTATAACATAATTTACGTGTCAAATATGGAAAATTGCAACAAAAAACCCTTACCGTAATTAATGAATTTTAGTATACATGTTCAAAACTAATGTATAATAATTCTAAAATTTTCATAAATAGATTTAATAAATATATATAACATACCATATATGAATTCATTATGTCCTTTTGTGACTCTTTAATTACAATTCCATGGTAATCTATTGTTTCGGGTAATAACAACATAATTTCTTATTTTTTGGACCTCTTACAATGGTAATTATTAAATCATAAATTGATTTTTAATAATGATATATATAATATATAAACTCAAAATATATTTTCATGTGTAATTTAATTTTTTTTGATGGATAATGAAATACACTCTTCCTGGATTTGGAAGGGCATACGAAAACATAAATAAAGTTCACATTTTCTTGTTGGATTGAATGATGAAAAGTAAAAACCTATGTTTTTAAATAAATAATCATTCATATATAATATATATGAAACACATAATATATGTGACATATATAAATTAAACACATTTTTATTATCTTCCATGTATTGAGTGAACAAATCAAATTGCTTCCTGAGGTTGTAGTCCACTATACACATTTGTGACATTAGCATATTCCCACAAAATAGAGAGTATGATAGTATAATTTATATAATAATTATTTAATAATAATAATATACTAAATATCAAATATAAATAATAAATCCATCATTATATTCATCAATTATAGTTGGAAATATAAAAATAAATGACATTGGTTAATAAAGGAGTTATCCTCAGTAGACAGAAATAATTACTTTATAACTCATTTGATAGAATTGGAGAAGGGTGTAGGTCATGAACATAAAATAAAAAAATATAATTATATTTATAATACTATGGATTATATATCATCATTTTATAAATAAAATTTATTGGGGTGGTGTAGAAAATAAAACAAAAATCGTCATTGATTAATGTTACCTATTCTTTCGGTTTCCACCTTTTGTTTACACCAAAAACCTTCAAATGTTAGATTTATTTTAATATAAATATTATATGATTGTAGGATGAAATATGGGAAGTGAGTTTTTATGGTGTATTCCTAACAAAAAGGATATGAATGTGTGAATAAGATTAAAGAGATGATGAACTTTTATAAGTGAGATGAGTCGTACACATATAATGTTTTGAAAGAAAGAATTCATTCGACATGTTGTTAATGTAAAAAGTACAATATAATAGACCATTATAAAGAATATTATATATATTTTATAAATATGTATTTAAAATTACTGTTGGATACCATTTTGGATATTTTTAATCCTTAACTTTTTAGTTTAACTCCTCGATAAATCAATTTTAACCACAACCATGGTCAATGATTTTTATTGTATTTACAATTAACTATGGTAGAAAATTTTAGTTGGATTAATTAGATAATATAAATTAATATAATTCTATATATTAAATTATTATTTCCAATTTCAATTCATATAAGTGGGAAAAAAATTTAAAACTAATCCCCTATAAGTGCTAAAAAAGTTGGGGTTTTGAGATCATATTTTCAGAAGATTACAATATTTTTATTTAAAAGTCAAATAATTTTTTCTTCCAATTTCCAAAATTGGATTAATGGATGTATTATTTTTCTAATGTTACATAAAAATAATATAATTTAACATTATAATGAAATTTAACAAAACCCAAATTTAAAGTTAAAATTCTATATTTTTACTAATAATCAAAAAATGAATTCTTTTAGAAAAATTCAAAAAATTATCATTATGATAATTTTAACTTTATCATTTCAGAAATTGAATTTATTTTATAAAATTACTTTTGTAACCTTTTCAAAAATTAATGTTTTTAAATTTCCTCAGAAATAATTTATTTTTATAAAATAAGTATTCTCGAAACAGATAATTTTTTTATAAAAAATTATATACTTTTTTATCAGTATTATTTCATAACATAAAAGCGTTATGAATTATATTTAATTTTTTTTTCATTACCGATATTTTTAATGTCTTATTTATAATGTTCATGTTTGAATAACTATACTAAAGATATATTTTTTTGGTTATAACATAATTTCATGTGTAATGTATACTAACATAGTGTTGCATGTAGCGTACGATTAATTGGGTGTTTTATGTAGTGAAAGATTAAAATTTAATATTAAATAAATCTTATATATAAATATTAAATAAAATAAAACAAACACTAGGTTTGACATTTTACTTCCCTTTAAATGATTTTTATCCTTGAAATTAGTTACTCCAATAAAAACCTTTGGGGATACTTTTGCATCATCATATCCTAAAATTTCCATATTGATTATTAAATATGGTTTTTTCTCATAATTAATTGACCTCATGAGAATCCGTGTTTCATTGAAAATTCAATTTTTTATAAAATTTCACTACTCGTTGTTCCTAATTAGAATGATCACACTCAAGGGGAATAACCACAGAGTTCAATATATGTGATATTCTAGGTATGTACATCATCCAAATGGATAAATGGAAGAAATCATGGACATCAGAGTGATTTGGTGGAAGAATCTGGTGATAGGCTACCATACTGTTACGATCATGAATTTCAAAGGGACCTATGCACCAAGGGATTAGATTCCATTTCCTCACATATCTCGAAACATTTTTCTCTGATGAAATTCCTATAATCACCAAATAATAAACATGAAAGTATAGATCACATTGGATATTATTATTATAACTTTTTGGCCGACTCAAAGATTCATCTTTATGTTACTAAATTTCTTCAATCATCTATGCAATTACATCATATATCTCAAGACCGAATTCATTTCATTTTCAAAATTCATTCTGTCAACTTTGAGGTATATATTTCTTTCCTTATAGGGAATCATAAATAGAGATTGTAATGAATTATTTAATTAATTTTTTACAAAAACATAACTACTTGAATGTGTTGATCACAACAACAATTTAAATTCTACAAAACAAGGTATTGAACAGAAATATAGGGTTTGAATTGTTATCTTATACATACCATCTAGATGAGCATAATACGTAGTGGTGATACTCAAATCTTAATCAGGAGATCAATAAAGACTTCTATATAACATCGAGGTAATCCTCAGATCACAAACAGAAACAATGAAATGTTGTAATCTATTAATCCAAACCAATTACACAATTTGTATCCAAGAAAGATGATCTAGAGGGATGTATTCCCAAATATTGGTGAATTGTACTGATATAGTAAATTGATTGGATACTACCTAAATAATACTATTCCATTTATAAATTTTTGGGATTCAAAATAGAAAATGCATGGTGATGTTTTCCCATTTACATTATATTATGGTAAATGGATATTAAATACCCTTATAGTTTTGTCTCTTAGCTTCAGTTTCCTAACACACTGAAAATTGAGATATAAAATCTAAAATATAAATCATCATTTCATACACATTAAATACCCTTTCAAATATATATTCATCTTCATAATTATAAGATGAATAAAGAATTAAGAACTACAAAATTGAACTATCAACTATGATTAAAATCCTATATATAAGGAACATGAACACAATATCTAAAAATTATCATTCAATAATGATCAATGTTAATCTCAATAACGTTTCTACCCTTTGTTTTTTCAATAAATCTTTCTTCATTGAGTCATTAATTATCATATGTATATATGGTTGACCATTCAATTGAGGAAGATAATATTCTTCAACTTATTTAATATATTTATTTCAATCCTGTATAAATATAAAAATATTGGATATTATTAAATCCTCATTATTGATAATATGGATTGTTCATTTCAAATAAATGATTCATCTTGCTTGTATGAATTCCAATTTGTGTAATCTATTGAGCAGTCATAATCATTCTTTAGCTCTAACCATCATCTTTAGCAAACACTGAATGCTTTACGAGATTATATATAATTCAAACTAATATTATTGTTATATATTTATATATATAAATATATCGCACATTATTCAAAAAATATAATTCCAACATATCATTAATTCCAAAATTACCTCATCGAAATCAAAATCAATAATTGGTTATTTTTTTACTTATCCTTAAATTCTCATGAGTCATAAGATATTACAATTTCATATAGCATAAGAACACATCTTGATACCATTATATATGCTGAACTATAGACTAAAATACATTTTATACTAAAGGGAATTTTATGAATAGGTGTTCTAAGTAATATTCTTGTCAGATCATCAAAAGTTTCTACACATTCATTAATTTAGAGGATATTGGACCCCTTTTTTGCAACCATTATCGTTAGATTAAATAGACATGAAAAATTATCCCAAAATACATTGATAATATCTTACTAAAGAAAAAAAACACTAAATTATAATCAAAATGGTTATTTTATTAGAACATTCATTAGTCTATGAATTTTATGGATCTATCGATACACCCTCTCTTGAGATTATATGCCCCATGAGGAATCATCTTTAAGAATGAACTCATAATTTTTAAATTTTTATTAATGATTCTCATTAGTTATGGTATTTAGTATAATACCCAAGTGATCATAAGGTCATTACTTTCGATATTAGGGGATAACAACATATTCCACAAGGATAACCAAATAATGGTTTAGGTAATATCTAAAGACACTATTCACTAAATCCCTGAAGATAGATGGTGTGGAAGTAAGACCAAAGGACATAAATATTTATTCATAGTGATCATACCTTGTACCAAATGATTTATTGGATATATCCTCTGTATTGAACCTCAATTAATGATATCAAAAATAGAGGTCAACAATGGAAAAGTATTATCCCCCACACAATTGATCAACCATGTCATTAATATGGGGAATATGGAACTAATTCATGATTAGGATCTTCTTAAAATACTGATAATAAATATAGAATCACATTGAGGAATCATTATTTTTTAAAATATAATATTTGAACCACAAGCTGAAAAAAGGCCAAATGTATCCATTTTCATACTTTCCTAGGAGCTGCATCTTTTATTCCAACAACACAATCTGGAACATAATATAAAGAGTCATCCAAATTAGTATTTCACAAGGTATGTGATTTATTGACAACTAAAATTCAATTTTTTCTAGACGTCTATTCAATTATTCTAGAAACATGAAATAAAATCTAATACAATAGCCACCTCATCAATTTCAAGTTTCTCCACAATCATTTGAGATAAAATCTCCTTATGAAAAGGAATAAAACCCATAAAATGGATGTGATATACATTAGAAGATCATATTTATTATCCCATTGATAGATGATCTATGAATGGATAGGAATATTAAGACTGAATTTAGATCATAGAAAATTAAAGTGGGATTTATGTACAGAAATACAATCCATTCCCAATAAAACATTAATTTCAACAAGAGGAAGAAGGGCATGATTTTCAAGAACCACAATCCCACCAACATCAATTAGAGAAGAATCATTGAATTTATATGTGATCATCATAACATTAGGGGATTCACTTATAATTATACATCTAATGGTTGGGGTGGAATATGGATACCCTTATTAAATTATTAGTAAATTAATGAATATATGGATCCATATTCAAATATGACATTTGTAGTAATAGAGTTGGTGGCATGTTTACCTTTCACCATGTTGTTAATGCACCCATCAATAAAAATATTAATCATCTGAGACTTATCAGTTTCTATTATATTAAGAGGATGCTAAAATAGATCATCATACATATAATTTTGATTTGGTAACATTTTAGAGTAGTGCCAATACTCTTTTCATTTGTAACACTAGAGTGTGGGTGGTGCATTATGTGGATCTTTTTCTCTATTCTAATCATTTTATAATTCATTAACGTCACCTTAGAAATAAATTTTCTAAAAACATTCCCTTACAAATATAAAACAATTACTAGAACCATTAATATAATATAATCTATTTTTTTTACAAGAAATTGATTATAAATGTAATATAATCTACCTCTCTCCATGGTTCATAGCCTTTCTTTTGAATTTACTATTTCTATAAATATCCAAACCAGGAGATTGATACATATACCCATACACAATTTCTACCACTATAGCACATAAAAAATTATTTAGAGATATTAATGTTTTTTATGGAAACCACTATTTGTTTAATTCTTTTTAGACCACTAATGATTTCGAAAACCATAAATTTAGGTTGGATGATAATACCAGAATCATATCTCACAAATCATGTAAAATTTGTCTCATATATACTAACAGATTCATCATCCTTTTTCTTTATCACAAAACTCCTTCTCCATCTTTGTATGATCCAAATAAGGAAATTAGTTATTGAAAATAAATTATTGAAAAAATCACATTTCATGTATGAAATTGCATCCCCTTGCCTCATCTTCTTGAGAATAGTCCACCATTGATACACCTCATCAAAAAAAAGGTCAAAAAATATAATGAATTTTTCACGTTCTCAACTATAGTGGATGTGAAATATATTTTTATAGGTTTTGATCCACTATTCTGAAATTTGTAGTCCAAAATATCCACTGAAAGAAGTTGGATATTACCTCATTAAGGACTATATAAGTTTTTTTTCAACTTTTGAGAATTTTTATGTCTAGAAAGATTCATATCATGGGAAATCTATGTCAGTATAGTGACACTATTCTTAATTACATCTACCATAATATTGGGATTCTAGATAATTTAGTCATTGTATTTCTCAACCTACTGATCATTAACATAGTTCTTGTAAGTACCATCTATTGACTAATATGAAAAATCATAATGTAAGATAAAATAATCTTGATGGGGTACCACATAATCATGAATGATCAGTAATATGATGTATGAATCATGAGATGTTCATTAATATATTATTCCATAGATTTCTCATATTTCATTCTTGTTCGTTATCTATTTAAAACCTAATCTATGGATTGAAATGATTTTTTATAATTTCTTATGAATATAACCAAGGAGTGTCAACACAGTTGTGCAGTAAGTCTCATTATCAAGCACTGTGTGATGATAAAGTATATTTAAATGGAACCATTTTAGTGTTTTTACTACTACGGTACACAATTCCAGTGCCACATACAATCATAGTATATAAAAATTGGTGTAATTTCTTCAAAATCAATTGCTATGCCCTTTAAAAAATTTATTGGAAATGTTCATATAGTTTAACTCATCCTTAAACTTATCTTAGGATATTTCATTAAGAGATTCATTATTATTATCTTATAATATATTAAAAATGATAACTAAAACTATGTTATGAAACAAACTATGGAGACTAAAGCTTCTTAGACACAGATATTACATATTTTAGACGAAAATTTGTTTTATAACACAAACACATGCCCGAGGATCATAAATGTATACTATATTTCAAAACATGAAAAAAATGATCCATAGGTAAACTATATCATTACCACTATGTTATTTATAACTATAACACTTCTTATACATATCGTAAATAGTACATTTCTTCCTAACCAAGGGAAAGGAAACACAATAAAAGTGTGTTGTTAGATGCACAGTAAGTGTAAACTGGGGAGATAAGAAATCATTACGTGAACATAATGGAATGAGTACATGAAAAAAATTTTAAAATGATACCCTTTATGTTAAGGATCATAATATTGAGTCTTTTATTAATGATTGATATTTTATGACACATGAATCCTAATGATTTCATATAATATTTGACATAGGAATATAACATTGTAAAAACAAATAAATTTGTTTCATGCACATAAGAATATCAAATAATTTCAAAATAGGTCAATCCTCAATTCCAATGATATCATAGAAGAATTGGTTCTATTAAAAAAACAAAATATTAGTCATGGTTCACACCCAAGACCATAATATATGATAAATTCCACTACTGGACTAGGTAAACTCTCCATTATAGTTTTGCCTATCTCATGAGATATAAAAAATTAATTAATTAATTGCATGGGATTATTGGTCCCACCCATATCACAACGAATACCATATTTATGTATTCCAAAATATCCTAAAATTATAATCATATCATAACACATGAAATAGAATGTTTTTAATAAACATTTAATCATATCATAACAAATAGAGAGGATAATGGTTCCGAAATCATTTTTTCATTTATTCATTTAATCATAGCATAACCAATGAAAAATGTTTACAGTTTCAAAAGAATTGTATCATGATGTAAATATCAGAAGAAAATAATATTTCATATACATAATTACATCATAAATACAAACTATTTGGAGAAATAATAAGAATTTAATATATGGATCATATCCCAGATAAATCATCAGTAACAACAAAGGAGTTCATCTTAGATTAAAAATTATATTGAAAGGTTAATCACATGGAATATCTCTTGAGGAAAATAACCATTAATATTTTAAAAAATATAATAATCATTATAAATTTATTTTTAAAATAACATTCTTTAAAAATAAATTTGAAAAAATTAAAATGATTCATTAAATAAATTAAAAAAAATTCAGGAGGAAAATATACTTTCATCTTCGAAGGAACATTTAAAAAATTAATCATTTTGAAAATCCGTTATTTTTTGAGACAAACATGAAAAAATATATAGGAATAATACAATAAAATTATTTTCCGGATATTCAGAATTAGGTTCTTGTTTTCCATTCTAAAACAATTATTAATTTTAATTTTTTATAAAAAAATTGTACTTTGTTCAGAAAACAACATGAAGATTCATTTCAAAAAATATTGAAAAAAATAAACAAATGTGTAAAATATTATTTTCAGAATCATTAGAGAATAATGAAAAAATTAAAATATTTTAAAAAACGGTTTTGTATAAATATATATTACTTTACAATATGAAAAATAATGTAAATTTTTTTAAAAATGTTTTCCTAGTAATTTCAAGAACGAGAGACCAAATTTTTTTTACAATTACATGAAAATATCCTGAATAGAAATATGATATTATTATTCACATGTTTATTGAGATATTGAACATATGATTTTATCATTAGAAACATAATTATATACATTCTTGATAAACAATGTGATCGTAACATAAAATCAGTACCACTTTGGTAACAGTTAATCATAATATCAATGAAGGAATAAAATTAAATGGAACATAAAAGATCATGATTATAAATATTATAAAGATATAAATTTCAAATGGAAATTATATACCACTTATTAAATAATGAAGTTTCATCACATACCATACATCTCAAAGAAGGAAAATTGAGACAAAAATTCTTTACATGATATATTGACTTCAGGGATACATCTTTTAGACGATAGTACATTAAATATAATATTATTGTAAATATAGAATAGAAAAATATAAAGCATACCATCTATTACCAGATTATGACATTTTTTCCAATTTATTAACAATTCCATGTTAATGTTACATTTCGGGTAATTTCTGCAATTTCCTCATATATATTTTGGTTTGATAGTTTTGACACTCTTACCCTGATAATGATTTGTTCAAATAAAAATGTTAAATATGATATAAATACAATATTTATTTAGTAAATATGTGTTTATAGTAATCCATAATATTTTTTGAATCGAAATGAAATACAATGTTCATGGAGAATATAGGTCATACGCATGCATGAATGTTGCTTCCACTTTAAAATTGAATTGAAAGAAACAATGATAAATTATATATTATAATTATTTGATATTTTTAATAATATATATTTAATAAAATTAATTAAAAATCATTTATTTTAACTTCCATGTAATGTGTGTATGAATAACATCACTTTACGAGGTGGTCGTCTTCTGTACATTGTAGCGTTGTTATTGTATTCCCAGAAAATGCAGAGTGTGAAGGTATGTGTGAAATAATATTTCCAAAAAGTTTAATAAAATTATTATAAAAACTAAATAAATCATTATTTTTAAACTCATCATGTGGTAATGAAAAAATAAATGACATCGTTTGACGAGGTGGTAGTTTTTATTAATCATAGAAGATAATTTCAGGACCCGTTTGAATGAGGTAGAGATGGTTGTTGGAAAACACATTGAATTAAAAAATTTAATTACATGCAATATATGCTTTTTATTATATCATAATGCTATAATAATAATTTATTATTTGTAGGATAAAATAAAAAAAATCCTTAATACTGAATGTAGCCTCTTATTCAGGTATCCTTCGTAGTACTGCAATAAAAGACTTCCTAGTTTCAATTTCACTCTAAAATAATGTCTTCAGGATGAGATCAGGGATGTTCAAATTTATTTGGAAAGTTATTGAATTAACAAATTTTTTAATTTTTTATTAATTGAGGAGAGTGGGCGGCCTTTTATATGTCAGGTGAGTGGCACACAATTCATTTTTTATTGAATGAATTTTTCCCATGTTTCTTGCAATTACAAGGATATAATAGTTAATATTTCAGGATAGTTGAAGATATAAGGTATGATTATACACACGAAATTTGTTTTGGATATTTTTTGGGAAATTTCTATCCCTTAACATTTATATTTAACCTCGATAAAAACATTTTCACATTAACTTTGGTATACAATTTTAATTATTTTTTTACTATTAATATCGGTAAAATAAATTATGTTGAACTTAATATATAATGAAATAAATAAAAAATTAAAATATGATGTATATTTTTCCTAATTTAATAAAAAATGTAGAAATTTTAATTCTAATATATATCCATCAAATAATAGGAGAAAGTGGGTTTTTTAGAAAAATGTGATTAAATGATTAAATTGTTTTTATTAGTAGATTAAAAATAAAATTAATTCCAATGAACTAAATAGTATTGTTTGATAAATATATGAAATAATTTTATAGTAAAACAACTTTAAAATATAATTTATATTTATAAACACAATAATCAAAATCAATGTTCTAAATAATTATTCATAATTTCTCACTATTCGTTAAAAAATGAATACTTCCTAAAAGTCCAGAAAAATCACCATACAACAATTTTGAAATTATGATGTTAAAATGATATTTATTTTATAGTATTAACTTTATAAAATTATAAAAATTTATTTTTATTATTTTTTCAAAAAAACTAGAAAAACATTTTTTTATAAGAATTTACTTTCGAAAAATATAAAGAATTTAACCAAAAAATGTACTTTTTTTCAATTGTTAAAATTTATATAAACTATTATATATTATATTTTAAATTATTTTTTAATATTTATATATATAAATATGTTTAATTTCTTGTATATAATAATCACATTTTATTTACTGTATTAATAATAAATCTTGGTTTTTCTGAATCACACTCGTTTGTTAAATGATGGCTGACCAAGTGTTGCATGAAATTCTATCTTAGAGCACTTTTACATGTATAAAAACAAATATATATTGTTTTTTATAACACAGGATATAAAATAAATTTAATTTATTCACAAAAATAAATCACCAAAAAGTTTGGGTGTTACATCATTTATGTAAATTTTAATTTGGGGATGCTTCAAAGAGGTTTTGACATTAACTCTCAAACATTCAAGAAATAATAATTCATACATGTACAGTATGTATAATTGGAATTAAACATAATTGAAGGATTTGAATACATTTTTGTCTGATTAATACAGATAATAACAAGGTTTCCGTGTTCAATGAAGTCTCCACCAATTTCCATATTGTTCTATTACTTATACCAACATTATTAATGTAATAATTGTGATATATCATTATTTATTCAAATTCATCCGATGTATTTATGAGGCATTATTTTCAAATAAAATTAATTATTTAATTTTTTTTAATAATATTCATGTTATTAAAATATTTAAAATGTTTATATTTTGGTATTTTAAGAATAAGATTTTTTAGAATCCCACATTGGAGTGTGGGTTCGATTTGATACAATAATTTTGATTTATTTATAGTTATATATTATAAGTGCTGTTAATAAACAATGATAAATATTTTCATTAGCTGAAATCAAAAAGTGTTGATAAAGGGTACCTTTTATCCATATAAATTCAAACTGATAAATGATAGCTCCTATCTATGCTTATTTTTTCTAGTGCTGAGAAGGATTTTTTTATATCATTGCTTCTTTTGAAGTGTGGATAATGGGTAACCATTATGGACGAATTTTCTAGCAATGATAAAGGCCATTTGTATCATAGCTATATATATATATATATTACATTTCTTGTTTTCATAATAATTTTATTCATTTTTATTAATTATAAAGAGTATAACAATTATTAAAAAATATATATAATTAAATTTCCCTCATTTATATCATTTATTGATTTAATATAATTTATATAATGATAATGTTATGTGTCTCTTAACTTTTTATTTAAAATTAACATATTTTAAATATTTATTCTTTTATTATTTTTTAATTTTTTAAATTTTTATATTTTTTTAGATAATCATTCAATAATATATTTAATATTTTTGTATTTTATTTATTTTTATTTCATTATTATTTAATTTTTTTAAATTTTACCCACATTCTAATATTTATTTATACATGTTTTCTCATTAACATTTAATGTTTTTAATATGGTTGTAATTTATATAATTTATATTTATTCATTCCATTTTAACATCTATAAGTAATCCTTTTAAATTGATTTTAATATTATCAATATAATTAATGACACCTACTCATTCATGAAATTTATTCATTTTTATTAATGATTATTTCACTAATAAATAGTACATATTTTATAATTACATTGTTCAATTTAACATATACGTGATATTTATATATATATACACATTAATTTCACACAAGAGAATATTTAGGTAATTAATGAAATCTTATATATCAACACATACGACGATAATTTGTGTAATTATTTCAAATTTGTATAATCATTTAATAATTTCATTTATTAAAATAATATATATAATATGTATTTATTTTAATAAACAAACATTGTTTATTTTGTTTAATATTATTTATGTTTTTATTATTTATTTCATTTTAATATTTTATAGAATTTTTTCATATTCTAATATTTTTTTATATTCATATAATATTAATAATATTTTCATTATTTTTTATCTACATTTCAATTTTTACCTATATATTACTTTTTTATAATTTTTTTAAATATTAAAAAATTTACATTTTTTATTATTTTCATAGTCATTTAATAATATTTAGTTTTTCTATTTCACTCATTTTTGACATTCATTCTTTTGAAATTAAATATTCATTTTTAGTATTGAAATATAAATGTAAATATATATTTACAAATAAATATATTAATAAATTTATATTTTATTTAATTATATATATATTTATAAATATTTATAATTATATATATAATTATATCCATATATATATATAGATATAAAAATATTTATAATTATATACAAAAATATAACAATATTTTTTTAAATATTTTTTACTAAAATTATTATTAAAAAAAATTATAAATTTTTTTTATAAATATATATCTATAAATATATATATCAATACATATTTAAAATAATTTAAAAGTATATATAATTACTTATATTCATATTATTTTATTATTTTATTCTATAATGTTAGAATCAAAGTCTTTTTTAATTTTGAAAGAAAATATAACTTTCAATTCGGGAAGAGTTAGAATCATTTCATAGTCTATAGGAGCAAGGCCATGTGTCGCACAAATATAGCCTAAATGGCATGCGCAACGTCTTACTTGCTTCATCCCTCTTGAGTCACATTACCCACATCATGCCTACATCATCACAAGCCTGAATCATGCCTCTGTCGCCACCTGCAACGCAAATCCCCTAAGGGGATTATCAAGATTTGAACCCTTTTCTTTTGGATATATTAATTATATAATTAAAAATAATTATATTGGGATTTACCATTACTAATAAGTGATAAAAGTCATATTTCTCAACACAAATGTTCTATCAATAGTAATGTTATATTTTATCAGATCAAAAAAATCTCAGATATAATTGTCATTTATTAAAAATTAATATTTTAATATTTATAAAACCATTCTTTACAAGATCATTTTTGGAAGCATCGATAATACCCCGCCCCAATAATTTAAAAAAACATTAACTTGTTTGTATTTTGTCACATAATTGAATATCTCACGGATGTTTATCTCTTCCAGAACTCCCCCAGATCATCTCTACAATGAATGAACTCTAAAATATATGGTATGCTATTTTTTCTAATCCTCTCTCATTTGTAAATTTCATCAATCAACTCTCTTTATATTTTAAACTCAATACCAATGTCAATTTAACTCCACAAGTATCAAGGGTATCTCACGCACTCTATATAATGAAATAACATTGGTGATTCCCCCTCCATATATGATCTTATTCGAATAATAAGGATTTCATTTCAAGGTCAACCCTTCACCTGGTGTAAAAATTTGACATTCCACATTCTCCTAACTGGGTATTTTGTGGCTATCAAAATTAGATAGTACATGTTAACATAGTTTCCAATGTCATTTGAGCCACATTGATATGTTCAGGTGATGAGACTGGTTTATAAATTGATGTGGTTTCTCAATCATTGAATAATGGATAATCCACATTCTTCCATTATGAATATGTTAGAGGTTTTTCCCTTGTTTGGTTTTGGTTCTATTTCGGATTCATGGTATTTCATAATGGTTTTGGATGAAATATTCTATCTGTTTAGTTGATATATTGTAGAACTCATAAAGATAATATAAATTTCTATTATCCAATTTTTCGTCTGCTGATTCTTTTTTGATTACTTATTTCCGTTTTTTTTCATTATTTATTGTTGGGGTGTGTTTTGATTGAGTTTAGTAATGTGAAATTATTTATTTTAAAAATTTTAAACGATTCTTCATTATTATGAATTTTTTTAGGGATAATATAAAAAAATATTAACAGGAATAAACTAAATGTAATATGAATAAATATTTATATTTTGTTTTTGTTAGATTGGTTTTGAATGGTATTTGTAAAAGGGGAATGTTGAGTTGTTGAATACTCAAAAATTCAAAAATTCATTTAAATAATTTTTTTTGAATGAGTAAAATTCATTAATTTTTTTGAATGTTACAACCCACATATAGATATAATTTTTTGTTGTAGAAAATGTATCTGGGTGGATTGATGTTAGATTTATTAAAAACGTGAACTAACTCGAAATTTAAATCCAAATGTTATTTTATTTTTCATTGGATTGTATATATATCATATAAATTATTTTTAATATTCATTTTCTTATTTATATACATTAAATATTAGGGTTTTAGAGGAACAATGTAGTAATGGTTTGTGGTGTGTGGATATGTATATGTTTCATCTACTTATTTATAAATGTATATATTTGGATTAATCCAAGTACAAAATATCATTATTATTTTAATCAACTCTAAATCATTAGGAGTGATTTGAGTGTCACCCATAAAAATTTCTAATATAAAATTTATTTATCAAGAAAACATATATGATTGGAAGATCGTAGATGAATTTTACAAGGTTTATTATAATCTCCCCTAAACATATATGTGGGTTTGATTTTATTAATAATGATCACACACATTTGGATATATTTGTAAAGGGATTTTCTACATGATGTTAGAGATAGATTATAGGTATATGCTCATTTTTAGGGGTGTAATCAGAATTCTTTTGGATCTTAATGTAGTGAAATACATACAAACTGATGTTTTGGGAATGTTTAGTAATGGAATGTATTTTTTTTTGTTTTTCAATGAAATTTTATAGATATCATACAATTGTTAGGGTCCACTTATTTGAAAAATCTATATCATCGGTCTTTGATTATGAATATATTATGTGAATTTATTTATTTATTTTATATATGAGTATTTTAATATTTTAGTATGATACATATGAACCCAAATGTGGATGACTTCTAATAACATAAAAAGAGATGAATATAGAGTTAAAGAGATCATAAAATTTGTAGTAGAGAACACATATAACTATTATAAAACACTTTTCCCATGTTTACGATGTTGTTATTCTAGAAATAATAATCCAGAAGAGTTAGAAGAACATTAGATTTCTCACAGAATAGATAAGATCTATAAATGTTGGACTGAACATGGGGAAGTGGATTGTGAAAAATGATTTGGATGGTACTATTGTTAATTGGTCAATTGATATTATTTGTATTGAAAATTATGATGGAGATCAAATAAAATTAACGAATATAGAAATTTATAATGAACATCATGAATTTCCAATAATGATTTAGATGTTAAATAGCTGTTCTAATAGAGAATTTTAATTTGGTTGTACTAAATTCAATTAATTTTTAGCCATACTGATGATATATAATTATATAGGTGGAAATGGATAGACCGAAACCAACTATATAGAAATATATGGTATATTGAATGATATTCTACATAAATAAAATTAATAACCTTGTAGAAAAAATAATAATAAATTAATGATACGTTCGAACAGATTTTCTCTAAAAAATACTTTCTTTCCCAAATGATTCCAAAATAGTTTTCAGTGTCACGATGCACTCAATAAGACCCCTAAATATATTGTTAATCGATACAAGAATGAGGAATCATGTTCTTCGAGTGTTCAGTGTCACACTCCTATCATTTAACTATTTATAAGACTATATTAATATCATGAAAGCGTGATAAAATTGATATGGAACAAATTTATAAGAATTAATTATGGGAAACTATGTCATCCTGAAGGCATAAGTCAATGGAAGAAAAATGATTATGAGTGTATTAAATTTTGAAATAATCAAAGAAACATTTTTCACATGTTATCTATATATGGAATTACTTTTTTTGTATATAGTATTAATCATAGTACATATCCAATTATGTTGTTAAATTATAACATATCTCTGTGGTTTTTCATGAAGCGAAAATATATCATTTTTCCTTGTTTATATGTGGAACAAAACATACCGATAATGATATTTATGTCTATTTAGAATCATTTATCAATGAACATTAATTTATTTGAGATATAGCTATTACAATGTATGATTATCATAGAAGTGAAATATTCACATTGAAAGCCATATTTAATGGGATAATAAATATATTCCAAACTACTAAAATATTTTCAATCGATAACATTAAAGTAATGTTGTGGTGCCCCATTTTTGAACAATGAACCCAATTATTTTAGTAGATACATTACTCGATGTCTGTGTTTTTTGGACATCAAATTTTTTTTATCTAGATGATTGAAATGCCAATCCTGGAAAATAACATTTGATGGGAATACCGAAAAAGGTACACCAATGTCTCCAATAAGGAGTGATCAAATTATCCATAATGTAAAAGATATGAAACAATTTTTGGTAATCCATTTCATAAAAACCATATCAATTCATTTTGGAAAACAAATAAATTTTATTTGAATTACCATATTAGAAATGTTTGTAAGTCAAAAATTTTATTTATCTCATCAATATAGAAAAAAAATGTTTTATAGCGTTATTGGCATGTTCATTAACGTTTTATGGAAAAAATATTGAATCTAGGCTAGTTCAAACATGACTAACATGAGAATAAGTTAATATTTTCACAGGTGAACATTAATATGAGTAATTTCATTCATTCGGTACCTTAAAATATATTATAATAAGAAAATTTCAATATTTAATTTTCTTGATGGTCTAAAATATCTATATGTGTATTCATAAAATATAAAGAATTTGTGTTTGAAGACTAATTTGATGTTATGGGGAATAAAATATCACAACTATCTTGTTTTGATGAATGATTTCATTTCGGTCACATTACAATGAATTATACCTAAAATTGTAAGATAGAAATAAACCAGACTCTACTTATATTTAAATGCCATTAACAGTAATGTTGTAGACATGGAGAAGATTCCATATCCTGAATAAGGAGGTATAATTTATATTATGTGAGTATGATATTTTCTTCTCATATCCACTATTTGATATAATTATCTACCAGATGGTTCCATATGTTATTGTGGTTTAACTATGTGGTCTTTTCCATTATACATGGATACACCCCATTTAATACTATATAAGTAGTTTGAAATGGTATGTTAGGAATTGATGTTGGATAGAAGTGTTTATTTTACAATAACATTTTTTTGAAGAATATATTTAATTAAATACTAATTACCTATCAAATGATGATATCACCCATCTCCCAATGTCTTTTCACAGTGCATGCCTTATGGGAGAAGTGATTTATGGGAGAGTTTTTATTACAATTACCATAAATGATCAGGATCATTCTCACCTATTCATTTTATATAATAGTTTATATGTTGATTCATATGTCAAATCCCATAATGAAATTCGTAGATATGTGAATCCATCATCAGATGAAGGATGGATATCTAATACACATATTCAAAAATTAATTTGATGCTTCCATTGTAATATTTTAATATATTTTATTGAAAATCCAAATTCAATTACAAAATAAAATCAATGGTTATCCAGTGGAGTAAATGGTAATATTATATATTATATGGGAATTGTAATTAAGGGTTATACATTCTATAAAATTGAACACAACAACTATAATATGATGAAAAACAGTGGTGTTACTCTTGTAGACGATGCAATGTGTGTATTTGGTTCTATGTAAAAACATCCAATTTTTGGAAATTTGTTATATTTCGGCAACATCGAATAGATATACGAGTTTTAATAAAAAAACTTTCAGGTGACAATTTTCTATTGAAAATGTCTTGACAACTGAAGTTCAATGAATGATGAAGAGATGGGCTTAGTGAAAGTATATTTTCTTGCGGAATTTTAAAAATGATGGGTCAATTATAATGTAATCACATGTAGTGAAACTATTTTATTTCTCAAATCCAGTGAAATGAAATTAGTCAACATTCATATTGTTGACTAAACAAATTTAGGGTCATATGAAAATTAATCCTAGGAAGTCCATTTCATTGGTAGTTCAAAAGAAATTCTAGCTTGTCCCAATGTTGAAAATGTCTTATACAATATAGATGAGATAAAATATGGGATTCAGATTCTTGATAGGGGATTCAAATCCAATTAATGTTTAACTAAAATAATTAGGGTTTAATGATAATGATTATTTTATTAATATTAAATTGTATTCTTATTAAAATATATGAAATCAATTATATTTACATAATTGAATCTAAATGATTAAAAATACATACAGACATTCAGTTTTGTACATGTGATGTCACCAATTTTGGGATGAAGGAACAATTGATGTAGAAACAATAGAATTTTTATGGGATCAAAAACATATTTATGAATAAAAAATATATATTTAGAGTCACCATTTCCACAAAAATTATTATGTCAAGATGAAATGGTATGAAATTTTAGGTATGAGGGAATCAATGTGCCTAACCGATTGAACCCAATAATTCAATATTTATTAGTTATGTTGGAGTTAAGATTATAATGAATGTTCTAATTGATATATTTTAATGAAACAATTGTAACATCCGGGGTCTGGATTCCACCTTATAGTTTCCCGAGGCCGGTCATCAACATGACCTCATGTGCATTTCCCAAAACACTAGAGGTTTTCGACAATCAGTGAGGTCTTACGTGTTATAGTATAGAAACTATGCCCTCATTGGAAAGGTATACAATAGGAAATAATATACATATAGTCGAAGTAATAATACCTTACAATAGAATTAAATAGTGGAAGATGATAATCTAAACAACTTGATGTAAAATCATTCAAAAGATGATGCTACATGTTAGTGGTTCTAGAAATTCAGAAAAAAAGGAAACACTATAGTAATAAATAATATAAGTACTAAAAGTACAAAAAAACAAACAAAACTCAAAAGCATTGCATTTCTCGGCATGGCCTCGTGCTCTCTTTCTTGTAAAAAAAGTAGGTAGCTAGAGAATGGTTCTTACCCTTACCGATATCGGCAACAACATAAATTTTTTAGTCCCCAAAACATGACCCAAATAGTGTGTGATACGTAGTCCTAGTAGGCAACAATTCATTGTCGGTACCAATATATTAGTGATTATATATAACATGCATTGTATAATAGCAAATGAAGTAAGCTCGAATGTAATCAAAAGCAATACATCACACAATAACTTGTTTCTATTTACATTTACTTCATGTTCATTGGAAAATTAATTAAACTCTATTTTCTATATATTGAGATTTGGTCTAGGCCCAATGACCCTATTTCAAAACATAGGTCATTCAATGTCTCAAAAGACTATATAAACAAGTATAATGGAAGACATAATGCAAGATTGTTCTTTAAATTAGAAGACATGTCTTAAGTCATTAGATTTAAATATCCAATTAGGATAAGGGTCTAAATTTACATTCTTAATCATGAATTAAATTATTACTCCTCATATAAAACCACCTCCATCCTACAAGAAAATTCATACATTCTACTCAAAAACATGATCTCACTCTAGTTTTAGTGTGATTATATGTCAACTTATCCATCCTTGAATCCCACAAATAAGTCACAAGTATCTTCCAATACATATAAAAAATTCAAAATGAACCCATCCATGGTATCCCTAATATAATGACATGATCATCCTTTAACCAAATTCCTTATGAGCTATTCAACTACATTTGTGGCTCCCTCATGAATTTAAATAATAAAACTCTCTTTAGTCCATCAATATAATCCCTCAATGGATCCCTGGCTCACCCGTGGTATAAGGTAAAATAGTCACAAGAACACATTCATTGAATTCTAATCAGAATAAATTATTTGACAATTTATACTTACCCTTCATCATTCAAAACGAAATTAACATTTTCTTATTAAGAAAAGGATTAAATGAAAGGGATTGTATATTATATCAAGAATGAACCAACCATAGATGTCTTGGCCACTCAATTACTCTCATGGGAAAAATTATATTAATATGAAACTCATTTAAATTATACTTTTACATGGGATACACATTAATAAACTCATATGGGAATGTTTTCATAATAATTAACTCGGGCAAATTGAACTATTATATGGATATAACATTTAATTAACTCACATGGGAAATTTATATACAAAGCCTATCATGTAATTAATACAATAAAAAGTCTTAAAAACAATATATCTCATGTGGTAAATTTATTCATTTTACAAATTTAATTTTAATCATCCATAGAAGGAAAACAAAGGAATGCTATAAAGTCATCCTATGTCAAACAACCATAAATTTTCATGCAAGGAAATCACAACCATATGGTGTATCTCAATAATGTTAAACAAACCCAAACATGCTTCAATACCTTTAATCATTTACTAAAACATTAATTGTTATTATAAATAGACATAATTTCACAATGAGTCACCATAAAAATGGTTTTTTCGAACAATGGAATGTATATTAATGTAAATAATTAGCCCAAATAATAATACAACCTACCTCATACTCGTACGACTCTCCTTATCCAACATCGACCACTAATTCGACATAGATGAGATTAGATCTTCAAAAAGAGAATAACTTCACAACACATGATAACAAGGTCGAGAGAATAAATCATGAATAAAGGCTCAAGAGGAATCAACAACTCACAGATAGAATTCCAATGCATCCAACGATGTTTAAATCAGTGTTTGGACATCGAAATGGGAGTAAAAACTATCTCTAGCATAGCAGTTGGTGATACCCGGACGAGGGGTTCTATTTGTCAAATGAAAATCATGGTACATCCCGATGTAGAAAAAAATTAAAGACAATGTACCTGGAAATACATGTGATGAATATTCTAGATCCTCTATTCCACATTATTCATCATCCATGCCATAAATGAGCCTTATAGGCATCCCTACACTGCGTGTACTAGGATTACATGGTGTGTTACCCCTATTCACATTGTGTAACTGTCATGCAATAAGTACCCGAACTATTTTCCTTATTCTCTTTTTCAACCTCAAAAGACATGATCTAGACCATAATGGGAGATCCATGTTCTTATATGCATCCTCCTTAAAGAAATTCATTCTTAAATTTTACATCCAAATGTGGTGAAAAACATCTGAGAATGACTATGTCAACTACGATTGTACATTGGACTCCCTATCATAGGTCTCATCCTATACATGTCTGTTCTTCCTTAGATCCCATAATAAAGTAATATATTTGTCCCAAATAACCATCGTGATATGATCCACAATTCATATAGGATACTCCACAAAGGTCATATCTACTTATAACTATACCTCATCGCAATGAAATGTGTGAGACAATTCTAGACAAAAATGTTTTAAATGAGACATGTAGAAGACTTCGTCTATAGCCTGATACCAATGAGGTAACTACAACAGATATGAAACTTTCTTGACTCCCTATAAACTCTCAAACTACTAGACATATCTCAATGAAAGCTTCCCCGGTCTCCAATACCATTTGTGTCCCAACCTTAGAGAAACATGTAACAAATATTGATCTCCAACATCAATCCCAAAAGGTCATCTACATTGATTGGTGTATGATTTCTTGACAATACTACATAGTAGCCATGTCCTTCTGAATCAACTAATCCTTCTCAATGGTCTCCTGGACAAGAAGAGGTTCCAGCATAGATTCTTGTACTTCCTCCAACCAACACATGATTGATAGAATTTTTCTACCGTATGAAGCCTCATATGGCGCTATCTGAATAGTAATTTCAATGATATATAAATTGGAGAAATAAAATAGGGGTTTCTGTCTCTTTGATGATCCCCCAAAATTGCAGACGCATGAATGAAGCATTTTTTCCAACACCTGAATAATGAACTCTCATGGGCCTTATGTCTGGGGGTTGGAAAGCTATGCTCTGAAGCACCTACGTACCTAGTTCCCAATGTAGACCGTTCAAGAAATGTGATGTTAACTGGGCATCCATAACAGAAATAATATTAACGGGAACCACATTCATTCATACAATATCGCGAATGTACATCATCTTAATATCATCAACACTAATGGTTTCCTTGATCAGAAGGAAATGTTCATCATTTGTAAGCCTATTAGGATCAAATCAGATGAAATAATTACAGCACCACCTCCACCATCAGAAAATCTCACAAATCACACCCATGAACATTCCAGTGACTCCACCAACATGATTTCATTTAATTGGGATAACCCATACAAAACTGAGATCATAACCGCGGCCTTATATAATAGAATAGTTGAACCTTGAATTACCTCATAAAATCCAGTCATGAAATCTTCAATTGAATGAAGTTGTGTTCTTTGACCACACACCCACCATAAACATAGAGAGAATTGAATCTGGTTTACTCAAAACATAATCATGGAACAATGTAGGCAATGAGTTAATCAATCACTCGATTACTTGACTTAGAAATGCCAAGCTTAGGAGGCTGGCATGTTGAAATAGAAACACAATTCCTCCTACCAAGGCACCATGCATTCACAAAAAACATGTTCACTGGATCCCAAACCTATCTCTTGGTGATGCCCCTTTGTGAACATATCCAATTATCCTTAATAAGGGTAATTCCACATCATGAGTAAAGAGAAAAACCATACCTATCCCACTAGAATCATTAATCCTTTTCAAAGCACCACATTTGATTTCAACTATATGTCTGAGGTATCCTCGAATTCATCTACAAGTTGTATAAGGAACTCGCCATGGTGGTCCATAATCTCCATTACTAGTGAGAAATTGGTAGAATTCAAAAGTACACCTAATAGCACTGACTGAACCAATAGTGGAATATTCCTTGATGTCATGTCATAGAAAAGAGTAGGCATAATTTTCCATCCAATGCATTCCAACACAAGAACATAGGTATCACTCCGGATTAACCAAACCTCATATAAAATCATGCATTCATCACACAACACGGAATGAGATCACAAATTATCTAATCACCATTAATGATTACCATAGTGTATATATGACACTCTCTTAGTCCATCAAGAATTATGTCAATATTGGTGACGTGCAAATATATCAAGTTAGATCACCCTTAAAGGAGATCATGGATTACCTGAAACGTATATTTGAACCACTACTGGACTTCCTCCTAAAAGAATTTCATAGTCTCCTACTGACGTATAACCATTTAACAAACCACAATACCTTTATCACAAGGTGTTTCTATGATACAATACTCTTAACCACTAAGGTACATCCATGATTATCAGGGAATTATAAGGACTCCACAAACAACCCAAATGCAAAAACATCATTATTTAGGTGAGGATCAACATGAAACAAGACTAACAAGACTTGTTTCTGTTAAAGTAGAATTAAACATTCAAAAATGTTCCTTGGTTATCATCCCTCATCAAGTATGGATAAATTTAAATATAATAGACATCAAACTCCCTACATATGTTTTTACTAAATCTCAAAAATAAGTACTAGCCACTCTCAAACACATTAGTTACAAGCTAACATAAACACATGTGGTTCATTTCATGAACAATGATCACCATGTCACATCACATGGAATACAAGAAGAAAAAAAATGATTAGCATGTCAAAAACCTTGTGTCGCCAAAAATTCCTCCCGAGCAGTGAGCAAACTTGGTCTCATAACGTTCATGTAACTCTACCTTGAATATAACGCAAGAACATACCCATCATATCTACTCTCAATGATTTAACAAAATGAATGACCTGTTTTATCATTTAACAAAATACAGTTTCCACATATTTCAACAAAAACTACCCCTAGTTTATAGGAGAAAAGAGTACATTCTATATACTATTCTAATTCTATTCAACCTATGCACCCTAGTACTAGTTGGATCATAGAGTATCTGGATCCAACGCTAGTCATCTTCATAACCATCTTAATGAATAATGATCTAATAAATATCCCATCATTTATGGGCAAGAGGATCACAATAACTCTTAAGAAGCTCACTGTGCCCAAGGAATATCTATCCTAATAAATCTAGCATTCCTCCATGATCATTCGCCCCTTAAGGGTCAAGATAAAACAAGTCTCATGGCTCAAAGTGTATATATCAAAACAGGAAAGGTCAAAACCTTCCTCTAAACACTCACCCATCTATGTTCCCCATGGGTCATCTCTAGTTTTCAAAGAACAAGAGATACTACAAAAATCAGAGTACGAAGGTCAGGTTTGGTCAGGTAGAACATTAAGAGGAATCGTACATGGGATCCTTCCAGAAAAACTGCCTGATGTCATCCTATGTGGAATCCTAAGAAAAAATGGTGAGGGACGAATCCTACATGACATCGTCAAAAGATAAACAACAGAGGCATCCTACAACATGTTTCCACAAAAATGGAACACATAAGATAGATCCTATAATGTACTCCCAAGATCAGCATGTAGGAAAAGGTATGGAATAGGGATCCCAAAAATAAACATGTCTCATGGAATCATATTCTAGAAGGGAACATCTCACATGGGAATCATCCTAAAAACCACATGACACAACATATGGCTCACATCTCATCTTGGTTGATTTGAACACCCAAAAAATCATCTATGACGAGTCTCACTCATAGGTGACAACTGGAAATAGTAAATAGATGAAGAATATCTCCATTTCGATAATATTGTCAAAACATACATTAGGGGTCATCAGAACACTCCATAGTTGTCACCATTGATATCAATGTGGAAATATACTCAGAAAGAACTAATTTTAGGTCTAAAATTAACAAAGGAAAAAAAGAAGGAAAATGACCTCAACCGTCTCCAAAAGGAAAGAACACATCGTGTAAAAACCATACACGGCATATACCCTCATGCTCTCAAATGGATTTGTACTCCCACCATATTATGTGTGTAAGAACCCAAGGTACACAAAGTGTAGGAGAGGCACAAAATGTGTATTCAAATCTCCCCTCCACAAAAAGTACATTTACATTGACAAAGCCATGTTGGGTATCCTTATAAAAATCTACATGGCGTGTATCTAAAGTAAATGGTGTGCAGTATTCAAAAAAAAATCATTATGTGTTTTCTCTCTCATGGTCGGACACATGGTCATTTAATACATGGAGTGTGTGCGATGTACATGGTGATTACATAAAAAAAATTTCTTACCCAATAGAAGAACACATGGAATGGGTTCATAGCATCACATGTCATGTTGTCTACGATTCCAAATAGAAAATAACACAAAATATACTTTAAAACCCCCATTCTTGAAACATAAACTAGCAGTATTCCAAATTTTGATATGTCGGGGCCCATACTCACCGTGAATCCTAGTTTGGAATCTATACATAACACATCCTATATAATATGAGAATAAAACATGATCCACCATATTATGATCCAAGTGGGACAATACAACTTTGGGACCAAAGCCTGGAACCGATCCCATTTGGACAATAACACATAGTAGTACACTATTCACAATAGTAGGTATATCTATCATGATATCAAACACAACATCATCAATATCTGTCATGATATCTATCAAAAAAATATACAATTAGAAAGGATATCTAGATTGAATGACAAGAATGCATGACATCTGATTTCTAACATGTGCTTATATAATGCCTAAGATGGAATACCTTCATCTCATCGCGTCAAACCAAAATAGAAACACAATGATATCATTAATAATATAATAATAAATCTGTGTCACCCAATGGTGAATCTATTCAACTATAATCGAACAGAATCCAGAAAAATCACAATTCAATTTAATGAAATTTGGCAATTCCATGTACGTGGGGTAGCTACTAGCGAGAATATTTATTATCAAACTATATTTACTTCCTATACATATCTAATTAAAAAAAGAAAGATAAACTAAAAAATACTCATCTGATACAACATTGTATGGTTCCATGTCCGGATGCTACCAAACAGTGTCACATTACCAATTGGCCAATGCTCCTCTAGTGTATTTCCACAAACACCAGTTGCGGCCGACTTGTAGTGAGTGCCTAGGTATGGTAGTGGTCAAAATATTTCCTTATTAGAAGTGTATACTCATCATAAATAATATAAAGATAGGTGAAACAATAGTACCATACAATATAAGTATATACCGTAAGACTGACAATAAAAATAACCATATGTCATAGCATTCAAAGGATGGTGCATCATGTCACATGTTCTAGTAAAATAAAATCATAGGATACACTACAGTAATACATAATACATGTTCAAAATTTAAAAAATAGTCAAAATAAACTCATAATAATCACAAGACTCGTCTTGTTTCCTTGCTATCTAACTCCTAATACTAAATCCAGTACCTTGAGTAAGGTTCCTAACATAATCATCATATACAACAACATAATCTTTTTTGGAGAAAAAACATGACCCAAACAGGGTGTGGGAATAATTTCTTATAGGCAACCATGCATGATTTGTGCCTATGTTACAGTGAATATTTATAACAGTCAATGTACAATATGGATCATTTTATGTAAGATGTACTCAAAATTAATCATTCCTATAATCAATGGATTCCATTTACATTTATTTCATGTTCATTGACAATTCAATTACACTGTATTATATATATCTCATGATCTGGCCTAGGCCCGACAATCCCCATACAAAAATAAGCATATAAAATGACTCAAAATATCATCTAAAAATGTATAAGAGAAGGCAAGAATAATTTCTTATTCTCTAGCTGGACATACAAATTATAAGTTATTCCTTTTATTATTAAATTTCAATCTGAGTAAGACATGAAATTATTAATCTATAACTCATGTATTACTCTATTTATAAAAACCACCTCTATATTACATGTTCGTGCATAAAATCCTCCCAAGAACATCATAACAGTCTAGTTGTGGTGTCATTATATGCTAACTGGGAAATCCTTGGATTTTACAAATAAGAACCACGTTTCTGCAAAGATATATAAACATTTCCAAAAGATCCCACTATTGTATACCTCATTCCATGACTTTTCGAACCTTAAAACATAGTATACATGAGCTAACCACTACATCAGTGGATCTCTCACTACATTACGTTACAATCTTCTATTTTTTATGGCCATTGCATCCCTCAATTGATCCATGGATCACCCAATGAATAATTTACAATAGTCACATGAACATTCTCATTGAATTATAATCAAAATCCATGATTCTCCCATTTCTATTTACCTATTTATCATTAAATATGAAAGTAAAATTTAATTGGGGATGAAAAGTTCCAAAATAAGGGAATTCTATATAGTCTCAAACAACAACCAACCTCAGAAGGCTTGCCCTTTTAAATACTCCAATGGGCTAAATTCGCGTAATAAAAAACTCAAGTATATTAAACTATTACATTGATTACACGTTAAAAAATCATGTGAGAAAATTCACATGGTAAGGAACATATGTAAATTAAATTATTACATGACCATAATATTTAATTAACTCCCATGGGAAATTTATATAACATGCTTTTCATGTAATTTAATCTACCATAACGAAAAAGCAACATTTTATCTCACATGGTAAATTCATTCATTTGACCAATTTTATTTTAACAAACACATGGAGGGAAAAAATGCAATTCATTATAGGCATTCTAAAGACCCGTAAAATTCAAGGGAAATTTATTCTTAATTTTCTTTGGGATTTTACAAGAACGCAGTTTCAGACGACACCTGATTCCGAGGCCCGGTGTGCCCGGAATTTCTATCTGAAGTTTAGCTCGGGTACGTTCAGTGAAGGAACAAGCATGAATTTCTAACTTTTGAACCGGTGCTCGGAACCAAACTATGAGGGAACTGATGCATCCGTAGCGCCGATAATTTCTTATGAACACCTGTTTCGGAGTTGCGTTTTCACGAGAGTTGAGAGATAAAAAATTGTGGAAGTTTAATTTATACATATTCTACAATTTTTATTTTACTCCAAGTGTTTAATTCATGATGGAAGTTAGGTAACCACTAAACCTCCCTCGGGAGGTTATGAGGGTGGTGGGGCCCACACGAACCCCACCACTTCATATCCTCTAACCCCTCTCAAATCCCAATAAATGTTGATAACATAAGTTTACTAAACATATGGAATTAATGTGGTGAGTTAAATGTAAGTTTTTGATATTAAAACTCTTGAATTTCAAAACCCTTGTTGTGTTACTAAAATAAGTTGAGAACTTATTTTATTTGGGTTGGTGTTGGGTTGTTTGAGAGCTTTTGGAGAAAAATCTAAGGAAGTCTTGAGTTATTCATTCCCCTTTGACGAAGAACGTGAAGAACGAATGATCTCCGACATGGAGCAGCGAGCCCTCGGAGACCGTCTTCCACGACACCGACCCACGATGCGACGTCTTCTTCCACGACGTTCTTCTTCCGCCTTGTCTCTTCCGCGATGGTTTTCCGCGAGAAAATCTCCGTCAACGTCTTCGAATCCTCGCTTCATGACGTCGACGTTCATTTTCTGCGACACCCGACCTCTGCGACACTCGTTTTCTACAGCTCATTGACGTGAACCGTTCTTGAAAACGAGGTAGGGGTTTTATTTATTTATTTTGTTCGTGAATACCATCTTGACGATCTTCGTGGATTAAAACCAATAGTTATCGAATAACGCGAGGGGGTCGGACCACACAAACACGGTCGACCCTCCTCCTTTTTCATGTTGGTTCCTTTGTGATTTGGTACGGGAAGGCGTGGTGCCGGCGCACCACGCAGAATCATGCGAAAAGGAAATGTGTGGCGCTGTCGCGCCGCGCAGTGAAAAGAAGAACAAGGACGCGACGCCGTCGAGCCGTGTCGAAGAAAACCGAAGACACCGTGGCTGGAGCGGGGCCACAGCAGAAGGGCGCGGTGCCGTCGCACCACGCCGGACGAACCAATTCACGACCGATTCCAGGCCGCGGCGGAGCAGGATGACCAGTGGCCGGTTCCGGGCCACCATTGTCAGCAAAAAAGGGGACCGGCTGTCACCGGTCCCGTGGAGGCAGAAACCGGCCGGCCAGGGAGGGCCAGCCGGACAGGTGTGAAACCGGGGGAATTAATTCCCCCGACCGGCCTACAAATGGCCCCCATAATGGGGGGATGCGTTTACACATGGGGGCAGGCACCCCCCCCCCCTTGCCAACGGCTCCGCCACTGGCCGAGCGGGCCAGCGCGCTGGGCCGCACGGGGCCGAGCTGCGCCCAGTCGGGCCTGGCCGTGCCAGGCAGGGCCGACTCGGACCCGGGACGGGTCGACCCAGTTCGGGCTGACCGTGGGGTCTCGGGGCGGGTCGGGCCATGCCCGAAACCCCCGTTTTCAGACTGTTTGGGTTCAATAGACCATAACTCGGGCTACGGACCTCTGATCGACGTGCCGTTAGCCGTGACACGATCCTTGGAACGAGGTGGTCGTTTCGGTATATCGCACTCAAGGGATCGGAATTCTTTGGGTATGTCCGGGTTGTTTCATACACGAAACCAACCGGGCCCCCGGAGCGGAAACACTAATATCTTGAGCTTCAGATGTCCGATTGACGTGTCGCCGACTTTGTTGATTTTCTCTAATTGAGACGGATCATTTGGCTTACTCTGCCCGAGGATTGGACGTTGTTGGAGTACGGACGGGTTGGTTTTTCCTTAGAAACCAACTGGGCCCCTAGGATGAAAAAGCCAATAACTCTCAGACCGGGTGTCCGATTGATGCACCGTCTGCGACGTTGAGTTCCTGTTCGTGATATATAAATTTTGGATACAACAACTCTGGACTATGTGTCAGTTGAAGTATCAGCCTCTCGGCTCATGGAGCGAAACCCCCCAAACGAGCTTGCTGTGTGCGGGAACCCTAGTGCTGGATGCGACTGCTACTGTGACTGCGACGCCGACTATGCAGAGATCCTCAGTGGATTTGACGACGACAACTACAACACTTAGAGATCCTATGTGGATCAGTGCTACCAATCATGGGTGGGTCCGATCCTGTGTGGGTCAGCGCTCAGCGGTTCTGTGTGAGCCAGCGCCTACAGATCCTATGTGGATCCGATCCTGTGTGGGTCTTTGCGGGGGTTAGTACCTATCGATCCTTTGTGGGTCTGAAGACTTAGATGGATCAGTGATCATCTCTATCATCTTTCGAAAAAGTATACATGTTTGAGCTGAATCCTATTTTACAGTCCGGTGTGTATTGTGTTCTGCTATCCTATGTGGATTTACGTTGTTCTTTCTTATGTGGATTGGGCTGTACTTGGGCTCGAATGTTGGAGCCGAACTAGAATTGATGACATTGGTATATGTATAGGAATATACCTAAGCAGTGTCGGATGATACTTCGTGATTGTATATTTCCTTTGTGGATTATCCTTTGTGGATTCTGGGAGACCTTCGGGGGCCTCGGGGTCCCTTCTGAGTAGCTTATACTCACCCATGCATGGGCTATGCCCGCACTACGTTGTGTTGGTTGCAGATGACAGACATCGCTGATCATGGTGGAGGCTTGCGGAGCAGGATAATACCTGGAGGTGGACCACTGGGCGGGATGTACTCGGAGCGGTCGGCTGGACCTGAGGAGCGGTGGAGGCTTTCTGTACCCACCATTCAGGTGGGATTCCATTGGATAGCTCATCGTTGCGGCTTTACCTTTTAGTTGTTGTTTTCCGTTTCGAGTTGTACTTTACTTTCAGTTTGGGGTTGTATACTGGCCCATTTACTTTTCCGCACTTACTGTTGTACTAGCTTTTACTTAGTGTTTACTTCTAATGCTTGTTTACTCTGTGGTGTTTGTTTATTTTACAATAACAATGACTTCCCTTTTTACCGGGATTTACAACTTGGTGTTAGTCTCCAGCCCCTGGCCTATGGAAGGCGGGCTTGGGGTAGTCACAGCACGGCCCCGAGGACGTGTTATGATAAATTGGTATCAGAGGAGTTCAGTTCTACCGCAGAACTTTGGACTCTGATATTTTTCTATGTGAAGCAGTAGTGTTTAGCGTATTGAGTGAGGTTATCAGTCCATGGAGTCCAGTGTTGGTGTGGCGCCCGTCATATCCGTACACCAGGACCGTGACTTCTGATTTCCGACTTAATGCATGAAACCATTGATTGCATGTGAGTTTCACGTTTTCTTTTTGATTACATTGTATCAGCTCACCAGGTATACTGTTCTGACCGTGGCGCAACTATTTCCTTTTTCGGATGGCCCCACGATGGCAGCCAGCTAGGGTTCCGAGAGTCGAGCGTGACGAAAGCCCACCGAGCAACGAGGCCTCGGTGCAGGGCCCTTCGTCAGCAGGGGCACCGGCGGTAGCCCTACCCACCAAGCCACCGATTCTTCCAGCCCCAGCCATTGACTATGCACGTGACCTTAATGCACTGCATGAGTTCCAGCGCTAGCGACCACCCACGTTCCGCGGGGAGACAGACCCCTAGGCAGCCGAGGACTAGCTGGAGGCAGTGGTATGAGTTTTTTGGTTAGTGAGGACACCAACAGACCTCATGGTGATCCTCGCAGCGAGCCTACTACATGCAGCAGCGGGCCGATGGTGGAGCTTGATACTCAAGGTGCACGATGAGGCATCTATACTCTGGACAGAATTTGAGAGCCTCTTCAGCTCAGAGTTTGTCCCAGCCACCCTCTGTGCGGTGCGTATTCAGGAGCTTCTTCAGCTGCGGCAGGGCAGTATGATGGTCGCCCAGTACTTGGCGATATTTATCGATCTATCATGATACTCTACAGACATGGTACAGGACCCATTATTTTGGGCCCGGACCTTTGAGAAGGGATTGAGACACGAGATCAGGGTATCACTGATCTCCCTCAGCATTCCGTCTCAGACAGGAGTACTAGAGCAGGCCCTTTTGATCGAGAGATTTCTTGTTGGGTCTACACTAGCGCCGAGACCCACTGTAGGACAACACGTAGTAGAGTGTTCTGTAGCAGGCAGTCGATGGATGAATCATGGGTCCAGGCAGACCAGACACTCAGGCAGACGACCTCAGGACACTGGTTCAGTAGTGTAGGTCACACAGCACGGAGCCAGTCATTCGAGAGGCAGGCAGTGCTACTCATGCAGCGGTCAGGGCCACATGGCTCGTGACTGCCTGACCCACCATGCAGAGGAGCAGAAGACGGTTGAGGGACCACTGAGGTAGAGGCAGAGGGTCGACTGTGGCGGTCTGTAGGGAGAAGGCGGACGAGGCAGAGGAGCTGGCCGAGCATCAGGTGGTGGGCGACGCATTGAGGCTTTACCACCACCACCACCAGGAGGTCCACCCCGACCATAGGGAGCTGGCGGGCAGAGACTGGCACACGTCCAGGCAGTTGAGGCCTACGACCACAGAGCGCCCGAGATGATTCGAGGTACTATCTGTGTCTATTACACCCTTTCTGTAGTACTAATAGACACAAGAGCGAGTCACTCTTTCATAGCTGCTACCCTTGTTCGGAGCTCGGAGATTCCGACAGAGCCGTTGGCTCGATACTTACGGCTAAATTCTCCTACGGGAGCAGAATCGATGATTACGCACTGGTGTCAGCAGTGTGAGTTTACTCTAGGAGGCGAGAGCTTTGGCTGGGATCTTCTTGTAGTGGCGTCGAGGCCTTACGACATCATCTTGGGAATGGATTGGTTATCTACAGTCCATGCACAGATTGACTGTTTTAGGAGCAAGGTGCGATGTGTACGCACCAACGTGAGCAGGTTAACCTTCATCGGCAAGAAGGGAGCCTTTGCAGCATAGGATGGACTTCCGCAGAGAGGAGGACATCCCATCACTCATCAGTTGGCTAGCCTCATCCTAGGAGCAGTTGACGCGTGGAGTCTTAGTTTTCCTGTAGTGGTGGATCAGTATGCGGACGTTTTTCCCGACAACGTTCCAGGGATACCTCCTCGCAGAGAGGTAGACATTTATATTGACCTGTACCCCAGGAAAACCCCGATATCAACTCCAGCATATCGGATGGCCCCCTCTGATCTTCGAGAGCTGCGGGTATAGTTTGAGTACTTGCAAGGCAAGGGGTACATCCGACCCAGTGTTTCACCCTGGGCTTCCCCGATTTTGTTTGCCAAGAAGGCGGACGGGAGCTTGCGACTTTGTGTCGACTATCGTTGCCTGAACCAGGTGACAGTGAGGAACAAGTATCTGCTACGGAGGATTGATGACCTCTTAGATCAGCTCAAGGGAGAACGGTGGTTCTCGAAGATAGACCTCAGGTTAGGATATCATCAGCTCAGAGTTCGGGACGAGGACGTGCAGAAGAGGGCCTTCAGATGTCGGTATGGCCACTATGAGTTCTTGTTTATTCCATTAGGCATAAACAATGCTCCAGCAGTGTTCATGGACCTCATGAACAGTATCATTCATCCATACCTCGATCAATTTGTCGTGGTCTTCATCGACGACATTTTGATATACTCAATGACTGAGGAACACGCCTACCACTTACGGGTTATACTATACACACTCTGAGAGCACCATCTTTATGGTAAGCTCTCGAAGTGTTAGTTCTGGATACGCAAGGTCAACTTCTTGGGACACGTCATCTCTAAGGTGGGAGTTGCAGTAGATCCTGCGAAGATCGAGGCAGTGCTAGCTTGGGATCCACCTAGGAGCGTGACGGAGCTGCGGAGTTCCTTGGGTCTAGCTGGATACTATCGAAGATTTGTTCCAAACTTCTCCAGAGTTGAGGCACCACTATCATCTTTGACGAAGAAGGGGAAACCCTTCGTGTGGTCAGACAGATGTCAGCAGAGCTTCCAGGAGCTGAGACAGAGATTGACCAGCACACCTATCTTGAGGTTTCCTAAGGAGGGAGTTGGGTACGTAGTCTACTGCGATGTATCAGGGACCAGACTCGGATGTGTCTTGATGCAGGAGAGGGCAGTGATCTCCTTTGGATCACATCAGTTGAGGACGCATGAGAAGAACTACGCTACCCATGACCTGGAGTTAGCAGCAGTGGTCTTCGCTCTGAAGACATGGCGACACTATCTGATGGGCGAGCGCTTTACAGTCTTTTCGGATCATCAGATTCTCAGATACATCTTCTCTCAGAAGGATCTGAATCTGAGAAAGTGCTGATGGCTCGAGTTCCTCCAGGACTATGACTTTGAGATAGTCTATACTCCTAGGAAGGGGAATGTGGTAGCTGATGCCCTCAGCAGGAGGACGAGCATTCAGCTACATGAGGAGGTGACAGAGCATCTATCCTCTTTGCAGATATCCTTCATGGATAATGATAGAGCAGCCTTCCTTCAGTCTCTCACAGTCACTCCTCCACTACTACAGCGGGTCAGAGAGGCATAGCGTGGGGATGCCAACTATGAGACGCGGCATGCGCATTTATCTTCTGAACAGGCACATGATGGATTCTCCTTTAGAGCAGAGCATGACCTCATTTTCATAGAACGTACCTTTGTACCAGTTGCTTTACGAGAGGAGGTGATTAGATAGTTTCACACTTCCCCTTTGGCGGTACATCCTTGAGTGGCGAAGATGTACCAGGACCTCAGACGACCGCACTAGAGTCCAGGAATGAAGAAGGCTGTGGCAGAGTTCATTTCTCGATGCCTCACCTGCCAGCAGGTGAAGGTATAGCATCTGGTACCAGCAGGCTTTGGAACAGCCCTTGGAGGTCCGTGAGTGTAAGTGGGACGAGATATCTATGGACTACGTGACTGGACTTCAATGCACATCCAGAGGTCACGACTCCATTTCGGTGATTGTCGACCGACTCACCAAGTCGGCACACTTTCTACCCATCAGAGATCAGGGCTCAGTGGAGAGCTTGGGATGACTTTACGTTCAAGAGATTGTTTGGCTTCACGGTGTGCCATCATCTATCATCTCCGATCGAGATGATCGCTTTACTTCCCGGCTTTGGAAGGGGTTTCAGGAGGCGTTCGGGGCGTAGCTACGTCTTAGCACAGCCTTTCACCCTCAGACGGATGGTCTGATGGAGAGGACCATTCAAACTCTCAAGGACGTGTTCCGCGCATGTGTCCTCGACTTTGATCGCATCTCGGAGGACCACCTACCCTTGGTGGAGTTCGTGTACAACTACAGCGAAGGTCCAAGTCATCCAGGAGTGGATGAGGATAGCTCAGAGCTAGCAGAAGTCTTATGCTGACAGGAGGCGGAGGCCACTAGAGTTCGATGATGGCGACCACGTCTTTTTGCGTGTCTAACCACGACATGGATTACAGAGATTTGGCCGAGGCAACAAGTTTTATCCACGCTTCATCAGACCGTTCCTGGTCCTTAGCACGATTGGCGAGGTGGCTTATCGCATGGCTCTACCACCTCAGTTACACCGGGTGCACGACGTCTTCCACGTATCTTAGCTGAGGAGATACGTGCACGACCCGATTCACAACATTGACCATGGTGAGATAGACGTTTATGATGGGGCGACTTTTGAGGAGGTCCCAGCGGAGATCGAGGATCGACAGGAGCGGGTCCTACGTGGACGGTCGATTCCTCTAGTGCGCATCAGAGGGCAGCACTGGAAGCTCCGGGAGAGCACTTGGGAGCGGGAGGCTCCATATACGTTCTCAGTACCCAAATTTGTTTCCCTAGTTTTCGATGTATCTTTACGGGGATGTAAAGCCCTGAGGTGGGAGTAATGTAAAGACCTGTAAAATTCAAGGGAAATTTTTTCTTAATTTTCTCTGGGATTTTACACGAATGAAGTTTCAGACGGCACCTGATTCCCAGGTCCAGTGTGCCCGAAATTTCTTTCCGAAGTTTAGCTCGGGTATGTTCAGTAAACGAACGAGCGTGAATTTATAACTTTTGAACCGGTGCTCGGAATCGAATTCCAAGGGAACTGATGGAACCGTAGCCCCGGTAATTTCTTAAGAACACCTGTTCTAGAGTTGCGTTTTCACGAGAGTTGAGAGATAAAAAATTATGGATGTTTAATTTATAATTATTCTACAATTTTTATTTTACTCTATGTGTTTAATTCTTGATGGAAGTTGGGTAACCACCCAACCTCCCTTGGGAGGTTATGAGGGTGGTGGGGCCCACACGAACCCCACCACATCATATCCTCTTACCCCTCTCAACTCCCAATAAATGTTGATAACTTACATTTACTAAACTTTTGGAATTAATGTGGTGAGTTAAATGTATGATTTTGAAATTCAAACTCTTGAATTTCAAAACCCTTGTTGTGCTAATAAAATAAGTTGAGAACTTATTTTATTTGGTTTGGTGTTGGGTTGTTTGAGAGATTTTGGAGAAAAAGCTAATGAAGTCTTGAGTTCTTCATTCCCCTTTGACGAAGAACGCTTAGAAAGAACGGTCTCCGACGTGGAGCACGGAGCCCTCAGAGACCGTCTTCCGCGACACTGACCTGCGACGCGACATCTTCTTCCATGACGTTCTTCTTCCACGTCATCTCTTCCGCGATGGTTTTCCGTGACGAAATCTCCGTCAACGTCTTCAAATCCGCGCTTCGCGACATCGACGTTCGTTTTCCGCGACGCCCGACCTCCGTGACACTCGTTTTCTGCAGCTCGTTGACGTGCACCTTTCTTGATACCGAGGTAGGGGTTTTATTTATTTATTTTGTTCCTGAATACCAACTTGACGATTTTCATGGATTAAAACCAATAGTTATCGAATAACGCGAGGGGGCCAGACCACACAAACGCGGCCGACCCTCTTCCCTATTTCATGTTGGTTCCTTTGTGATTTGGTACGGGAAGGTGTGGTGCCGTCGCACCACGCAGAATCATGAGACAAGGAAATGTGTGGCGCCGTCACGCCATGCCGTGAAAAGAAGAACAAGGACCCGACGCCATCGTGAAGCGTCGAAGAAAACATAAGACACCGCGGCCGGAGCAGGGCCGCGGCGGAAGGGCGCGGTGTCGTCGCACCGCGCCGGACGAACCAAGCGACATCTAGTTCTAGGCCGTGGAGGAGCAGGATGACCGGCGGCCGGTTCCGGGCCACAGGTGTCAGCGATGAAGGGTACCGGCCGTCACCGGTCCCATGGAGGCCAGAACCGGCCGGCAAGGGTGGGCCGGCCAGACAGGTGTGAAACCGGGGGAATTAATTCCCTTTTCCGGCCTACAAACGGCCCCCATAAATGGGGGGTCGTGGTTACACAGGGGGGCAGCCCCCCTGCCAACGGCATGACCCCTGGACGCGCTGGCTAGCGCGCTGGGAGTGCTGTGCCCAGCCGGGACGGGTCGTGCCACGCTGGGCCGACCCGGACCCAGGACGCGCCGAGCCGGTTCGGGCCGACCGGGGGGTCTCAGGCTGGGTCGGTCCGGGCCCGAAACCCCCGTTTTCGAAACATTTGGGTTCAATTGCCCATAACTCAGGCTACAGACCTCTGATCGACGCGCTGTCAGTGGCGACACGATCCTTGGAACGAGACGGTTGTTTCGATATATCGCACTGAAGGTTTGAGAATACATTTGGTATGGCCGGTTTGGTTCGTACACGAAACCAATCGTGCCTCTAGAGCGGAAACGCTCATATCTTGAGCTTCGGACGTCCGATTGACGTGCCATCAACATTGTTGATTTTCTATAAGTGAGAAGGATCATTTGGCTTACTCCGCCCGAGGTTTGGACGAAGGTGGAGAACGGTCGGGTTGGTTTTGCCTTAGAAACCAACCGGGACCCTGGGACGAAAAAACCAATAACTCTCAGACCGGGCGTCCGATTGACGCGCCGTCTGCGATATTGAGTGCCTGTTGGCAATGTGGAACTTTTGGATACCTCAAATCTGGACTATGTGTCAGTTGATTTATCAGCCTCTCGGTTCGTGGAGTGAACCCTCCCGAACGAGCTTGTTGTGTGCGGGAACCCTAGTGCTGGTTGCGACTTCTACTGTGACTGTGACATCGACTGTGCAGAGATCCTCATTGGATTCGACGACGACGACTACAACACTCAGCGATCCTGTGTGGATTAGTGCTACAGATTCTGTGTGGGTCCGATCCTGTGTCGGTCTTTGCAGGGGTTAGTACCTATCAAACCTTTGTGGGTCCGACGACTTAGATGTATCAGTGATCATATCTATCGTCTTTCAAAGAAGTATACCTGTGTGAGCTAAATCCTGTTTTACTATCCTGTGTGGATTGTGTTGTGCTATCCTATGTGGATTTAGGTTTCTCTTTCTTGTGTGGATTGGGTTGTACTTGGGCTCAGATGTTGGATCCGAACTAGAATTGATGACTTAGGTGTATGTATGGTCACATACCTAAGAAGTGTCGGATGTTACTTCATGATTGTATCTTTCATTTGTGGATTATCTTTTGTGGATTCTGGGAGACCTTCGGGGGTCTCGGGGTCCCTACTGAGCAGCTTATACTCACAACTGCATGGGATATGCCCACAATAAGTTGTGTTGGATGCAGACGACGGGCATCGTTGATCGTGGTGGATGCATGCAGAGCAGGATGGTACCTAGAGGTGGACCACTAGGCGGGACGTACTCGGAGCAGTCGGCTAGACCTGAGGAGAAGTGGAGGCTTTCGGTACCCATCCTTCAAGTGGGATTTCCAGTGGATAGCTCGTCATTGCGGCTTTACCTTTTAGTTGTTGTTTTCCCTTTTGAGTTGTACTTTACTTTCACTTTGGGTTTGTATACTGGCCCATTTACTTTTCTGCACTTACTGTTGTACCAGCTTTTACTTAGTGTTTACTTCTAATACATGTTTACTCAGTGGTGTTTGTTTATTTTACAAAGGAAATTCCTTCCCTTTTTTCTGGGATTTACACCATGGTCCTAGTCTCCATCCCTTGGCCTATGGAAGGCGTGCTTGGGGTAGTCACGACACAGCCCCGAGGACGGGTTGTGATAGGCATAGTAGGCTAATAGACCACAAATGGTCATCCAGGGTGATCTCACCCATGGGGAGGCCCGTAATCCTGGTAAAAATCCACAAACATGATTCTCAACCATTATTAAATTACATGTTCATAAGTAGAAAGTAGAAATATACAAAACTAATTCAATGAGACACCATAAAAATGGTTGAACAGAAATCTATCATATTTATTCAACATGATAATTTGAGAAAGGCACAAGACCACTTACCTCGTACTCGTACGACTCTCCTCATCCAACATAGTTAGCTAGTTTGACCAAGTATATAATAGATCTAAAATCGATCCATATTTCTCGACCCCTAATAACTAGGTCCAGAGAAGAAATTATGATGAAAGTCAGAAGTGGAATTGATAACTCACCGACGGGATTACAACACATTGGATTGTATTCAAATCAGAGTTCAGATGATGAAATAGGAGAATAAGAGACCACTGACGCTACTGTTTGCGACACACATATGTGAGGTTCTATTAATCTAAATAAAATGGGGATACTACCCATTATAGAAAAAATTAGTACATGTTGTGTTCTTACAAATACATGACATGTATATTCCAGATCATCTTTTCTGCCAACATCCACTTCCACATAAAAAATGAGTCATGTTGACATCCTTACAAGTTGTGTACTATGATTAGGCGGTATGTAACCCCTAATCACGTTTTGTAACAATCTTGCTGCCTGTACTTAACATGTTTTCCTCATTATTCTCATGTTATACCAAAAAGGAATAGATTCAGAATGTAATGTAAGAAATTGGTTTTTGCAACTATGTCCAACCTGTAGTGGAGGAGACCATTTTTAATGATATTAATGTAATTTATGAAATACATTCTCTTTTTTATCAAAAAAATATATAATGAATCATTGATTTACATTCCCTTATCCATTATAGTGATAATTTATTTTAGATGACTTATGTAATAAGTAACTATTAATGGGTACTAAAAATCCCATAGAGGATTTAGAGCACTACTTACCATGATTAATCATAGGGATGTTAATGGGAATGTAAATCCCCACCCTCCAGATACCTATGAACACATTATAAAATTGGAAATATTGAATGATTTAATAAATATTCATGGAGAGAAATCATTTCAAGTGCATATTAGTTGATAATATATTTATAAAATTATTTATTTTATCAAATTTTACTCATGATTGTTAATTTATGAAATATTATAGAATTTTGAAAATAATAAAATTGCATAAAAACAAATATACCCCTATAGAAGAAAAAGGATGGGGTGAAATTCAGTAGAAAAGTAAATGGAATTTATTTTAAATCTATAATAAAATTTTTATGTGACAACAAACAACATATTTTCATTTTTAATATTTGTATTGATCAATCAAAATATGAAGCCACTTCCATCCCACAACTTCTTTTATCGATAGAGACCCAATAAAATAAATATGTATATAATGTTAATGAAAATATAGATGCCATAATAAAAACATGTGAAAATAATAAATATTAGTAATGCATTATTTGTTAAAATAGTATTACAATAAAATAAGTATTTATGTTCATTTGTTTTTTTTATGGTTTAGAAAAAATAACCCGAAGTGACTGTACGTGAAGAAAAAATAATAATTCAATAGTTTTGAAGTATTTGAAAAATTATGACTATGTTACAGTTGTTCTTTTTGGAGTGTCACCTCAAAATTATTTTGCGAATAGAAAACCACATTACTATAGATGTAAAAGGATGAAATTATTTTTGAAAAAATATATTTTCCGTAAGATGATATTGTACGGTCTAGTTTGAAAGACCCATATATATATATAAATATGAAAGGATCAAAGTGAAATGGATGTTTATCAAATTTTTATAATAGAACCGCCAAATGATCCCACTTTCTTTGAGGATTTTCATTCCCATAAACGACAAACCATAACCGAGGTAATCAATTTTTTCTTTACTCATTATTCTAAATGTGACTAAAGAATCTTAAGATAAATTTATATTTATAAATTAAGTTATGACAATTTTTTCTATGCTTTATATATCTCTATACCCACACACCACTTTTTTCGAATGGGTATGTTTTATAATATACTAGTAAACATGTTACAAAACAATGAACTCATTAAAGATCACATGAATATTTGAATTAATGTTGACTAAGAGATAAGCTCTGAGCTTATAATTCAAAATAAGATTTTGGATATTAAAATTTTCAATAATTAAATTGGAACATTCATATTAGGTACATATAATAGTGTAATGATAAATGAGATATTTCCTTAAAAATTTTCTAATGAAAAGCATATCACAATTAATGAAAAAAGGCATGAAGTGAGGTGTGGTGTTTTAGAATTATAAAACAACAATGAAACAGAATTTCAAATTAATACAATCCATTTAATCAAACTAGTAGAAAGCATTCTTGGATTACGTTCTCCTGAGAAATTACAATACCACATATATTATCGTTACATCATCATGCAGACACTACATTAAATGATGGAGTTATATACTACATTCAATATAAAGAGCAAATATTTGTAACTCTTCTTGTTGACATGGTTTGTCTCAAGAGTATAATTGAAATTCTGATAATCAAATGGACAAGAGTCTTATTTTTGAATACATAAACACGGTGCATTTTCATAATGCATCATTCCAAATAAGGACATAATATTTTCACTAACATTATTGACTATTCATATTTTCTATAGTCGTTTGTATTACTACTATATAAACAAAACCCCTATAATGACTGAATTATATTAATCAATCACTACATAATTTCTAATAACAATACATAATTTGGAGATTAATGAAATTGATAAGAGAATAGATGAGCTACATGGGGCATTTGAGAACAAAATAATAGATGAAAAAATCTTTATTATGCCTACAAAACATGGTAAAATATCAACAATCTAATCCTATAAAATATAATTTATTCATTTAATTTTTTATTAAGAAGAATTTATTGTAGATAAAAATAAATTAAGACACACCAAATGTTTAATTTTTGGACCAATTCAAGGATCTATATCAAATCAACCACATATTATTTTTAATATGTATTTTTAATGCACAAAAATAAACATTTTATATATATTCATAAAATTAAATGATTTTTCTTTAATGCCCCGACCCCAAAACAACAGATTCGGTTCATTGTTACATATCATTGGCATGATCAGAAAAGTTTATTTCTCAAAAGATTGATTAGTTTAGTAGCCATGGATATACTAGATTACATACATGAACATTACATTATACATTCCATCAAACAACACACACATAAAATAATTCTTTTAGAATTCCATGGTACCCTTAGGTTTACCCAGCATCTTAAACATAAAAAACATCTTGGGATTCATGGAAAATAAAACATAAGAAAGGGGTGAGCTCATATGCTCAGTAAGGATAACAATATAGCATAATCATTCATAATCATTTAATGCAATGTATAAAACTAATACTAATTCCATTTCAACATAAACATCATCATAATATGGAATATATAAGTAAAAATAATTCCATTTACTGACATTGATATTCTATTAGTCTAATTATCTCATGAAATATCAATATCCACATTCTTATTGATGGAATGGATAATGCCAGACATTCATAACAACATAGTCAAGGCCTTTTTCCAAGACTTCAAATAAGATTTCGTCATGACCGTTTTCGAAGACAATAGATTGTCTCATTAGACCTAACGATGAATCGAGAAGCTATAGCGGGCTCCACCCGTCACTTACTAAGTCTGATTTATTTCTCATATGAAAAGGTTTAAACATAACATAAACATTTGAATTAAAACATGCATACAATATGTATATTTTTTATCAATAAACCATGAATAGTGTAAAAATAAAACATCCAGAGTCAAACATATAAGAAAACCTTTAATAAAATATGGATGTTTTGTATCATAATAATTCAACATCAAACATTATTAAAATACATCAAATTATGATGACCTAAATGAAATCAAAACATTCATTAGGGAAATATCTATTTCTATTTTGAAATAATTTAAAAGTTATATAATTAGAAAAGAAAACATTTATTTTGAAAATATTCTTATATGATTATATGGGATGATTCGACGAAGTTATAACTAGGTAATATAACTGAACCTGATGTATATGATAAAAAACATTCTTACCTTAATTTTGTCGAAAATGTTATAAAGTTCATTGTCTGGAAAAAGATGGAATGATTCCTTTCAAAAACATATATTTTCAAATAAGAGTATAAATAACATTAACCCATTTTCTAGTAAATAGTAAAAATGTTTTGAAATATGTTTTAAGAAACATGGATGTGGATGATAAAGCGGTCCTATTAGATAATTACATCTAAACAACATCAGATAATGAAGAGATTGTAAAATTAACCCTTACCTTGAAATTTTCCTTGGTCGAGGGTAGGTTGAACTCATATATAATGGTGAAATATTTCTTATTAAATTATACAATAATCATATACATTAATATGATATCATATATGATCTTTTAACATTTCATTTTTAATAATATCTTAGTATTATCATCGTTTTGGGTGTTAACTTATTCATTTTCCATTGTATGATTTGTTACGTAAGTAATGTCTGTTATTGATATGATGTATCATATTAATATTCCAAATGATACTATGTATTTAAACATTATTTTTAATCGTCTAATGAAAATCATTCTTCAATGGATACGATGGGGAATGAATCTCATCGTGATTGTGGAGATGGTAATCCGTACATACGAATAAGAGATAGTATAATTCTTTTGATGTTAAAATAATATATAATTGTATGTTATATACTATATATTTAGAATAATTATCATGTTATAATTATTATTCACATCAATTACACATCATTATTTTACCCATCCAAATAATAAAGTATTGAATAACAATTACAACACAACGTGGAGATGGTAAGTCGTGCGTACGCACGTATGGTGACATGTCATTCAAAGGATGGATTGAATAATGAATTTGGTTGTACCATATTTATAATTACATAACAGTGTAAAGAATATACTGGAGTTATTGTTTTATAATGGAAAAAAGAAAGTATGAGGATGTGGAAGAAGAAAGGAACATGAATGAGGTGATGAAATATTTATCAATTCTATAGGTTCTTTCTTTTGATTTGATCAAAAGGGCTCTATTAGATGGATTTATAACTAATGAAGGACTATAGGATTAAGGGAGGATAGTAGAGAGGTTATTTGGGTAGGGTTTGGACCTGCCAAATGGCTTTTATGGTGTTAATTATAGAGAAGGGGGAAGTTCCCTTTTTAAGAGGGGTGAGGGGCACCTAAGGAATGGCTAGGAATATTATTTTATAATAAAATAATTTTCGGTTTCTAATGGTTCGAAAAAAATATATTAAAGGAAATGGTGGGGATGGGTCAGAAACCACTTATACAATGTGTTTTAGTCTGGTTTGGGTCACTATATTAACCATATCATTTAGATTTAACTCTTTGTTAAATAGTTTGATATTCCATATCTCTTTGTATTTTTATATTATATGGTTAGTAAAATTACCATGTACTTCCAAGAAAACCCAAAGTGCTTCATTGATGATAAAACTTTTATTATATATGTATTTTGGACAATCCATAGATATTTAGGAATATAATATCAATTAATAATATAATATTTGTTTTAAAAACACTTTTCTGTCAATTTTGACACTATTTGGTATTTTGTTTTTAATAAATTTATAATAGCATTATTACATCGAAAAACACTCATCTAACCAACCCTGATATGTCATAATAAACTATACAATTAGTGAAATTCTTATGAAGATTCATATTACATTTATTTTGAAATATATAATATCAATTAGATTAATATTTCATTAATTAGGTAATTACCGTGTCATCATTATGTCATAAATATATTAAGTATTATAATGTATACAAAAATATAAATAAAATATAATCATGTAGGAAATTTTTTAACAGTCTAATGAATATTTATAGTTGAATTTATCTTATTGGTAACCCTGTATTAGTCATGTTTTAGTTATTAAACTTTTATTTTAACTATTTTAACTCTTTTGTGAATTAAATAATTATAAATGTCCTATTATAATCCATGTGGACCAAAGAGATTAATATTTTATTCCTAATGTTTTTCATGATCGGAATAAACTTATCGAATAGAATTAGGACGTGTGTTAGGGTAATAATAATATCATTCCTACGCTTAATTATCCTATTTACTTTTAACCGTGGTAAATAAAAGGAAAATTTTACTATTCACCAAAATATATTTTTTTATTATTGAAACACATATTATTTACTGAGTTTTATTCTGTCTCTCAGATTTTTGAAACTCATTTTACAGAAGTGGTAAAATTATGTTTTATGTAAATTTGCATATTCACCTAGGAGGTGGGAAAAGGACGGTAAACAGTTCATTAAACTTTTTTTATATCTAAAATTTTTATATCCCGACTCTAATGAATTTCATTTAACATATACAGTTATTATGTATCAACTTTTACTGAAAATCAATTTATTTAAACTCAATAATTTATTTAATATAAACTTGGATTTTTACTATAACTCAGTGTTTTCCACTATTCATCTAAAATTGAATGTTTTCAGAAAAATAAAAATAAATCACCATATTCTATTTTTGATATTCTAAATCCAAAAATGAAGTCTATTTTGACAGATAAAATTTATAAAACTTTAAAAAGTGTGTATTACTATTCATTACAGCTAGTTGGATTAGTCGTGGTGTGTTAGAATCTCGAAGATCCGTACAATGCAAGCTATTAAATTATTTAAAGGGAGATGTACCATGGATGATTGGGGTCGTATATTCATCCCCAATTTTGGAAATAGCATCCTCACAATTTTTAAAATTGTTATTGGAAACATAATTGAATGTCCCACATCAGAAAAAGATTCAATAAAACTATCACATTAAAAGAAAGAAAGAGAAGTACAAATGTCACCCGAGAGAACAAAAACATGAATTCCATGTAAGAAAACAAGGATATAAAAGATAATCTAACTATCATGTTTTGATGGAGAGGGCCAAAATACATTATCAAGATAATGTTAACAAAAATAAAACCACAAACTTGTGATAAGGAAAACGGTCATTAGTTTCCCAATAGGAAAAGTAAATAGACAACATTTTTTTAAGTTACATTTCATAAACATGGGGAATTTATTTATGAGAATGACTGAGAAAATAAAGAGATATAATTAATTTTTACGTAGAGTTTCATTATTTAATAAAATTTCTACCACTAACACATTTTTTTAAAGATGAGTATTCAAGATTTCATAGTCACACCGAAAGAGCTAGAATCATCTTCTATAGAATCACATGATCCACACAAAATAAAATATATATTTACCTTTCCTTTATAGATTAATAAAATTCAAAATGGTTTGTATATGATCAGATGATACCCCATAATGAAATCCCATTAGAGAAATAAACACTAGTATTAATTTCTAAAATTAATCCAACAGTACCCCTACGTTAAATAAATACCATTAAATAAACATATTTCCTTAAAATCCTTCAATATAATTCAAACTAATATTGAAACCCAAAACATAGAAGAAATTGATTATGTAGTCTTCCACGTTAAATTTTATCACAAAATGACATCGAGTACTCTTATGGTCACATACGTAAAAGTAATTAACCAAATAAAATATTCCCTATTTTCGGTTAATCATTTCCATAAATAACACAAAGCATAATAAATCCACATTAAAAACATAGATCAAAATCCACCATTACTCCTAAAATGAAATCCCATAGTATTCTATTTTCCTTAGGCATACAGTGTTTCCAACAGAGCGAACGTCTTCCAAAATATAATTTATCACATAATAAACAAATCATTTTTCTATACTAAGGGTGTTTATTTCATAAGACAGAAGTTACAAATCAACTTATTACTGATCAATAAAATCATTAAACTAAAAATAATTTGTCACACTAACCAAGGAATTCAAGTAGTCTAGTTGTAGGCCACAAATCTCAATCACACTCTAGTTGTGGGTTTGATTCCCACAGATTTTTCTGATGCGACGGGTTGTCACACGGTCTGCGTGTTGTACTTTTTTAAAATCTATATTTTATAACATTACCAAAATGAGATAAATTCTTCAAAATGACCATAGCATAATTTAACCACAAATTTTATCTCATGCCATACATTTTCATCCCAAAGTGTAATAACATATAATTACCTCAAACCCAATGATCATGTAATCCCAAATTGTTATTTATAACTATTTCCACATGTGAAAATATAATTCTTCCTCAAATATCATTTTCACATGACAAAGTAAAAGGTTACAAATAAAATAGACAATTATTCCAATGTAATCCCATCAACAAGGAGCACTAATACATGTAGACATTTCTCTAACCATTTATTTCCACTTGGCTTTTTCTTTGACCATCAAAATGTCCCATAGAATGGGGAATTCACTCGGGGAATGGTCAGGTCCCCTACATTTACGGAAAATGACTATAAATGTATTATTGAGACCATTTTTATTTTCTTCCACAATACTATTCATTTTTCCTCTATAATAATTTACATTATCTCCTTTTTTCCACTTGTAAAACAATTATTTGTTCCATTAAGACACCTTCATGGGTGTCTCCTTCCACATTTCAAGCATGATGGAAATTAAGGATTCTTTTCTCTATGGTATCCACTGGGGGAGATCTTATCATTATTCACCTTTGTCTTCATTGTTGAGTTTGAGAGTTTGTTAATATATACTGTTGATCATTGTTTTCTAAAAATTATTTGGAATGAACACAATATCTTTTACATCTGCCAACATTCCATTTTATTTCACATTTCCACCAATGTTCCCACCTTTTACACTATGATCGAAGTTACTATGACTTCTTTGGAATGAAGCCATTGACTACAACAAGAAATCATTGTGTGAGTAACAGTAGTCATAAATTAATTTAGAGATTATCAATAAACCATATTTTTAATTAGAAACATCGTAATATTGACCACGGTCATTTATTCTCATCTTATATTAAAATCCATCAAATCGGTTTCTAAGGAAAATGTAAATTATCCTAAGAATATCCCTCAGGAGTATCGTAACAAAAAGTGCATCAAGTCCCATTTTCATGCACCAGTTCTTGTTCAGGTCTAGATAAAAGTGGTGTTTTTGTGTTTTACCCCTTGATGCATCTCTACAAGAGCCACCTCTACCTTCTAGTATCCATACATGGATGTATTGCTTAAAAAACTCACAAAATCTCTAAAATACCCAAATTCTAGTAAGTTATTCTGTACTAATCATCAACGTCTATCTTAGGTCTATGTGCTCTAATAATTTTTTATCTAAATCTATTTTCCATGATTTGTACTAAACATCCTCTGATACCATCTATAATGACCCGGCCCCAGAAGCCCATAGTTGGTGCATTATTACTTATCATTGGCATGATAACAAAATATCATGTCTTGAAAGACCAATTAGTTTAGTAGCCTTGGAAATAATAGATTACATACAAGAAAGACACATTTCACTTTAAATCATACAACTCACATAAAATACAATACTTTGATAATTCCATTGTTCCCATAGCTTAACCATGCTTCTTAAACATATAACACTTCTTGGGATCCTGGGAAAATAACACACAAGAAAGAGGTGACCTCAGATTCTTAATAAGGATAAAAATATAGTAGAAGCATTCATAACCATTTAAGGAAATGTATAAATCTATAAAAATCCATTTCAGCATTAAAATCATCATAATATAGAAAATATTATTCCAAATAATTCCATTTACTTACTAAGATGGATATTATACTAGTTGAATAATCAAATGCAATATCAATAGACAGTTTCATAATGATGGAATGCATAATGCCAGACATTCATAACCACATAGTCAAGGCCGTATGCCAATACTATAAATAGTATTTTGTCAAGGCTTCATGCCAAGACATGAGTTTGTCTAATGAGACCTAATGATGCATTGATAAGCTATAGCGGGCTCCACTCGTCACATACTAATTCCAATGCAGTCCACATATGAAAAGGTTTAAACATTACATTACCATTTTTATTAAGACCATCATAGAAAATGTAAATACATTATCTATAAACCATTAATGGTTTAAAAATAATCAATCCATAGTCAAACATATCACAAAACCATTAATACAATATGTATGTTTTGTATCATAATAATTAAACTTCAAACATACTTGAAATCCATATAATGATGTTGACATAGATGAAATCAAAACTTTTTTTTGGAGAAATATCTCTTTCTATTAGGAAATCATATTGAATTCATATAATAATAAATGAAAACATTTATTTTGAAAATATTCATTTAATCATGTAACGGATGATTCAATGAAGTTATAACGACGTAAAATAAATTCACCTGCCATATATGTTAACATAAAATTCTTACCTCTATTTTGTCGAAATGATTATAAATTACCATGATTGGAAAATGATGGCAAAATTCCTTTCAAAAACATATAAGGTAAAAAAATGATATAAATTACATTAGCCCATTTTCTAGTAAATAGTAAAAATGTTTTGAAATACATTTTATAAAACATGGATGTGGATGATAAAGAGGTCCCAGTAGATAATTACATATAATCATCCTCGGATAATGAAGAGATTGAAGAATTAACCGTTACTATGTTCATTTCATTGGTCGAGGGTCGGCTAAACTTCTATATAAGGTGTAAATAATTGTCATTAAATTATACCAGAATAATATACATTAATATGATATAATATATTATCTTTTATCTTTTCATTGTCTATTATATCGTAGTATTATCATCGTTTTGGGTGTTAACTGATTTCTTTTTTTTTTGTATGGATTGTTACATAAGTAATTCTTGTTATGGATATGTTTTATCATATTAATAATAAAAATTATATTAAGTATTTAAATAATATTTTTAATCGTCCAATGAAAATTAGTCTTCAATGGATACGATGGGGAATAAATCACTTCGTGTACGTGGAGACGGTAATCCGTGCGTACACACAAGTATCAAGATCATTTTATTATATATTAAAATAATATATAATTGAATGTTATATCATATATAACAAATCATTATCATGTTATATTTATTATTTACATAAATTTCACATTATTATTATACCCATACAAATAATAATGATTTTAATAACAATTACACCACGGCGTGGCGATGGTAAGTCATACGTATGCATGTACGGTGACATGTCATTCAAAGGATGGATAAAATAATGAATATGGATATACCATATTTATAATAACATCAAAGTATATAGATTATGTCGCAGTTATTATTTTATAATGGAAATAATAAAGAACGAGTATGTGGAAGGAAAAATAATCTTGAAAGAGGTGACGAAATATTTACCTCTTCTACGGGTTCTTCCTTTTGATTTGATCAAAAGGGCTCAGTAGGTAGGCCTTCTGACTAATGTAAGGCCTCTAGTATTAAGGGAGGATAGTTTTGAGGGTATTTGGGGAGGTTTTGGCAATGAAAAATGGATTTGAAGGTGTGATTTATTAAGAAGGGGGAACTTCCCTTTTATAAGAGGTGTGAGGGGCACCTAAGGAAAAGGTAGAAATATAATTATCTAATAAAGTAATTTTCGGTTTGTAATGTCTCCAAAATGAATTATATAAATTCCATAGTGGGGATGGGTCGGTCCCCACTCAACCAATAGGTTTTAGATAGGTTTGAGTCACTATATTAACCTAATCATTTAGATTTAACTCTTAGATAAATATTTTTACATTTACCATGTCTCTTTGTGTTTTTATATTATATGGTTAATAATAATATTATATACTTCCAAGAGAACCCCAAGTGGTTTATTAATGGTAAAAATATGATTATATAAGTCTTCTAGCTGATTATTAGATATTTAGGAATAGAATATCAATTAATAATTTAATATCTGTTTTAAAAACTCTTTGATATCAATTTTGACACTATTTGGTAATTTTTTTATAAATTCATAACCGCTATATTACTTAGAAATAAATTCTTCTAAACAACCCTAATAATCCATGGAAACCTATAAAATTATTTTAATTCCTAAAAAGTCTCAAATTATTTTTATTTTGATATTTATAATATCAATTATTTTAATAATTCATTAATCAGGTAAATAATTTTTCTTCAATGTGTTATAAATAAATTAATCTATTTAATGTCTCCGAAATATAAATAAAATATCATTATGTATGAATGTTTTTTATCTTTCTAATTAATATTTATAGTGGAATTTATCTTAACTGTAACCCTATATAAAAAATGATTTAGTTATTAAACATTGATTTAAACACCTTTAACTCTTCTTAGAATTAGATAATAAAAAATGTCCTAATCTAATCCAAGTGGAACAATGAGAATCATATTTTATTCCTAAGGTTTTTTGGGTCTAATTATACTTATCCAATAGAATTAGGACATGTGTTAAGTTATTTATATAATTTTTACCCTAAATTACTCTATTTACTTTTAACCATGGTAAATAAAAGTAAAAAGATATTATTCACCAAAATTTATTTTCATCTTATTGAAACACATTTTACATAAATAGGTTAACTGGGTCTCTCGGATTCTTGAAATTTAACTCATAGCAGTGGTAAATTTACGTTTTATGTAAATTAGCAAATGCTCTTAAGAGGTGGGTAATGGATGGTAAAAAGTTCAAAAAAAATTTATATTTCTAAAATTATTATAAACTGACTTCATTGAATTACATTGAACTTATCTATGAATTATTTATCTATTTTGACATATAATTAATTTAAATAATATAAGTAATTATTTAAATAAACATTCGTTTGTAAACTATAACTCAGTGTTTTTTACTATTCATCAAAAATTGAATGTTTTCACAAAAGTAAAAAAATTTACCCTAATCAAATTTTCATATTCCTAATCACAATAAGAAGTTTATTTTTAATGATTAAATTTATAAAATTTCAATTAGTGTGTATTACTATTCATAATATCTAGTTTGATTGGTCGTAGTGTGTTAGAATCTCGAAGATGCATACAATGCAAGATATTACATTATTAAAAGGGAAATGTACCATATAAGCTTATGATGTTACATTTTTGTTCTAAAATATTGTTTTTTATTATAGTTAAATTTATAAATATATTTTATATCATGTTATAATTCTGGTGAATGAAAATAATAATCCTATAGATTACATAAAATATAATCATTTCTGATATATATTGAAATATTTAATAATAAAAAAATATTTCAAAACAATACATTTGGGGATAAGAAATCAAATGCACCGTTCATGGAGACGGTAAGCCGTACATACGCATGAACGCTACATTCATTTCTATCTCATAATTTAATGGAAAGAAATAATAATGATATAGAGGTATATTATAATTCCATTATAACATCATATATAATAACTTTAAATCCATCCTTTACACGTCCCACATATGGCATTAACGAATCACATCACTTTTAGGGGGCGGTAGTCCGCACTTCCTTAAATGAAGATATCGTGTTTACCCATAATGGAAACCATAAAGGTATGCCAAAAATGAAAAATACATAAGCTTAAAGAAAACATAAACATATTATATATCATATATAAAAATAGTGACATCATAATGGCCACCCTTGAAGGTGTTAAATAAGTATTGAACAATCATCGTTTCGGGAGGCAGAATTTCGCCATCCACGGAAACCGTATGTTCTTTAACCATTTGATGTAGTTGTGTGAGAGTGTTGCTCAAATAAATATTATAACAACATACTAGTATATTGAAGATACTGGTTTTGTTACAAAAGAAGTAAATAAAAAGAGTTTAGAGGGTTGGAGAAGCAAAATAAAACAAATGAACAAGAGAGAATGAATTACCTTTAAAAGTGTAACTCCCTTTTGATATGAGCCTAAAGGCTTCCATTGAAAGGATTCTGCCCAAAGGGAATCCTCTAGGATGAGGATATGGATGTGGAGAGAGTAATTGGGCAGGGTTTGGCCGAGCCAAAGGCTTGAGAAGTGTGTGAAATGGGGTAGAGGTGGGGGCCTTTTATAAGAGGAGAGGAGGGGCACTTTTGGAAATTAATGAAATATTACTTTATTTGAAAATGTGTTTCGGTTTTAAAAGGTCCCACATTGAAATAATTCGTGGATAAGGTGATAAGGGTTCGAAATCCACTCATCCAATTGGTTTTGGACATGTGTAGGTTTTAGAGTTTTCATTATCTTTCCATTTTATTTAAATCGTCAAATAATGATGTCATCGCTGCATCATTATTATGTCATATATAATTTAATTTATTTAATGTCTAAAAATTATAAAAAAAATACTATGATGTAGGAAATCTTTTTATCTTTCCAATGAATATTTATAATAAAAATTTGTAATTGTATAACCCCAGTCAAAAATTATTTTAGTAAAACAATTTATGTTAGTGTCATTTTCACTTTAACATAAAATAAAAATATATTAATGTCATTTTCCAACTAAAGTGGCTCCATGGAGTCCCCAAGTTGGCCCATGACTTGTATTGGTCTGCCATGACTCACCCAATAGGTGTATGACAAGTGTCATGGTGTTTTCACATTCTTATAATACCATTTTTACCTTAAACTACACTAATTACCTCTAATCGCGATTAATGAAAAAAATTACTATTCACCAAAAAATTATTTTAATCTCATTGAACAACATTTTACTTCTTAATGACAACCATGTATGTCGGATTTTCAAAATTCAATACACGTTAGTGGTAAACTTTCATTCAACTAAAAAATCAATTTGCTTGATTACCACTTAGTGCTTTCACTATTCATCAAAAATTGAAGTTTTTCAGAAAATTACCAAAAATTCACCCTAAGCTATATTTGATATTCCGAATTCAAAAATGAAGTCCATTTTACAAAATTCAAAACATATAAGTCAAATTAAATAATTTAATAATTAATTCCCGTTGTCATGACAAATAGCGTGTTTTTGTGAAACAATAAGTATCAAAACATTGACACCAGTTTAAGTCCAATTTCAAAGTGAAATTGATTCCAATGACCACCATTGGATTAACTGGTAAAAATATTTTCTAATTTCACTTTAAAAACAATTAAAATAATAATCTAATCATATAAATAAATTAGATTAAAAAGATTTTTTGAATTAAAATACAACATTTTACACTATTCATAAAAAAATGAACTTTATCAGAAAGGTACCAAAAATTTACACAAAGTAAATTTTGATGTCCCGATACTAAAGAAGAGTTATATTTGGTCCAAAATAAAGTACAAGAGTGATCAAAACTATATTTAATGACGGTTCACCATTAAAAGGTGATAAATGAACCTTTAGTGAAAATTAGAGTATATATGCCCGTAAAATTGAACTCTTTCCGTATTTTAAGCCTTTATCTTTTATTGGGTAAATGTATAAACAATTAAAAACATATCTAATCATATTTTAGTTATTTCTATCCATTCCTTCCAGTACAACGACTACTCGTTAACTAACATTTAAAATAATATTATTTTATTACTAGTGTGCTACGTAAGTTTCAAAGAAACTCATCTTTGCGTATCGGGTACGCTATCGAACATAGCAACCCCTTTAAATTAAAATTAATATTTAATTCGTAAATATTAATAAAAATGAAAATTCTTTATTCTTTATTTACCTGGGATGTTACACTGAGTACATTCATTCTCCACAAATCCTCATATCAGCAAAATAACAACAGATATTGAAGGAGAAAATTCCAAATACCTTGCATTAAAAATATTTTCCATTCGATCATCTAAATCTCTTTCCAACTACTCTTGTATTTCGTCTTATGATAAAAACCTGAGATACGTTTAAGTATCATATCCCACCTAGTTCATTCATGATTACAATTGGATCTATGTGAAGAACATTTAGTTGATAGGACATCACATGTTATAGCTTGAACAACTCCCCCTAACATGATAATGTAACCTGACAAAAATGATTACACGGGTAGCATAAATAAACCCATGAATCAAATAAAGCATGTTATTTCTAATGTAACCAAATTTCAATATCCATATAAACTACATCCATCGATACTTTTGAGGCATTTAATTCAATACGGATTCAAGGATCAATGTGTTGGAGAGGAGAATGATCCATACAATCATCAAACATGAATTCACCACAGATATTTAAATGAATAGTAATGATTTACATGTTTATAAATAGAGAGGTAATCAATTATTTTTTATCATACATTCCTAAAAATATGATCTTAAATTCAATTGTAAATTGAAGGACCATCAAAATATTGTTAACCCAAACTCATGGAATAAGAACATTGATTTAGACCAGGTCAAGATAAGATGACATTCAACAATGAAAATTAATTAAAAAATTATGAATCTAGAAGACCTACAATTTCTCAATATTATAATCCCAATGATTTAAAACTTAACTTTTATAAAATACCTATCTATAGAAAAAATATACAACAATTGATAAACTAAAGACAAATCATGGAGTTCCATTTATCTTTAAAATTCTATTAAGGATATCATCAGTTTAGGAGAACCATCAACTTTTGATGATTTATTTTTGTAAAATATAGGATTCAATCATATTATTTTATATATTAAAACATATATTATGATGTATTATGTGTCCATAGTATTTTAATATAACAATAATTATTAGAAATATATCAATCATACTGTATCACTAAGATTATTATATGCTTTTATAAATATCATACGATATGATATGTCCTTAACAACCTTATAATAATAATATAAATAAAAAATCAGAAATTGTGTCTATCTATTACAAATAATGTATCTTATACAATTAATGGGATTTAGGGTATTCATTGAATCAAATTTGAAAGTAAAAAACCATACAATGCCCTATAATTATTCACCAGTATCAACATAATAAATATAGAAACCCTAAAATGGTATACAATAATAGTATAAATTTCAATATTTTACACACATATATATTATTTTTTAGGGAACAATATGGTCATGGATAAAATTATCTTACCTCCAAAAAAATAACACCTACATTTTAATCATCAAGCATATTATTTTTACCCCAAACACAAAAATTGAGCTAGTGAATTAATTATAGTGAAGATGAATTGTTATTACTGATGAAGAGGGTATCAAATTAGGAATGGTTTCAAGAATCACCATAAACAAATAGTATCCAACACATTTTATAGATCCTATTTAATATATTAAAATATCCAACTTGATGAAGCATCAGTTACCGTCTCATGGAACCAACCATGCATTACTTTTAGTTGGTGTATGTTACACAATGATAATGTCATACAATTTCTGAAGACATGAATGAATAAATCACATTAAATCAAAACCAATTAAAATGTAAGGGATAAGTTGAATGTAACATTAACATAAATCTTAATTCTAGTGATAAAATAAGTTAAATATGTTCCTTAAGACATGTTTAACAAAAATATCACAATATAATGCAACCGAAATATATTCATTCATTCATTTCTAGATATGTTGGTTTGAAAAATATAATTATTCTTGATATGAATCTTTTAAAATTATTTTTATTTATATAAGTGATATAAAACATATTGGTTTACCAATTTTAGTGTATATTAATAATATATATCCACTCATGTGAAAATATAATTTTATCAAGACATAGATTTAGTCGTTGGCTATACGAGGGTTTTTCTTATGGATACTCTAACAACAATGAGTTCACCTCATTTAGTAAATTACCCTAATATATGATATCATTAAATTTTAATCCTTTTACCTTTATCAATTCAAAACCTTCTTAGACAACACTATCATTTCAATATATTCATAATATAATTTGTGATAATATTTCCTATTATTTGTACATCAATATGATTTTAGAAAATGTTGAAAACATACAGGACATATTTAAATGAATAATCATCCACACCATACCCAATTTCTATATATTTGGAAATTATATTTATTAATGAGATTCACATACTGATTCACATAAAATAACATTGATACTAGAACAAATTCATGTACATGAATTTTGGTTTCTTGTATCACCTTTATAATTACCCCCTCAACCTATCTAAATACAATTAACATATCACTTGCTCTTTCTAGAGTACCGTTGGATTGTGTTATTTACTACTCAATACATTTATCAAGAATTTTTTTTATATTTACACATCATGATTTTTGACCAAGAATGATTAAATCTAGAATATAAAAGGATATATATTATTTTACCCATTGAAGATAAGTATAGTGTTCTACACATCAATTAATATTATTGTATATCTTTAAACAAAATATCTGGGAGATATTTATTCCATGTGGTATACATTCCAATTCTCTCTTAAATTATTCCAACATTTATAGTTAAATATATTAAAAATTCCTTCTCTATCATGGTTAAAGACAACTCATATGTCAATCTCATTAGATATAATTCAATAGAATAAGGGTTTTTTACTTTAAGACATTTATTGTGGGGGTATTTTGAACTAATAAATAACTAATTATAGTACCAAAACCTTTTTTATGATACAAATATGTATCATGTAAGAAAATTTAACACCAAACTAACCTTCTATAAACCTATAAAAATAGTTATCCCATGATTTATTAAATTAGTTTTAATTGTAAATATATACAATTATATTTAATATTAAAATAATTTTTATTTATATCAAACTATATTATGGTTATATCATTAAAATATTTTGACATGATTAATATTTTAAAATATAATTTCCAAATATAATAATCCATGAATTATTTCAGGGAAACTCAAATTCAAATTTATTGAAGTATCTCTTCTGTTGAAAATGTCATAACATAGTAATAAACATCACATATTATTCAACATTTAGAAAATAATATTTATTTGTAGGTACTATATTTTCAATCCATTCAATGACCATTCTTGAATACCCTTTTAGTACATTTTGTTTTTACATTATAATGAAATTTTACAAAAAATTAAATTAAATTTTGGTATTTGGAATCCATTTTTTAAATCATATATATTATTTCCAATTGTAATATTATTCAAAATTTGGTACATTCTTATATGAAAACGATTAGTTATTCTTAATTGAGAATATATTACCTAATTAATGGATAATAAAACAACATTACTTTTGTTTTATCTTCCTTACACAATTCGTGCCTTTGGAAAAAAAATTCAACGATATATCAAGAATCTTTGTTCCCAGTCCATATTCTCATATATTTTGATCCATTAAATTTTAAAACTATATCATGCCCCCATTATCAATATTAGTGAATTGAACATTCAGATATATATATATTCTTCCACTTGGGTGTTTTGGTTCTATATTTATAATTAATTTTGTATCCTTAGTAACATTTTGGTTAGTTCAAATAGATGGGATTTATATTTAGTGATATATGTTTTTTGGTTATCATCCACAACAATTGAACCACATATTATCATATGAATTTGATACATGATGAATTTTATACATATGTTAACTCATATAAATTCTGAATTTCTATTTTAGTTGGAATATGGTAATGAGTTATATCCACCATTTTTGAAGAATTTCTCAAAATAGATAATTAAATACATATAATAATCATTATTGATCCATATATAGAAATAAGCGTATAACTCAACCTTTTAAAAAAACGTTCAAATTGATTGTTATAAGAAAATATGGTTTTAGGAATAGTAAAAATTTAACATTAGATACAAAATGAAGTCATAGATAAGATATTATTTTTCTCATCTTGACTATTATATGTTGTTTCTGCTAACCAATTTTATTATCAACTATAAATTAATATATATATTTTTAAATATCATATAGTAATATTGTTTTTGATTCATCAATTATATATATATATATATGATATCTTCAACAATCATGAGGGTAAAAAATTTACCATAATCTTCTACATGGATCAGTTCACATACATCCATGTAAACTAGTTTTAAATACTTTTTATGTGGTGACATAATGATTTCACAAACAAATATTACATTTTATTAAATTAATATTCATTATATATCATTATGATCCATCATAGAACTATAATTTTTTATTATATTTGGAATCATGGTTACATAAATAATATGTACAATAAAGCTCTACATGATCTCTAACTCAGTTATTCAAAACATTAACGCTTCACAGTTATTTCATTCTTAAAACCATTATTAATATCCTGGTGAAATGGAAACATAATAAAGGGTGATATTAGACGATTAATAATATTATACAATGGTATATAATTTAGTGATCATGTATATGAAAAACATGAGCATAGTGGTATGAAAACATAAACTCAACATTTGAAAATTATACCTATAAATCCATATATCAAAATATGAAGTCTTGAAATTAATCATGGTATTATATATGACATGAATATTAAAGGAATTAAATAACATGATCTATGACGGAAAAAATTGCATAATATACTATCATAAAATAATAGCATATCTATTTTATAATCTTAATAATATAAACCTTATGTCAAGTTAACCTGCTATGAAATTAATCACATTTTATTGTCAAGATAACATATCATGTACCCATGCTGGTCATGGTCTATGAACTTGTATACCTATTTTTGGATTTGGATTACATCTAATGTTCCCTTTATGATATTAAATGAAATGAACTCACCTAGGAAAACATGAAAATTCACCCATGATGGCCCAATGCATTGTTAGATACAATAATAACCATAAGTCACATGTATAACTAAAGAAAATGAAATGAAAAATATTGAATAAAGAGTAAATATACATGACACATATAAAGTCAAGAAATACCTGCCATTGGAGAAAGATAAAAAAATATAAGACTAAACAAGCCTTTACGTTACAATCCTTCACCAATAAACAATACCACATTTATGACTATGACAATAAGAGAAATGGGAATGCTACATAATGACATTTCCATTAAATAAGTCCAAAAATAAAAAATCTAAAACCACCAAAAGAAGAAAATAGTGCATGAAAACAATGTGTAGTAGTATTTCACCAATCAATCATTATAATATCAATTATAAAGAATACAGAAGCCCTATCTTTTAAAAAAATATATTTATCAATAAATTTCATCAAAAAACCATTTTATAAAACAACTTATGGTTTTCATTAAACATTTCATATTCATAAATTCAAGAATTATGTGAAATATAAATGAATTCGTGTATTTATAATATAATACAACTATGAATACACTCTATGATAAATATATGAGAAAAAAACAATTAAAAATCCATCATGTGATAATCCATGTATAGATAAAAAATCCAAATTATGGTTTTCATAAATTTGTCCATATTCAGATAATCTAGTAATATGTAATGTATAATATAAATAAGGTGTTCATAAAAAAATCCTTCCATGAAAAAAGTAAACTTGATTCATGTGAGAAAATAACCACACAATAATCCATCATTTGATAAATAGTGTATATATGAAAAAGAACACAATTTGCATTGTATCATTTTGGAATATGTGGTATAAATGAGTGAAAATAACCAATAATGGCCAAATGTATATCCAAACAATAAATACATATGAAATAACACAAACACTCAAGTAAGATAAACCTACCCATAAATTATAGAAATTTAGAGTGATCATTCAATTACCAACAAACCAAAGGATACCCAATGTAGAAATTATTTTAAAATCAATTTAAAAAAATTTATCACATTCTACCAAAATCTATTCACATCTTGAAAAATCTATTTTTGGTCTTAACAAAAAGTTTTGAAATGAAAGGAATACATTCTAATTTATTCCAAATCATGGTCTAAAAAAACTATTTGGTGGAAAAAATAATAAAAACATATTTCTTTTTCGAAAACTCCAATTTTGATATAATAGCATGTTTTGAAATAAGAAATCATAATAAATAACATTGATCACAAATAAAATTGTTAATTAGAACCACTTGTATAAATATTACTACATCGCAAAAAGGAAAAAATTAATCACTTTCAACAATAGCGTTTTTTAATTAAACTATTAGTATCCAAAAGTCATAGAATGAGGGAAAACTATTAATAATTGATATAAAAAACAAACATTTCACAAAAAATAATTGAAAAATATAATTAATTTTTACAGTATCCATTGGAAGTGATTTATAAAAATGATTACTTACCAAGAGATCTGTCATAACCATACAAAAGATAAATCATTGAATGAAATGACCAGGATGTGGAAAAGACACCCAAATTTCTTATAATGATCCTCAACATAGAGTATGAAGGCTTCGTCTGATGAATGAGAATATCAAACATAAATCACAATAAAACCTACAAGGCTTAAGAAATTTATGATGTAAACACATTTCATAAGCTGTTAAAATAACATAACATATATATTCCAAAATATACGTAATATTGGGTTAAATTTGTCCCGATTGATGATCATATTCTCTAAAATATAGTCATCCAAGATAAATATAATTTACATAATAACATAGGTTATTATAGCATGAAATAATTTTTTACCATAACATTGTAATGTATTATACCTAATGCTAAACATAAATCAAAATCATGGAATTTGAAAAATAAATTTATCATACATGTTGTACCATAAATATACCACTATAGAAAACTCCCAGAAACATCACAATTCCCTCCAAATCAATTTTCCAAATTTATACCATATCTAAATAAATTAAAAAAAATCCACTGAATTTGGGTTATTTTCAATGAAAAAATTATCTCCTTCCCTGAAATGTACAAAAAAGGAAACAAAATCAGAGTCATGGTGAACATAAAATAAGGTATCTCAGTGGTGCAATATCCAGATAAAAATTGGTTTAAAGGATCATATATTAATAATGATCATGGAAAATAAAAAATTTAATGCCACTCCTACCTTATAAAAAAATAGAATCCCCAAGTCTCATTGAAATCTATTTCGTACAAACATAGTACACGTAAGAAAGGAATTATTTGACTACATATTACCTTATCGTGGAAATCTAATATTTTTAATGGATACATAACCAAAATGTTGTTAAGATCGATATATTTATCATACACTTCTGCCAATTAGGAAGGATATGGTTGATATATAATTTTGGAGAAATATGATACAAATTTTTAATTGATGTCAAATGAGGTTGAAAGTGAAATTGTAAGAACACCCTTCCAAGTCATCAGATGCCCTCAAAGGGGGAAAAAACATGTCACAAATAAAACCTACCTACCAAATCGACGATGTCAAATTTGAGTTGAAACTATAGAAAACATGATCACTGACCTCAAACTCTAGCTACCAATGATGATTGTTCTAATAATATTTCAGATGAGATAGTGTCATCAGTAGTCTCTTGCGTGTACTATAAACCCTTTATGTCATTTCAAAACAAGACTCATTACAACCAATTACTTCTCTCCTAAATTCCCTGGTATAATTGTTATCTATATAGCCTCCCATAAATATCCCCAATTTGATCCATTATAATAGATTATTGTTAACTATTATTATAGGAAAACTTGACCATAATAAACTTCTTTTTCCATGAACAAATCAAATCAATCACACTTTCATGGAGCATATCGTTAAGAACTAAGATTGTTCTATCTATCTTCCCATTCATCATTGGATGATATTTTGTAACCAATTTTAATTGGAAACACATTTCCTCCTAAAAACCATCCCATAACATAGATGTAAAATGTGGGTTCCAAATGGAAATATCTGTAGCAGTAACCCCATAAAGTATCACATTCTCTCTGTCATACTATACATTATTCTATACCCCATTCATTATCTCCTTGATATGGAATAAATACACCTATTTTTATATTTGGATAATGGTCACCCAAATCACTTCCCACACAGTAGGTTTCCATTATAATCAAACATTGATGTCCATGGAAATATCTAACCACATCCATTCCAAAATAGGTAATTTCCATATCAAAACATAACATCTCTTTTTCTCTTCCATAAATATCTCTCATTATAAAACCATGATAGATAATCTTCAATTGATGATATAATCACTAAACACAAATATTTATGTCTTAAATGATTATACATCTTGTTTTTCGCATCTTTCATGGGAAAACAAGATGTATTTCCACTGTTAATAAACTCTAGAATCATTGATAATTGAAAAAACAACCAACTATAGAGGCACAAATCATACAAGGGAGACTAATACGACTAAATTGAGGTCTCCCTAAATTTAATTATTTTACATAATTTATAAAACTCTTTATAATATAGCTTTATGATATAGACCTTATAATCAAATTATGATTTATCTTTTATAAAATACAATTGTACTATCCCACCAAGATCATGAACTAGAATCCAATACATGGAGAAAGGCTCATCAGATTCCACTCTTCCATTTATTCAGTCACATATTGTATGTATAGTTTCCTAATCAGCACATTGGTGGCCAAAATACCTTTCCAAATAGTATACTAAATATCAAAATCAAAATTCAGGACAATCTCAAACCCTTTAATCTATCAAAAGTTTATGTCTTTCTAAGTACAAATATACAACAGGATTGTGAGATCATAATATATTATATCTGACTCTATAGAATTTTATTGATACAACATTATTCATTCATGTATAACCACTGATAACTCAATATCATGGGTAGAGTAGTTCCACCCATGAGGGTGAACAGGATGACAAACAATTGCCACACTAGGTTTATCTTGCATCTAGACACAAACAATACCACAACTATAAACATCATAAAAAAATAATTACATAAACTCAGTTAAAGATGATTCCAGAACAATTAAAACGTTTAACATACATTCAATTCCTAAAAAATATCTCTATTGTTTATTATTACACTAAAACTTCACACACTTAATGGATAATGTTTTGTTCAGTGATCAAAGCATACATATGTTCTGAAAAAACAACCTATAGTAACCAGTCAAACCCATCATGATTTGGTTCTCAATCATATTTCGAGGATACTCCCCGAACATCATTTATTTGGTATTTCTACAATCAACGGGGACACCCCTTTCAGTAATAAATATATCTTAAAATTGTGCTTCTGGAATATAGAATTCACACTTGAAAAGCATACCATACAAATGATGGTACCTCAAATGATCTATGAGACATATCCAATTGGGAAATGTGATTATTCAATAAATGAGATTACCTAACTATATCTTCAATGAGAACAACTATAAAATATTCTATAGAATAATGAATGATATAGATCATCAAATATATTAACAGAACATGTGAATTAGGGAGATCGAATGGAATGACTAAAAACTATAAATTACCATCCCAAATCCTAATCGTTATATTAGTTAAATTTCCCTTTTGGAAACTCAACTAGTGGTACCCTGGCAGAAGCAATGCCTATGAAAACCATTCCGCCCCTCTGAGTTTATCAAAGAAATCATAAATCCTTAGAAAGGGATATTTTTTCTTAACAATCACTTGGTTCATCGTTTGAGAACCTATGCAATGACTAAGGATCCAACATAACATCCTAAAAAATAGAACATAAGAGTCCCCTTATGATATCCTTGGTCAATTAAATCCCTTTTCCTCAATATACAACATATTTCGATTATGTTTTATCCACTCAGTTGGTTCCATTTGATAAGATTTCATATAATATGGAATTCTACCAGGAAGCATGTCAATTGTATATTCAACATCTCTATAGGGTCTTAAACCAAAAAATTCATTTATAAAGGCCTCATGGTAGGCATGAACCACCACGTGAATTTTACTATTCATACATGGATCAAGGACATCAAGAAACAACTCTAAAAAATGACATGATATCACCCCAACATACAGTAAAATTTTCCTTTCTATCCCTACTCTAGAATCTCACTCACCCTAAAATACACATGTTACTCCATTGGGATATAATAACATATCTAGATAGTGGTAATAGTAAAATAGGACTTAAGAATGATTATTCAATCCATGTAAAGAATCATATTGAATATACCATGGTGAGGAACCAACAGATCCAATTCTACCTGATTGTAGGCTACCGTTATCTGACATTAAGAACATTCAAATCCATGTTCGAAGTCCTTTATAAAAGCCATTATATGATCCAACCAGAAAAATATTTGATAGGAACACAATCCCAACATGTGAACATATATTTATTATCTAAAAAATTAGTATCACCCATATCCAAAAAAATTAATCAATATTAAAAACAACAAACACCGTACCTCAAATAGTAGTCATCACAACTTCGTAAGCCTTTAATGAATACTATTCTATATAAAGACCTATACTATTTTCTCCCCCCTGAGAATTATATTCCACATTAAAATCCCCGTTGAACATAGTATAATACCCACCACCTTTAGAATCATAAGAATCAACTTACAAACCCTTTGTAAGAGTGTATATATACTTACATCTATAGAAAATAATAACACAAAATATTTCAAAATATGAAATCATAAATAATGATGAAAAGTATTTTAACCCACTAAATATTTCTCCAAGGAATGAACAATAATTCCACATGTATATAAAAAAAATTCTAAAATCATGAGGTTGATTCCAAAATATGACCTAAAGAAAATTGAATACAACTTCACTTCATTTTATCGAATGAAGACATTCCTTGGAAAACAACTATAACAACTGAAGATCTACCCAATTCTTTTCACCCAACTATTTATATCTCTTTTGTAACTATTTTATTAACCACCATGATAATGGTTTAATGTTTTAAGAGAACCAATAATGAATTAATATATTCCTTTATCCAAATATCAAACCTATGATCCATTAACTAATCATTAGTAACATAGTGTAGTTCCAAATGCACCAACTGAAATAAATAAGTGGAATAATACAAAAATGTTAACTTATCTTCCTCGAGGGTAATAAAATTGTTGGTCTTTTACATATATATCATCTCTGGATAAATCATTTTGAAGAAGTATTTCCTGACGGATTACAAGGTTATATCCTCATGAAACATAGCTTTCACAACTAAGTCTTATAATCTCTTTCCTTGTCCCTGAATCTTATATGTGGAAAACCCCAACATAGTTTCCTCATGAGTCTTAAAAAAGTCTAATATCCTCTCAATACAATCAAGATTCTCATATGATTCTTGGGATCCTTTTACACCCTAGATGATAGTTATATTATATCTAGTAAATTATGAGCCATGGTTCACCAGTCCACTTGCCTATCTAACAACCACAAGATCTAGAGTCTAAATAGTGTGTAATAATACTTCAATCAAATAATAGTCAATGTAATGATTTTACCATTTCATTCCTCACAACATCTACTACTAGCCTCATAGGCGCTGTCAATTAAACACATGAGAGTGACCAATTAGTTTATCATAAATTTCAAAAGTCAAAATTCCATCATTCTAAATCCATGTAAATTCCTTTAAATGACCTGAATATAAATAAAATATTAATTTAATGAAAAAAACATAGGAAATAATGATGGAACATGATAATTTAAATAAACCCTATAATTTTTATTTAAATAACCTCAACCACAATGTCAAAACACTGAAAAAAAATCATATGCCAAACATTGTAACTCGGGTTCAAACACATAAGCGAGATGCTTAGGCCATGTTCTATACAGACATTCTAAATTCATATGGTCCTAACTTGTTTCTATAATATACACTAAACCACACCCATGTAGTTTCAAAAAAACCATTTTATGACTTTACTTTGATATGAATTTGGAATGAACCAACATGGGTTATCATGATAGGTTACCCATGATGCCCACCACAAGGTGAGATGTAGAATGAAAAAAAAAATTACCAATTAAAAATCATGGACAATAAATGTAAAAAATTTAATAAAACATTAAATATCCCTGGTATATACCAATTCATGTTAAACTAGACAAACAAAAAAGGTAAATGTAGTGTGAAAATGCATCATCACTAAACCATCTCGCTATGAAGTCAAAAAAATGAGTAATTGGAATGAAACATAATGTCCTTCCCATTATCTATGTCTTATAAAAATATATCTACAACTACCTCAATGAAAATGTACGATGCAATCACAAATTTTAGTATGATTTCTCTAATGAATCTACAGACATATAACATCATAAAAATTTAAGGTCTAGTTTAAAACCAAATCTAGTATATATATAATTTTCCTAAGATAATTTCATCTAGAAAAAAATCCATTGGTTTTCATAAAACATTCAATATTCAATAAATACAAGAATATATAAAGTATAAAATTATTTTTATTCATAATAATAACCATCCATGGATACACTATCTAATACGAATGTTAGAAAATAACCATGAAATAATCCATCATGTGATCAACCAAGAATGTGAGCTAATTGGGATATAATTCTTGGGAATACATGAAGCCAAAAATATATTTTAAAAAACTATTAGAGCTCATAAATACATACATATTCACAAAATAATGGAATATTTCATGTAAAAAATAAATCAAGTATGCATAAGAAAAACCAACCAAGGATACCCCATAAGATAGGAATTTATGAAAATATCAATGAAATAATACATCATGTGATAAGTATAGTATAAATAAAAAATAAAACCTATAGAGATCAAACATATTTCTATACAAGCTATACATGAAAAAAATATGCAACCCATAACTAATGTTGATCCATCCAAAAACCTCTATTTGTATAACACACATTGTAGAGTTACGTAAAACTGATCATGGAATCACACACATGAAGATTGATCAGTCTACCTATGATGCAGCCATGAATACTCAATGATATATTTATTAAAAAATCCATTTAAAAACCATACTGACCTATAATGAAACATTTTAAATGAAATTAAATTAGCTTTCATGCTAAATAACTTGTTTTGAAATTAAATTATTTTAATAATTTTATCAATGAAATGGTTTCCACAAGTATGTTTCCAATGAAAACCCCGTTAAAATGATTTTATTTCCCAATTATTCAATTTTTATTTCATATAATTAATATATATAAATCAAAACAATTGAATCTATAATAAACCAATGCAATTCAAAAATTATGACAAATTTTGTAGAAACACATACCTCGAGAATGGGGAAAACCTAATCGCCTTTAACAATAATGTTTGATAAAAAGAATATCCTCCTTTGAATGGAATGAAATGAGGGAAAAATGAAAAAAAATGATAGAAAGTATAAAATTATCATAATCAGAACTAAAAATGGATCGAATACTATTTCCATGACAATTATAAATGATGATTCCGAAATAAAACCTACTTGAGAGATGTGGTGAAACAATGTCAGTGATTAATAACCAAGAAGTTATTTGGATGAGGAAGATAAAAAAACATATTCCTAGATGGAACCAAGGGATTGATAAGTACACCTTCATGGGATGAATGAGAATATTATATATGAAACATGATAAAACCTAATGAGCCAAAGATATATATACAATATTCCAATGAAATATGGTGTTAAAGTACCACAACTCATATGTGCTAAGAAAATGGGTCACCTATTCATAAATTTAACTTAGTCAATGAAATTATGTTATAAAAGATGGGATTATATCCAAAATTTAAATTTTGAAATAATAGAGGATATTATGACTTGCAAGATTCATGTGAATTAAACTATTTAATAGATTATGTAGACTATTGAACATACACCATATTCAAAAATTTAAATAGTAAATATCTCATATATGAATTTTCCAAGAAAGACCCCTTCAAAAATTAATCAGAAACATCTTGATTCCATTTAATCAATTTTACACATTTATACCTCGAATCCACTATTTAAAAAAAAATGTACAACCCAATTCTATATGTCATTTTTACATAAAATTATCTCCATCCCCAAAATGCACCAGAACATAAAAAGGAAAATGAAAAAGTTTCATAAAGAACCTCAATGAAGGTTGTGGGGTGTTATAATAAAGCATTAATATTTACCAAATGAATTATAGGGTTACAATAGACCCCCATCAGATAATCATAATCCATTTATATGTATTTCATAATATAATGATGGGATTTATTATTTCATCAAAGCTTAACCGAAGAAAAAAAATATGAGTTATCTATATTTCCTCATGATAATCGTAACCATCCATTTAAATAATAAGTAATGAATAATATGATAATATATGGTGTGAATTTTAAAATACATCAAATGATGTTAGGAGTTATTAAAAAATCTATTAATTATCACTAATGTATTTCATGGTGAAAATACACTTTTCATTTTGAAATTGAATATTTAAAATCAATAATATTAGAAAATTGAAGTGGAAAAATTGAATTTAAAATATAATTGGATTAAATTTTAGTAAAATTCAAATCAATTAGTATTAATTATTGTGGGAGAGTCCATTCTTAAGGTATATGTTAAAAAAGTTTCTATTGATACCTCTGGTAAAAATGAATTTGTCCAAAAAATGAAAAGAAGATTCCTCTTTAAAAAAAATATTCTGAAAATAATAAAATGATAAAAAATTGCATCAATAAATCATTTAAGACTATTAATATAATTATTGATATAATTTTAATTAAAATATGGAAATCGGAGTAAAAAATTCTAGACCGAATACTTTTTTTAGTTTTAAATAGAAATATTTTTTTGGACCATTGAGTAGATTGGGAGAGAAATATTAAAGGGGAAATTACTATTTACATAAATAATAATAGAATTAGAAAATAAATTATTATTTCTAGATATATATTATTTAATTTGATAATCATAAATATAATCATAATTTCTCCCACAAAAATTATATTGAAAAATAAAACGCATACATGATGTACTAAATGCTTTCTATGAACTCTAAAAATACTACATAATAAATTATATTTTATTATTAGTATATTGAAGAATCATATTCATACTTATATTTCCAAAAATATTTACTTATCACATATTATCATCGCTTCATCTGTATTTCTTCATTATAAATCACCAATTTGGGAGATAACAGTTCTGTTGATCATGTATGTTTTAATTCAATTGTCATAGTAATTCCATATTGATAATGGTCACCTCATCTCCAGAATTTTTATAATTATATAAATATCATATATATTCATTTTCGAAAAATTATAACAATCCATATAAAGTTGAGATGGAAAAATGATTTTCCCCATTCTTAGAGACTGTAGTCCGTACATACACATGAACATTTAATTTTACTTATAATGAAAATAATGAAATAAATAAAGATAAAATTTTACAATTATATAATTATAATTTCATTATAATTAACATATTTTTATTAGATATATTTTTATAAACAATCATGTGGTGCATCGATGGAAAAATAATTATATCACAACATGGAGGCAATAGTCTACACATACGCACAAACGATACTATCAATCATAATTTGAAGGAATGACTTTAAATAATGGTTCTTTAATAATTTTAAAAACATATTAATATTTTTATTATACTTTATTAATTATTTTATTATTTGGAAAATAATTTTATAGACACCAGAAGAGGAATTAAATTTGGAAGAGATCAGTTAAGATTTATGCCTCTTCATTGAAAAACCTCTATCGGATTCCAACTTAAACCTTGTGATATTAGTATTGGGAGAATACAACAGTATTTAGGGTTAATGGAAGAAATATGGAAAAATTTTAGGAATGGTATTTTCTAATTCATATGTCCTAGAATATTTAAACATATAAAGAGTAGAGGGTCCCTTTTAAATTTGATAGTTGAGATACATTTGAAATTTCCTAGATCATTTAAATAATATAAATTCACTTTCTTGTGAAATTGAATCATAATGGGAATTTAATTGATGGTCAATATGGTTTCAAAATAACATTAACAAATTGTAATAGGACATTTCAATGTGTATTTTTACACTTTTATTTTTGATTAATGCCACTGAAAAACTCTTTAAACCCAAACTGTTGAATTAATTACCATCTTTAATATTCATTATGATAAAAAATTAATGGGAACTCATTACTAAACTTGTAAATTATGATGAAAAATAAATAATAAATTTTTATAAATTCAAATTTTATCAGAGATAAAAATAAATTTCAAAATAAGTTCATAAGATAGAACAAAAAGTCGTTATTAGAAAAGAAACAGTTTTAAACATAAAACTGAAATTTCAATACTTCTATACAATGTAATAACTATAAAATGAATGTTAAAATAATTTACTCAATATATAGTATATTAATTTCATTTAAAAAATTAATAGATATATATATATATATATAATTTATTTTATTAAAAACACATTGCTCCCATTGAAAGTGTTTAATGAAAAAAAATATTTTTACCCTTCAATGATTATATCTTCTTTCCCCAAAATTACCCTTCTAATGTAAAATTTTTTATTCAAACATTTATAATATATTTAACTAAATTTTTTTATTGTGAATAATTTGTATTTTCATATAAAAAATCATAATATATATAAAAATATATTTTATCAAAAAAATGTGTATATTAATCATGATAGGGTTTACTAAAATTTTTATGATAACATTTTAATAATTATTCAATATAAATTCATTGTCGAATGTTTTTATAAATATAGTTCATAATAAGGTTATTTATATTCATATCCACAAATCCATTGTATATGTTATAAATAGATATTATATCATGGGATCATTTGGAATCGGGATTGCATTTAAGACAAGCTATCGAATACCACATGTTCATTTCAAAGGAAATATATATTAAATAGTCCTGTTATTGATCTATCAAATTTAATACCAATATTTTTCTTCATTATTATAAATAATAAATAGTACATCAAAATACCTACGAGTTTTAACTCAAATGAGTTTAAAAACCCTCCTGGGAAAATCATGGTCATTTTCTTCAAGATTATTTTTCAATGTATTATATTTCTACTAATAGATATTATTTTACTCATATGTGTTATTTAAATCATTTATTTTGAATATAAGAAATCTATGATTAATATATTATTAAATTATTATTAATAAATTTTATACTATAAAATATATTATTTCCAAACATAAAATCAAATCTTATTATACCTTAACTTGAATTTTTATTTCTTTGTAAACATAAAAGATTTTAATAGTTTTCATATACAAGAACCATTAAATATGTAAATATGAGGAACTGACCCTCCCATGAAAAAATAAGTGTCATAATCTGTGAAAATCATGATTATACCCAGTAACTCTTATTATCATTATGAACAACCCCGATACCATAATATAGTTAAAAACGTGAAAATTTATCATTTTATTTAATAATATGAAATATAATAAAAATATTTCATGTGATATTGAGAACATTTAAATTTAATGTATTTTTATTCTTCTTTAATTCATCTATATTATACTAATAGTATCTAGTTTTCTATAACTGATGAAAATAGTTCTTTTTTATATTCTCTCCCTCTTAATTTATGGTTTCATGAAAGGTTAATACAATTGTGTACTAGGAATTTTACATGGTATTGGAAATTTTAATTGAATTTTATATTTTTTTCAATAGTAATTGTTAATTTATCTCTTATTTTATTCAAATCAACTTGGAAAACATTTCCCAAAGGATACTGAAATGATTTGTTCATACAGTTAATCTTATACTTTTAAATGAGACTCAAGTAACGTTGTTACATATAAGGAATAATGATATTTATGGATTGATCATTATTCATTGTGGATCCAATATTTTTTAATGAACTAAACTAATATATCATCTTGAGTACTGTGAAAAAACCTTGACATCATCTCCCAACATACTTGTGTCAATTTATCGATAATATTATTAGAGTTTTTATCACTTTATCCTTTTAATGTTCTTAATGATGAGATAACATGGTGTAACTATCTATTTCCCCGTATCTATTTTAATGCTCAATAGTCAGTAATGATATACTGTTTATTTTATCATCCATTACATAATTCATATGTCTTATGTATGAATCCATCCCAACCTCACCTGCTTAAGTAGGGGCCATGATTGGTAATAGTGACTCCAACACATAATATTCCATTTCATAGGGTTTAATATGCACACTATTCTATATTATAACTAGAAACCTTGTCCTTTGGTGAAATTTATTATCATGACACAAACCAACATGATCCCTCCTATAGAAATAGAATGATGATAATGACACCCCAATCCCACCTTCAATAGAACAGGATCTAGAGACTATCAGTGAGTAGACATACCACATATATGGGAATCCTTAGCCTAAGATATTGATACACACATATGACCAACAAATTCCATAAAAACAATGACTATAATAAAAACCAAAATAAACTATATTCTTAAAATATGTTAAAAACATTTTTAATCCATCAGAATATGGTAATAAAAACAAATAGGATAAACAGAAAAATTTATGTTCCAAACCATAAAAGGTTCCCATCTTAAAACTGCCTAAAATTGAAAAATATGTAAGATACCCACTCATAATAATCATGAAAAAAACCACCAACCATGTTCAATGACACAAGATACTATTATACTTTATTACTAATAGGTCCACCACATCCATCATCAAAATTCCAATTTTTTTTATAGCACACGAAATGGGTGGTAAAATACTATGTAGGGGTTTAAATATACATACCCAGACGTATTCCATGGTTAAGATAAGGAAGAAGAAAAACAAATTTTCACCTCATCCCATGAAGAATGGGGAGAGAATATCTCAAGAGGTAGATGTGCTTAATGAATCTCAATATAAGAGAGATAGAGGATCACTATATTAACATTTAGGGTAATTGACATGTCTTCAAAGGACTTCAAACATCATTGAGTATAGTATACAAATAAATAACCCAATTTATACATGGGGGATCCACACCAAAATTATTCAACATCGTGGGGTGTGGTTTACAACCCCAGAAGGGTGGAGGACCCATTCGAAACCAATTTCAGGATGATGAGGGTGTGCCACACTATAGATTGGAGACACACGTTCTGGGGTGAGTATGAAGTGGTTCCATCATACCAGTAATAGTAACTATGGGTCACAATCATAAACCCTATGATCCATTAGGGGTGTCGAAAATCTTATTTTCACTCTGTATATCACACTCAACTCTCATCCTCAACATGATGTGATGGATGTAGTGGACTACTCAAGATACCTTATGTTGTTTCTCAAATGCGGGATGTATGGTCACCATCATGTCATATGTGGAACTGTACTTATAATGGAATACATGTTGGGATAAATCAATTTTCCTAGGAATTAAGTTATATGGGAGGTAAAAGTGACTAGTTTAACTGCTCTATTTATCATAGTATGGTACATGGGGTGTACTCAAAAGCCTAATAATTGTTTTAGAACATATCCACACTTACTGTATAGATAGAAAATTACATGATGTGACATAAATGTGACATTAAATGTGATCCATCACATGGATTAAGGGATTCACTTCTTGAAAAACATGCTTTTATAAATATTATTATGTGATTTCTAACATAAAAATCATTAATTATATCCCAATGATCCTTAGATATAGTGTATTTGGAAGGCTGGGATCCTAATAATGTGAAAGGAAACTAAAAACTAATATCCTTAATTTATTATATATTATGTGAATTGAAATTATATTGATTACTTTGAACATATAAATTATAACCTGGGGTATATATCAAAAAAGGGGTGATCAAAAAAACCAAATAATGGAATAGACCAGATGAGGAAGAATAACATATGGATAAATGATATAACATGATATAAAAAAATAAGCATCATTAGTAATCACATGGAAGTATAACAAAATGAACATGAAATCATGTGATCACATCATCATTGGGAATGTTGGAGAATCATATAACATGATATAAATAACACTCAAGAAAAACTACATTGAAAATATCACATGGTGTAAAAAGTCACATAATGGATTAGAATAACTCTCTAATCCCATAGAAAATGTCTCATGAGAAAAAAATACCCAATGCATTGGAGTATTATTTAGGTGTACCCATCATAACTTGTATATAATGTTGATTGACACAAATTGTAAATCAATCATAATCTATAAACATTAATGTTACACATGGAATGAAATGGGTTTCATAATCATTAATCATTTCACAATTAGAGGATAATTAATAAAGAAATAATTTTTTAATAAAACATATTGATTGTAATTTCTCATAAAATTAAGGTTTAATGATTTTGGTATATATGTAATAGACATGTATATATAAAGTTGAAGAAATATATAAAATCAAAGGTTTTATTCATTGATAAAAAATTCTTTAAAAGTTCACACTGAATATTTATTATAGAAAACATTCTTTTCAATTTGAAATCACTTCCTTAAAATCTAAATATATTAAGAAATTAATCGAAAAATTTTTATTTAGAAAGATCCTTGTATACATGTAATGTAATATTATAACCATTATGTTTCTATCATGGAGGGAAATTATTCTCTTTTAGTATAAACATAAAATAAAACACATCATTTAATCTTTAAGAAAATAAGTATAAATGTATATTTTTGTATGATGAAAAATATATCCCTTTTAATTATTTTAAAATTAGTTAAAATGGGGAAAATGTATGTAATTAATCATTTGGTAAGAGTAAAAATTTCTTTAAACGTTTTAAGGAAAATATATACATGGAAGAGAAATATACTTGATTTAAAATAAGTTATAAGATTTTTATTATTTATGAAGACATTATTAATGTTTATCTATTAAATAAATGATAAAATGTAAAATAAATTGCACCAAATTTATATACAATTGAGAATATAAGATATATTGATATTGAAAATAATATTATATTATTTCTCGAAAAGGATCCTTGAGCATAATAAATTTCTAAAATAGGGCAGATTGTCACATAAATTCTTTACCACTACGGTAACAATTTGATCAATTCGACTCGAATGAAGTTTAATTAATTAAAACGTAAAATAATATGAAATTTTAAGGACTCATGATATAATATGTTAATGGGTAAGAATATACACCATATAAAACAAATTATGTTTATATCATTAAAATTACCCTCAATGAGGTGAGATTGATGAAGAAATCCCTTACCACAAGTTGGACATGTCACAAAAATAATATATCTTCACGAATAATAAAATTAAATTAATTGAATACTTTCACAAGTAAATTATGCATGTTAATTATTAATTTTATTTTATTTAATACAATGTTATATTTATTTATTTAATCAAATATGTTCACATTGGACGTTTTGATGATATTCAATTTATATGTTGAAATTGACTTTAATGGTCGACTATGATTAAAAATGTAAAATTTAAATTATCCCTAAAATAGTAATAACCTCATAATTGGATTATATATATATATATAAATTATAAATTAATAACAAACCACTAATTATGGTTTTGTAAAATTAAATATGTTACAATCACGGAGACACTAGGTGGTATGAAATCTTCAGTAAAATTTCTATTGTCATTTATCATAATTTAAAGAAGACAAATATTATTCTAAATATCTAGAATAAAAATTAAACCAATAATATGTTATTATTTCATTCAATAAACTTACACATACCTTCTATGTTGTGTTCAAATGAAAAACAAATAACATCATATTCTATATGTGGTATTACACACACACACATGAATGACATTATCATTCAAGAGTAAATAGAAGTTTAATAATATATATGACATATTATTAATCCGTAATGAAAAATGTTTAATTATTTTAATATACATATATATATATATACATTATACCCATTATAAAATCCATATTTGAGATGTGATAATGAAAAATGAATTACATCAGTATGTGAGATGGTAGTATGCCATTCACCCAAATGATGGTTTCATCTCACATTTGATAGAATAAGAGAAATATTTATTTTATTCAACTACTATAATAACATATAAATTTTTGGTATATAATTAATTTTTATATAAACATTATTCAACATTATTTGAATGTGGAGGAAGAATAAGTAAGAAAAAATGATCAGCTACAAATGACGCCCTTTCTTCATACAAACTCTTTTTATTTTCACCAAATCTATTATATGGAGGTATTTCTAGTCAGAAAAACTCATATATTTCATCTTATGGGAATTAAATAGTTTATTTGGTCATTAAGTTTCATAAAAATAATATATATATGTTATGAAAATTGGATTGGAGGTTCACTGTTATAAGTCAAAAGAAGTGACATTTTTGTAAATACCCAACACTATTCAATAATGGGATGTAACATTCCATCCAAGTGCCCCAATAATTGAAATTTTTTTAGTGAATGGAATATAATATCATTAAATGCATCCAAAATTACAACGAAATCAGCTTTTAACCATTTATTCCCTTTACCTTTATGGTTATTCACTTTTACAATTTGTTTTTGCACCACGATAACTTGTTTTTACATTAGAATTATGTCCTACTAGAATAAAAAAAAATATTTTATTTATTAAATAATTTTGACCAATTTGTTATAAATATTAAATTAAATTAATCAAATAAAAACTATCTATGTGGAAAATGAATTTTAACAGAAGTTCCTTTAAAAAAAAAAGCTTGTTTGAAACGCAACCAAGGTAATCAATATTTATTATTTATATATTCTTTATAACCAAAAATTAAGATAGAATTATTATATAATATTAATTTATCTTAGTAAATATATGGAATAAAATGTAAAAAATTTAAATCATATATTTGGGAGAATATGCGATAAATTTAATCCTTCAAAATGCGATGAAAACTATTTTTTCAGGAAACATCATTTTTGGGGAATATATAATATTATATTAACATTTTCTATAAATAATAAAAATATAAATTTAAATTCATATAAGGATATATATAATATATAAATTTAATGTAAATAATTTCTTACTTTGGGTTGTTTTATTTAATTGAAATTGTTAATCTTTACTCACATTAAAATAGTTTGTAGAAAACTATTTTTATGTATACAAATAAACTTATACCAAAATCAATTAAATTTATATGTAAAATGAAATTTATTAAATAATCATAAACAAAAAAAGGTCTTTTGAAACCTTAATCCAGAATATATAAAATAGTGGGACATTTTAATTACTATATTTTATGCAAATATATTATTGTTTTTGAATAAAATGGAAAGTTTCACTATTCACTGAAAAATCAATCATTTTATAAGAATCCAAAATTTTCCCCAAAGATAATTTTTATATGACATTATAAAAGATTAATTTAATTTTGTATAATTTTTGTTAAAAATATTGATGAAATTAATTATTATTTATTCTCATTAAATGAAATAAATATCATTTACGAATAATTAGTATTATTTAGAGAATAAAATACCTACAAATAAAAATACGGTTCATATTTTATAATGTTTTAAATATATATTTATATTGAGTTATATATTTATATATATTTCAAAAATAATTTATCCTAATTCATAAACTCTAATTTAATAGATAGGTAATAATGTTCATATTTAAAAAATTAATATTTCATGGTTCATTTAGGTTCATAATTACATGTCATATATTATGTTGAACATTGTTTTATTTAAAAGATATTAGGGTGGTAAATAACCCACCAAACCAAATTTAATAAATTCATTCCTAAATACATGAAATCGATATTAATAAATAATTTTTTAAGTTTGTAAATATTATTATTGAAATCCAATAACGTTAAAAGGGTCAATAAAAATTAATTTTAAAAAGGGGAAATTGAATTATGATAGACATCATTGTAACAAATTTTAAATTAAGAGAGAATTATTGGTATGTAAATATATTGAGATGATGATAAAATATAATGTAGAAATAATCTTTGAGAATGATAGTTAAAATTAACCAGAAGAATGTGAATGATCCTGAGAAAGTTAATGAACACAAAATCATAAACCAAAGAGATGTGAAAAAAGATCGACAATTCAAAAAATGCATGTAATGGGATAAAATAGTATTTATTTCACATTTATTTTCCTAGTGTTGATGATTGTTTTTTTTCCTTATTCTGTCATTTCATAAGGATATATACATACTTTAATAGTATAATATCATCCATAAATTAATTAAAACCACAACTTAAAACTCTAATTTTAACTATGAGAATTCATGATGAATTTTTTATTTCTCAATGACCTAAAATTCGCTTTTAATGGATTATATTATCCACAAATGTATAAAAAAATATTCCTCATGTCGGTATAAATTAACAAAAAAAATCATTCACATGTTCAGACTATTCCAAAATTCAATAATCCATCATATGATGAAATTCTATATTAATATAAAAAGCCTCTACAATGAAAACCAATGTTCAAAATATATCATTTAATAAATAAGAATCCTGAAAATTAATCAATATATTATAGACTAGTAATGAAACCCATATATCAAATTAATTTGATCACATATTCATCCACGATATATTTTAAGTTTTTCTCAAAATAAAATCAAAAGTTCATAATGTCCCAGGTAAAATTAAATATTCCCTAATAATATATGATAATTTTTTTATAAATAACATAGATCCTAATAAATATTTAGTAAAATCATATGTACATGATAAAATTAACACAATACATATATTTTAAAAACCATTATACCCAAAAAACCATTAAAAATAATTCTACAATATAACTCTGGAATAAAAAAAATGAAAGAAATTTCACCTCAATGATTTGATTAACATAGATCCTCATATTTTCTAGGAGTATCACATTAGTAGATGGAATTAACATGGACAATGCCCATGTAACTTCTAGTACCCCCAATTTCTGGTATGTAACCCTTTCTTAATGCTTTTAATTGTTATAAAGTTAAGGGTTTTGAATGGGAGAGTCAGGGGAACTTGGAATGTTGTTTGGAGGAAAAGATGGAGTCGCACGGGAGGCGCACGATTTGTCTAAACTGTGTGGCCAAACTATGGGAAGTGGGTCTTGATGGTAGTGGCTTCCACATGGTCAGCGCTAGTGTTGCCTAACTGTCTGGACAAACTATGTGAGAAGGGTGGTAGAGGAAGTGTCTAATGCACAGTTAGCGCATGGTTTTTCAAACCGTGAAAACTAACAATGCGACCACTTAAATGAGATCGTATAAAAGTGGAGTTCATGATTTTTTGACTCTAAGTGGATCATTTTTCCTCTTAAGTAGACCTAACATGGGATTTTCGTTCTCGTAAGGGGGAGGATGGTTTTCCCATTGTTCCAGAGGGGATCTAAAGGCTTATCCTGGAGAATCGAAGCCAGGTTTTTGAGGTATGTGATCATTCTTGATCAGTTTCATAGATCCACTTAGATCTAATTATCCTCTTCTCTTGGTTTCATTGATCTATGTCCATTAAGGGTATATCTAAGTGTGTGTATTTCAAATAAGAAGAGATTTGGTCTTGGTTGTGTTAGGAGAAGTGATCTTAGGAAAATCCTTAGTGAATCGGCCTAGTTTTCGGGTGCTTTCACCATTTGTTACGGTTTTCATCAAAACCTTTGAGGTAGGTGGCTTCACTCTCGACTCCACTTTTTATAATTGGATGGAATAGTTTTAAATTGGTTATTTGAATGGTGTTGATTTTGAAAATCATGGAATAAATCATCATTAGTGAAGATTTATGGTTTTGACGAAATTGTGAAATCTTGGTGAATTTTTGTGCAAAGTGATTTGGCTATTTGAATTTAAATTATTGATTTTGAATTATGAAATTTCTGAAATTTTAAATTGTTTTCTGAGAAATGGGATTTCAATAAATAGGGTGTTTTATTGAAATGGTTTGAGATTGAAATGACATTGATGGATTTGATTATCAATAAAAATGATGTTTTTCTGAATTGTTTTGAATTGGTTGAAGTCACTTGCTTTTGATGAAAAATGGTTTTCAATAAAAGGTGTTTTATTGAAAGGATGGTTTTGGCATGATTTTTGCCAATGTGTGGTGTGTGTTCATGATGAAAATACGAGGCTTGGTTGAAAATGGACCTTGTGCTCAGTGCCAATCATTTAATGGCACATGGGACATTTTAGTACGAGGCTTGGTTGATATATAGCCTTGTGCTCAGTGCAAAAGGTGTAATGGAACATGGGAAATAATTACCTAGTGACGACATGGTAGATCGATGATAGACCTCTCATGAGTATGGAACTATCATAACTAAGAATACATTGTTGATTTCACCGGTTTGTGAAATGGTAAGGTATGAAACATGATGTTTGTGAAATGGTTCGGAAGTTTGTTTATTTATTTTTAAGGAAACATAATGTATGGTAAAAGTTGGTTAAACTTGAACTTGGATGCTTTTGATCATGGACAGTTTTAGAAAACTTGTTTATATTTAGTTATAAACTGCTTTGGTGAAATTAATTATTTTATAAAATATTCTTATATAAATGTTCATAACTCTTTTATCATAGTGGTGTGAGTAGAGAAGTCATTGGGGAAAACCTACTGAGTTTTATACTCACCCCAGCTTTGTCCCTTTGGTGCTTTTGCAGATGTTGTATTCTAAGACACATGTAAAGGTAAAGCATCACATTACTAAAGGCTCGTGATGATATTTGGGAGATTTTGTGGAGCTTGGAAATTGTGGATCACAGAGTCGTGGTGTCTTTTGAGAGTCTTGAGTTGTTCTTCCACTGTGTATTTTGATGTTTGGTATGGTCTTCTGCTAATGTGTACTCTGATGTGGTTTAAAATAAATGAAGTTGTTGATTTGTCTTTTATATTTTCATGCATCATATAGTGATTGGTTAATGAATGGGTTTATTTTCTTAATAGGTAAATCATCCCCAATTGTATTTGAAACCCTTCGGAATTTATTGACAGCCCTTGGTGTCTTGTTGATTTCACTTATGGCCAAGTAACCTTCACCGCCTCCACAAACCAATGAGGTAGGGGCATTTTGTTAAAATGGTATCAGCATGTTCGGTCCTTTCTAACAAGTGGTCATCGATGTTCATGATATTTGATATGAAATCCCTTATTTTCTATTCCTTTTGTGGTCATCATTGACATGATTAAAATTGTCGGAACATGAAATTTATAGTATAAAAGGACGTAGCTAACCCGTTTATTATGAACATCAACTTTCCAGGTTTTTGGCTACATAAGTGTTTTGGATACACTTCTAGAATGTTGGAAATCTCATTGACACGGGTTTAGCTAATGAGATGAGCATGACATGAATTGTAGAGGAATGAATTCCCACTAGGATTTCATATCTCTTTTAGAGTAATGAGTACGATTTTTGTGAAAAGTGAAAATTGTCAAAAAAATGCAGAAATTGTTTCCCATCGTATGATTTTGAAAACAAGTTATTTGATGTATTTTGAAAATGGATTGATTTTCAAAAAGTATGTTTAATTTTTTCAAAAATGGTTGAACATGGAAAAAGTTTGTTTGAGAACAATGTAGTGATAGTTGATGTGATAGAATTTTAAATTCTAAGCCAACAATGGCTAGAGTGTGAGATTGACAGAGTTTGTTGTTGGTTTAGAAAATGGCACCCAATAGGCGTCTTTGAAACCAACCCAAAGAAGCTGTAGTGAATGTGGTTTCACAGGAACAATGTGGGAACCAAGAGCTAGTTCAGAGTATTGGTCAAACATTTGGATCATACCATCTAGTTAATGAAGCAGAATCCACCGAACAATCAGGGCGATCCTGAACCCGAGAAGGCAGAGGTGTGGCTAAGCAGGATGAATCACATATTCCATTTCATCGGCACACTAGTAGATCTGATAGTAATGCTGGCAATGTATTTGCTTGAGGATATTTCTTGTTAATTTTGGGATTTATCGGTTCAGGCTAAATTGGATGAAGGCCTTACATGGGAGGATTTTGAAGAATTTTTTATCAAATAATTCTATCCTCAGATGTTCAATATCTAGAAAACGAAGAACTTATTCAACTTGAAACCGGAGAGCCTCTCTGTCATAGAGTATGTGTCTATGTTCATGAATTTAGTTTGTTTTTCATATGAGGTTGTGGAAACATCTTCTTTGAAGGCACACATCATAGAATCGGGACTAAGGTAGGAGATTCAATCAATGATTATGGTGCTTTGTATTACAGATTATACAGAGATGGTGAATAGGGAAACGATTGTTGAATGTGATATCTCAGGATCGATAAGAGGGGGAATGATGATACCCATGGGAATGAGTGGGAACTTTAAGTCTACAAACAAGATAAAGAGGGAATCCTATATACAAGGTGGGAGTGAAAATCATAACCAAACAGTGGGATCAGTCAACCTTCCTCCAGGACCCCAGAGCAAAGAAGGTTGCTGTCAATGTGGTTCGACTGATCACATGAAATGATAATGTTTAGCACCACTGAGAGCATGACACAATTGGAACAATATGGGGAATCATCAGCGATATTTTCATTGTGCTCCATGGTCGGGTCTTCGTGACACATCCCAGGTTTTGCAAGCATTGTATGCTTCGACAGGATGCGGACAGCAGAATCAATCTCGTCAGCATAACAGAGCTAGCCTTGGTGATTCTCTAAATTCCATGACACCTCAACCAGGGAAATCTCAACAAGGAAACAAGGAGAAAACTGCAGTGACGAAGCAATTATATGGAGCTGATCAGATGATGGTCAATGATTATTCTGGACCATCTATAATGATATGGATGTTGAATGGGAGAATCGGGGGGAACTTGGAATGTTGTTTTGATGCAAATTGGGAGTCACACCGGAGGCACACAGTTTTTCTAAACCGTGTGGCCAACCCATGCACAGTGTGTCTTGGAGGTAGTGGCATCCTTATGGTCAGTGCACATTTTGCCAAACTGTATGGCCAAACCGTGTGAGAATGGTGGAAGAGGCTGTAGCTAACACACGGTTAGTGCACAGATTGTCAAACTGTGCGAACTAACCATGCGTCCACTTAAACGAGATCTTATAAAAGTGGATATCATGCATTTTATCTCTTAAGTGAATCATTTTTCTTTTTAAGCGGACCTATCATAGTAATTTGTTCTCCTAAGGTCAAGGAGGGTTATCCCATCGTTCTGGAGGTTATCTGAAGTCTTCTCTTGGTGAATCGATGCCGGATTCTTGAGGTATGTGATCGTTCTAGTTCGGTTTCATAGATCTACTTAGATCTACTTATCATCTTCTCTCGTTTTTTAGATATGCGCATGTTATGGGTAGATATAAGTGTGTGGATGCCAAATATGATGAGATTTGGTCTTTTACGTGTTAGGAATATAGATCTAAGGAGGATCCTTGGTGAATCGGCCCGGTTTTCTTCTGCATTCTCTGTTTGTTAGGGTTTTCGTCAAAAACACGGAGGTAGGTGGATTCACTCTCAAATCCTCTTCATAGAACTGGATGGCTTAGTTTAAAATTGATTATTTGAAAGGTTTTGATTGTGAAAATCATGGAATAAATATTTTTTAGTGATGATTTATGGTTTTGATGAAATTGTGAAATCATGGTGAATTGTTGTGCAATGTGATTTGGATCTTTGAATTTTATATGTTGTTTTTAAATTATGAAATATCTGAAATAGTAAATGGTTTGATGAGAAATGGGATTTCAATAAAAAGGGTGTTTTATTGAAATGGTTTGAGGTTGAAATGACTTTGATGGATTTGGTTTTCAATAAAAACTGAGTTTTATTGAAATTTTCTGAATTGGTTGAACACACTTGGTTTTCATGGAAATTGGTTTTCAATAAAAGGTGTTTTATTGAATGGATGGTTTTTTAATAATTTTTGGGAATGTGTGGTGTGTGTTACAATTTCATATATGAGTCTTGGTTGAAATTGGACCTTTTAATCGGTGACAAATGTTTAATGGCATATGGAACATTTAAGTACGAGGCATGGTTCAAATATGACCTTGTTCTCAGTACAAAAAGTGTAATGGCTCATGGGAAATAATTACCTTCTGACGAATTTCGTAGATTGATGAGATATCGCCCATTTGTATGGAACATTCTTAACGAAGAATGCATGGTTGATTTCACGGGTTTTTGAAATGGTTGGGCATGAAATAGGATGTTTGTGAAATTGTTCAGAAGTTTTTTTGGTTATTTTTCTGTAAAATAACGTTATGGAAAAGTAGGTTTAACTTGTACTTTGATTATTTTGAGCATGAACGGTTTTGGAAAACATGTTTTTATTTAGTTATAAACTGCTTTTGTGAAATTGTCTTATATAAATTGTTTTTATATAAATGTTCCCAACTCTTCTATCCTAGTGGCGTGAGTAGGGAAGTCATTGGGGAAAACCGACAGTGTTTTATACTCAACCCTGATTTTTCACATTGGTGCTTTTTCAGATTATGTATTCCGAGGCATAGGTAAAGGTAAAGGATCTCAATAATAATTTATCATGGTGAAATTTGGGAGATGTTGTGGAGCTTAGAGCTGGTGGACCACTGAGTCGTTGTATCTATTGAGATTCATGGGTTGTTCTTCCACTGTGTATTTTGATGTTTGGTTTGGCCTTATGTTTTTGTGTACTCTGATGTGGTTTTACAAAAATGTAGTTTTTGATTGGTCTGTTATTTGATCACGCATCATATAGTGATTGGTTAATGGATGGGTTTATTTTTATAAAGGTTAAATCGTCCCCCTATTTTATTTGAAACCCTTTGGAATTTATTTCTAGTACTTTCCATCTTGGGGATGTCTCTTAAGGCCAAGTAACCCACACTGCATCTACAAGCCAATGATTTAGGGGTGGGGAGTTACATAACCCACATTGAAAACAAAAAACTATATATATATATAGGAAGAAATTTATTTCTCTTCCTTTAATTCATCTTTTTTTCATAGAAATTAATTTCACTATGACATTATCTTCTAAAAATAATCCACTTCTCTATTTCATTTAGAAATTGATACATTAGTAACATACCACCATTCATAGATGAATGAAATTGATCATTAATTACTCCACCGTCTCCTTCTCTTGATATCATAACGGAGTCCATAATTATCTTCATTGGTGATTTTGAGAGTTTCTAATGTTACAAGTTGTTAATAATATATACAGATGTCATATTAGGAATAATCATAATATCTAGAAATTCCAAAATAATTCCATTTTCGTTTCCCAAAATGACCACATTTTTCATCATATTTAGAGTTACCATATTTCTTCTTGTTTCCTTCAATTGTATAAGACCAAAAATATTAGTATGGGGAAAAATCATAATAATTTAAAATCAATTTAATAAGTATAAATAATGGGACCAACATTTTTTATATTACTCCATAGATTTTACATATCCCTACAGTGATTATCATATACTAACATCCTACATTGTGGTTTATTATGGAAATATGAATTAACCATTGAATAACCACCATGACCGCCAAACTAGGTGTGTTGTAAGGGCACTCTCACTGTGCTTCAGAATTATGGTTGAGATATACTCAACCAACTCTTTTGATGGTTATTTCTATAAAATTCATTTGTTCAAAACTAGATCTACTTTTATAGACAGAAATATATTCATTCATAATAAGACAATAGAATTTCATCTCTTCCAAAACAGTAGGATGTTAGCATATACTATGACTTTGCCCTATGGGTTTTACAAAATTTATCTAATAAAAATTATAAAAAATAAGTATAAAGTTATATTATTCCATCTATAGTGACCCGATCCTTTTACACATATTATTACATGATTTTTAACATAAACATCCAGTAATTTCAACCCTCAGATCGTGAGTCCAGTTATCATTAAAAGATATGGTTAATAAAAAATTGAATTGAAACTGCAATAATAAATCACTATTTTGGTCCTCTTAGTGGGATCCTAAATTAATTTATGCTCCTAAAACAAAATATGATATCCTATGTAATAAATTAAAGAATAATGGGATTTAAAAATCTTAGTAAGGGAATAAACATAATAAATAATCATAAATTGTGTGTCAAAGCTATAAAATGTTATCAAAAAAGTAATGCTTGTGAGAAATCACATTGTAGCCTAAGGAATGTGGAAGAATAATATCATTAAATCATATAAAATATGGTTTCATTATTTAAAATGACATAAACATGAGTTGGAGATAAATTCCTTTAGAATAACATTTGCTAGAAAAATTCCCTAAATAGATTTGGTTTACTCCCAAATACCATACATAACGTATCATGTTAAAAACTAATTACCCAACTATTTGGTGATCTATCTAGGAAAACCCATCATAACATACACATTATTATTTGTGAAAAAATGGAAATAAATAATTACTTATAAACATAATAATTACCCATGTAATGAAAATATTTACAAATTTCTTTCTCATGTCTTAATCAAAGGAAATTTTTTAAAGATTGAATTTGATAATTGTACTTATGAAATGTATTACCCACTCAGTGGAAGGGAGAATGGGATATGATTATATTTTATATTAATGTATAATGAATTTAAATGTAATATGTAACTTAAATTAATTATGATGTATTTCGAAAAGTCATTAAATTATCAAATGGAATATTGCATGAAGAAAAGACTGTTTTTATTTTGAACTCAGTTTTATAAAATCATAAAATATAAAAAAATGTATTGAACGATTTTTTTAAAATAAACATTGAAAATTATAATTTATGATTTAAATAATTACATTTTTATGATTTATTTAAATTCCATTCATGTAGAATAACTTTGAAGAAAATATTTATTTCAGGCTTTAGAAAACAAATCAAAAAGAAAATTGTTCATAAATCAAAAGACAGGTTAAATTTATTAAAAATATTATATCTGTAAAATATTAATTTAAAATAATTAATAAATAATTTTAAAAAATAAAAAAATATAAAAATATTTTAAGGAAATTATACATGTGGAAGAGAAATATTCCACAACTAAAAGAATATACAAGATTAGTATTGCATAAAACCGACCATATTGAGGTTTATTTATTCAATAAGGGAGGAAATGTAATAAAAAAATATAAACAACATTCATATATATAATTGAATAAAAATATATTTGGTTTTTGGAAATAATTCCATATTATTTCCCTCAAATGATAAATGACCATGAAAAATCTCAATAACAATAGTGGTTGTAAGATTTAACCTTTATAATTATGGTAACAATCAACTACATATTCCTGGATAAAGTAAAATGAATTGTAATATAAAATAAAATTATTTATTAATGAAATAATATGTAAATGTGGAATTATATACATAATATATAATAATTTACATCCATTACAAATAAATATTACTCAACAAAGGGAAATTGAGAAGAAATCCCTTAACTCATGTTCGACTCAACATGTAGCTACTTTTTGTACATGAATAATTCAATTATGATTATTATTTAATATCATAATAATATTTTTCATGGTTATTGATTATTTTAGATTATTTATTATAATTTTACAAGTCTTCACATAATCTATTATATTTATGTTAAATGTTATGATGATATTCATTCTATATATACAAACTGAGTTATATAGGTTGATAATGGTAATGGAATTCACAGTCACATAATTTCAATAATAATAATAATTATGTTCTTATCATATATATATATAAATTTTATTTTTGAAAAGCAACATGAATTATTTTTAAAAAAAAATGAACTATATTCCAATCAGGGAGACGGTTGGTAATTTTTACGCATGACCAACCTTTATATTTTACAAAAAAACATGTTGAAATTGGGATAACTAATATATTATAATTAAATAATGATAATTATATCATATATTCAATATTATTTATTTATATACACTTATATATACAATCCACTTGATGCAGTATTGAAAAACAAATTGCATCTCATCATAGAAGTTGTAGTCCACAAGTACGTTAGAATGAAATTATCAATCTCCAGTGAATGAAAATGTAAAAATATATTTGACATATAAAATTAAAATAATGAAAAATATTTCATTAATAATATATATATAAATAAAATAAATCATAATAAATATTTTTTAGTGGAGTGGATAATCAATTACAACTTCTGCGAGGCAGTATCCACTGGACACATACACAATGGCTTTTTCTATTAGATGAAAGAGGATATGGATGTTTGTAGTTACCTTATAACAATAAAATTTAATTATATGGGATATTTTTGTGTCATTATATTATATTGGTTGAACTATATTTTACTTTATAGGAAGAATAACTAAAATAAAATTCTAGAATAAAAATGATACATCTTATGTAACACCCCAAGCTTCCACGGTACGTTTTCCTTTGAATAATTCAATAGCTTGCATTGAACGCAACTTCGAGATTTTTACACAATACGTCCAATAAAACTTTCCGTTATGAGTAGTAATACCCACTTTTAAAAATTTTATAAATTTTATTTTTCAAAATGGACTTCATTTTTTTATTTGGAATTTCGAAATAAGCTTAGGGTGAATATTTTTAATTTTTTGGAAAACATTCCATTTTTTATTAATAGTGAAATACACTACGTTATGAGTTAAAACCAAATTTTTGTCTAACTAATCAATTATTTTATATATATTTATAATAGGTAAAAATATAAAAATAATACTTGTATAAGTTAATTGTAATTCATTGGAGTCATTTTATAATAATTTAGATATGTATAATTTTATTGGAATTTTTACTGTCTTTTACCCATCTCCTAGGAGCATTTAAAAATTATCATAAAACATAATTTTACAGCTTCTGTGAGTTGAATTTCAAATATCCGAGAGACACACTTTATTTTTGTATGTAAAATTTGGTTGAATAGGATAAAAATATATTTTTGGTGAATAGTAACTATTGACCTTTATTTACCACGGTTAAAAGTAAATATGATAATTAAAGGTAAAAGTTATATTATTATTACCCTAACACATTTCCTAATTGTATTGGATAAGTTTTATTTGTCTAAAAGCAACCTTATTAATAAAATATGATCATTTAGGTTCACTTGGATTAGATTAGGACATTTATTATTATTTTATTTAATGAAGAGTTTAAAAAGTTTAAATCGATGTATAATAACTAAACAATTTTAAATATAGGGTTATACATATGGTAAATTGTATTATAAATATTCATTAGATAGATAAAAATATTTTATATATAATGGTATTTTATTTCTAATTTTTAGACATTATATAATTAAATTTATTTACGACACGATGAAGATGCAGTAATTACCTTTTTAATGAAATATTAAAATAATTATATTATAAATACCCAAATGAATGTAAATTGAGACTTTTGATGCAATAAAAAATTTTTATAAATTAATATGACATGTTGGGGTTTATTAAATAATATTTTTTGAATTAATAAGGTTATTAGGACTTTGTCAAAAATCTATTTCTAAATTGTGTCAAAATTGACATAACTGAGTTTTTTAGAACAACACTATATTATTAATTGATGTTATATTCATAAAAATATATGGTTCTTTTAAAAAACATAGATAAGTTTAATATTGTGACCTTATCCTATCTAAAACCACTTTTATTCAAGGATTTTGACCCATCCCCACCTTAGCCTCTAAATAAATCATTTCAGAGCCATTATAAACTAAATATGAATTTATTATAAAATAATATTTTAATCTCTTCCTAAGGTTCCCCTCACCCCTCTAATAGAAGGGTACTTCCCCTTGTCTCAAATTCATACCTTAAAAGAATTTTGGTTCAGCCAACCCCTACTCAAATATCCTCTCAATTCTCCTCCCATCATCCTAGAGGCCTTCCTTTAGTCAGAAAGCCATCTTATGGATCTCTTTTGAACAAATTAAAAATAAGTACTAGAACAAGAGTTAAATATTTCAACAAAATTTTCAATTTATTTCCTTTTTCAACTTCTTATTTCTTTGTTGTTTCTATTATAAAACAATAACTCCATTATCTTATATAAACTGTGATATTATTATAAATATTGTACAGCCATATTCATTATTTTATCCATCCTATGAATGACATGTCACCATATGTGCATACGTACGGCTTACTGTCTTCACGTCGTGGTGTTATTTTTTATCCACACACATCATCAATTGGATGGTTATAATTATGAGTATAAATGATGAAAATAATAAATATAACATGATTATGATTCTATAGATATTATATACCATCCAATTATATACAATTATAGTATCAAATGTATGATATTGTTGCTCATGAATACCTATAGATTACCGTCTACATGAATGTGGTGAGATTAATTACCCATCATATCCATTCAAGACTAATTACTATTTGATGATTTAAAAAAAATTAAAGACTTAATATCATTCTGAATATCAATAAGATATATCCTTTCCATAACAATCAATACTTATGTAACAAAGAATATATAGGAAAACGAATCACTTAACACTTGAAACGATGATACTACTAGAATATCAGTGACAAAGTAATATTATAAGATTATATATGATATTATATTTATGTATATAGATTTTATATAATTTAATAACAATGTTTTTACTATTATACAGAATTTTAGCATACCATCGTCAATGGAAAAGTACAAGGTAAGGGTTAATTCCTCAATCTCATTATTATCAGAGAACGTTTATGTGTATGTATTTACTGGGACATACATATCACCGATACCCATATTTCATAAAAAAGCTTTCAAATTGCATATTTTATGGTTTTATGGGAGGTTATATTTAACAATTCATCATTTTAAAAGTTTTTATGATTTATCTTTCTAAACACTTTTAATTAATGTCCATGTTATTAAAATGATTATAATGTTTTATTTATATGGACATGAATGTTTTGAAATGACAATTATATTCAAAAGATTCAAAGTGGTATGTGACACATTTATTCAAAAATAAATTTTAAATGACCCCCTTTATAAATTGAGAGACTTTAAAATGATTTCATGAAAAGGGTTATTTCTTTCAAAGAATTTTACTGATCATTTTCATCTACGTCAACATCCATTGATGGATATTAAACTTGTTTGAAGTTGATTTATTTCGATACAATACTTCCATATTGTATTGAACGTTTTGTGATATGTTTGAATATGTATGTTTTATTTTTATATCATTCATGTTATATGGATAATGTATTGAAATATATTATTCTAGTTTTAATATGAGTGTTTATGTTATCGATAGATAGTTTCATATGAGGAATGCATTTAACATTGTAAGTGATGGGTGGAACCTGTTATAGGTCCTCGATGCTTCAGTTGGTCTCATTATACAAACTACTATCTTGAAAAAAGGCCTTAACAATATATTATTTTTAATCTTGGCACAAGGCCTTGACGATGTGGTTATGATGTCTGGAATAATCGATTCCATTATTATGAAAGTTTCTACTGTTATTTAATGAGATTATTCAACTAATAGAATATCCAAGTGAATATGTAAATGAAATAATTTTATTTTATATTTACAATAATAACTTGAAGTTCAAGTTTAAAAGGATTTTGTTTTAGTTTTACAAATTACCTTAAATGATTATGCTAATTTATGAATGTTTACACTATATTTTTTCATTACTGACCATATAAGAACACACCTTTCTGGGTTTTATTTTTTCCAGGATAAGAAGAAGTATATAATAAATTACATGCAGGGATAGTCTATGTGATTTGGCTGTGTCATATGGAGACTATTTTGATGTAGATTTTAATTTTCTAATATAATGTAAAACTTATGAATGTGTCTAGTATTTATAAGGCTACTATACTGATCTATTTTTTAGGGATTTGATCCCTTGTGATCATGCCAATGTTCTGTAATAATGCACCGACTCTAGGAAACTGGGGTCGGGGTGTTACATCTACATCAGAGGAAGTTTAGTTCCAACCATGGAAACTAGATTTAGATAAACTCTGATTAGAGCACATTACCCTAAGATTGAAATTGAGGGTTAGTATAAGAGAACTTACTAGAATATTTGTAATGAGGTGATTTTTGGAGTTTTCCATGCTAAACATCCATGTTTGGATACAAGATGGCAGAGGAGGCTCTGGCATAGATGTACCTAGGGGAAAACCCAAAGAAAATGCATTGAGCTAGAATCGAATGAGAACTGGTGCATGAAAACAGGCATTGCTGCACTCTTTGTTACGACACTCCCAGGGGACTTGCTTAGGATAATTATAATCTTCTTTACAAACCATTATGAAGGTTTCATGAGTATGTACATTCTCAAAGATAACATTTTTATGATTATGGATTATATCCATAATCAACTCAATTTATGTTAACTATTTTCCATGTTTGGAATTATGTATTTTGATTCATAAACTAATATATTTTATGTCATTTTATAGAAATGGCGCCTAGTGTATAGAATGAAAAAAAATCAATATTGGTAATCCATACAAGGATTTCCATCATAATCAAGAAAAGTATTGTGGAGATGGTGAAGAAACTTGTGTTGATCAGTTTGTCACAATACTAGGACAACTCACTCAGGTTATGAATAATCACCTTACCCTTATGAAGGAAATTGATCCATAATGCAATGGATCAATGTTATACCTCTTCATAAGGGAAAAACTGCCAAAAAATAATGGGAATACAAATCCATTGGAAGCTGAGAAATGGATAAGTTCATTAGAAAAAATATTTCATGATTTGGGGAGTAGAGAAAAGGGAATAAGTTGTCCTGACAGTTTATCACCTCACGAGAGATGCTGATCATTGGTGGTTGTTGATTCAAAATAAAAATGAAGAAGTAGAGGTATCAAATATTGAACGGAGAGTGTTTAATGATATTTTTATAGATAAAATACATTCCATGTGACCATCGATCGTATACGGAAAGACAATTTCTGAGTCTGAGGAAAAAAATGTTGAGAATGTCGCAATGTAAGAGGAAAACATTACAAGGATACCAAGTCATGAATCATATTATAAACGTAACCCCAAGAGTAATATTGATCATTTATTTGATGGGTTAAAACCATTTCCCCATTGATAATTACTCTCATAATCCTTCTCATCATATGAAGATATTGTATCATGTGCTATCAGGATAGAAAAGGAATTCTCTATGTCTTACTACTTTAAAGAAAATCAAGAGAATAATAGATCTACAGAACACTCTGTAAATGGAATTAAGGGAAATAAAGGAGAATTTGAATATCCTTTGGACAATAAATGTGGAAAGAAACACCCTGGTACATGCCTGATGGGAATTTGAGTTGGTTACAATTGTGGTGAAAAATGCCACCAAGCTCATGATTGAAAGGGGAAGAAAGAGGTTGTTAATGTTGAATGATACAATTGTAGAGAAATGGGGTATTATGGACGTGAATTTCATAATCTCCAAGGAATCAATCCTCAAAAAATTCCGTGGGATCAAGGACAATCTTATGCGATCACATCTTCTAAGGTTGAAACTTGGAAAGACATAGGGGGTAGGTAATTTAATGGGATCCTCAAGTTTAGCCAATGCTTTAACAGACTCTGGAGAATCACATAGCTTCATATCTTCCCAGTTTCTTAGAAAATTAGATATTTTCAATTTGATTTAACAAGGGAGTAGTCTGTCAAGACTCTTAAGGGAAGTATCACATTAATAAGGTTTTTTAATCAGTTCCAATTAAGTCATATAAATGTTATTTATCTGCGGATCTCATTTTCATACCCATGATTGATTTTGATATTATCATCTGTATGGAATGGATTTCGAACCATGATGTGAATATTTATTATAATAAGGAGGATAATTTTTTTTTATGATAATAAGGAGTACGTTATATTTAGATCAGATACTCCACCACCTGATTCTTATTTAGATCCACCCACAGTAGATCTACTAAATTCAATTATTGGGGAGGATGATAATGAAACAATTATGGGTGAGGATATGAATTTTCATATATATGACGTACCTATTATGAAAGATTATTATGATGTGTTTCTAGATGATTTCCTTGGACAGCCTCTAGAATGAAAAATTGAGTTTTCTATTGATTTAATTCCTGGTTCAAGGCCCATATAGAAGACCCCTTATAGAATGGCCATGGTTTAATTAATGGAACTAAAGAAACAATTAGAGGGATTGAGTAAAAAGGGATTTATTCACCCCACTTTTTCTCTATGGGGAGCCCATGTCCTTTTTATGAAATAGAAATATGCATCTATGTGGTTGTGCATTGACTACAGGGAGATCAATGCTATATCAATAAATAACATGTATCCCATGTCTCAAATTGATGATTTACAGTAATTCCTTTTGGGCTGACTAATGCACCCTTAATTTTCATGGATCTAATGAAAAGAGATTTCAAGGGATATCATGATGAATTTTTAGTGGTATTTGTTGATGATATCCTTGCATACTCCAAAATCTACGAAGATCATGAATATCACTTATGCACAGTTCTGAAAACACTCAAAATAAATGAATTATACAGGAAGATTAGAAAGTGTGAACTTTGGATTCAAGATACTTCTTTTCTTTTCCATATTATCTCTAAGAATATAATATTTGAGGATCCTTGTACGATTAGTGGAATCCAATAATGGCCGACGCCGATGAGTGTAACTAACGTACATAGTTTTATTGGTTTAGCATGTTATTATTGGCATTTCATCCATAATTTTTCCTGATAGGCTAACCCATTAACCAAGCTCCCACGTAAAGGGGTTATTTTTTTTGGAAAAAAGAGTGAAAAGAATTATTTGATTAATTTAAGTGAATATTAGCCAATTTTATGATATTGACTCTACTATATAGGAATTATGGGTTAGTTATTTATAGTAATTCATCAATGATTGGACATGGGTGAGGCCTTATGAAAAATTATAGGGTTATTTACTTTTCATCACGATATCTGAAAATTCATGAGAAAAAATATCCTACTCATGATCTAGTGTTAGAAGTTGTAATCATTGCTTAGATGATTTTGATACACTATATCTATGAATAAAAATGTGATATTTATAGTGATCACAAGAGTTTGAAGTATGTTTTCTCTTAGAAGGAACTCATCATGAGTCAAAGGAGATGGCTTGAAAAACTGAAAGATTATGATTGCACAATACACTACCTCCCAGAAAGGCAAATAAGGTGGCAGATGCTTTGAGTAGAAACGATTATGGAGTGTTGAACAAGATTAGAGTTGAAAAGGATTTTATTTTTAGAGATCTAGTGAAAATGGATATGGGAATAATCCTGGTAGGTGAAACATCAATACATTTTCAAATGGTTACCAACCCGTCGTTAATATAATTGATAAAATGATATCTTGCTCATGATGAGGAGTTTCAAAAGGAAAATAAAGATGTGAATGAGTAAATATTGATTGACTTCATATATGAAGATGGGATTTTGAAATTTGGGAAGATACATTGTGATCCTAATATAGCTGATCTAAATTGGGAATTTTTTGATGATTCGCATAGATCCTCTTTCTCTATACACCCAGAGAGAACCATGATGTATATATATTTGAAAGAACATTTTTTGTGAGACAACATGATGAGGGATATTGCTAATTTTGTGTCAATATGTATAGTTTGTCAACAAGTGAATGCTGGAATGTAACCTCCTGGAGGATTCATGCAACCTCTTCCCATAACTAAGTGGATATGGGATAATATTATGATGGAATTTTTCATGGGACTACCAAAGAATCATAGAATAAATGATGAAAAATGGTTCATTGTTGATCTTCATACAAAGTAATCACATTTTCATGCAATAAGAGAATATTTAACACTTGAATGTTTAGAAAGACTATATATTAATGAAGGTGTAAGATTTCAGGGAGTACCCCGATCTATTGTTTTTTATTGTGATCCACAATTTACATCATGATTCTAGAAAAGTCTTCAGAAGGACTTGGAAAATAAACATTGTTTGGTCATTGCCTACCACCCTCAATTTGATGGAGAATCGTAACAGATTATTCAAACCTTAGAAGACATGTTCAGATCCTGATCAGTTCAATTTGAAGGTCTATGGGATCAAATATTTACCTCTGGTATAATTTTCCTATAATAATAACTTCTATTAAACTATTCATTTGGCACCATATGAAGCATTATATGGATATAGATTCCGTACTCCAACTTGATAGGATGATATTGGGGAAAGAAAACTCGCAGGACCAACCCTTTTTGAGGAAACTGTGGAAGTGGTGATGGTTATTCAAACCCACATCAAATCAGCTCATATTAGGTAGAAGAGCTATGCTGATAACCAAAGTAAGGATTTGTAATTTTAGTAAGGAAATCATTTTCTCTTGAAGGTATATCTATGGAAGGGAATTATATGATTCGGTAAGAAGGGTAAATTGAGTCTTATATACATTAGACCATTCGTAAATATAGTACTAATCAGGGTTGTAGCCTATCGTTTGGTGACGCCTCCAAGTCTCTCCAAAGTTCATGATTTGTTCCACGTATCACTATTGAGAAACCAAATGCATGACCCAAAGCATGTACACACCTATGAGAAATTTGAACTAGAACATGGTCTATCTTATTGAGAACAACCTTTCAAGATTCCTGAAATAAGAGAATAAGTGTTGATAAACTAGACAACTTGTCTACTAAAATTTCTATGGAGAAACCATGAGATGGAAGAGGCAACGTGGGTACCCGAGGAACTTATGATGAAGAACCACAAGTATATATTTATTTAGTAATATTTTAGAAATTTCAATGACAAAATTATTTGAAATAAGGAGTAATGTAACACCCCAAGCTTCCACGATATGTTTTCCTTTGAATAATGAAATAGCATGCATTGTACGCATCTTTGAGATTCTAACACACGGTGACCAATCAAAATATCCATTATGAATAGTAATACCCATTTTTTAAAATTTTATAAAAATTATTTTTCAAAATGGATATCATTTTTTGATTTGGAATATTGATATTATCTTAGTGTGAATTTTTGGTATTTTTCTGAAAACATTCAATTTTTCATGAATATTGAAAAACACTACGTTATCTGTTAAAACCGCAGTTCTATTTAAATAATTAGATTTTTTATTTTAATTTTTATTAGGTAATAATAGATAACTATTCCTATATATGTTCAATGTAATTCATTGGGGTCATTTTATAATAAGTTTAGATATATAAAATTTTATTTAACTTTTTACCGTCTTTTACCCTCCTCTTAAGAGCATTTACAAATACTCATAAAACATAATTTTACCGCTTATGTGAGTTGAATTTATAAAATACAAGAGACCTGGTTGATATAAGTATGTCAAATGCGGTTCAATAAGATAAAAATATTTTACGGTGAATAGTAACTTTGTCTTTTATTTAACACAGTTAAAAGAAAATAGGGTAATTGAATGTTAAAAAGATATTATTATTACCCTAACATGTGTCCAAATTATATTAGATAAGTGTTATTTGACCAAAACCAACATTATGATTAAAAAATTATCCTTCAGTTATACTTGTATTAGATTAGAACATTTATTATTATTTTATTTAAAAAAGTGTTAAAATAATTTAAATCAATATTTAATAACAAAACCATTTTTAATTTTGGGATATACATAAAATAAAATCTACTATAAATATTGATAATAAATATAAAAAGTTTTCATAAATAATTATATTTAATTTATAATTTTTATACATTATATAATTAAATTTTATTATGACATAATGATGATGAAGTAATTACCTTATTAAGGACATATTAAAGTAATTATTAATATAAATACCCAAATAAATGTAAATTGAGACTTTTGATGGATTACACTAAATTTATAGATTAATATTATATGTTAGGATTGATTAAATGAATTTATTTTGAATTAATAATGTTATTAGGACTTTATCAAAAATCAATTACTAAATAGAGTAAAAATTGAGATAAATTAATTTTGAAAACCAATACTATATTATTAATTGATATTATATTACTAAATATCAATGGTTCAGACAAAGGACATAGATAAGGTTATATATATAAAAAATAAACCACATGAGGTTCTCTTGGATATTTGTAGTATATTTATTATCCATGTAATCTAAAAATACAAATAGACGTGTTAAATGTCAAACTATTTAACAAAGAGATAACTCTAAATGATAAGGCTAATATAGTGACCTAAAACTATCTAAAACCAATAACATGAGTGGATTTAGAACCATCCCATCCTTATCATTGAAATAAATCATTTTTTATCCATTATAAACCGAATATGAATTTATTATATAATAATATTTCAATCTTTTCTTAAGGTTCCTCTCACCCCTCTTATAAAGGGGCACATTTATTTCTCTCAAATTCATACCTTCAATACCATTTGGCTCAGCCAAAACCTGACCAAATATCCTCTCAACTTACCTCCCTTAATCCTATTGTCCTTCCAGTTAGTCAGAAAGCCATCATATGGATCCCTTTTGATTAAATCAAAATGAAAAACCCGACGAAGAAGTAAATATTTCATCACCTCTTTCAAGTTATATTATTCATACACTTCCTCTATCTTTTTTGTTTACAATCTAAAATAATAACTCCAGTACCATCTATATACTGTGATTTTAATATAAATATGGTTCAACCATATTCATTATCCTATCCATCATATGAATTACATGTCATCATACATGAAAACGAATGGCTTACCGTCTCAATGTCATGGTGTAGATTGTTATCCAAACACTTCATCATTTGGATGGATTTAATAATGCGAATAAATGAGGTAAATTATAAATATAATTTTTTAATGATTCTTATAGTTGATATACAACCCAATTATATACTATTATAATATCAAAAGATTGATATTTTCGCTCGTGCGTACGTACAGATTACCGTCTCCACGAACGTGATGAGGTTCAATTTCCATCGTATCCATTCAAGACTAATTTTCATTTGATGATTAAAAATAATGTTTAATTACTTAATATCATTCTTAATATGAATAACATATTTGATATAATATTTATGTACATTATCATTTTATAATTTAATAACGATTTTCTAACTATAATACAATATTTTAACACACCATCGACTAAAGAAAAGTATGTGGTAAGGGTTATTTCATAAATCTCATTATTATCCAAGATTGTTTATGTGTAAGTATTTACTGGGACATACATATCATCGATACACATAATTCCAAAAAAGATTTCAAAATGAATATTTTAAGGTTTTATGATAGTGTCTATTTATCTAGATCATCATTTTAAATGTTTTAATGATTTATCGTTCTAAACCCATTTAATTAATGTCATTCTTTTCAAAATAATTTTAAGGAATTATTTATATATAGAAGAATGTTTCTAAATGATAATGTTGTTGAAAAGTTTCAATGTGATATGGGACATTTTGATTCAAAAATCCCTTCTAAATGACATCCATTATAATTTGTGAGTCTTATAAATGATTTCATAAAAAGGGGAATTTATCTCAAAGAATATTACTAATCATTTTCTTACATGTAAACATCCATTGATTTATTTTAAACATGTTTGAGGTTGATTTATTATGATACAAATATTACATAGTGTATTGAAGGTTTTGTGATATGTTTGAATGTGGATGTGTTAGTTTTATACCATTAATGGTTTATGGGTAATGCATTCATATTTCATATGCTAGTTTTAATGTGAATGTTAATTTTATGTTTATACAATTTTAAATGAGGACGGTATTGGACTTAGTAAGTGATGGGTGGAGCCTACTATTGCTCCTCGATGCAGCAATAGGTCTAATGAAACAAACTAGTGTCTTGACAGAAGGCCATAAAAAAATATTATTTTTAGTCTTGGAACATGGCCTTTACTATGTGGTTATGATGTCTGGCATTATGCATTCCATCATTATAAAAGTGTCTATTGATATTGCATGTGATTATTCGACTAGTATAATATACATGTTAATATGTTAATGGAATTATTTGATTTTATCTTTCCATATTATGCTGAAGTTCATTTTTAAAATGATTTAATTTTAGTCTTACAGATTTCCGTAAATTATTATGATTATTAATGAATTCTTCCACTATTTTTTTATCCATACTGATTATCTGAGATCACCCCTTTCTATGATTTATTTTTCTCAGGATGTGAAAAATTATTTTATAACTGAACTGCAGTGATAGTATATGGGATATGAGTGTGGCCTATGGAGTCTATATTGTTTTAGTTTTTCATTTTATGACGTAATGTAAAACATATGAATGTATCTAGTATTTCCAAGGCTACTAAACTAATCATTTTCTCAGTATTTAATCCCTTCTGATCATTCCAATGTTATGTAATAATTCACCAACTCTAGTTTACTAGTGTCAATGGGTTACATATTCTATAAAAGACTCCATGGATTTTACCCAAAACACTTCTTATGGTTGTTTTATAATTAGAATAAGGACATTTAATTGTGTTAATTAAATTAAATAATATATTTTCTATGTTTTTTATGAACAAAACCTCTTTTTTTGGGTGAATAAATGAGCATAGGAGGTTCTCTTTTATATATGAGAAGGAGTGTAATTTTTATAGATTCCCAAAAAAAATCAATAATGGGATGTCAATGTCTAAGGATTTAATCACAATAAAGTTATCAATAATTTAGTGGGGCAAATATATTTTTTATACAAACCTCAAATATTAAAAAAGAAACATTTTTAAAGAACATTATTAATTTTACCTTTATTGTTATCAATTTTAACCATTTCATTCCCCATGATAACTTTTTTTTAAAAAGGTATTTTATACATTAAGCCTAAAAAAATTACCACAACAAAACATTTATTCCCTTTGATTCTATATATGAAATAAAATTTATCAATTATTAATCTTTTGTTTTATGGTAACTGTGGTAATAAGATTTTATGTTTTTACGATTCATTATCAAAAAAATATGATTAAATTGTAACCTAATATTAAATATTATGATTAAAATATAAAATCCATTTTATAAAATTTAATTTAATAAATGGGTATATTTTGAGTTAAAATTAATCAAACTAAATGTGATGAGAATCCATTTTTCAAATAAATAATTCCCATGTAATATATAATATAATATGAACTATATGATTAGAACAAATCATTATATTAATTTCAATTAATATAAATAGATTTATATTTTATATTATTCATTGAAATCATTGAAAAATAATTTTTTTTAATTAACTAAAATAGATTAAATTAATTCAATTAAAAATAGTTTTTACAAATCATCATTTTTAAGCATAAAAATAATATTACTAAAAAATCATGTAAATGAAATATTCAAATAAAATTAATTATTTAATTATAAATAATATGGTTCATATTTAATATTAATACCAAATAAAAAAACATAATTGTAATTTTTATTTACATTATTAAATGATATGTAATGCCATCATTTTAAAAAAAATCATAATTTTCAATATTCACAAATAATAAAAAAATATACAAAAATCCTAAAAATTCACCCAAAGTTAATATTCATATGATTCTTCCAAAAATGAATTTAAATTTTTAAATTTTAAATTTTAAATGTTTCACAAATTTATTATAATATTTTCTCACAAAATGAAATTTAAACCATTTCTTAAGAAAACATTTTTTCTAAAGAATAAAATGCCTTCATTAAAAATTAACTTCTTATTTCCAAAGTATTTATCAATAACGCTTTTTGAATAAGATATGTATATATATTTATATATGTATATATATGTATATATCTCAAAATGTATTCAATCCAATTCATATCTTCAAATTTATTATGTGAATTATAAATGTCATATTTAAATAATAATATTTCATCATTTATTAACGTTTTTATTGCATGTAATATATAATATAAAACAAGGTTTTCATTTAAAAATATTAGGTTTCTATAATTCTTCCCTACATAGAAATTATGTACTTGATTCGGGTACATATATTGTGTTCATCATACATGGAATGTATGAAAATAGACATCCTGGTTATGTATACCGAGTACATGGCTTAGCTACACAATCATGGTTAAACAACATGTGGGTTCACCACATGACATGTTATATTTATAATGGAATCAAACCCTAGTAATCGTATTAAAATATGAAACATTATACGTGTTCCACTTGAATACATAGTGTACGGTCCATATTTTCACATATACCAAACCATCATCCTGAAAAATCTATAGGTCCATTAATTCCACTGAAAATTATACCATTAACCTCATTAAGTCACTAGAATCAAAGGGAAACATATCTATTCATTACATTAAATCCTCTGATAGATAGAGAAAAAGTTTATATAACCCATGTAGGTTCAATGGTTACATTCATCGCTCAATATGGTCCCAGTACATAGAATCATCAATTCTATTCTATCAAGACATCGACCTATCTATATGTTTTCAAATCCCAAGATCATTTTCACAACTATCATGAGTACTATGGTCTAATCATCCTAAAACTTGTTTGTAAGTGTCCAATAATAGACCCCATGGGATAAAAATTATGAACAAGTAGAATAAAATAGATATTTTTTGAAAAAAAAAGATAGATAGATGTTATCTCTAGAGAACCAGTATAATAATCGTAATCCTAAAAAAGGGAGAAATAAAACTTGAGAAACATCGATATTCATTGTGATTTAATTTATTGTAATAGAGAACATGATTTCATAGTAGAAAAATTTAAACAAATTTAAAAATATAATAACTCTGAAAGAATCAATTAATAATGATCTGTAATATGATTATTCATTAGACATTGTTGAATATGATTTTCTCTTGATATTTCATTGTTTTTCAACTATGTTCATTATTCATGTCATGAATCTCCTCAATTTTTTTTCATTGATCCACGTTCATGTTCTCGTCTATTAAATAAAAAATGGCTATATACTACTCTCTAATATACCAAATCTATATAGATCATGCTAGGTTATATCCATGGTAAAAATTCTCTTATATATGTGTCTCAATTTAGGCATTTAATAAATTAAATAAATACTTTATTTTATATATTTGTTTCACCTTCCCATTACTACACAACAATGCATCATTTAGGATAGAAAAATCTTATATTGTGTATAGGAAAAACCCTGTGTTATAAATTTGAAATTTTTTATATAATTTAAATCTAAGGATCTGATCAAATAGATTTAAATTTATTATATTATATATACTATCTAGGATATAAAAAATTAATATTTTTCTCAAATTGATTAGAGGTCCCAACAATACCCAAAAATTGACACCCATTCCAGTATAATACCAATAATAATTTTTAAAAATAATCAACAGGTTTAGTAATTAAAATTATGGTTGTTAACAGTCCCCATTATTAAATAATTTTCCCAAAAAATAACCTACTTGATAATGTTATTGTATTTTCCCCTATTTATATTCATACTCCCAAAAGATCTCACGGATGTTCATGTGATGCCATGGCACCGAAAAAGGAGGGATTTATCTCCCATGAATTATCCTAGACTAACGATCCAAAAAATACAACTTGTACACTAAAATGGTGGATTCACCCTTGATGTAAATCATTCTATAGTTAATATCATGTTTTTGGTTGTGTACATATCAACACAACCATTTCATGTGGAAGATATCATGTACTTGGTCCATTTGTGGTGGTAGGAATCATTGATAACCCACTATAGAAACTACAATGATTTGATGAACCATACAGATATATTTATACCCTGACCAACTCTCTACAAACATCATCCCAACTCTAGCCCAAAGTGTCTACAACATCGATTTTCATAGGAATTATGCGAAAATGGTGGTCTTCACCCACTACTATATTACCTGATCTTTCCTTTTTCATTATATGCCCTTGATCTGGCCCCATGAGTGATGAATCATGACTCTCATAACAACATAAGGGTAACTGAAAAGTTCATATAAATAATGCTTTAATAGAGCTATATATGTAGTATAGTGATAGCTATTATCGTAAGAACACTACACTTAGGGTAAGAAATCCTCCCAATTCTAACCATGGTCTACTAATAGGATATTATACTTATATTTTGGGACCTCAAGGGGTTATGGAAAGATTGTAATGAACTAATATTCTAGGTTCACTTGATTACTGATAAAGAATCAAGAACTGAACTCATTTTTATCATGTAACATACCCAGCCACCAATACTAACGTTGGATATCCTGGTACATAGTGTCCACTCTTGGAAATACCTACAAAAGTGTGGTATGAAACTTCTTAATAATCTTCAAAAGATTGAAAACATATATTACATTCTCTTATTGAAGGGGTTTGATAAGATCCCCACTATTAGGGAAACGTTAATGTTCATATCCTATAGATATCTTGTATAATAGATCAACCTATGTTAACTAATAAAGAAAACCAAGATAGCCCAATATAGTAAAAAGGGGCAACATGGAAAATTGAAACAATTCACACGTATAAAAAAATAGGACTTAAAACCAAGGTACATTACTAAATAAATAGATAGCACTTGATCCATACAAAAAAATAATAACTGGATAATCTAGAATGAATAAATTAAAAAGTCAAATAATTCTCAATGTCACAAATAGTCACCTCCAAAGAACACAAAACCAATTAAAACGGCCACAATAGATTCCAAAATAATATACTATTTCAGTCACTTTATCTAAATCATCCAATAAAACATGTAAAACAACTCAATGGAAAAAAATCAGCGATTGATAATAATATATATTATGATACATTTACAGTGTTTATACATTGTAAACTATCAAGAATGTAGTATTTTTATTTTTTAAACCGAAAAAAATTCTAATAATTTTCTTCATTCCAAACCAATTTTATATCATTTTCATTTGTGTTTTCATAAAATATTTTCATATTTAGTATCTAGGAATATGAAAATATAAGTAGAAAACAATATTCATATATATTCACCATAATGTAATCATGTAAACACATATCCATGAAATAATCAATTATGTACAACCATGTGAAACAATCTTATGTCAAAACCAATGATCAACAGTCCATAAAAAATCCCTTATTTTATTAATATAAATAAATGAAGAAATAACTCTTTATTTGGCCCTAGACTATTGGAATAAATACTAGTTATAAAATAGTCAAGACATGAAAAATTTAGTACTAAATAATATCATGTCCAACCATAGTCCTCTGATATATCAAAAGTAACCCCTACAGGTGCCACACCCACTATGGTGAGCCATTTCCCAATCCTAACACACATATGGTTTCAAATGTTCCATTTTTTAAAACCATTTCAAAATCATGATCTTGATAAAAAAATTCCAAGAACAATACAATATGAATTCGTTTTTTGAATCCCATTTCTAAATCAAAAAAAACAATTCAGGCATTTTGTAAAACACCTTCTGTTAAAAATCCCATTTAAAAACAAATCCTCATTTAAAAACGCACATCATTCCATGAAATACATTGAATGAAAAAAATCACATAAAGTTAATTATTAAACTGGGAAATTTATTCATGAATAGTGTTCAATTAATATAAATAAATCGTTATATATGAATACCTACATCACATCAGAGGTTGAATATTTCTTCTTTGACAATGGTAGTTGGGAATGTGTAGATATATTCCTCACAATCCTTGATTCACAAGAAAAAAATAAATACATGATAAAACAACCTTTATATCTAGAATAAATATCCTCTAAGGGATAAAATATATGATAGGATAATGGATCAAGCATAGTTCAATAATGAATAAGGAATACATGGCCAAAACCACATTATACATCGATAAGATCCATTATGAATGAAAATATTCTACCTGAATCCAAGGGTAGAGTCATCCAATTCACTTGAGATGTATAATAATGAGAAAATATAAAATTGGGTAATTATTATAATTTCATAAGGGTAATGAAAAAGGGTATAATCTCATTCTATAAGAGTTTTTAGATGGGTCACACCATTTTATAGGGATGGTCACACAGTTAAATAAACTATTTTCCTTTAAATTACATCCCTACATACCATTCTATCTAGGGATTCATGGTCTAAACTAGAGGGATACAAGTTTATATATGTCATAAAGAAACTATGAAATAAAACTCTATCCTTCCTCAAAAAGCCTTCATAGTTCCCTAGGCATGTCACATGATTAGTGTAAACAAGCTCAAACCACGTTGAATGCCACTGCAACCTCAGAGAGGCTTACTACATGGTTAAATTACTATTAATCTATCTATTCACCCAAACTGTACACCTTGATATTTATCCACAAAAACAAAATTTTTAACCATTAATTCGATATTTTTTTGGACCATGAAGCAGAAAAATAAATGACCAAATAAGGAATACATGTGACCCAAAGGGTGTCATAACTCTCCCTACCACATGATCTTTATTTCCACAGAATGTCCTCAAGGTATTAGATCTAAAATTAGATAAGGAACATACTCTCTCACCAATTATTTGGGAATCAAGAACTCATTTCTATATTATACACACTACCACATTACCTAGAACAACGGAATAATTTTATAGCATTGTATCTTATCAAATAAATCCATAAACTGAAATTGATTCCCAAAAATCTTGGTATCAGGATCAAGATCAACATACATCCAATCATCCTCATAGAATGAATTTTGGTGATACCTTATCTTCATGGAATCAGGAAACAGTTTGTGAATAGTGGTCAAATGTTAAAGTAATTCCAGTAGATATCCCACATTCATGAGCCGATCCTTAATCTCCAAGGGTCCTAAAATCATTGGGGCTATCACATAATACATACCCAACTAGACAAGTCCCATGTGAGGTGATACTATATGAAAATACCAATCGCCATCATCAAAATTGTGATGGAGATTATTAAGGTTCTTATAATATTTTTGATAGATCTATTCTATGACCAACATCATCTAATTCAACCATACTTTTTTCTCAATATATATAATGAAAATATAAAAAAATGTTCCATTATCCCAACGCTTATTAGAACAATGGATTTAAACCCAACATCCCATATGACACCTCATTGGAAGATATCATTATCATATCCAAATAAATATTATTATTGTGAAATTTCACCAGAGGAAAATGATTTTCCCAAGATCCACAAATAACATCCATGCAAGCCCATATATTATTTTCAATAATCTATATAGTTATCTATATATTTACCTCCTTCTATGGATATAAATCCATTCTCAATTTTAATTATGAACCCTTCACCTCTATCAAAAATTTCTCGAAATAGGATGTGAGTGACTAGTCTGTATCAAATACAACTACAGAGCGATCCATCTGATGTCTTGCTACATCTCAGTCACATGTGTATCTAATCCATAACACTTTTATATCCTCCTCGATAAGTATAATATGAGATGATTTCATAATTTGATAAATTATCACCCAAATTTTTTCCTTCCCATTATGATTAAATTTGAATTAAATGATGTAGTCTATGGAAATATCATCCCGCAGTTATTTGAGAATGGGAAAAGTTTCAAACAAAACAACAGGTCTATAGTGTTCCACATTAATTTTATTATAACTAAGACACTTCCAATCAAAAAATGTAATTATCTATAACATACCTATACACCAATTACACAGCCTTATGTAGTGATATATATTATTAACACAGGGGTGTAAAAACCAACATGACCAATGGAATCATTCCATCAAATCCTACTTCAATGAAAATGGAACAACAAACCTGTTTAGGAAACACAAAGTTCCACTGAGATACTGGGAGCACTCACTTGAGGACTCCCCAATGTAAATTAATTTACCCAATCAATGAGAAATAATCTTCATCACTTCCTATATTATAACATTTTCATCAAAATATGTGTTATCATTTATTTAATGCAAGAACACATATCCACTAAGCTCATTCACTCATATTCTCATCTCAAAAAATAAACTCATTAGTGACATGTCCTCAAATAAATCGTTAATGGCTTGAATAGATAATTTTATACTGAAGGAATCTGTAACCAAATTCATTTTCCCTGAAGCGTACAAAATAATATCTTATATATATTCGGGATATTACACCCAGTGTCTGTATTTTAATTTCATTTCCCCTTGAACAAGAATTTATTTTACGATATTGTGTTAAAAATGCATTGCAAACTTCTCCCCGTGTAGATAATGTGTCCAACATTTAATTTCATACAATAATACATCCAACTAAGGATCATGGGGTGGATAGTTCTTCTCAGTAGAGAATAACTTGCAGGATCCATAGCCCACCAAAAATTTCCACTACATCAAGACACATATGATATTAGAACTAGAAGCATCATATAAAACATTACAACTTGAACCTGGTTCAAGAAGAATGAAAACTGGTGTAGAAGTCAAAATTTTATTTATCTAATGAAAATATCTTTTACTTTTATCATTCTATTAATAAATTATATCCTGATGGGTTAAAGACATCATCAAAGATGCGATCTTGATGAAATCCTGAAGAAACCATCTATAATAACCAGTGAAAACCCAAATGCCCAATATCAAAACATTGTTTTTATGATCATACACGGATATAATATTCTGAATATTTTTAAAATCCACTAATATAGCCTTCTCAGATATCATTGGCCCAAGATATATTTTTTTGGATACAATGCTCAAATTTTGAATGATTACCATATAGACAATGTTAACTCATGGTTTGAAGAATGATACCAAAATGGTCCATATCTTCCTCCACTTCCTTGGATTAAACCAATATATATTCCTTGAAAAAAATAATTATTCAATCATGATAAGTTATCAGGTTCATATAATCCATAAATGCCACTATATTATTAGTTTTACGGAATGGCATAACCCTAAATTGGGAATTCCCATATCAGATCTTAAAAATTTTCTTATTTATATCATATTTTTCAAATCTCGACATATTTTAACATTCCTAATATTAAGTAATTGAAATCCAATAATCCACTCAAATCTTTCCAATTATTTCACCATTCATAATTAAATAATATTTTTACGTAACAGTTACCCAATTAACCTTTCCATAATCCACAAACCGTCAGAGGCTTCTGTTTGTATTCATAGAAAATAGAACATGTGGAGACAAAAGTAAAAAAGAAATAATGAATAAATCCATTATCCTATATATCTTCATAATATTAACTATGTTCCACTAACTCATTAGGTTCCATTTAGTAACATGGAATATAAAGGGAATCATACAAAGGAGCAGGTCAATGAAAAACAATACCTCGGTTTATGGAGGAAAACCAAAAAATTCATATGTTAAGACCATGGGGTAAGTACACATAACTACATAAATGTTCCTACCAAAATAAGGGTAAATTGAATCCAACACCATCTCTAAAAACTAGCATTATATTAACACTTTATAATGGAAAACTCACCCCACCCATCCTAATCTAGAGTCTCAGTCACCCTGAAAAACATGGGTGACTCAATCAAAATATGCAAATAGAACCATATGATGATAAAAATCTATTCAGAATAATGTTTTTCATTCAATACATACTATGTATCAAGATAAATATTTCTATATTTAGCACAATAAAATCATGTATTACATTGTAGTTGGCTATCATTAACCAGCAAATAAAACAATTGAAATGTTGTCTGATCATATTTCCCAATGAAATGGAAATATCCGACAAGAAAAATATAAATATTAAAACAATTCTTAATACATAATATATAATTGGTGATATAAAATCATTATTATCACCCATATAAAAAAAATATACCCACAAAAAAGTAAAATTAAACATTGTACCTCAAATAATAGTTGACCCTACATTAGTTTCATTTGGATTAAACAAAGACAAATAATTTTTCATCTATAATATACATATGAAAATACCCCTTTAACAATGTATTAGATGCACCAAACAAGGAAATATCGTTATGGACCAATAAAACCTTGGTGATAGTGGATCATCCCTTACTTCTCTGCTATATCATTTCAAAAAAATAGTTTAGATAGCCTGATAATCCAAAAAAAATTATTAGTATTATAATCTTCTATAATGTTATGATTGGTATGAACATTCATTACACAATAATTGAAGTCTAATATAGGTTTTCATGTAAAATAAAATAAAACTAGTCTTTATGAAAATATAATACCATTTTGATTCCCTTTATAACTAGAAGATAGAACCAAGCTAACAAGGACACCTAATAACCCTCCACCAAAAAATGTCTTCACATCTATGTCTACATTATCCAGATCATCATTTAAAATACCTCTATGAGGTTCATATGGAACCTAAGGGTCATAATTCAATATAGATACACCCTCAGTCCCAACTCAGTCCTTCAACCCTTTAGATACTCATTTGTGACAGGCTTTAATTCATGATAAACCGTCGAAAAAAATTATGTGGAATAATCTATAAATGTATGATTCCATTTCTAAATGGATAAAAACTCATTTGAATTCACCGAATAAATAGTCTCAAGTTAATGGATAAAATAATTTCATGAAAGATGTACTGGTATGATCTTGATGAAAAATATTTTACAAAATAGAGTCCTACTATTGTATTCCTTGTCTGTCGAGCATATACCTAGAAATACCCACCATAGTTTCCTAAACAGTCTTTGATAATTTGAAGATCACACTAATATTTCCAATCCAATCCTTATATCCACGGGGTACCCGATCACTATTGAATATTGGTAAATGTTTCGTAGTAAATTTATAGACATAAAAAACTACTCATCTATGGTTCCCAACACATTTTTGGCCACGAGTATGAGTAGTATTGATTACCACTTCAACCAATGAAGGGTCTACTAGATGATTCTAGAGTTGATGTTATCTCAAATCATTCTCTATTAGGTTTGGATGAAATAATCTCAAAGGAATTTTATATTATGTATTAGATAATGTACAGTCAGTTTTAGACCATATTCTATGAATTTGGAACCAACATCAATAAAAAAATTCCATACTTTATAAAAACATGAAAATAAAATAATTATGTATCATGTGAATAAAAAATAGTTTTTGATGAAGGAATAGGTCCATTAAAATAAACATCAAATAATTTTAAATGAAATTACATGATATTCTATGTCTCAGGGATTGTAAAAAATTTCTGACTACCAATGTTAACTTGAGATCTGATAAAAATGTGAGTGGGCCAAGAACCATCCTGAACATACTACATGAATTATAATCATCATAACTCATATATACCCATTATATAGAACCAAACTCATGTAATTCAAACACACTTCTAGATAACAATCCATCTTATAACAATTTGTATCAAACCACACCGAGTTAACTATTCAACCCACCTGATCTAGCCCATCACAATGGTAAGGTGTAATATGGAAAGTAGAAATAAGTCATTAATATAACCAGAAAACGACATAACACTATAGTATGAGATGAAATATATAGATACAAATAATCCCATAAAAACCTTGCCAAATCAGTAAAAATATAATTCATAATTAAAACAAGAAAAACAAGCCTCTTGTCACTAATATTCACCTCCAAACCATCCTATAATGAATGTATCTACTATAAGATAATCTATCATGCTGTAAGATACTCTTACCTCAACCTGATTTTGGAAATAAAACTACTACAAATGAAAACATAAAAATTATGATGTGATGAAGAATTCCATTAGTATTCCACAGTAGAGACTACAAAATTTATAAAATCAATAATAAAATAGATATAGATTTTAAAAAATATATTTTTTAAACTAAATTTTTAAAAATATGAACCTAATTTCATATAATTATCTTTTGGTTTTCATAAAACATTTTCATATTCAAAATAAATTAATATGAAAATAAATGTGATAATGTATAGATGTATGTTTACATACTATAAGGAAAACAATTAAATAGATATCAATAAAATAATCAATCATGTGAAAACATATGATACAACTTCACGTGAAAATATGTGAGCGCCAATACAAGAAAAATTACATCATTTGGTAAATACACTATAAATGTAAAAGAACATCATATTGGTATCTATCCTATAGGAATACATAGTATAGAAAAATATTATATGTAGTAATAGTGGGTATCGACCAATATCATGTCCTGCCACAATCCATCGATATCTCAAAACTATCCACTAGTGATGTCACACACACTAGGGTCACCCATTTTTATTTGTCAACGCACCTAGGGTTCCTAATGTTTTATTGGAAAAAACATTTAAAAACCATGCTCACAATTAGAAAAATCATTTCAACAAAAATCGACAACATTGTTAGAAAACAATTCCAATTAAAGATCACAATTGAACCATTTAATCAAGATCGTGGTGTACAAAACCCTTTTTTAAAACAAAATCCATTTAAAATTGAATCTTTCAAGGAAATACAATAAAAAAAGAATCAATTACAATAAATGAATAACTTAATGAAATTTATAAATATAAATATAAAATTAATAGAGTTAAACCATTTTATTGATATATCTACCTCAAAAAGGAGGTTTAATAATATTCCTTCAGTAATGAAAACATGGGAAGAGTATATGAGGTCCTTAAAATCCCAGAACCAATTGAACACATCAATCCTCCAAAATGACACCATATATATGGAATAAATCTCCCTTTTAGGTTACACAATACATGTTGAGAATAGATATATCATAGATCTATAATGATGTTGGTAAACACGAGTATTGTGAAAACATACCTCGATGAGATCCCTCAATAACGAAACAATTTCATCCAGAATCTATGGAAAGATCCCACCAATACATTGGAGATGGGTAATTATGTTCCAATATGTGATTAGGGGGTGATTACACATTAAAATGACCATAGTAAAAGGGTAAAATATCATTACTAAATTATTTCAATGGGGGGTCACATGGTTTCATATGATAGGTTGCACTATTATACTAACTATGTATCATAACCATAAACCATTAATTTCCATTATAAAATAAGGAACATGGTTTTCACTAGAATGCCTCATGTTGACATTAACCAAGTTCCAAAAATTAAATACCCTTTTAGATCACCCATGAAACCTTTTATTTTTCCCATGTAATGTAAATTTTTTTTATAACCATTATCAAACTGTGAAACACACTAATAGAACCACATAATAGATTTCTACGTGGATTCCATGTGATTGAAATAACAGTTGTACATAAATATTTTCCTTACATCATTTATTCAAACCCCATTTTTTTCCACATATGTTCCCCTAAATCATCATAGAAATTAATATTATAACACCATGTATCGACTTGGAATACCTATGACCCATAGGGAGTCACAAATATTCCCACCATAAGTGATATATATACTATTAAAGCCCTTAATATCCTAGATCTGCAAAAATAGAAATTCATTACTTCCTAATAAAATATTCACACTCCCATGTCTCCTAGATATCTCTTCCATACATATATATTATCTGAAACAAGGAAATCCTATTATAGCACAATACTTTATTTTGGTGATCCATAATGTGAACTGGTTTCACAGAAATGTGGTATCGGGCTTAAGATCAACATCCTCCTAATCCGTCATAAGGGAATGATTATGGTGATACCCCTTAGTTGGGATACATGGAACAAATATTTATTTTATTCAAATGGGATGGTATATCCAACAAATATTCCATCATTCTAAGTCACTCCATAATCTGTAAGGCGTCGAAAAACCACAAATCCAAATTACCTTGGTTTCCCAATCAATGATGTCCCATACAATGTGAAGCTCTGTGAAAAATCAAATCTCTAACCTCAAACTATAGTATCCATTGATGGTGTTATTTTAATGATCTCTAACAGCTCATGTGGCTTTACTAGTTGAATGAAGTTTTTATTTTACATCTCGTTACACAAAAAATCACATTCAATGTATCCAAACTAATAATTTATCACACGATAAAGAAGCAGTAGATTCACGTACATCGAAGGAAGTAAATATGATCATATAAATATCCGTGTTCAGTTGTATATTGGTTATCTACTTCACCTCCGACTACGATAATGAAAACATGGATTTCTTACTATGTTCATATTCACCTGTATTTCCCCTGTTGAGAGTTTAGACTATTCCGAGATCATAATATTTAATTAATTCCCTCTTAAACATCATGTTTTGATCAACAGATTCTTATTGGAACATCCTTGTCCATATGAATGTACATCGCTTATGATTCTGAAAATCTAAATTTGTTGATCTATGTGAGAGGTTTGTTACAAAACTATGATAATACACAACAAAAGAAAGATGATATCTCGCCTTAGTCACATATGGGATGGTTTCTAAATTAATATAGAGTATTTCATCAGTGTATCCAAAGAAATAATATGGCCTTGGAAATGAGTTGTACAAGAATGTGTGACCATATAACACGTTAGTGTCACCTTTCATATAAATCTATATTGCTATTTCTCATTGAGAAATTTAAGCTCTGTATTCAAGTTCCAGGCATGAACATCCAATGATGTAGTGTGTATAAGAATGTAATTTATTAAGAATTCATTGAACAAAACAATTAGTATTTTGAAGATTTGTTTTATGAATCCCCGTGTCATTATTGGGGAACTTATCACTCAAAAAAGAGTCACCATGAGATCATAATTCCCATTGCATCATCAGAATGTCATTTGTAGTATATAATCTCAATGTACCCATAACTGGTGATGTTAGACTTAGTTCAGTATTTGATAACCAACATATATCATTTAGTTGGTTAATTATATCAGTACATCTATGTAATGGAATTATTATTCTTAATATTTAACTCATTAAAGAATCAATAATCACCACCAATCCACATGATGACATGTGGATTTAGGACAGAAAAATTTATCAACATAGGGTAAAATACTAGGATTGATGAATCCTTTATCTATGTTGTCCACATCAACAGAATTATATATATATTCATGGTTGGGTCTTTAAAATATACTATAAATGACACCATATAGGTTTTTGGGTGAATTTTGATGAATCATTTGATCACTTCTCGTGGGGTAGTCTTATAATATCATCTGGGAAGACATCCCTATATACCTCCACTACCATTAAAAATCATTTCCCTAAAGAGTCTACTACACCAAGCTTCATGATCACCATGTAATGAAATATTTCTCGTGGTTTCATGTACATGATCCCCACATCTCTATTAGAATATTCTCCATATATTTGATTATAAATACTGACCCATCTATCCGTATGAACATCACATTTCTACGGTGAAAGACTATCATTGAATATGCTTCTTCAAACATTCCCATCTCATGGATAACAATATAAGGTTTAATAAATAACTTTAAGGGATCCCAATGAAAAAAATTCTTTACTATAAGAAAACATAAAATAATATAATATGGGAGATATGGTGTAATCCCCACTATTAAAAGTCTATAAATACATTTGATAGCTTTTTATATCTATAACATATCATGATAATTCACCAAGGTTAAAACAGATAATGGAATGACTCATGTCTATGACTATCACAACTAGTGTTGAAGATGAGAAGACAAAAACCATACCTTGATTAATCTCTTATGACTCTCAATATTGTGAAAATTCACGTTTAGATAATCAGGATGTTTTCTATTTTAATTCAACACATGGTGTGTTCCTACTAATGGTTTTGTTAGAAGCGACCCATAACATCACCCTCACCAGAATTCTTCTCCCCTCAGAGAACTATTAGCCACATTTCAAGCATTACATATATTTTGTCTAACCTGGCCACCCCAAGAGGACACTTATCATGTTGTCTCCTCAAAGATGGTGATCCATCCATAGTTATCCTATCCATAGATTCTCTCGTATATAACAGTAATACTTCTTGTAACCATGCTGATCAAAATTATAGCATCTATTATCCCTTGGCTAATTTTATACTTGTCATTATCCATATACTACTGATCATAGTGATTTATAATGATTATTCGGAAAGGATTAAAACACCATGTACTACCTATCTAGAATTTATAATCATTATTTGAAGACTCAGATCAATTGTACTATATGTCAGCTCTAGAAACCTGATGTTCCTCCCCCAAAAATATCTCCCTTACCAAGGCCCACTATAGTAATTCAATATTTTTGGGATGAAAAAAAGTAAAACTACAACTTGAATGTATTTACTATAACCTTATTAAATATCCATTAATGGAATTATCCATCTTACATCATATCAAGGGATTAGTTCATGATATCAATAAATTGTGTCGCATAATCTACAATAGTAATATCACCATGTTGTATATCCAACCGCTTCTATATCTGAACTAAGTGGAAGGATGAATGTTAGTACTCTACAATGATAAATTGTTCAAACATTATCCAAGTGATCATTTCCAGATCATGGGTCTAGGTAACCATACTCCACCAATTTCTGAACACCCCATTAAAAAGTATTTATCTATATTATACCTCATGATTGGTATTGGTCTGCACTAGTCAAAAGATGCAGACAACTGACTCCAGTTGATTCTCAGATATTTGATGATATGACTAATGGATGGTAAAATTGTTTACTCATACTAAAACTCTCATAGTGTGTCTATACTATGTAAATCATCCTCCTTACCTTTTGGAACTATCACCTACTCTATATAAATAGATTCCCACACTAATGCTACATTAGTGGGTTTTAATCAAGACTCAAGGAGTGTCGAAACCATAAGTATCCAAAACTGAGGGTCTTCCCAAATGACCATCCCTTTGGTGGAAGCCCCATCCATGAGATGGTAATTATGATGAATCTATTTTGGAAATCCTACAAGCTATTATCATGGATTTATCAAATAATTATTTCATGATGTCCAACTATTTGATGAGTATATCAAGGGAGATGGTTATGGAAAAAAATTGAATTCAATGACCCATTCTTATATAGATTATGTTCTATTGAATCCATTTTTCCGACACCTAAACATGTAGAGTTGATAACAAGGTAGTCAAATTCCTACTCTATAGATACATGAGAGGTCGCACTATCCATAGGTTCTATATACTAGGAGTAAAACTTGAGACATTTTCACACTATTTCCTTCTGTTACCCACCAATACACATGACACATCTATCTACAAATATCATAACTAGGAAGAAAATGGCTATAATACCACAATATCATAACATGGGCCACTAGGGTCCCTCCTAGACTGATAGTAACTTGTGATTGACACACCAAGACCTATTTCAATTGGATTGGGGTAGAAGTCTAGTGTTGAGTTGGAAAACACACATTATATAGGCCTTTGACTATAGAAACATTAAACACAAACACACTCCACATTACTCCAAAAAAAATGATAATTAATTAGTACTGGGATTAATTTTGTTATTTAAATACATGAAGAAACACTGATGAATATATTAGAATAAAATAAATAGGGATGGTTTAAAAATGATCTAAAATACAATCCATTCATTTCATCGTTGAAATGTTAAAAGGAAGAGAAATTTACAATCATGATATTTATAAAATGACCACCCTATATGGTCACTGCTAATCGGTACAATTAACACCATCGACAATGAATCCCAAAATTTCCACTATCTAATATCATATTATTTATATAAGACATGAAACATGTAGAAAAAATCCCATACAGTGGTGAGTAAATACATATAGAATAGGATCCCTGAAATGAAATAATAAATTCTTAAATTTAATGGTCATGTATCCCATAATATGAGATTATAATACTACTCCAATGGATGATCTAATCAAAGACACCAAATCTAAGAGAGGTATGGGATATATATCATTACATGTAGTTTCCTGGAAAATTATTCCCATATATCCATGTTTTTGTTCGTCCCTACAATAAGTATCCAAATGTAAATATCATTAGATCTATGGTAGATTCATGCGATACTAATAAAACATCATGATCTGGGGGTGTTGACCTTGTATTATAAGTGGAACCACAAATCTCTCAGCGAATGATGATGAAGAGGTACTATAATAAATATAGGATACACCGACTCTATGGGGAGTATAGAAAGGATCAATCCATCCTATGACATTATAATGGGGAACCATGCACTTGACCATGCATTCCTCATGGGGGTCGACAACCCAATGTATCTCCATAGATAACAATCAAGTGTTGACCATAACTATTGATGTTGTAATAAGAGAACTAATCATACCACCATTTATTGTTTCTCATATGTCAAGACGATGTCACAACAATTTCATCAGTGGAACCATTCCCAAGATATACTAGTTATTGTTATAAATCTTATTCTGTGATAATGAACTGATATTGAACATAGAACATATTTGAAATAACTAAATAGCATGTCCTTGTGAGGAATTAATGGTTTTCTTCAGATAATATTCAATGATATGTCCCTCAATTACACTCATCATGTATATTTTTAATTATATGATAATTCAAAAGGAGAAATCAACATGTGGGATGAACCAAATATTATGAAATAAACATTCTTGTTCATAGATTTATTTTCGAATTTGGGTACATGGATTTTTTCCAAGAAACATGGAAACTAGGAAACATGAACTATCATATCATGTATATACAGTATTTTACATGGCTATATAGAAAAGTCCACACAACATTTTCGTCCACCCCATGGTGTGTGATATTTATAATGGGTCAATACTCTAGCTATCATGTAAAACAAAGAATCACAATTTTATTGCAACACAATACATTGCATGCGTTCTATATTTTCATAAAAAAACAATCCTGCTGAATAATGAACATATCTATTGTTTACAATATAAATATTTTTTCCCTCATTTATGCCCTATAGATCCAATAGAAACACTTTTTGTCAACAATTTCATGGCTCTAGATACCATAAATAGGGATTTCCATCATCAATGAACAAAATTTCACACCAACATCACAAAAGAGTTTTATAATACATAGAAGCATAATAGTATATCCATCATTACAACTTTTTTTCATACAAAATATATTGATGAAATCTTTTTTCTCAGAACCATAAAAAAATCATATCGATTAATCATGCTCAAACTATTCTTGAAATGTTGAATCATTTACTCCATAGGCCAAACATGAAAAGTTCAATGAATGATGGATGGAGATATGGAATTAAAATTACTGAATAGAATCAGACATTGAAAACCCAAATACAAATGACATAATAATATTATCCTAATGAAGTGAACGAAAAAAATAACATCGAATAATATCTCAAGTATTATCAGTTTGGGGATGGAAAAATGGAATTCATAGAAGAAAAATTGAATCTATTCTAGGAATTCAAAAATAGGGGAAGAATCAATAAATAATGAGACCTTCCAAAATAATGGACCAATATTTTGTGACGAACACATTTTCTAGAAATTTCAATAGATATTCCACTACATTAGTAAATCATAATACAAATCTCCTTGATTGATAATCATCGATCCATGATCATAATATCATCTATAAATAAAAATCAAGGCTCTCTTATCCGCTCTTATATCCAAGGATTTTGAGGCTACCCAAGGGAATTTAAAAAAAACTTATTGTGGAGAGGAAATCATATGCATTTAAAAAATTAAATAATTTATTTAACAAATTTATCTATTGCACCAAAAACAAACGAAACTATAAAAGAATTATAGTTTACAACAAAAAAATATATTGTTCATTGGGTAAACCATTTGTTTTGAATAAAACCATTGTCTAATATTTTAATTCTAAGATCAATTTGAATTCCATTTAATCCAAAATTTCATAAACATATGATATAAAAATATATGATATTTTTATCACATTGATCACAGGGTCCTATAATACCAAAACATGAATTACAAATTCGAAACAAATTCTAGGTTAAGTCATAAAAATATATAAAGTGTTTGGAAAAAATTGAACTATAAAATTATTTTTTCAAAAAATTAATTAAAACTAGTTTTTAGTATTCTATAAAATATTTTTTAAAATAAAATATTTTATATTTGAGTTTTTAATCTTTTTTTAACAATTATCTATTTATTCATATTAAATTTCTATCATTATTTTATTCAAATCTAAACATTTCTATATCATAGGATTCAAAATATCATGTAACTAGAATATTACACAAGAAAAGTATCATTAAATTTCTCTATAACGTCCATGATTTATATACAACAGTATGAAGAAATGTTAAATGTAACAAACCATGTTTTTATGGACCTTTTTTTGAATAAATTAAATTTTCATTTATGTATTAAACAGAACTAAGTCAAACGGTGCTTTCAAATGATAAAAATTAGTATGTTACATGGAACATTGACTAATGGTATGTTACATGAAATGACAACATGGAATATGAAAAATCATTTTATTGTTATAATTATTTAAATGAGATAATTATATCTGTAACATCCTAGTACCGGAAGCCACCCAGAGGCGCCCTGTACCCAGTTGGTCACATGGACTAAAGTGCATTTCTTCGACCGTCAGAGGCTTCCGACTAGCAGTGAGGGCCTTGGATGTGATCATGGGGAAACTATGCCCTCATTGGCAGAGTACACAGCGGAAGAGGAAAAACAAATAACAAAAATAGTAGAGACAGTAGACATCCAGAAAAGTGTAAACATCAGAAGAATAATTAATAAAAAACTAGAGAAGAATATATGTAAATAATGAATGATACATATATGTCTAGGAAAACAACCAAAAAAGTCACAATGCTGAATACAGTACTAAAAAAAGTATAAAAGAAAAATTGATGAGGAACTCCTCGACATCGCAAGCCTCGGATTGGTGACATGCTCTCCAGCTCCAGTGCAATCAAGAACCTGAAGTGGAAGGGAACTTTCCCTTATCTATACCTGCAACAATATAATATGTTTGGTCCCAAAATCATGACCAAAACAGGGTGGGAGACAATGTCCCAATAGAAAACCACCCAAAGATATGTGCCTAACAGTCATTGAATATATTGCAGGTAAAGTGCAGTAAGCTATAAATAGTAAGCACTAAACATAATGATACATAGAAGTAACCGTCCACAGTTTCTAGCATATATTCTACAAAACAAGAAACAACCTCTCAAGAAACTAAGACAAAAAGGTACCCTCTAGGTAGTTCTCACAGCCTAACCCCTAAGGTTCAACCTACAAGTACTAGCACCACTCTGGGAGGAACAACAAGTCTCACCCCTCTGGTTCAGATGTAGAAATAATAGACTCTCTGAGGAAGAACTCACCGTTAATTCCCCCTATATTCCCGTATTGTACAAAAGACACTCTAGGGAAGCACTCAATGTCGATTCCCCATGTGGCCCGTGTTGAGGAACTATAGACTCTCTGAGGAAGCTCTCAACGTCAATTTCTCCTATGGTCTCGCATCGTAATAATGACACTCTAGAGAAGCCCTTACATCCATTCTACCCATGGTTCACTACACTACGATCTCACAACCTTGTGTATGATAAACATGCATAGCGCGCATATCGGCCCCATTAAACCTCAAAACTAATTGGCTATCATTTTAAGGCACAATAGCAATACATCACATCAGTTCCACAATCCTACAACCAGGCATGGAAACTGCCAAAATGCCGACAAGAAAAACATAATGGAAAAACATCCAGAGTACGATAAAATTTACACTATTCAAAAAAAATTACCTCTACTCAAGAAATTATGCAATGCAGGAAAACAACAAGGGAAAAACAAGAAACACACAATACCTCGTTCAAGGGTATTGGTGGAAATTGCACATAATATTCCATAAATTCCTACAGAAAAGAACAAACCACCTACCTCAATGGTAAAAGAATGATATACATGAACCACGATGAGAGATTCTCCTTAGAAGGTCGAGCATCGAAGAAAACATTAAAAATGCTCAACCCAGGATATCTTGATAAAAAAAAGAGAAATTTTAAAACAAGGCTCCAGGAGAAGAGAGAACTCACCCCGGTGATTCCATCGCAATCGATGGCGGCTGAAACAGATATCAGACGGAGGCTTGGAAATCCGTAGAAGTAATGTGGTCATACGGGTCGCTCTCAGATGTATAACCTGAAGAAGAAGGGTGTTTTGTCCATCAGCTGCGACCCCGGTGCATTTCATGAAAAAAAAATACATGGTGTGTACTCCATTTTTTCGTACTCTGCTTTAAGCGACCTCCACATCACCCCTACACACTGTGTGTGTGTCCTGGACATGGCCAACACATGGCCTAGCGCAACAAGGGAGCACACGGCTTGTACTTAAAAAATATATGGCGTGTTCTTCAAAAATTTCCAGAAACCCCATTTTTCTCAAATACTCCCTGAAAAGAAAAACATACTTGAAAAGAAAGACTCGGGTTCTTACAAACTTCCTCCCTTAATGAAATTGGTCCCCGAATTTCCCAAACGAGGCGGAGAAGAAGAAACCTAGAACTGCTCTGGCTACTACGATTGTATATCATCCTCCCACTACCAGGTCTTGTCTTGTACTCGCTCGTGCTTCCATAACACCTATATTAGAGGAACAGACTGCCCATGGAGAACCTTCTTACTACAATCAACAATCCGGATGGATTCTCCACAAAAGATGCATCCACTTATAGCTTAACTTTCTTAGGCTAAAAGATATGATACGGGTCTGAAAGGTAACATCGGAGATGAGAGATGTGGAAGACATCGTGCCTGGCCCAATACCTCTTTGGTAACTGCAATCAATAGAAAATCGTTCCAATTCCCCCCAATAGCTCAAACGGCCTGACATACTGCGGTGAAAGCATACCCTGTCTCTGAATCCTCTTGTGTCCCAAACACGGTGCGACACATAGGAAAACCAGATCCCTAACCTCGAACTCCAAAGGTTGTCTCCGCTGATCAGCATTAGATATTTGTTGAGACTGATTTGTATCCATCCTCTTCGGAATCAACTCTATCTACTCAGAGGCCTGCTGAACAAGTTGAGGTCCCAGCAAAGCTGGATATCCTTCCTCCATCCAACATAAGGTTGATCAGCATGGTCTACCATATAAAGCCTCGTAAGGTTCCATCTGTATAGTCTTCTAAAAACTGTTGTTGTCTTCAATTCCACAAGTGGGATATGCTTCTCCCAAGAACCACCAAAGTCTAGAATGCATGCTCAGAGCATATCCTCAAGCACCTGGATTGTACGCTCGGACTGGCCATAATTCTGGGGATGATATGTTGAACTCCAAAGTACTTGTGTAACCAAAGCCTTATGAAGCTCCTTCCAGAACCGAGATGTAAAGCGCACAACCCTATCTGAAACAATTGAGTGTGGAAGTCAATGAAGAAGTATAATCTCTAGGATGTAAATTCATCCCCGATCATCAACCCTGAAGGTCTACTTAATCAGAAAGATGTGAGAAACCTTCGTAAGTCTGTCAACGACAACCCAACCAGCATCGTTCCCTCGAGGTGATCCCCGCAATCCGGTCACGAAGTCCATCGCAACATCGTTCCACTTAAACTCCGTAATGGGTAACTGCTGTAAAAGGCCTGATGGTCATTGATGCTCCACCTTCACCTGCTGACAAGTTGAACACCTCAAGATGAAACCAAAAAGATCACTCTTCATACTTTTCCAGCAGTACTGGTGATGAATATCCCGATACATCTTGGTGACACCCTGATGAACATGCCAAACATCAGAAAGAAAATCCCACATCAACTATACGTGTATGTCTTCTGGCACCCATACGTGTCCCTGGAAATGCAAGATCTCATCCTCTATCACTTTGCATCCAAGAAGAGGGTCGTCTACTAACACACTCTCCTATAGGACTAAGCCTTCAGAGTCTGATAGTTGCCTCATCCATACCTGATCATGTAGTATAGAGGTAACAACTGTAGAAGATAGGAAAGATTGTCCTTGTCTGTCGTGAACCTCTAGATGCATCTCAGAGAACAGAGCCATAAGCTGCCACTCTTAGTTGGCCTCTTGAACTGTCTGAATCTGAGTTTTCCTACTCAACGCATCTACCACTACGTTTCCCTTACCTGGCATATAAGCAAGCTCAAAATCAACAGATTTGAGATACTCGACCCACCTGCAATGTCTCAGATTCAGATCACACTGTGTGAAGATGTACTTGAGACTCTTGTGGTTGGTGAAAACCACAAAATTCTATCTTTGAAAGTAATGTCTCCAACAGCCCAAGGCATAAACAAAAACTGCCAACTTCAGATCATGAGTCAGGTAGTTCCTCTCATGTGGCCTCAACTGTTGAGACCCATATGAAATGAATCCATCTCCATGAATAAGCACAACTCCTAGCCTGATTCCTGAGGCATCACGATAAACAGTGTAGATCATTCCTGGATCTGGAAAGTCTAGTATCTATGTGGCGTCAACCTTCCCTTCATCTCCTGAAAATCTGACTCATGAGAATATGACCATAAGAACATTACCCCCTTCTTGGTCACTCCGGTCAATGGTGCTTCTAGGCCTGAAACTTCCTGAATGAAGTGTCTGTAGTATCCAACCATCCCTAGGAAACTACATACCTCAAGACCATTCTTCGTCTGATCCTAGGAAACTGAAGCTCTCACTTTTTCTGGGTCCACGGATACTCCTGCCTCTGAGATGACATGACCCAAGAAGTGAATCCGGTCCATCCAAAAGTGGCACATCGAGTGATTAACATAAAGCCGATTCTCTCTCAGTGTACTCAGAACGATCTCAAGATGAATATCATGGTAATGTCAAGTGTGAGATTACACCAATATATTGTCCACAAAGACCACGAAGAAGGAATCCAAGTAAGGATGGAAGACTCGGTTCATTAGTTCCATGAAAACTGATGGCGCTTTCTTGAGACCGAACGACACAACTGTATACTTGTAGAGACCATACCTACTTTTGAAGGCTTTGAGAAGTATATCTGATGGTCTAACGCTCAACTAATGATAAAAGGACCTCAAATCAATCTTCAAGATCACCCAGGCACCTCGAAGATGATCAAAGAGTTCATCAATCATTGGCAAGGGAAATTGGATTTTGACCGTCAACATGTTCAACTTTTGATAGTCCACACAGAGCCTAAGGGTGTTGTCTACTTTCATCGCAAACATGACAAGAGAACCCCAAGGTGAAGTACTGGGTCATATGAAACCCTTTTCCTTCAACTCCTCCAACTGCATCTTGTGCTCCCACAACTCAGGTGTATCCATCCAATAGGGAGGAATGGACACTGGTGCCGCTCCAGGAATGATTTCAATAAAGAAGTCAACCTCACATTCTGGAGGAAAACCTGAAAATTTCTCTTGAAAGATGTCCCTGAAATGATCTACCATTACAGGAAATTCCAACTGTGATGTACCCTAGTCATCCAGATAATGTCTAGCAATCTGGGTCGTCACCCTTCCTAGCCCATGATGCTTGAGTCATGCTCGACTCCCTTGAAAAACACACTCACCTCTATGAAGGAATGATTCACCCTCTAGAGAAAAGAAGCTCACCCTCCGGCGATTACAATCGATGACATCATGGAAAAGAACCAACCAGTCCATTTATTGAATGAAATCATATCATGTAATCTCTATGACATAGAGATCCCATAAGAAACGATTCTCGGCAACCGCGAGAGGGAACTCTCTGCATTGACCTAAACTATATGTACTCATCTCCAATGGTGTGTCTCGTGTCAACATGTCGGTAGAAGAAAAGATACAGATCCCAAGGCTCTCTATGGCAGTAATAGAGATAAATCTATTCGTAGCAGTAGTATCGAAAAGATCTAAAGATATAACTGAAGATACTGAGATCGTACCTCGAACTGTGGAAGGTCAGGGATCCTGCTCCTGATAGGTCTACTCCACATTAAAATTCTGGCCTGCCCTGCGGCCTTGATACCCTACTCGACCACTCTGAGATTGTCCTCCCAACTGGCGCTGAGTGACTGGTGAATAACTACCATGGCCATGACCTCCACCTCAGCCCGAACAGCTGGAAGAAGCAAAGTTCCTCGACTGGCGAGAAACCGATGGTGATGCTCCTAAATGAGGAGACATGGTTGACCCCTGTCACCAGCTACAGGTGAGAAAACCTGGAAGAAATGCTAAAGGTGACCCATCTTTCCGCACGATGCACTCTACTGGATCTCTCTGGCACTGCGGCCTCGTGTTCCCTTCCCTTCCACACGGGTATCATACATCTTGGATACCCGAAGAGGTATCTCGCCTCCTCAGATCACTGCACATAGACTCTATACGGTGCTTCATTTTGTCGACTGGAGGAACAATAGCTCTTGAAGCAGAATTGCCCTGGATCACAGCTCTGGAGTCTCTCAGATTGCGCTCCACAATCGACGACTGGTTGATGCTGGAAGTGATGGAATTCATCTTGAAGATATTCACCTGCGAGCCAATCCCCCGCCTGAGACCATCCTCAAATTTCCTTGATAAAAACACCCCACTTCTATCACGGAGGGGTGTAAAGCACTGTAGCTCGGTGACACAAGAGGAATACTCCATAACAGATAGTGTACCTTACTCTAGAATCATGAACTCCCTGGCTCGATCGGCCCTAAGGGTCTCCGGGTAGAAGTATACAAAGAACAAGTGTTGGAGATCCACACAAGACATAACCTACTGATGACCCGCCTGTGAGATCATGTCCCACTACCTATTGGTGGAGTCTCATAGCATATAGGTAGAGAGCTTGACCCGCCACTCTAGAGGTGTTTCCAGAAGCACAATGATAGTCAGCATGGCTTCCATCCATGACTCTGTAGCCAGTGGTCCCCCTTCCCTTGATAAAGTCGGATTATGCTACTTTGGAAAACCCGCGTCAAGTCTTCCATAGTCGTGGAAGGAGGCGGTGATCCCTGGAAGTTCTGCATCATCCTCATAAATCCTTCCCTGAACTGCACATCAGCACATGAAACAGTTATGACCGCCGGTGCCAAGGCTGGCCCAACTGGAGGATCACCAAGAGGTCCCTGATCAGCCATATCTGGTGTCTTATCATTTCATGACAACTGACGTACAACCAGAGGAATTCATGGAGGAATATCTCTCAATGATTAAAAGCGTTCCTTATATTAGAATTAACAAGGATAGAAAACACAAGAGTACAAAATGGAACAGGCGAAGGAAACATTCATGTTTACAAAACCCGAGTACATGTCATGTATAAAAACTACACGGCGTGTTTACTTAAACTACTTACTTGGGAGTGTACCCACACCCTACTGGTCGTGTAACACCTCAACATACACGGTGTGTTGTCCCCACCCATGTCATGTTCTTGAACTCAAAACCCCTACCTGAGTATCTTTACATGGCTAACCCGCATGGTGCAACCTAACCCAAGAATACAAAGTGTGTTCTGAACAAACACAACGTGTACTAGAAAAGGTTTCGACAGTCCATGTTGTTCGTTATACAGCTGTCTAAATGGCAGAAGCTTACATGGAATGTTCCGAAGAAACACAATGTGTATAGGTGAAGGTGACAATGACCTGTGTTCTTCGTGACATGGTCGAGTACCTGAATAGGATGACACAGCGTGTTATTTACCAACACGACGTGTATAAGAGAAGGTCACACCGACCCGTGTTGTTTGTGACACGACTGGGTACCTGGACTAGACTACACGTTGTGTCCATTACAAACATGGCGTGTATAAAAGAAGGTCACACAGACCCGTGTTGTTCATGACACGGCCGAGTACCTGGACTAGAATAAACGACATGTTCTTTACCCACATGGCGTGTATAAGAGAAGGTAACACCGAATCGTGTTGTTTATAACACGGCCGGGTACCTGGACAGGACTACACAGTGTGTTCCATTACAACACTGCGTGTTCGACTAGAGATTCCTTGCCCCGTGTTGTTAGTGACATAACCGAGTACGTAGATCTAAACTACACGATGTGTTCCTACTATACACGGCGTGTTCCTAAAGACATTTCTATAGCACTGTGTTCTTGCACACACAGTAAAAGACATTGTTTGAAACTACACGACATGTAGTCAAAAGTACTTGCCTTGTATTTTGGGTTTTTCTGGGTAGTAGCTCAGAAACTGCACCAAATCCTAGAGAACACAGAAAACATGGTAAAGAGGTGCCAGATTCTGATCCGTGATGGCCCATACAACCCGCGGATCAAAGATTTAATCCAATACAGACATATACAAGGAAAAACAAGCCAATGATCCACCAATTTTCGATTCAATAGGGACCATAACACTTCAAGAACAAAAATTTTTAATTCATTTAAGCAAATTACAAAGAAAACAATCCTCTATTAAAAAATCATGAATTCTATCTAGAATATATCACAACATCATGAATATTATACACAAGGTCTATCACAACAACATGTAATCTCTTATGCACACTAGATGGAATGGCAAGAATGCATGGCATGTGATTTATACAAATTTTCAATAAGATGCATGAGATGGAATTCCCTCATCTCATCAGGTTGCGACATAAATTGAACCGAAAATGCAAAACAATAACAACACAAGACATGTGAACCACTCTAGGTGAAATCATATCAACCATAAATCTCAAAAATCAGTAAACTGTAATTAAGGAGGTAGTATGACGTTTCCCTGTACACGGCTTAGCTACACCCGGGCATAGCTTAATACCAAGTACCGAATCCATACTATCCATGGATAATGGATCCAAATAGTAATGAATGAGAGAAGAACCTCCTCTGATACCACTTCGTAACGCCCCGGTTCCGGATGCCACCCAGAGGTGCCCCGTACCCTGTTGGCCACATGGCCTCAAGTGCATTTCCCCGAATGCTAGAGGCTACTGACTAGCAGTGAGGGACTTGGGTGTGATAGTGGGGAAAATATGCCCTCATTGGAAGAGTACATGATGGAATAGGAAAACAAATGACAACAATATAGGAAACAATAGACATACATACAAGAGTAAACAACAGAAGGCTGATAAATAAAAAACTGGAGCAGAATATATGTAAATGATGCAATATACATATATGTCTAGGAAAATAGCCAAACAAGTCACAATACTGAATACAATACTAAACCAAAGTAAAAAAAGAAAAATAGTTGATTAACTCATCAGCATCACAATTCTCGGCATGGTCTCATGCTCTCCATCTCTAGTGCAATCAAGAAACTGAAGTAGAAGGGCGCTTTCCCTTATATATATCTGCAACAATGTAATCTTTTTGGGCCCAAAAGCATGACCCAAAAAGTGTGTGAGACAATATCCCAATAGGAAAACACCAAAATATCTATGCCTAATAGTTAGTGAATATATGGCAGCTAATGTGATGTAAGAAGTAAACAATAAGCAGTAAACGGGATGATACAGTGTAGTAACACTCCCCATTTTCTATCTTATATTCTACAAACAAGAAATAGCCACTCATGTAAGTAGAACAAAAAGGTATCATAAGGGTAGTTCTCATAGCCTAACCCCTAAGGTTCAACCTACAAGTAATAGCAAACCTATGGGAGGCACAAACAATCTCACCCCTCTGGTTCAGCTATAGAAATAATAGACTCTCGGAGGAAGCACTCAAGGTCAATTTACCCTATAGTCGCCTATCATACTAAAGGCTCTATGGGGATGCACTCAATGTCTATTCACGATGTGGCATGCTTCAAGGAACTATAGACTCTCTGAGAAGCACTCAATGTCAATTCCACATGTGGTCTCGCATCGTAATTGATGACACTCTGAAGAATCCCTTACATCCATTCTATCTATGGTCCACTACTCTAGGTTCTCACATCCCTATGTATAATAAACATGAATAGCGCACGTATCTGCCCAATTAAACCTCAAGAAGTACTTGTCTATCATTATAAGGAACCAGAGCAATACAGTTTATCAGTTCTACTATCTTACAACTAGGCATGGAAACTGTAAAAATGCTGACAAGGAAAACAGCAATGCAAAACATCTAGAGTACAATACAATTTAAACTATTCATAAAAAATTTCCTATACTAAATAAATTAACCAAAGCATCCAAACAACAAGGGGAAAACAAGAAACACGCAATACCAGATTCAAGGGTATTGATGGAAGTTGCACAAAATATTCAACGACTTCCTTCAGAAAGGCACAAACCACCTATATCGATGATAGGAGAATGATATACATGATCCACGATTACTGATTCTCCATAGAACATCGAGGATCGGAGAAAACATAAAAAATGATCAACACACGATATCTTGAAAAAAAAAAGAAATTAGGAAATGAGTCTCTAGGAGAAGAGAGAACTCAACGCTGCAATTCCAACTAAATTGACGACGGCTGAAACAAATATCATACGAAGGCTCAAGAATCCGGAGAATAAATGCGATCATACGAGTCTCACTCGGATGATGAACCGAAAGAATAAGGGTCTTTTATCCGTCAGGCATGACCCCAGTACGTTTAATGAAAAAAATGATACATGATGTGTACTTCTTGATTACATGGCATGTACTGCATTTTTCCATACTCCACTTTGAGCGGCATCCACATCACCCCTAAACATCGTGTGTGTGTCCTGGACACATCCAGAACATGGCCTGGTGCGGCAAGGGAGTAGACGGTGTATACTTATAAAGTACACAACGTGTTCATAAAAAATTTCCAGAAACCCCTTTTTTCTCAAAAACTCCAGGAAAAGATAAACATTCCTGAAAATGAAGACTCGGGTTCTTTCAAAAACCGAGATCTTAAACATATTAATATGAATTGTAATAATTAATTTTTAAATATTTTTATTATAGTTTCATATAAATAAAACATATTTTAAAATAAATATATAATTTTTGGTGACGTCATTTTTTATTTGAAATACTATTTTCTCAAATGATCTACTATTAATGTCCATATATAAAAAATAATTAACCAAACATTACATACATTTTGAAATTTTATTTTATAAAATAAAAATAATTTTTTAATTTATAAGTTTGAAATTTTCTTAGGTTATTTTATGGTATTTTTCAAATAAACATAATTTTTGAATGAATAGTCAAAAATACCATATTTTAATTGAAAAATTATTTTTCATATTATTTACTAATAAGGGTTAATCATATTTTAATATAATTTCATTGTTTAATTTGATAATATTTTAATTAATAAACCATATTCTTTCATTGGAGTAAATTTCACATTAAAATGCATTTTAAAATATAGAAAAATTTTGATCGTTAAAAACTAGGAATGTCATCCCATATGGGGGATTAATATCAAATTAATTCATGTCACATCTATGATTAAAATTTTTAAATATGGATTAAATATTCACAATCAAAATAATATATAACACCTATTAATGAGAATAGTGTTTTTGACTACAAATATTAGTGAATGTGTGTAAAATTAATTACAATGGTTTAGTGAAAATTTATGTTAATAAAGTAAAAACCTGAAATTGTAAGACCCAAAATAACATAGAAACTTTTTCAATACCAATTGGCTGGAAATGATTCTACCATGAACCATCCATTATTTATTTTTATTTTTTTTATTACTTTTTGATCTATAAATTTGGGTATGATAAACTTTTTTTCCAAAATGCCATGTGTTTCATTTACCTTCCAAATAGAAGTCCAACAATTCTCCCTATTCATTACACCACTCAAACAACATATGATCATCCAATATATTCCCAATGAAAATACCATAACCCATACCTTACTAATATAGGACCTCTGTTGGGAATAAGGTTAATTATGGAATCCTTTTGTCACAAATCAAAAGTAGTTACCCGATTAAGAGTTAACATATTCTCTCAAGATCAATTCATTATTTTCTTCTTCAAATAATAAAATATCATTATTCCTTTGTTTTATAAAAACAAAAGTGTCATAAATAAACTAATATTTTATTATTATAATGGTTCAACTGAAACATATACAACCCTCCATCTAATGGGTAACAAACATTCTTTCTACAGGTACATAGAAGTACTGACTCACTATACGATGATTGTTCATTTTTTCATTACTTCCTATGATGGTAGAAATTATGATAGAAAATATTTTATATATTTTATATATTATATTTATTATGAATTTATTCTTCTTTAATTCTTTTAAAACATATATCTTTATACTTTCCATTTGATGTTAATATGATAATTTCATTTCAGAATGATTGGAAAACCTCCCTCTAAAAGCGATATGAGTTGTTCATAAACTACATAGAATGTGTTAGGGATGAATTTAGTAAATATATATGACATATATTATAAAATAAACCTATTGTAATAATTATACATATTTAAATTTTTTAAGAAGTTAGTGCCTCATAAAAAGATTGAGAAACAATTTATTAAAACAAAAGGAATTAAATAACAACAAGAGTTTGATGTAAGAAATCTTATTATATTATTTATAATAAAAAAGGACAAGATCTATAGGAATGTTATCCATCCATGTTATTCCCTGTTTGATTGTATTATTGGGAAGACCATCGACAATAATTTTCTCTTCACGAATAGCATGTGTGACAATGAAGTTGGTCTATAGAAGAAAAGCATGGGAGCTCAGCCAAAGGGTAGTCAAAGGCTGGCGAGATGTAAAACCCCCCTACATAATATCATGGATGATAGTGGTGTAATCAATTTCCATTCAAGTATTTTTCAATCCCTTTTTCTTGGGTAAATTATTAGTGTGGGTCAAACCGATCATTCTGGCCTCCAAAGATAAGGCAATGGATTAATTGCCAAAGAACCATCCATAAAACTGACCAAGGTGGTCTCTAAAAATATCCCTACAACCTGTGGGAACCATTTTTCCTTTAAAAGAACCATAAAAATTCACTTTCATATATCCTAGGATCGGGGCATACGAGAAGACTTCAAAAGTCTATCATAGTTTTTCATAGATCCCAAAATTGTGAAATCAACAAAGTATCTCAAAGTCCCCAACAGAGTTATCACATTGAGCTTTTTGAGTCGTATAAGCATCCCTAACAGTAAATGTGGATCCGCGCCCGACCTGCATTAATATTTAATGAGAAATTATTGTGAAGAATAACATTTATATAATACCAGATCACCTAGAGGAGTTTAATAATAATAGTTAGGAAGTGGTTCTTGATATGTTGAGAGGTATCAAGATCCATACAACATTATAATTGAGAGATGATATCATCAAGGAGTAACCATCTCTAGTAAAAAATGTCAAAAATATAATTAGAAACAGCAGATGATGTAGCATAAGACAAGAAGAGATGTTTAGTATCTTCTGAATGTTGGTGACAAAAAGGACACTTTGAGAAATATTAGACCCCAAATGAATGAAGAAACCCTTAGTGGGTGCACAATTGTGAGTGATACACCAAATATGAGAAATTCTCAATGTATTAATCTAGATTTTACCAAAATATTTCAACCAAAAAATATTTAGACCAGAGTATGAAAAATTGTGATTGTAAATACATATGGAATCAATGACACCATTGTGGGAGGCTCCCAAAAAAGGAAATCGACTGAGTTAGAGAAGGGGTAATTTTCAATAAAATGAATGATGTTATCAGAAAAAATGAAATTATGAGATTTTATTACCAACATTATAGAGCTGTTGGTATTATTCGGATGAGAATTAGTAGACACCATAGATATAAGTGGGTAGCCAGTCCAGTTATCCTGCAAAAAATCAAGGAAGAATTCATGCTAACCATTATTCTATAATTATAAATAATATAGGTAAAAGTTTTTCTGATGGAAGTCAAGATTTAAGTCATAATATAGTTCATATTTCCCTTCTTTATATTCGTAAGGAATCTTTTTTAATGAACTCATAGCTCTCAGAGTTGTTATGAATCAACCTTTATGTGATTCAGGCTGGAAAGTAATCATTAAAAATTATAATTTTTTTATACCAAGACCAGCTTTCTCTAAAAGTTTGCAACAGGTGGCCAAGGTTATCGTCACAAGCCTTCATTCAAGAGTGCTACCAGTCCAATAAAATTCATCATGTAATCCGTAGTTTTCATTAAAATACCAGAATTCTATTTATAGATCATCATCGAGTATACAATTTTTGAGACAATGGTAGATTTCACCATATAAACCCCTCAAGCCATGGAATAGTGATTTACCCTTCGAGGAGGGCAGTTTATATATAATGTGTTCAACAAGGAAGTAAAAGTATATAGATTTTGGAATTCCCCAAAATATAGGAACTCTAAGATAGGTGAATGTGAAATTTCACTAATTGATAACATATAGATTTTATCACCATGTAAGAATAAGATATTTTCATCACCATATAGAAGATGTGTAGGAACATTTATGTTTCTGGTGGCCTGGATAGGTTTTATCTTATTTCGATCCACAAGTAAAGTGAGAAATCTACTTTGGTAATCCTACACAATAGCCAAATGAAAGGATGATAAGGAATCACATTGTCTTACTCCCTTTGTGCACTTAAAATATCCCATCGGGGAACCATTGACAAAGATAAATATAGAAGCAGATTTGAATAAGGAGTTTACCCTATTTATAATGGTGTCAATACATCCAAAGGCCTTAAGAACCATGAGGGTGAAGACCCAATCAATGGTGTCAATGGATTTATTGATATCATGCTTGATGGAAGTATTTTATCCACTATTGAATTGGATAAGGATGTTTGTACATTCAGAGGCAATGAAAATGAAGTCTTGTATAAACCATCCCATGATGAAACAAAATTTATTCCATGAATCAATTTTATTGCACAACGTCAAAAGTCTATTGGAAAGTAGTTTAGTAATGATTTTATAAATATATTTAATTAGAGAAATGGGATGGAAGAGGTAGATATCCAAGGTGTTTCCCACTTTATGATTTAAGGTGAGAAATTTAGCGTTAAGATAGTGGGGATGAATACCACTACAAGAAAGGATATGGAAAGTTTGTAAACATCAGTGTGTACAATCACCCAATTTTCCATGGAAACCCCATTGTTAAATCCATCAAGACATGGGGAACTATCAGGGTTAATTCTAAAGACAATGTCTTCTATTTCATGATTGAGAGGCAAGCTAAAAAGTGAAACATGGTATTCCTCACTTACCAAAACCTAAATGATATCAGGATTGAGATCTCTTTTGATATTGGGTCCATTAAAAATATATTCAATGTAAGAGACCAGATGACTAGAAAGTCCCTCCTTGGAGTCAATAAGGACAACATCAGCTCTAAGGCGCGATAGAGTCCAAAAAAGATTCATAATTATTTGAAGAGAGTTGTTGATCATAGTGTTTCTATTAACATCAGAATGCCCTTTTTTTCAATTTTTCTTAGGTATGTTTTCATTATCGGAAATAAGAGAATTAAATTTCAGGTATGTATTGATTTCATGTATGGGGTCCAAAGAGAAATCAGAGATAGTGTTTTTTGTTTAAATTTGGATAAGATCATGCTCAAGGGTGGAGTTGTCATTGTCAAATTGTTTATATATATTTATACAAAAACCATTGAGACAATGTTTGAGGTGTTTTAATTTTATTATACAAGTATAATAATCTTCATGTTGATTCATAAACTCCCAAAACATTTTAAGGATATTAGCACAATCCGTGTTTGTAGACCAAGAGTTATTAAATCTGAAATGATAAATGGGTTTCATTTTATTTTGAAAACATTAAAGAGAATGGGATGATTTTCAAAATTAGGTTTGGTAAAGGTGATTCTAGATATGGTGTCCCAAATATCTAAATCAACAATTTTCATGACGGCCCTATCAACTTTACTGGCAAAAATAATATTATAGTGTCTTCTATACCATGTGAACATGGAACTAATCAGATTAATTACTATTAGGTCACAATCATTAATTGATGTTCTAAATTCTATTGAGGAAACAGAGTATAAGAACAGACCAAGTATCTCACTGGAGGAAAGGGTGGAATTAAAGACACCGATTACAAACCATGTATCCCGAATGTTCTTAGCTAACCTAGAAAGATCATTCCATTGAGATCTTCATTATTGATATCAATTATTAGCATATATTATGGTACGCAAAATATTCTTGTCATCCAGGGAAAAATCACAAGTTTACATTAGTACATAAATTATGAAAACATTAAAATTATATAAGGAAGCATGACAAATAATGAATAAGAGATTCAACAACATTATCCCTTTTACAAGAAACTAAATAATTATATCCCATAGTGAATTGGTGACTTATTTTCATTGAAAATTGATTTTTTTTTTCAGAAATAGAAAACATTTTAGAACGATTAGTCAGAAGAAATCATTTAAGAAGATTATAAGTGTCTTGGTTTACAATTCCTTTGCAGTTCCATAATTATATTAATTATATCCTGGTTTTTGAGGTAGAAACTCCATTTTTCTCCATTGAGACACCTGAGAAATTCATCCTCATGGATCTGCTCACATTTTTTGAAAAGGTCAATGTGGCTATCCTTGCCAGTTTACTCATGGGAGAAATAGATGAGATATTAGGAGTACCTGTAGTGGAAATGGTTCGATTTCATTCATATTTTTTTAATTTCAAGGGTGTGGCCATAGGGATGTCCCTCAAATACATTGAGGAGCTTAAATTTGTTGTGAAGATGGTCAAAATATAGAGAGGATTTATTCCCAATGAAATATATGAGATCTTAATAGAAACATCCCTATCTTCTTGTGTAATCATACATGAATTACCTTCTAGGAAGGCCAAAACCAAGGCAGTTCTCAAGATAGGAGAAGGCAACATATTTCCTAACACTATTTTTTCCATTAGAAAATCCCATTCTAGGATGTTCCTTCTAACATGAAATTTCATCCCGGGTGTCCAAAAAATCATGTTCTTCAATTTGAAATAATACATTAGATGTGGCTTGAGCATGTAATGATGCATTTCCAGCTGATGTCAGGTCTGATAAAGTCATGCTGGTGTCTGTAGTAGTAATGAACACATAGCCAGCTGGGTGACCAGAACCCTTAGAGGCATCAAGGTGATCATGTTTCATCCCAGTGAGAGGAGGGTTGATAATTTGAAAGACAAGACCTCTATTACACTCATTGGGTGGAACTCAAAGTCCTAAAATACAATGGCATGTTTCTGTAGTATTGTAAATATAAGATTTTTCACCACTAACACTCTCATTAGATATTTCCACATGTGTTTTGGTATAGTGTTGAGGCTCTGAGGAGTTATGGTTAACATGATCATCAAAAATATTGTCATCTTGTAATAGATGACAAGTATCTAGCACTAATTTTTCAATTTCCTCTAGGATGTTTTGATCCAAAGAGGCCTCCTTTTCCTTATCCACAAGTTTCACCCAATTCTTACCTTATACCATTCCTAAATAAGATTCCTTTTTCTTTCATACCTCATATTTTTTTCATTAGTGGTTCGGGTTTCTATAATGTAGTATCTTTTTCATTCTTTCCCATTCTCACCTCTATCCACCCATCATCTTTTTGATGGGAGAATTGGCTTTTCATGAATCTACATTTCATCAAAGTGTGACTGTGAATTTTGCAAAGGTTTTAGAAAGGTTTCATGAACATTAATTCGATCTTGATCTCTATTTTGTATTCCATAGCATTGAAACAAATTACCTCTAGATTCATAGACTCAGGATCAACCTCAACCATCAATCTATCATATAAGTTGATCTCATTATTAAGGTTTGTTGTTCATTCTTGATAGGAGTACCAATGAAAGGATTTATGTCATTTCATATCATGGGGTGAAAAAAACCAACTAAGACAATGGATATTAACCCAAATTTTGGCCGTATTATTTCTGAACTATTCAGATTAAAGGCATATTTCCATTCTATGATTCCCAACACACCAAGTTTGAGTTGCATGTTCCCAAAATTCTGGACTCTATCTGTCTCTTCCTGGGACAGTAGCGTCATATGAAAATAGCCTCTTCCATTTGGAACATGCTTCCAATCTAAGAAGCCCCAGATATGAGCAATTCGCCTCTTTAAATCAACAAACGACCAAGACATATCCACTATATGTTTGAAATTAGTCCCAATATTGAAAACAAGAACATCTATGTACCTTACTAATGTTCCTCCGGATCAGCTTCAACTGCTAATATTCTATCATCAACTATCTTCCATAGAAAATATTTCATCACAAAAGATTTTCTAAGATCCATTACTATTACTGCATCAAAAAAAGATATCCCTCCTGGTCTGCAAACTATAGGGGAATCATTATTTCAACCATATAAGTCACGACCATTGAATGGCCTATCCCAATCTAGATCAAAAGTTCCTATGGAGATCAAGGTTTAAGACATCCCGAAGCAAGCATCATGGTCGATGAATGTAAACCCTAGTCATCACAAGGGGAGTCTAGTTGAGATCTCTCAAGAATCTATCTATCTAATTTTTAATATATATAAATATATTTATTTTACCTTTTCCCCTTCAAAATCAAAATTAAATAGAAGCAACGTTCAAGCATACATACAACCTACCACCTCCCTGAACTGTGTATTTCATTCCATCTTTCTATATTTTATAGATTATATTAAAAATTAATTATATTAAAATCAATGTTTAGATTATGTAAATAATGATATAAATATATGTACCAATGACATAAAAAATTATAACACATGCGAAAAACAAAGCCGATATTAGCTGAAGTAAAACCTTCACATTGAATTATTAAAAATAGGGTTATATAAAGTCATTAAAAAATTATGGTAAAACAAAGAGTAATATTCTTCTATAATAGATGTATTATAATCATTATATTAATATACATGAATCTTATATGAGTATTAAGAGAGTCAATACATGTGATAATGAAATTTTATCTCACATTTAACATCTATGAAATACATGATTTTATCTCTACCCATTACTTTTGGTTGGTATTTATACTAACAATGGATGTATTACATTATTATTATAATTAAATTTACTCATATTTACATTCCCTTTATATTTCAATTATTTCATGGAGTTAATGTATCAATTTGTACCAAACTAGTCTAACAGTTTTGCCTAAATTTACATTATTCAACACTCATGTTTGGTTATACACCTAATTAATTTTTGAGTAGTATATACATCCATTTTACATGTTATATCATGACTCCCCTTATTTTTATGATAATTTTTTCATGTTTTCATTTCCATTTCATACATGGAATGTACGATCCCAAATTTCCAATGATCATATTTTATTGAAATAATCTCATCATTTTTCGAGATTGTTAATGATTATGAGTATTTGATGAAATTTTATTATCCATATCTCATGAAAACTCAAGAGTTTACATATCCCATGTTTATTCAATATATATCTATGTAATAAGTCCATTTTAATCCTCTTTGATATTTATGATAATTAACCATGGAAATTGTGATAATTTTACCATATTTTTACTATTAGGTCGAAAATCTATTTTTTTTCTAGATCCATGTTTTGAAAAAAGTTTTAAATTGATCCTTGAATATAAATTTAATTGAAAAGGATTCTAAAAATGATTTATATTTTTCACATCTTCAATTATATGTTTTTAATGGAATTTTCAATGAAAATGATTCTAAAATTTCTCTTGGTTAAAGAAAAAATCAACGAAGAATGGATATTATCCTCAAGAAATGTTTTCAAAATATATTTCAAATTATTTTCCAGGATAGTTAACATTTATTTGGGTTAATAATAATTTAATAGGGAAATTATTCAATGCTTCCTTTCATATTTTTTCTCTAAATTGATTTTTTATTATGGAATGAATTTTCGAGAACCCATTTTTTCATGGGTTATATGCCTTTGTAACCCACTAACTACTATTGTTATGTTTATGATAATATCAATATGAAACATGTCATTTTTCAATATCTTTTATAATGATTAAATGATTATAATAATCATTTCATTTAATGGGTTATGATACAATTTTTTATGATCTTATGAAACATGTATGTATTATTTCATTATAGGATGGGTGGGGCATACATCTCCCACAAATACATGGGGTAAAGATTTATAACTCCTGAAATAGACATGTTTAGAATTATAGTGGATCACTTTTATGTTTTATATGGATGGAATGGGAAATGAACTCAGATCGGTATTTCAAGGTTCGAATGAGGAAGGGACTCAGTTTAGTAATATAGGCTGGAACGAGGAGTGAAACCAGTTTAATAAAGGCATTTTTACACTTATATGGTTTTGATATAATTTCCATAACTATTATAGAAATCATTATATATATATTCTTACATGTCTACCAAAATTCCACATTTTATTCTTATCTTATGCTTTCCTGGATTATGATTTTTATTTCCTATTAATTCATTTCCTATAAACGTTCATGATTTATTCAATGATTAATGTTTGTGTTCTTAGATATGTAGGGTATGATATATTATTTTCCGGATCATGTTCTCATACCCGTATGATCTTGATTATGCTTACTTATCACAACTGTTCACACTTATTGATCCTCTGATCATACAAATTTTTATGTTTCCTTCACCCAAGTTATAAAGCTATGTATTGTATTTTATGTGTATAAGAAAGAATCTTTACATTAATAACCTAGTGGGAGATGATGTCACTCATTTTTGAAATAGTTTTATTGTTTAAATGTTTCCAAAGGAACAAGAATAGTCGGGTCTTTGGGAGTCTATTTGTATATTGTATTATGTATTCCAAAAATGCTATTCTCGGTTGATGTATGAAAATATAGGGTGATTATGGTTTTTATTAGTTAAAAGGATTAGTTACCCTTGGAATTCTAGGATGAGAAAACCATAGTGATAAATCTATGAATATGAGAATGTATAATTAAAAGGATAAGGAAAAGTATAGGGAAATGTATTTAAATTTGTTAAAGGATAGAATGAGTGAATTCCTAAAAATAAATCCTTTTTGGATACAATAAGTGGATTTGTATCTTTCACTGATGTACATAGGTGTAACAACATTGACTAGATGTTCCAGAACTTACATGGTGTAATCTGGTGCATGAAAAAATGCCTTACTACACATCTGGTTTTACAGTCCTAGGGGATCTGATTTTGGAATTCATGAAATCCACACACACCCACAGAGTGGATATAAAGAGATGTTTCCTACGAAAAACCTTGAATAAAACTGAAATGACATACATTAAAGATGGTTTAATAATTTATACATCATATAGGATACTTTTAATGATTATGTGGTTCCACAATAAGATAATTATTACTTACTCAATGATTTTTTGTTATAATCAATGGCTGAACCTGAAGGAACCTAATTATTAGTGATTTTGATAGAAAATTCAACAATTATACTCTAGGGAAACTTAATGCTCTGAGAGAAGGAATGAAAACCACGTTTCAATAACCAAAAACCATTCTCAATCGACGAATGATAGGGGACTTCAAAATGAGAAAAAGAGGGAAGAGCATTCTATTGAGTCACTCATGATTAAACATCCTTCTTTATTCATAAGGTATACTGCTCCAGTTTTTTCTAAAAAATATATTAGTACTTATCCTATGATATTCTCCTTTTTTCGATTTTCATAACATGAGACATTCATTCTTGATTTCTATGGGTTAGTAGGAGAATATGACCAGTGGTGGACTTTAAAAAATAATACGAGGCAAAAATTTGAGATTGAATATATTGATTGGGATATGTTAAAGAACATATTTTTCGATAACTAATTTCATGTATTTATTCAGTCCAAGATGGGTAATATATCCATGATTTGATGAAAATGGATTATGATTCTTTGGATACATATAGGGATAATTTCATGAGACAAGGGAGGTAGGCTTTAGGAATTAACTTCCAACCTCAATGTAATGTTGATAGGTTCTTCATTGGATTAAATACTCTTCTTGGATGGATATTGGCCATAGGAGACATTATTAGCTATGAATAGATTTTACATTGTGAAACAAATATTGAAATGGGGTTTGTATTCATGTATAAACTACATATTTTTGACATAAAAACAGAATATTCCACTCTACGGAAACTCATAAAACCATGGATAAATGAAGATGAATTTTCCTTTATCCTTTAAATATTGGTTGATTCCTCGCGGCATTTGTCTTAATTGTTCTTAAAAATTATTTATGTTTGGAAATAAAGGTCACTAGGAAATAGGTTTTTGAAACAAAGGTAAGAAGTTTGATCAAATACTAATGGGTAGAAAGCTGCATAGAATGCACCTCCTAGGATTCAATGTGTCGAGTGCATGGAGAATAGGAATTACTCCCACTACTAAAATCCCCAGGGATAATGATTATGATCATTGTCAGTAACCCCATATGCCGTGGGACAAGGTGAACTATAATTCAATCTATATCTTTTATGAGTGGTGTGAAAACAACGTGATGAAAGGTAAAATTACCATCCACTTTATAACTGATAATGTCATATTTTATTCTAGATCTACCCATTTTTTCATATTTAATAAATTTTATAAGGGTGTTTTGAATCCACCAAGACAACTAGATGTGTAATTTGTAGTGAAACCCCTTGATGGTGTGATGATCTCGTCCCATGTCAATGATTACTCTTTGTTTGATGTTTTTGGGAATGTGCATCCTGTAAATATTGTCATTCGTCAATTGTTTGAATCTGATTTCATCATATGAATGGATTATTTTCTTATAAATGTTTTTGGGAACGTGTTTCCTCTTTGTTTGATGTTTTTTAGGAATGGTTTCATCAAATACACGAAGCACAAAACATCTCAAGGATTGACCTTCATTCATGATATCATCAATAGAGGGTTTATAAATAAATATTTCTAGGACGAAATTCTATAAAAGGTATGGAGACTCTGAATATATAATGATTTATATGGGTCTTACTAATTCACCTACTCTATTCATGGATTTAAGGAATATTGATTTTATATATTACACTGATTGGATTGTGGTAGTCTTTATTGATGATATTTTTATCTATTAAATAATAAATTAAGATGATGAAGATCAATCAAGAATATTACTAATGATCTTGAAGGAGGATATTCTATATGAAATATTTAAAAATTATTAATTTCAGATCAAAATTATTCATTTTTGTGTCACTTTATCTCTGTAGGTGTAAAAGTAATTGATCAATCAAATATGGAGGCAATGGAATGTTGGATTAGACTGACCATGTTCAATGAGATCAATATCATTCATGGTTTATCAAGATATTATTGATGGTCTGTAGAGAATTTATCATGTTTGTAAAATAATCTAATCAGGTTAACTCGGAAGGGTGTTATGTTTTTCTGGATAGATGAATTTGATGAAAATTTCATTAAATTTAAGAGAATGTTAGACAGTGCACTTGTAATTACATTACCCAGTAGTGAATAAGAATTTGTAATATATAGTGATGAATCCAATAAGGTATTGGGATTTGTTTTTATAAATAATAAAATTTTTATATCTTATTACACACAATATTATAACATTCCCTAGGAAAATTACCCAAATCTAGAGTTATAGTTAAAAGTGTTAATTCTAGTAGTAATTATATGGAATCATTAACTTTATGGAGAACAGTGTGATATATATAGTGCCCATAAAAGTATGAAATATATATTCAATCAAAAGGAGTGGAACATGCACCTGAGAACATAGTTAAATTTTTTAATGGATTATGAATTATCAATACATTACCACCATGGGAAATTGAAAAATCATTCCATTGATCTTAGTCAAAAGGATCTTCTAGCTTATCCAATATGTGGATCACAGAAGATCCCATATTTCTGGATGTTTAAACAATAGAGCTGAAAATCAAGAAATAATGTGAAACTATTATCTTTATCAAATTAATGATCGACCCATTAAACAAGTGATGATTAATTAGGTACATAAAGAAGATATAAATATGAATATTTATATGAGAAATTTTCTTGAGATAGCTGTGATCATGATGTAAATATATGATTTAGGAACCATATATGTGTTCCTCCCATACAAGTGTTGGGTAATGAGATTTTAATGGAAGCTCATAGTTCATTATTAGCTGTTCATCCAAGAAGTATGAAGATGTATCGGATTTTGAATGAATACTTCTAGTGGGATGGTAGGAAGAGAGGTATCAAAGAGTTAGGGTCTTGTTTCGTAGTATGCCAATAAGTTACGGATATAATACAATTGTCAAATTGGATGTTATATCTATTAACCATAACAGAATTTAATTGGGAGAACTTTACTACGGTTTTTTTCGTTGGACTTCTGAAATCATATAAAGGATTTAATGAGATATGGTTCATAGTCGATCTCATTACTAAGTAAGAAAACATCATCACTATTAGAGAATAAATATCTGTGGATTAACTTTCTATCATATATGTTATGAATGTCGCGAGGTTTCATGAAGTACCACATTCAATTTCATTCGATTGGGATACATGGATTACTTCCTTGTTTATAGTGTAGTCTTGATCAAGCACATTATACAGAATTGGGATTCAGTACATCTTATCATTGTCAGACCGATGGTCAATCTGAAATAAAAATTCATGACCTAGAGGATATGTTGAGATATGTGTCATAATAATACAATGGTGGTTTAGATCAACACTTTCATATATTATAGTTTTCATAAAACAATATATTTCTATCCAAAAATCATATGGAACCTTTTCATTCATTCTATTGGAAGAAGTGTATCGCTCCAACGTGGTAGGATGATGTTGGAGAAAGAACAATATTTGGACCAGATATCATTGATGAAATGTTTGAGATGTTTAGAACCATTCAGTAGCATATCAAGGTAGTTAAAATCTACAAAAAATTATATATTGATAACCATTTAACTAATGTATAATTTGATCTGGGTGAAAATGTGTTTCTATAAATCTCACCCTTTATAAAGTACATACTTGACCATTAACAGCTACTAAACTGAGAGGTAATACTGCTAGTGTATAATCTCTCTTATGGGGAACAACCAGTTGAAACACTAGACCAATCAAATAATTTTATAAGAAAAAAGGCCACTCATATAGTCATATATTTATTGAGAAATGACCAATTAGAGGAATCTACAAGGGAACATGAGGATATCATGAAGCCTAAGTATCCTGATTTTTTTAACCGACTGACTAATTTTAAGGGATAATTTCATTATAAGTGTTGTATAATATAACAAATTGAGTTTTAATGGAAATTTTTTTGAAAAAAAATTAAATTAAATTTTATATCATTCAATTCAACACATCAAACAATCCGTTCAGGAAGCACATACATGATGTATGATACATAGAACATCTACTTGGTGTACATTACATGGAACAATTACTTGGCATACAAAAGATATTTTTATTATTATAATTATTTAAATTTAATAACTATAACCTAGATATTAGAACATAGAAATATAAATAGTAATAAATACGTTTAAAATATTTTTATAATGGTTTATATAACTTTATCTTATTGATAACAAAATATAAATTTTTTTAGTTATTTCCTTATATGTTTAAAAAATTTATTTCCAAATTAACAAATTTTAATGCTCCTCTATGGATAATAGTTAAATAAATTTTAGACACATTTAAAAATTATCTTAGGGTGAATTTATGTGATTATTCTGAGAATCTTTTTTTATGTATGAATAGTGAAAACATCAGAATTTAATTCAAAACTAATTTATCATCAAATTTATTTATAAAATTAAATAATATATTAATTTGACATAACATGTTAATTATATTATATGTTTATTAATCAGCACAATCATTCTAATTGTAAATAATTTCACATTTAAATTGAATATAAAAAGATTGTAATATATGATCATTAAAAATCCGTAGTGTCATCCCATTAGCAGGATTAATTTTAAATTAATTTCTTCCACATCTAAGTTTAAAATTTGGAAAAATGGATTAAATATTTATAATAATAATAATATATATTTTAGAACAAGATCATCATTGTTTTTGAAAAAAAAATATTAGTGAGATTTATTACAAGTAATTAACAACGGTTAAGAGAAACATTATGTTAATATTGTAATGAACCTAAAATTTAATTCACAGAAAGACATAGAAACATATAAAAATCACATTTATTTCCATTATCATTCCAATAAAATTACATTATCGAGATTGTTTTGGTTTTTTTTTAATTAGGTAAAAACATGGGTACACCTAACATGTTTTCAAAAGTGCCATGTGTGTCCTCTCCCTTCCATTAAAAGGCCACCACCTCTCCAACTTCAATACACCTATAAAACCACATTGGTTCATTCAAATATTTCAAATACACATTAAAATTTACCTAAATATATTCTATAATCCTTCCTTTGGTATGATTTAATTCAATGAATCATTTTGGAAAATTATAAAAGGAGTTACCAGATTAAGAGATAACATCTTCTATTAATCTCCTTTCTTTTATTTTCATTCTCCACCCCTCCACACTATTTATTACTATATTGTATAAAAAGGTATAATAAATTTAGTACGATATTATTATGATAAAGGTTCAACCTAATCTTAAACACACCTCCATATTATTTTTAATAAACTTACTGTTTACGTGTTTGGAGAACTATCATTTCACCAAACAAGGATTTTTTATTTCTCTGTTACCGTCTATCACGGTGGAAATTATAATGGAAACCATATTTATAAATTTTATATGTTATATTTATTATTTATTTATTTGTTTTTAATTATTTTAAATAATATATTAAAATTATTTTCATTTTTTGATATGTTAATTTTGTTTGAGGATGTGTTGATAATGACCCCCACAAAGCGAAGTGATTCGTTCATACACTACATGGAAATTATTAAGGAAGGGTTTAGTGTATATATATGATATATATGATATAAAAAATATATTATAATAATTATATATATTTACATATATATATATATACATATATGGATTCTAGTTTCATTATATCTTTCAACATGATAATTAAATTGAAATAGATGTAATGTGTACATATGACCTACCGTCTCCTTGAATGATGTATTCATTTTCATAATTATATATAATATGGATTATAATAAATAAAAACTATATTTATATCATGGATTAAATTATGTACGTGATTATATATGTTTAATGGAAAAAAACATAACAAATTAAGACACATGCGAAAAACAAAGTTGATATTAACTGAACTGAATCCTTAACATATAATTGATAAAAAGTGGGTAAAATGAGGTCATAATATAACCATATATGTTATTACATATAATATTATTTTTATCTAAAATATTTATACTAAAATTTAACTTCATATACATAATTTTTGTACAAGTATGATGATATTCAATACCAAGATAAAGGAATTTCATGTCACTTTTTTACTTCCGTGAGATACATGCTTTTTTCACCACCCATTCATTTTTTGTAATGTGTATATTACCCATGTATGTATTATATTATTATTATAAATATATTTATGGATACTTACATATAAATTAAATTATACTTATTTCCTGGTGATTATGATTCAAATGTTACCAAATAAGTAAAAAGTATTGTCTCAATTTTCCGTCATTGAGATTCACATTTGGTTATAAACCTAAAATATGTTTTGAGATACATAAACATTAATTTTACATGTTATAAATGAATAATAATATAAATTTTTTAATTATATATTATTATTCATTTAATTTCTTTTTATTACATTTAGAGTATGATCCCATGTTACCATTTGATAATATTTTATTAAAACAATCTCATCGCTTTTCAACATTATTAATGTATATGATTCTTTGATGAGATATTATGATCCATCTATCAAAAAACTCCAGAGATTTATTTTCCTATATTTATTCATGAAATATTGATTTATTATTAACATTTTACAACTCTTTGGTTATAATACCATTAATAAAATGTATTTAAGAAAATCTTACTGTATTTATACCTTTGCTTGGAAATCTATATTATTTCAAGAATCATGTTTTAAAAAATGTTTTCAAATGATCCATGAATGTAATTTTCTTTGAAAATGGAATTTAAAAATGTTTTGTTTTTAACGATTCCATTTAATTTTTTCAAATAATTTTTTAGTGAAATGTTTTTTAAATGATATTACGTTTTAGAAAAAAAATTTCAAAGAATAATGGATAATTTTATAAAGAACTATTTTTAATTTTTAATTAAAAAATATTTCCCATATAAAATTTAAAAAATTATGTTTAATCATGCCTTTATTTAGAAATTATTCATTCTTTCCATTTATATTATTTACATAAATAGATTTTTTTTCATGGAATGATTTGTACAAAACATGATTCTCTTTCAAGTGTTATAATCTTTTGAAACCTGCTTCTCTTCCTGGTCCATGATTAAGATAAAATGATTATAAAACCTATCATATTTCACATGTTATGATATGATACCATTTTTTTAATACCCATTTAATTCCATGCAATATGATATGATAATATATAATCATGGGAAACATGTATATATGATATCATTATGATATTGGAGGGACAAATATCTTTCTAAAATGAATTAGTTAATGGTTTATATCTCACGATATAGTAGGGAATGGAATGTGAAATTATCATGTTTTATTATTAGAGGGCTGGAATGGGAAATGAGCTCAGGTCAATGTTACATGGCTGGAACGAGGAATGAACTTGGTTCAGTGACACAAGACTAGAAAGGAGTGAGAACTCGGTTCGGTGATGGAATTTATCTACTAATATGGGATGAGAAGTAATTCATTGACTACTATGGAAACCATTATATATATTTATGTGTTTTCCAAACTTCACATTTTTTCAATGTTTATATTTCATGGACCTTGTTCTTTGTTTCCATAAATTCTATTTCTTATAAACTCTCAATATATATGACATGATTCATGTTTATGTTATTTGAAATTTAGGGTTTGATCTTATATTTTTAAAGATAATGTTCTCATACAATTATGGGCATGATTATGCTTACATTTCTCCCTTTTTTACCTTTACTGAGCATCTACACGCACCCATTTTTATGTTTCCTTCTCTCGGGATAAGAAGATATGTATTATGTTTAATATTTCTAAGAATGGTGATAGTCTTGAGGAAACTAGTGGGATATGATTTGGATCATTTATGTACCGGTGATTATGTTTCCCTATTTCAAAAGGAACTAGAGTAGTACGCTCATTGGAAAAATGTTTGTTTATTGTTTTAAGTATTCTGAAAATGTTATGATATTTTAATGTATGAATGATATGGTTTCTCTATTTGATTTAGAATACCAATTAGTTATTTGAAAAAATTTATAACAACTAGATCTTTATCTCTAATACCTATCTCTTGCCATCCTTAATATTGTATTCATAGGATTCCTAAGATTAATCACCTTCAAATTGTCTATGTATATAATTTTTTTTAAAGAAATCATTATTTAATTGACAAGAAAAACTTAATTTAAATTCCATTGCCTGGTAGCACCCTTAAATAAGGATAATTATATCCCAAAAATAATTTTTCTTAAAATAGAGATAATAGAATTAATTATATAATTAATATTTCCATGTGTGGTTTTATTGAATTTGTTTTTTTCATAAATCATATTTTATTATATTTATTATTCATGAAAATTAAATTCTTCAATAACATTGAAAAATTTAAATACACATAAATATAAATTATTCACTAATAATTATATAATTTTTATCTTTTTACGGTTGTTAAATTTCATATGTGATCATATGATATCCATACATTACTATAATAGTTTTTTAAACATTCTTGATAAATATAAAAAAATAATGACTTGATAATGAGTCATATTCAAATGGTTAATCTATCTAAGTTATGGTAGAAAAACTAATACCCTAGTATAACTACTTGACTCAGATATCAATTCAATTTTAAACATCAATATCTCGCAAATTTATAGTCTCTTTCATGGATCGACACAAGTTCATGGATTAAACTGCATCATGATAGGAACCATATTTTCTTTATATGTATACTTACATTTAGGTCAAGTTTACTCATGATACTGGTTTATATTTAATTATATAATATGTTCATATTTTCCTTTATACATAACAAATATAGATTGATGATATGCAGTGTAAATCCCTAACCTATATCACCTGAATAATACATGAATATATAGAACTACACACCATACCACATTCCTCCCCATATTCCAAATACTTCCAACTTGTACAGAAGTACAAATATTGTCTATGAAAGACTAGTCAATAAATTTAAATACTAAGATATAATGTTTAACTATTAGAAAACTTCCATATTTGCTGTTTTTGGGTTATGTTTGTAAACAACAGAGTGAAATGGGTTTTCTCTAGAAGAAGATTGAATGAATTCATTATAATAAGGCCCTCTTTATTTTTTTTAAATAGTAATGTTCCCACATTTGAAAATATGCATGCATAAGTTATCTCACATAATTGAATCGGCAATGCAATGTATGTTAGTTTTGTAATATAATTTTTCTATGTAAGTGAGTTCACATATCCATGTAGGGATATGTATGTATATTTTACTATATAAAGATTTAATGTATATGAATCCTATTTTAGGGAAATTGGAAGATAAAAATGTATTCTAATTTCAACATTGTTGAAATTGGCTACATTATGTAACTCACATTTAAGAATCTAGTGGAATAAGTATTTTTCTATGTGATGAACTACAAAGGTGAATCTACCACATTAACAAATTCGATATGTTTTATTTTTATTATATAACTAGATAGTAGATTTTTCCTATGATTTTTATTCGAATCACTTCTAGTAGTGAAACTATATTAGGGGATAATGAAGTTATTTTTCAATACATAAATCATCATAGAACATCAATTGATATCCATGATACATGATAAAATATAAGAAATGATGTTATAGTTAATTCATAGTGAATTAAATGGAATTATATTCATTCCACAAAAAAAAGATATATGACTAAAAATTAGCTACTAATTGATATGGAGTACAATATTTGTTTTCTCAACCTGATATTTATTAACACTATGAGTTTTTTAGAGATACTAGTTCAAGTAGAAATATAAGTCATAGAATTTAAATAAATTAAAATATTTGGTTAAATTAAATTAAATCCATACTAGGAAAGGAGATATAATATCATATATTATGTAGTTATAGACTGAATATAGTCATAAAAATACTATATGAGTACAGTGCGAATTTTTTGGATCCATTTTGAATAATTGAAGAAGATAAAAAAGGGGATATCATAGTAATATATATATATATATATATTCGGAAAGATATTGATATTATTGGGGGTGAAATATCAATAATTAACAAGAATGGGTGTTTTTATATATTATCTATATCTTTTTAATTGATGATATTTATTCAAGGTTTCATTACTTTCATGAGAAATTTTACATATTCTAAAAAGGTACAGTAGCATCAGTTCATTTACATATCACATTTCTGTAATGAATAATCATATAATAGAAGAAGAAGTGAGTTATATCCTTGTAATGTGGTGATCCATTAAATTATCTTGAGAACATTATGTTTATATAGGAAATGGAACAACTCTATTATGATGATAAAAAATAATTTGTGAGCTCCGTTGTTTAATGGGAATAGGCACATCAGGTTTTCATGTTCCTTGGACTATCCTAGTTAGATTGTACCATGTAAAATCATTTTTTTTTTCACTATTTTAGTCATATCTCATATAGAAAATGTAATTAGGGGAAGTAATAATTACTCACATTGAGATAACAAGATCCTAATAATGATTTAGGTTCATTTATTTCATGACCCTCTGATTCCCACCTCCCCTATCAATGTGATCTCTTTGATTAGGAAAAAAATAACTCTACCAAAAAGTCATCTTTCCCTATATCAATTGTGGAAAAAATTAGAACATGTAATCATAAAATAAAAAATCTACATGAAACCCTCATTCAAATTTTAGAACATAAATTAATTAAATTATTAGGTATAATATATTAACCATAAAATCCTTAATAAAACCATTACCAAAATAATCAATTAATATATACTATAATACAAAAATATCATGGGCTCGTACAAATAAAATAAAATAGTTTGAATGTAAATATAATTTCCTCCTATGAAAATCACATAAAACTCATGCCAACCCTTAACCAGAATTATACCTCTAGAAATGAACTATGTGACCACTTCCATTCTCAATCCTATGACTGAATGAAAACATGATTGTAAACTCTTGTAAATTCAATACCATGTTGAGTAGAAAGGTAGGGGTGAGTCCAAATTCTCATTAGGATAACTCCACACACCATGGAACCATATGTGTTTATATCATAAATTGGATGTACATGAGAAATATTTGGGGAGTGTAACATAGTTCCCATTGAAACACACCCACATATAATCATGACACTAGGTACATATACACTAATACATTTCCTTGAGTGGCTATTATACACATGCACCCTGAAAAATCCCAATGAACTACCCGACCATCAGTACATGAACCCCTACCTATATATGATGATATATTTAACATAATTTAAAAATAAGTTATACTACACTATCACTATCATACCATCAAAGGTATCTATTAAGATTTCAAACTATCTCAACAATGACCCAATAATCATCAGGCCTGTAATCTGTTGTACATATCACTACACATAAATGAAATAAAAACCCTAACCAATCATTAAAAAAAATTCAATAATATAATATCTGTAATGAGAGATTAAATTGGGACCATCTATTAAAATCATGTAAACAAAATATACCGATTATAAATGGTTATTCAAAGTGAGGCTAATATATGATCCCATATTTTCTTATGGTATGTTTTTTCTGTATGTTTTTGATTTTCTCTTCTTTTTGTAATGATAAGTTTTTCCCCAAGTTTATGTGAAGGCATGGAGGGGTTTCTGGTTTTTGAGACATAAAAAGAGAAAGAAAAGGGAGTTCCTAGGCATGTTGTGTGGTGTGAACATGGTCAGTGAAAACCATTCGGTAATCCAAGGTAACCATGTATCCATAGAGAGATACAATCACACGGTTGGAATGCAGTTAAGAAAATCATGTGAAATTTCTTCGAAACTATGTGAAATGAAGTTTTTCAGATAGTTCCTCATGCATGATTTTCAAACCTTTAGGAAAATGATTCTGGTAAACCATTCAGCCTAGTATATTGGATAAAATTACAAAAATGCCATCGTGAGAATTCAAACCACAACATGGGATTCTCCTCCATTACACCCATATAACTATAATGATGATATAGGTTGAAAAAACATTTAAAGGGTGGTTCTCCATCAAATCATGGATGTTTGGAGCACCATTGGTTGCAAATTGATGCCCCGGGTATGTATAATACTCATCTTGCTTCTATTTTGTGGATTTTGGTTAGTAGTTTCTTCCATCACGTTTTGAAGACCTAAAAACTATTTTTTTTAGTTAATCCCAAGATATATATTCACGGATTGTTTTAATTAGGATCCATGTTCATGATAATTAGTGTTTTCATCATCAAATACATGTTTGGTGGTCTACAAGTACTATCCCGTAGTTTTATGTTAGATATGGCCATGAAATCTTGTGTTTTTATTTTATCTTGTTTGTTTTCATGGTTCATTTAGACTGTATGGTAACAACTATTGTCTATGTAATCAATTTAGACACTCATGATCCATGTGCGATGCATAGATGATGACTTGACCAGATAGGGCCACCCATGGGGTGCACTGGAAATCTCGGACCTACAGTGTGGTTGGGTTAAGTGAATGATTTCCGAGTATAGTGTCAATCCCATTTTGAAAATGTTTAAATATTAGATTATGTTTTAAATGGAATGATGATAGATATTCCTCAGGTGATAAGGGCATACAGTGTTGTCAGAATTACTTGATAATGGGAAATTCAGTTGAATGATATTGTGTTGATTATTTAATGTATTTTGGTTATAAATTCATACGGGGATTAGATCATAATAAATTTTAGACATTTAATTAGGTAATGGAATGGTAAATGGGTATCATGTCAATGGTATCTAATAAGGTAATGGGTGAGAATTTTTAAGGGGTTGATATCTTAGAATTATGTGTTACCCCTAAACGATTGAATGTAATTAAGTGTTTGTGTTATGTGATATTAGAATTTTTCTAGATTGCATAATAAGAAGATTCTTGTCAAATGATTATTGGGATAAGAGGGTTAATATATTATAATTTATGACTATTTCCTATGGTATGGGGTCGTTGAATACACTTAAGGGGTTATGGAATGTGAATAGAAATTTGGTTTAACGAATTTGAATTCCAATTGGTAAATCTAATAATGGGTTATGGAATACTGTTATTTTCCATGTTGTTGTAATGTATGGTGAATTCTAATCGTATTGATTATGCTTGTTTATGTTATAGAAATATTTTGGCGATATCATAAATATTCATTTGAACATGTCTTGGTAGAGTGGGGTATTGACATGATGTTTTAAGCCATTGGGTCAGCTAAGAATGAGGCTCTAAACTCCACCCATAAATACACTGGTTAGGGATGGGGATAATGACACTATTCTGCAAATGGTTGCATTCCACCCAAACTGAGACTTCTAGTTTAGGATAATGTGTTTATGTGATGTGTGTTTCCCATTTGTGATTTTCAAAATGACTTATTCTACCTATGCATAATGATTGATTTACATACACCAAATGAGAAAATATGTATATGCATAACCCAAAAAACAAGTTTCAAAATAGGTTATGTAGTTAAAATGGTATATGAAATTAAATTGGGATAAATTATAGCCATGAATTAAATGAACCCATATAAAGAATGGGAACTAAACTATCTGTTCTTTACATATGATTTATTTTTTACTTGCATGTACTATCTATTAGAATGGATAATTTATTGACATCATTGGAAATGAACTACTGAGTTTTGTACTCAAACCCGCTTGGGCCGCCATCATATAATGGAGCAGAATTATTGGTTGCAGGTCAGGACTAGGGAAAAAGACCTACCCTACGTATGCTGAGTTGGTCTAAGGATTTACATGGGGAATGATCTGGAGATATGGTCAGGACCCAATTGGTGATTTGGCCATTTTTCTTATTTTGAATTGTTTTCACATAACAGTACTATTATGTCATGACATTTTTAATTTTGAATTATAGTTGTACACAATTAAGAGATGTTTGACTTCTATGTCTATCAGTTTTTCATATTATTATATTATATTTATTGTGATCATCTATATGTTACTATGGTAAAGAGGGTATAAAACCCCCATGTGTCTCATTAGAACCTCACATCTAGTCGAAATCTTCTAGAGTAAGAGGAGACACACTTTAGGTCAGTTGATGACTCAGGTCAGGGCACTTGTTCAGTGGATTGTAGGTCAAGTATGTTGAATGTGTTATCAGAGGATTTATTTTCAATTTCATAAAATTTAGGGATAGTAGATAGAATATTTGGATGTTTCAGGACTTTGTAATGTGTTCATTCTTGGGAGTATCTAACCTATATACAGGTGAAAACCAAAGTCACCATTGGTGGTAATTTATGTTCATGATGTGTGTTATTATAGTGGAATGATATTTCAAAATTGGGTGATGCCCATGATGTGAGATTTCACTAATTTAGGATATTTTTTTCTTTTTCATAATTCCACAAGGTTATTCATTCATGCAACATTTTATACCTCTAAGGATATAGGTGGCATGGATCATTATAGGAACACTAACAACATCGATGTGCGGGGCATAGAGCATAGGATTCATTTTAATTTTATTGATAAATCAAATGAAAATGATGCATAATAGTGGTAATGTAAGAGGCTTAATAAATAATGGAAATTATTAATAAAGAGATATCATGTATAATGAAATGTTATGATTTTGTTAATATTTTGGGTTGTGATAAAATGTAAAGAATGACTCGGTGTCTAAGGGATAAACATTGCATAATGATTGTAAAATTATAAATTAATTTTTAGAAAATATATGTGTAAATGAGATAAAAAGATGATTTTAACATGTTGTGCAACATGATATGTTCTTAATTGTAAATGAACACGTTGTAAAAGAAGAATTAGTTGAAGAGGTGTTGAAAAAAGACTTTTAATTTTGTAATTTGGTTACAGCATGTTGACCATGAAGTATTGTATATATAGTAGAGGGAATACTTCTATGTGTAAAGATAACCATTGGGATAGATTGTGATGAATGATTTGGTTAATGATTCTAGCATGAGATCTTTTCAATCTATGGTTAAATCCTATTTTGTAATCTTCAATGTTTCAGGTGAACAATAAGTTTTAAATGAGAATCAATTAGATAAAGGGTGGGAATTTTTTGTTTTTTCAGTTTGACCCTTGTATGTGTGTGTCGGTATAATGAGAGTCCCCTAGTTTGAGACATTGAATTTGGATTATGTGGCCCTTCCGGTTATAATATGGCCTTGGTGGTGTGTTTAGGGAACCCTTAGTAATGTTTTAGTCATTGGTTTTCGATGCATTTTTTACTAATGTGAGTGTGGAAACTATATTGATTCGTGAAAATATGGACTACATGATAGAACCCAATGATGGTGATGTGGTCTTAGTTAACATGTGAGTATAGCCCTTACGAGTTTCATTTTGAATCCTAGGGAGGATTTTTTTCTCATAGTGTTGATTAATGTTTACAACTTTTGTATGAAACCTATTGTAAATGGTTATTTTTTATTCTAGACACATCATACATCAGACCATGGATGAGAGTTCCATGAATGATAATTTCTTTGTCCGTGTCATGATATGTACGGTCTGAAGAGTGGGCCAATGGATTCTCCTAGTTTTGACTCCAATAAAAGTAGTTGGTATCGTCCAACAATCATGGTGACCTATGAGAGAGGTCAGATAGGGTTCCTTGTTCCTTTGGGTGTGTGTCACTCATGTTAATGTTTTGGAATTTGAGAGTGGAACTCAGAGTGCTTTATGTTGCTGGTTTGGCCTAGAGGGATAAGTGGGAAGGTTGATGGTTTGTGGTGTTACTTGAGTTGTGGATACACGATGATAGTATAATAAATCCATGGGTGACGTCATGGGAGACTATCCCAGTGGTGCAAGTACCTTTTAATATGAAGCACGTGAGATGATTCATAGGTGTTGTCAATGGATACTAACAAACACCATTTGTTTCAAATGGTATACTTGTGCATTGTTCGTTCATAAGGGAACCCCAATGATTTTGATAATAATTAATGTTGTTCCAAAGTTTTGAATCATATGGATGCCTTAATCAACTATTTGGATGATGATTAAAAGAGGAATAAAATTCGTATTTGATCAGTACATAAAAGAGTGGAAGAAGTGGGGTTATATGATTTTTCATGACGACGACACACCAGATGTGAAGGTGGTCATGTGGAGGAAATTGTTTGTAGGAATGGTTTAGTTTTTTGGTGAGATGCAGAGGCCGCCTCAGGGAAGATCAGGTTAACTAACAAAGATACATGTTTTGGTAAGTATGTGTCTAATTGGATATAAATAGATAAAGGATTATTTTTGAGATACCGTTGGTTTTGATGGTGTATTTGACCATTTTGGATAATTTGTTAGTTATTAGGGATGCATCAGAAGAACTCAAGAAGTGTTGTGGCTGTAGTTACACCTGAAACTTTGGTCCACACCTACCTTGTGATTTGGTCATTGAGCAGTGGTGATACATGGTAGGAAATCACACCAATGTAGTTTTGGTTAAGTGTTTATGAGATGCATTTTTAAGGGATCTTTTGATCCGTAATATGTCATGGTGTCTGATAGTTCAACAATAAAAATGGATAAGTTTGTGGTGGTGTTCTTCGAAAACATCTTTTCATACCTTAGCTAGTGATGATCCTACCAAATATCATTATTTTTTCCTTGGTACATTGAGATGATCTAGCATTTAAAACAGAGACATGATGGTTTTTGGTTATATGAGGGGCATCATGGAGTTTATGCGCATGGAAATGGTATGTGTGTATTGTGATGGAGGGATGTACACACTAATGGCTTTAGATGACGTCCTCATGATGGACTGAGTGTAATAAAATCCCATGTGTGTCGTTCTTGGAAGGTGGGAATGAGAACTGGGTGATTTTAATTTTCTTGATTTGGAAAGAAGGTTAATGTCCTTGTTTATATTTTGTGTTTTGGCATGTGATTGACTGTAAGACATGCTTGTTGGAATCCCACATTGAGAGAAATGGTATCAACACTTTTATTGTGGGTAGTAATAATCTAGTCCTACATGTGAAGTGGAGAAAATCATGTTGATGTAATGGAACTATGATGCCAATGAGGAACCTATGAGATCCATGTTGGGTTCATGATAGTGGCAATGTGGTACTCAGATGAGGTGACCGATGAGCCAATTGTTGGCTTCATTGTCAATGTGGATTCATGTAAAGCTTGTCATGTGTGTTGTGAAGTTGTAGAATTTTGTGGTTTGATATGATAACAGTTTTATTAAAATAGATTTTGTGTTCTATGACTCCAATGATGATTGGGGTAAAACATGGGTAATATCCCCTTGGGTGGTTCTAGATCATCTTGATGTTGAAAGGACATTGGCCATGTGTTGTGGTGTCCTGCTGAGGGTGAAGCCGGATGAATGTCTAGGGGGAAGTACTGTCATGATGATGGAATTCAATATAACTTTCACTAAATGACCTCAGTGGGTGTGTGTGATGATAATTTCTAATTCATATCAATAAGCACATTAGTATGGTGAGAAAAGGGGTAGCATACCATCCTTGGAAGGTGGGTGTTTTGGGACTAGCCATTCAGGTTTGCTCTGACTAGAGATGTTAAACATGAATGGGTGTGGTGAGAGGGCCCCGATTCTAGGTTAATGTTGTGGTTGCATGTTCCCTTATAGAATTTTATTTATACATGAGTGTTGTCTATTTGATATTAGTCCTTCCATGGATAGTTCAGTAATGTCTACCTCAATGGTTTCGTAGGTGACAATGTATGTCACTGTTGGGTAATTCCCTATGGATGTTCCAGAATGGAAAGTGGAACACGTTAGGCGAGGTGAATGTTGAGTTGATATTCGGGTAATATTTCATAGATAGTGGTGAATATACATACTTCTGTAAATGGGATTGTAAGGAACAATAATTATCATTTAGATGATATTGAGTTTGGTCACCGTTAGAGTTGGAGAAAATAGAGGAAAATGACACCATGTAATTTGGGTGTTGATACGTGTAATGGATTTGATCGGGTGGGTACCAATTAATTCCTCCATGATAATTTTTTGCTATGTGAGGTGATTATATTTGTAGGTAGTTAGGAACTATTGCATATTTTTTCCATGTGATGTTATAGTTGTTTAGTATGGTTGATGTTGATTCATTATTGATGAGTTTTCGTTTCATGTTGTGGATGTGGTGAGGAACATATGTGGGGACAATATGGGCCTTGTATCCATGTTTGGTGGGAAAAGTGATGTGTAACCAGAAATATGGAATATTTTAATGGATAGCCAGGCCTAGTCTAATTTCTTCTATTTATGGAAGCATAGTGATTCATAGAAGAGCGGCTCATGGACAAGCCATTATAATGTGGGATATTGTAAGTTCCTGGATTTTAAAAATTTGTGCTTTGTTTATGTTTTGGTTTTTCATATTATTTTTTGAATGATTAATGATTCACCATATTCATGTGAAGGATCCAGGGTATTCAATGGGTTTGAGAGATGAAAAGAGGATGAAAAGGGAGTTCTTGGGCGTGTTGCCGGGTTTGCGCACTGTTGTTGCAACCTGTGTTTCAATCACAAGTAACTGTGCAGCCATTGACATAGGATAACACATGGTTGGTGCATAGTTAATAGAATCACATTGAAATCCATGGAAATATTTTGATGGGTTTTTTTAGATAGTTTCTCAATCATGATTTACACATTGTTTTAAAAATCGTGCGGGTAAACCGCTTAGCACAGTAATTTTAAGAAAATTACAAAAATTCCATACATGGATTTTAAAATCCAAATCAGTATTCTATTCCATTCCACCCCATACAACCCTAGTGACATGCTGGGATGAACTAATATTACCAAGGGTGGATCTCGTTTGATTCATTTCAGTTTTTAGTTTCATTTGTTGCTGATCGAATACCCATGTCTGTATAATGCTCCTCTTGCTTCACTTTTTCATATTAGGGTTTGTATTTTCCACCACCTCCTTATAAAGACCTAAAACCCTCTATTTCTGGCGAAAGATAAGTTGGAGATTCAAGTGGAGTATTAATCCTGATCTAAGGCCAGAAATGAGAGTTATCTGATCATTGGATTTGAGTTAGGTGGTCTACAAGTATTATCCCATTGTATTATTTTAGATTTGTGTAAGGAAGCCTGTGTTTTTCTTTTTCCCTAATTGTGTTATTGGTTTTGTTGGAGTGTATAATAAAAATTGATATCTATGTGACCAATTGAAACCCCAAGGATCTATGTTTGATGCGTAGGGGAGTTCTTGACCCTTTGAGGGCCACCAATTCGGTGTGCCAACTATCCCATACCTAAGAAGTGGTAGTTAAGTGAACAATCTCTAAGTTATCTGTGAATCTCAGGTAGAACATGTTTTAATGGATGATTAAGTTCTAAATGGAATGATGATATATATTACAACCTTGATAATGGAATAAAGAGATGTCAGAATTTCAGGGAAATGAGATCTTGGGTTAAAAGAGATTATGTGTATTATTTAATGAATTTTAGTAAGAAATGCATAATGAGATTAGTGCATATTCAATAGAGAACTTGTAATTTGGCAATTGAATAGGAAATTGGGAACATCATAATGTGATGTAACAAGGGAATGAGTGAATATTTTTAATTTGTTAATACATGATAATTATGTGGTACACCTATATTACTGCATGCAATGATTTGGTTGGGTTATTTGATATGAGAATTGAACTCGAGTTAAATCTGAGTAAATTCTTGTGAAATAATCAATTGGAAAATTGGGGGAATATATATTAATTTATGAATATAGGATATGTAATGGGGTTGTTGAATACACATAGTGGGTTTAAGAATTAGAATGGAATTTTTTCTAAATGAATATGATTTACAATTGATTAATGTGGTAATTGGCAATGAAATATTATCATTTTCCATGTTGTTGTTATGTATTGTGAATTATATGGATTTTTCTATGCACGGTTGTGTTATGGAATGGTTTTGTTGACATTATATCTTGGTAGATTGGGGTATTGACATGTGGTTCTACACCCATGGATCGGGTTTGACTAAGGTTCTAAACTCCACCCATAAATGCACATGTTATGGAAGGGGACATAGACACTATTCCCCCAATAGTTTCATTCGATCCGGACTGAGGATTTTAGGTGAGGATAATGTGTTCATGTGATACGTGTATACATATCCTAATAAGGACGTTAATTATTCCCTATATTAATAATGATTTATTTCCTTAGACCCATGGAGAGATTATGTATATTCCTAACCCAACGAACATGTGATAAAATACATTATGAAGTAAAAATGGTATAATAAATAGAATTTTGATAATTATATTGATGAATAAAATGATCCTTTTAAACCAATTGAACCTGAATATTCCCTTTATAAAACTCCATTTATTATTTACTTTCAATCACTTAAATTAGTCTGTATATTTTGTAGACCTCATTGGTGGTGTCATACTGGGTTTTGTACTCACACCATGCTCAGGACGCCTTTGGGTACCCAATGAGAATTCTTGGTTCAAGGTCATGAAAATGGAAAATTCCCTACCCTAGGATGTTGATTTGGGTTTGGGATGTACATGTATAATGATCCAAACATAGTGTTGGGACCTGTTTTGGGATTTTTCCATTTTTCTTAATTTTATTTTTCTTCCCATTTCTCCAATAGTATGTCATCACATTGTTAATGTTGAATTATAGGTGTAACCATTTGGGAGATGTATAACATGTATTTTTATTAGTAGTTAATATTATTACACTATTTATATTGGGTTAAATTTTATATTACTCTATTTAAGATGGTATAATCACCTCACGTGTCTCATTAGACCCTCGCTGCTAGTTGGGAACCTCTAGCATACATGGAGGTGTGCTTGATGTCATGTGACGACATGGCATGGAGCACAAGTTTAGTGTCTTCTAGTTTGAGTTCATCACATATAAATTATCATGTAACATTGAAAAATAACCATATCATATGAAAAATTTTATAAAATGAATGAGGGCCATCATATGAAGCAAACATACTTGTAACTTACACATTGAAAAATATCATCTCTTCAGTCCTCATAAAAAAAAATTTTGGCGACCTGTTGAGCATCACTAGTTCATCAATATAAATTGAATTTTATAAAAATGTTTTTCTCCCACTAATTGATGTTATAGATTTCTAGTTTGACTATATCATATTATAATATTCATAAACATCACCATTAGTAAACCAAGTGTGTTCCATGACCATGGTCATAAATGAGGAGGGTCCTAGTAAAAATTCAGGGCAAATATATTCTTTGAAGCCTTCCATTACCACCTAGTTGTAAACCACCATTCCTCCTAGTGTCTTATCAGCAATATCCCATGATTATATCATCCAAGACGATGGTCTCATTTAGAGAATTCTGTATCGATATTTGGAAATGTAAAAATTCGTATAACAGAAAAATTAAAGACAATACTACTCATTCAGTTATTCATTAATACAAAATGTGATCTCAGATGAAACAACTCATGGGTATATATTCTCCATTAATATATTTATCATATATGTGAGAATACCACTTATGAAATGTTCCCAGTCACTACCTCTCAAAAATGGAATAATCCAACGTTGATTAAGTGAAAAATTAAAAATACTTCTCACAACCAAAAAAGGTGGCATCTCCACTCTCCAATCACATTTTAATATTTATTCCAATGATTATTATGCCACATTGAAAATAACCCATGAATCAAATGTAATCCATTAATTTAGGAACATAAATATTTACTCTCACCTCAACCTCTAAGGGTAAGTAATTGGAACCTCGTACAAAGAATTAAGAAGGATAAACCATTATTAAAATAATGTCAGTAATTTACTAATGATAAATTTTGAAAAATCTTCCTATTAATTAGTCAATGTAAAAAAATCATGACCACAAAAATTGTAGATGAAGTATCCTATGGGAAAAACTAATAAGGAATCCAAAACAATCCCTTGACATTTCAAACCAATCAAGCAAGAATGAAGAATTTTGTCCAATAATTAATATAATATACTTCAATATGAGAAAATATATGGGTAACCATAATAATTAATATGATATTGGGATAAAAGCATTGAAAAACTAGGTGTCCCTCATAAGAGGTTAAAGATACCAAAATGATTTCAAAAACATCCCACATGAAAATTTATTAAAAATATGTAAATACTAATATTGGTTTCCCTTAAAACATAAACCTAATTAACTTACACTATTTCTTTAAATAGGAACAAAACGACAGATTTTATTAAACATGGATTCTATGCCAATATATGATAATTAAATTCCTTTAAACCTAGTTTTTAATGATTTCATATTTCAACACCATTTTTCATGAATCACTAAATCAACATGAAATACCACTAAAAACATCTATAATTTTGAAATAATATTTTAATGTAAGAAAAATACTTCCTTTACAAAGTTGAATCAATACCCCACACTCCACAATAAATACATAAAGACCTGCATTGATTTTTGTTCTACCTAGGTGATCTCAGTGTTGTATTTAGAAATCAACACTATCTTTATTGATCATTATTGTATCTCAATCCCATACCAATTTATATTTTTGATCTCACATGATCATAAAACATTCCCCAAATATCCATAAAGATATCAAAAAAATATAAAAACACAATATGAGTGAGATATATTTACATAATGGCCACCTACCTGAACTGATGACCCATAAGACACAAAAAATACCTAAAGAGCTCCATCGATTCTTGTTCTACCTAGGTGATATCCGAGAAGTATTTAGAAATCAACATTTTCCTTATTGGCCATTATTATATCTCAATCCCAATCCAATTTATATATTTAATCTCACATGATCATAAAAAATTCCCTAAATGGCCATAATGATATCAATAAAATATAAAATCAGAAAATGTGTTAGATATATTTACATAATGGCCACCTACCTGAACTAATGAACCATAATATATCGTAAGCATATATTAACCGCCAATGAGTACTTGAACTGATTAAAAATTATAAAACTGGAATTAGTGACCAATAAATTCATATTTAAAAATAAAAAATAAAAAATTATTTTTGAAACATTCCTCAACTCAAAAATAGCTTAATGGTGGGATTTTATGATTTCCTAGAAAATTTTTTGCACATCACAAGAAATGCCATCACGTTAATGTGATTCTACATTATTTCAATTGAATCACGTATAAAAATCCTATTTAATGTAATGAAATTAGAAGAGAAAATAATAATTAATTAAGGATATGTCATGAATGCTTCTCGATTAGGATCATTAGATGATCAATGCAATGGAAGAAACCCAGAATAGTCCTCATTTAGTCATTAAAAAACCAACATGATGATTATAAAAAACATAAATTTAAATTCTCCAATATGAATCATAGTGGACTCTATCTTAATATATTTTATGGAGTTTGATTTAATAATACTTTTAGAAAGAATCCAATGACTGTCGTGTCTACATGTAGTATACGACCCACTAGAATCCTTAATTATCATGAGAGAAAACTGAAACTCTTTTACTGTCCGGCTATCATTACCTTTGTGCTAAATAGAGAACTGGGATAAAGAGATATTCGGTTGTGGATTGGAAGTATCATATATTTCCAATATTGGAATCACATACATTTATTTACGTTGTAGTGATTAAATTAAGATATTTGATTATTGACTACATCACATGACTCCATATATATTTTAAAATACTGGATGCTGGTTTATATACAATAAATTAACAAATATAAATGATTATGTGTCACCACAAATCAATAATTCCCTTTATTGAAAACCAATGTTAACTATTTTGGAGAAATTGATAAATTTACGTATTCATTATAGTAATCATATTATATTCTATGATAAATTCATCACATACATTATACAATATCGAGATATCATATTTTGTGATATGCATCACATTCATATCTCTAGTTATCAATTTTAGTATATTATATATTATGATATACCAATTTAATTTATTTTATAACAATGTATGACTTATATAAAAATATTATAATGAAAATTGGAGAATATTAAAATATCATATGAATCCCTCAAAAAAGTTTATGATATATTTTATCAAACATTATTTAATTTAATGAAAAACATTTTTATAAAATTTAATACTTTTTCTATGAAACAACTATTTGAGCTTCAATACCTTTTTGAAAGAAAAAATATATATTATATATCTATTTCAGATAAATATAAAATGTGAAAAATCAATAAAAACAAAATTTCATCTCAATAAATAAATGGTGGTAGTGTGATCTTGATCAGTAAAGTGATATCTCTATACAAACAAGTCTCCTATAAGTTGTATCATATATAGAGTATCTAAGGCCCGATAATCAAATTACCCTTGACATCAAGTTACTACTAGATAGAGAACATGTTAGTATATTAGAGTAAATATGAAACATTCGTGATTCAGAAAAATAGGCTGATTAAGGTAATAAATACCTCACAAGTAATCTATCTAGCAGATGAAAACATCAGATGTCCCTCATCCAATTAACTAAGCACATCATAAATATATTAACCCATACTTTTCATACATGGATTATATATATTATTTTATTAATATTCATAATATATCATAATGTCATATTCTAAAATCATATAGGTTAAGTTTATTTAGTAGCATGGATATATAAATAACTGGTTCATAAGTGAACTACATCACCCCCATAGATTTTTCATAACACGAAACCTTCTTTGGAATATCATACATAATATATTTTGTTATAACCAAGGGAAAGAAAGCGTAAGAAGGTGGGGATCAGATGCTCTGTAAGGGTAGTCAAGGGATATTTATATGATAAATATATTGTAATAAGATAATTGGTGTATGAGAACATGATAATAACATTTAAAAACCATTCCCTACATATCCTAGATCATAATCATGAATAATTAAATGAATCATAGATGATTGTAAGGTATAATTCTTAATGAAATCAGGTAACATAATTCAAGAGAGCATAACATTATCATAAGACATAAATTTTTGGTACACATATGAATAGAAAATAATATTATTATAAGTAAACCATCATTCCCATGACTTTAAATGTATCTTGGATTCACTCCCTTACACATTATAATTGTTATGGTTTACTCCCAATACAGTTGTAGTGGATAGATTCCACTAATGAACTAGGTTTAATACCCATTTGATTCTTTTTTATCATATGATATATCTATTATTAACGAATGCATTAAAAGGTTATATAATTCTAAACCCACCCATCAAAAAATATAAATCAAATACATGAGTTCCAAAATATCATAAAACATTTTTAATATGAATGAACTAATAGAAATGAAAATGGTTTCAGAAACATTTCAACATTTATTAATTAATATAAAATAAATGGGTTTCAAAAAATTCCCACCATTTAATCATAGATAACCCATTGAAAATGATGATGAATCATAAAAATATTTTCATAATAATCATAAAACATTTATATATATATTGAGGATGTTATCATTAGAACATAGAACTATTATAAATTTAATTAAAATCTAATATTATTATAATAAATAAAAATGTGCATTAAATTATCCCTTGAACCATATCATGTAGAAAAAACACTTTTCAAATTGAATTCAAATATTTAAATTATAAAATTTTTAAAAATAATAAAGAAAAAAATTTCATTGAAATGAACCATGGAATATTATACAGGATGGTTCAAAACATTATGTATTCATGATTGAGGGAAATTTCGTAGATTCCATATAAAATAAAAACAAACACCGTCAAAATTTTTATAAAAAATTAATAAAGTACCTCATTAGGAAAGGCCATATAGTATTTGTTATAAACAAATTAGTAGACAATAAATAATGGGTCAAAATTTCTTTAAAAAATCATTGGTGAATATCAAAAACATTTAATGAATAATATTAAATAAAAATAGAAATTTATGGGAAAATATTTTCAAAATAGTAGTGAAATAATTTTTTTTTCTTAAAAATTATCTTTCGATCTCGTGAATACTTAATGTGAGGAAAATGAAATTGAAATGTGTATTTTCATTAAATAACCACATTAGATGAAAATATATTTGTTTTTTCAATGATATATTATAATATTTTATCATTATAATCATAATAAAAAACAATCTTGATAATCAGTATTATTATAACAAAAAATCTATACAACGCCAGTATCATAAAAAAACTTCAAGAAGGAGAGAACCTCTGAAGGAATTTTAAATCCCAATTAATTTTCATATGATGAATCACAATGTAAAATAATTTTTAGTATATACCAAAGATAATTGAAAAAAATTTGGAATATGTAATCTATCTCACATATGAAAAAGTGAAAAAATGTCCCTTAACTCAAGTTCCACTGTCATTCAACATTCTCAATCCTCTTATTCATTGAATGAACTCCATTATATATTCTCTTATAGATCCTAGGATTTATCTTCTAGAATACTACCTCCTCTAGTATGTTTCTATGTATATTGAGAAGATAATTTGGTAGGTTTTAGTCAATATAGAATGAAAGTTTTGGTGGAAATAAGAGAAAAGATATGTGGAATTTTATTTTTCATAGGATGGTATCCCTATAAATTTAAAAAAAAAATTAAATTATCAATAGAGTTTTTTAAAAAATATTTATTCCAAATTTCTAAGGATAATACGATATGGTAGTATGTGGAAAATATCCCTTAATCAATTAAAATTAGGAAATTTTTAAATAATTTTCAGAATTATATATTTTAGTTTAACCACTTTTTACCTTATTATAACCATAACAGTAATAGAGTCTATTTCAATCATAAATATTTAATATCTTAATGATATAGAAATATTTTGATAATTAATTTCAAAAGGGATGAAATTGTCTACCATATACTATCCACCATGTCCCGTTTCCATATTCTCTTGATCTATAAATAATTAATTAAAATGTTATTTTAATATTATATAAAAAACAGTTTTGACGCTATACATATAATTTGACATCAAAAACACCAAGAAAAATATGTTATTAAAATATTTTACATTAAACAACAATATTAGGTTTTATCCATTTATAAACCTCATGTAACAATATAAATCACACAAATAAAATAAGCATCAATATTTTATAAATCATTAAATTATTTTTTTTTGTTAAGAGAATAAATTTTGTGTTAGTATTGGATTTCATTTAATATAATTGTATAATTATCTATATTAGAAATAAATTTAGCACATGAAAAAAATTTAATTATTATGAAAATCAAAATTATGATTTTGTAAGAAAATATTTTATCCCTTTTTGAACACAATATAAATATTCAAAAACAATAGAGTGACTTTACATATTTTCCATTACTTTTAATATTATTTATTCCAATATCCTAGAGAATTATAAATTAAAAAATTAAATATATAGGAAAATGTGACATGGGTTTAACTCCATTGATCCTATATGAATTAATATGAAAAATGGTGACCATACCATTTATTTTTAACCTATATTAACTTGATTTACCCATTACCACCATTTGAATGAGTCATAAAGATTTAAAATAAATTGGGCAAATTTACCTTATTCTTAAATTCTCTTTAAAAATGTGGTATCGGTTTATTCATAGGTAAATTTCTTAAATTTATGTAAAGTAATTTTAAAACAATTGAACAGAATGTGAAGAAAACTATTTTGTAGAAAAAATATATTTTTAGAATAAAACTGGATTTATTCAAATCCTATTCGTAGAAAAATTATTAGTGTAATGTTAATTGATATGATCGAATATATAATATATACAATACAATAAAATAATTCAATAATAATGAATAATATAATTTTTTTTAATAATGTAAATATTTCACATATAAAATAGTTTTATATAAAAACATCCCCTTTATATTGAAATTGTAATTATTTCAATTTCAAAGTTTTTTGAATCCTAATGAATTAATTATATATATATATATGAAAACCTTGTTTTTCCAAAAAAAAAATTGAATTGGTACCCACCAAACCAACAACCGGAAATAATATGTGTTGTAAATAATAATATTTTAATAATATAATAGTTATTTTGTTCTCATTGTTTCATGTTAATTAACCTATGAATGAAATATTTTTTATAGATAAATACATCATTAAATTTATAGGTGTCCCATTTTTGCAACCATAATTGAATTTCAGCCTTGAAATTTAAACTCCCAAATATAAAAATAATTATATCTCTATTTCATTATATCCTCATATTCCCAATTTGATTTTAATAATTTTTTATTCCTTAAGGTAAAATTAACCAGTTGAGAATTCGTGTTTCATATCACATTATCTCTATGATAAATTCATTATAATGGGTTTTCATCACAATTATTACCAATCTCTTGTTGTGCGACATCTGACATTAGTTCATGTGAATGATTATGTATGTATTTCCTTAAGAGAGATTCATGTAACACATCATTAACTTCAGAGAGGTTCACTGAATGATCTAATCAATAAGAGACCATCACTAATCTATCAAGGATCTATTAGGTGCCATTATACCTAGGTCTCATCTTTACATTAATTAAAAATATTATAACATTATTCCAAGTAGAAATTAATATAAAAAAATTCTATCCAACATCAAACTCTTGATATCACCAATTATTATCAGCATAACATTTCAATAAACTATGATATGACTTGATGCATACATAAGAACATTAATATTTCTTATATTTACTCATCTACATCTGGTCCTGGTATATTTCTTGCTCCAACATGATCCTAATATGTTGGAGTTATAAACATAATTCAATATAGGTCTTCATAAAGCTCCATCAGAATGCTTGAGTGAAAACTATTTTTCTTAGAAAACTCAATAAATGGGGGACGTTGAACCCAAACCCTATTGAAAATATTAAATATTTATAATAGTAAATCAACTATGGATTAAATTGTTATATCATACAGACCATTTGTTTGGGTATGATAAGAATTAATGAAAATCCACATTATATCAAATTCATAATAACAGTTTCAACAGAAAAATGAGATATACCATGGATCTCAAGTAGATAAAATTGAATAAGGTACTCCAAGAATATAGTCCATTTCCTTAATAATAACTAAATTAATATATACCTTAGATAAATATTCTTTGAGAGAAATAAAGTTTACTTAATTCATAAGTCAATCAACTACAACATAAATATAATTATGGATATTATAAATTTTGGGGGAGTTCAATGATAAAATCCATGGTGGTGTTTTCCTATTTCTATTATTGTATGGGAAATGGTTCAAACAACCCTACATAATTATATCACACAAACTTATCTTTTTTCAATACTCAACATCAAGGTACATACTCAACAATTAAAAAAATTATGTTATCCCACCAATAATACATTTTTAGTTATCTATTGATATTCATAATTCCATGATGAATATAGTAGTTTGAAATATGAGCTCCGACCAATAGACCATTGGAGTCTACTATTGATGGGACACATACCTATTTCATGGACCTTGTCATTCCATGATAATGAATGTTTCACAATGAATCATTTCATAACTTAATTTGTAGTTACACATGTAATGTCTTGTCCCCAACTACCTAGATCTGGTTACTTATCTAATTAAATTGTCATGATTATAAGAAAGTTTTATCATGACCGATCAAGTAGATTAGTAGATTCGGAATCAAGATACATATATATGTACAACATTACAAGTTTAATTTAAATTCAAGAACTAATTTATTTCATTAGAAACATCCATGCCTCCTAGATTATGCATTCAAGTCATTTATAATTTACTTATTCAATATCATGGGAAAATGAAACATATGAAAGGGGTGAGCCCAAATTCTCAGTAAGAGTAACCAATACTACATAATATAACATTAACATTAGGCATGGTGAATAATTGAAAACACCTTAATTTAAATTGGAAAAAATTTGAACATAATATGACAGAAATATGATCTAAGAAAAAATTTCCATAAAAGAGACATAATCATTGGTATAGCCTCATGAAATCTGAATTTATCGCTTCAAAATGAGGGAAATGAGTATGTTGGAGATTCTGAAACAAACTGTAAAGGCCTCATCCAAGACATCTTAAAATGGTTAAGGCCTCAGCCAAAACCATATATCAACATGGGCAAGGCCCCATCCATGTCTGTATGTATTTGTCTCATAAGACCTACCGATGTATTAAGGGGATATAGAGAGACTCCCCCATAACATTATAAGTCCAACAAATTACTCATATGATCTTGAATAAACATTAACAACAAATAAATTCATATTTAATCTAACATATGATATGTAAAAACATTTCCCAAACATTAAGCATGAACAATAACCATTCAGGGTAAAATGGGAAATGGTTTTAGGATAGAAAATCCATAGTAAAACTAATAAAAACCCATTAAATTAATTATGGTATATTATACAATAAATTATTAATCCCAATAATACTTTAGAATCAATAAGAGTGTTGAAATAGATAAAGATGCTCAAATAAAATCATTGAGTAAATATTCTGATAAATACTCTAGTATATTGAAATGATTTGTTCTTTTAGAAATATATATGCATAAAACCATAAGTGAATTAATAACGTATTTTCATAATAAAATCAGTTGTTTTATAAAGTAAATTTTTTCTAAAAAATATTATATAGTGCCCTTTAAAATAGGTAACAAATTGGAAAATTCCATTAAATCGGGATTGTATTTTAGAAATATTTTTTTAAAGCTCCTTTTAGAATATACAAATAAAAAAATGAAGTAGGATTAATATAGGAATAAATATATAGAAAATTATAATAGAATATATGAGGTGTAATTATTAATAATTAATAATTTAATTGAGGTATTTAGTAAATAAATGCAACCAGAATGAAAATAGAGGTTCATGTAGAAAACCCTTACATTATGTTTGAATGCATTCCACTCATGAACATAAGGTCATGGATTATGAAATTAAACATATTAAGAAATTAATTAAGAACCAATTAGACATTTAATTATTTTGTCATAATTTTATCATGTACATTATGCCCTTATTGAATAGTTAAAAAATTGAATTCTATCATTCTGGAGTGTTCGTTTCCTTGGTTTTCATGATCGGTATATTTGTATATGAGTATGGATGTTCCAATGGAAAGGATTTAATTATAAAGTATTTAAATTATATATTATTAATGAAAATTAATAGGTTTTAATGTTCATTTATATATTACAGTTACATGGATTATTGATTAATCATTAAATGAAACATTAATGATAACAACTTAGATTATTTAGCGGTATTTGGATTATCATGAACTAGTTTTGTCATAAAAATTTATAAAATGTGCATATAATGGTTACTGAATGTTAAGTTTGTTATAATACATATATTATAGAAACTATAAGTAAAAAAATTGTTTTATGACCAGTATATAAGGGTAAATTAGAGAACATAAGTACATCATCCATGAAAGTTGTAAATTGGAACCCCGCAGATGATGATTCTATTTATAAAATAAGAGAGAGAGAGAGAGTTATGATATTGATGAATGTTCTTCCAATAACATGATATAATATTATTATATAGGTGATTATATAGTCATCATGGTCATTTGGATAGAGGAGGTGCGGTGAGGATAATAATACAAAGGAAATTCAAATGGAAATTAATGAAATTGAATGTGAATTTACATCCTCAATCCACCTCCTTTAGAATATCATTAATGGGAGAGATTTTGGTCTTTTGGCAAGACGAAGTGCTCATGGAGGTTGGAAGTGAATTTTTATGTGTATTTCTGTTTAAAATTGTTTAGCTTCAATGCTTAGAGGAATGTAGAGAAAAGAGAGTGAGGTGGGGTTTTTATAGTGGAGGAGAGAAGGGTTTCCCCATTATTTTATACATTATTTTATTATATTTAAAAATAAAACCAATAATATTGATTCTGGAGACCAAAAATAGTAATAATTTCATGTGATTTCATACTAATGGTCATTTACATCATCCATGACTCAAGCACGATGCGAAAATTTACTTATTTAATATATTTTGTAAATTATCGAATTTTACTATTCTCTATAAAATTTAGTATTTCAGAAAATACCAAGATTTCAACCTAACAATTTTCCTATAAGTAGAATTCAAAAATGAACTCCATTAATTTAAAATAATTTCCTTAATATGATTAGATTATTTTTTAAATAAAATAATATTTTATTCAAAAAATAAAAAATTTAAAACAACAATTGGTTTTATATCACATTTAAAAATTAATAAACATCATAAACATATGATAATAAAATAATATTAGTATTTACTATTCATAAGGGTCATATTACATATCATAAGGGTATATTACTATTCATCAAAAATTATGCTTATCTTATCAGACTCTAAATATCATACTGAACGCAACAGTGTGTGTAAGTTTTTCAAAATTCAAATCATAAAGGTGGAATAATTAGGTTTACTGGTAAGGATATAACAAGGTTTTAATTTGTATAGAAATAGTATTTCATACATTTAATATTCAATTTATTTGAAAAATCCCCAGGAGTTAAATTATTGCATCATTTAAAAAATTTCATCCTCAAAATTACCAGATTGTAAACTCACAAAAATGTTTGGGTAGTTCTTAATCATAACCACCTCAGGATCCCATGTTGGCTCATTTATTTTATGATTTTTACAAAGTATCATTACTAAGAGTGTTTATAAATTCCTCAACGCATGTTATTTAGTGTCTTGAAACCAGATTTTTTATTCACAGAAAGCTAGGACAAGTTCCAATTATATACCTTCAGAAGTGAGGACATGTGTTTGTTCTAGCATCTACTTTCACAGCAATGAGACATATAACAGATTTTGTACCATAGATAGGATAGGTGGAAAATCCAGACGATATGAAATATCTTCGATTATCTCTACTATTTCAACTGTGCTGAGTTACCTATGGCTATGTATCCCCTTCTTCCCAAATATTTTAACACCCTTCCATGGAGATACATTTATGAAAACATTATCTTCCACTTGAAACTCAAAATCCTTCCTTCGATTAGCAGTATAAATATTTTCTACATTGATATTCATTTATATGACCTGGAATATTCATTTACTTTATGGTTGTTTCCTCCATGAGCTATGGGACCACAATCTTCCATTCAACATAATCATCCTAGCATTTTATTGTATCAAATCTCTTTCTATACAATGTTTTATATGTTTCTTTTTGAATACATGGATGGAACGTATTGTTGTAGGAAAATACATTAAAGGTAAATATTGATCCCAAATACCTTTAATGTCAAGTGAACTTGATCTCAACATTTCCTCTATGGTTTGGATCATCCTTTCTAATTGCCTTTCAGTTTATTTGTTATAAGCAATACTCAATCGATCCTCATTATCCAAATATTTCTGAATAATTTCCCAAACTTTTGATGTAAATCATGGATCATGATCAGAAAAAACTAACAGAGGAGATTAATGACGTCTCACAACATCATTGATATAGTGTCGGGCTATGTGTTCTAGTGAAAAAACCTGCCATATATTGATGAAATGTGAGGATTTTTTAAGGTGATCAACATTTACCCATATCGCATCAGTATTCCCTAGAGTTTTGGGTAATAGTGTGACAAAAGACATGGTGATTTCATCCCATTTCCATGTATGAATTGGTATAGATTTCATGACTCCACATAGATGTTGTCGTTCTGCCATCACCAGTCGAAAAACTAGATATCTTGATACATAATCTGCAATTTCCCTCTTCATATTGTCCCATAAGAAATGTTCCATTAAATCTCTACACATTTTAGAGCTACTAGTGTGTATAGAAAAATTTTATCTATGGGAACCATCCAATAACTCCATTTTATTCTCAGTTATAGAGGTAAAACACAACCTCTTCCAAAATTTCAGAATTCCATTTTCACATACATAGTCTGCCATCATTCCATCTTTCACACAATAACATTTCATTTAAATATTCTCGTCATCAGATTTTTCATATTTAATTCATTCAAATAAAGTTGTTTTGTAGACCATTCAGAAAAGTTATTATGTTTCAACCTATTTTATAATTCCATTATCCACACTTATTAGATCCATGAATACATGATCTCTTAAAATCCTAGTTTTTTTTAAACTCAATGATCATTCCTTCTCAATGCATCAACTACTGTATGTTCATTTCCTCGGATGCAGTGTACGAAACAATCATAATCCTTGAGTAGTTCAAGACATAACCCTAGCCTCATGATGATATTATTCTGTGAAAAGATATACATATAACACTTGTGATCCATATATATCCCAAATAATTCATTATAAAGATAGTGTCTCCATATCAGTTGATCTAATATTACAGTTACATACTCTAGATCATTAGTAGAATAATTTGGTTCCTTAATTTTTAGCTTTTTTGGTGCATAGGAAAGAACTCAATTCATCATAAAGTCACAATAATGTCCTTTATTTTATGCATCACTATAGATCACAACCCCATATTTCCCCAATCTTAGGGTTAGGATTGGAGAATTCACTAATCTACTCTTCAATTCATTGAAACAATCCACACATTTTTTTCCCATAAGAAGTCAACCCCAATACATTTATTCTTGGTCATTTGGTTGTCTAAACATGTGATGTTCGTAATGAAAATCCAATAATAACATGTTAAAAAAATAAAACTATGTACCACAGTTATGTTTATTGGAGTTGGCCAATCTTGCATTGCCTTTACCATCATAGGATTAAAAGATATTCCATCTGTAGAGACAATGTGGGTAAGAAAAGAAAATGATTGATGCCAAAATTCACACATTCTAAACATCCCATATAATTTATTTTTTGTAAGAGTCATTATAATAGTGCAAAATTGATTTTCATGGTCTTCATATCTTTTTGATTTTACCAATATATCATCAATAAATACCACTACAAAGTCATAATGACATTCATTGAAAAGTATTAAAATTTTATCCATAAAACATTGGGTACATTAGTTAGTCCAGAAGAAATTAGTGTACACACATAATGCCTATACCTGGTTCGAAATGAAATTTTTGGAATATCATCATTCCTCACATGAAATTAATGATATAAAGATCGAATTTCAATCAATTAATAATATTTTTCTTCTTAAAGTAGTTCAAATAGATATTCAATATGAGGTGGGGGATACTTGTTATTTATTTTTATATAATTGATCTCCCTATAGTCAATACACATCCTAATAGATCCATCTTTCTTATTAGTGAAAAGAATAGGGGCTCCCCATGGAGAAATAGTATGGATAATAAATCCATTATAACTAAATTGTTCATGTTGTTTCATCAGTTCTATTAATTTTACCTTGCCCATTCTATAGGGGGTCTTTGATATGGGCCTCGAATCAGGAATTAAGTTAATGCATAAATAAATTTCCCACTCTGGAGGATGTTTAGGTATTTTAACTAGAAAAAAATTAAAATATTCATGAACATTAGTTATGTCCTCTATCTGAACATTCCCTTCCTCATCCATAGTTATTACATTCCATTCCCCCCACCATTAATTTAATTCGGCAGTGTTGCTGGGGGAGGATCTACATTAGAATCATGTGCTGATGTTTCTTCCCTATATATAAGGGATTCCACATCATTCTCAAAAATTGTAACCTCTTTATTCTTGAAATAAATTTTCAAATCATTGTTTGAAATCCAATCTATAACGAGGATTATATCACTGTCCTTCATGGGTATGAAAATAAAATAAGTAGATAATGAACATTTATATGACATAATGGGGACTTCCTGACACAACTTTGATGTAATGATACATCCCTTAGGAGTTTCGACTAACAATTCCCTAATTAAATGAAATTGGAAATATATAATTTTATTAGAAAAAATGGAAGATATGAATGAAAGTGATGATCGTGAATAAAAAATTAATTTGACATGTTTGAGGAAATTGTTAAATTACCTTGGACCCCATCATTAAGAGAATCAATATCTATAGTTGTGATCACTTAAGCTTGTCCCATCTCACCTAGCCTTTTTTGTGGCATGTTTCCTTAACGCCTTAGACATTAATTGGAATAGTTTTACATCTATTGAAAGCATTGAGGAGTAATAGATTCTACCTTCCCTTTATAACCATAAACAACATGGCCTTTCTATCCACATTTGTAGCATACTCATTTTACATTAATGTAGGAACCAGGTGTTTCCTTCCACAATTATCACAGGGAGGAAATTCAACTCTTCCCTTCTTCCAAATAAAAATATGTACTTTTATAGAGTGTTCATCAACTTTATTATTCACTTTTTGTCACATAAAATCATAATCCTTAGAATATTCAATTTCCATCTTGATAGAACATGAATCTATAACCTCATAAGATAAAAAACATTGGGAGACCGGTGTTAACCAGAGGAATGGAATTAGGCTATCAATGAATCAATCAATTTTCTCCTTGGATTATGTATGCAGTCCACAATATGTCTTTCTATCCTTGTCTAGTTAGCTTCATACTTAGAAACATTGTCAACATTATTTTTCCTCACCACCAGAAACTAACTTTCGATACATGCATATTGTTAATGAGTAAGTAATTTCTATATAAGTATTTCCTTAACGTCCCTCTATTTTATATCTTCTATCTCTTCCTCCTCCTTAGTATTTTTGACTAACTACCACCACTGATTTTCATCTCTAAATATATGATAAACTACCATGATGACCTTCTCCCTTTTTTTATATCCCAAAGTGAGAAATATCTTATATAGGGAACTTATCCACGACTAAGATATAGATGTGTTTTTTCCCATTGAATGATAGGGTTTGTTGTTGCATTATTCGATACTACATATAAAATCCATGTTGTGGAATATGATTCACCAGATGGGTAAGGTTATTATTTATAATCTGAGTCATTTTTTCCATTGTAGTTATAAGATTTTCTACACCAGTTGTAGCTCCAGATCCAACATCATTATCTTCCATAGGAGGGCTATTAATAACTTTGATTCTGGTGTTAATGTGGTTTCCTTTACTTCCACTTGGCACCATTTCCTGATAATAGATTACACTATATTATGTAATGAATAATAATGTTAAATATTAACGTATTAAAATAAAAATCATAATGAAATACAATGCATGAATAATCTAATAATCACAAACATGTCTTATTGGAGGAAAATTTACATTTAAATCCTTCATAATGGATTGAAAATAAAATGTCAATTATCCAAAGAATATCCCCCAAGAGTTTCAATCCAGGTACGTAATAAGGCACATTATCGTGTACTAGGATACCTGGGGTCATGCTCAAAACTCATTGGCGGAGTTTTCACTCCTAGGTTCATCTATGGTGGAACCATATCAACTTGGATTATCAAGATAGTGATATATTTTCTAGAAATATCAGTATAAAATATTCCTTACTATATTACATGAATTTCATTTTATATTTATCCTCAATGACCTTCATTGGGGTTTGTTCCTTAATATATTATTTCTAAATCTAATTCCATGGTTGTATAATAAAATTCCTCTAATACCAACAATAAAGACCCGACCACATTTTCCTAGAGTTAGTGCCTTATAATATAACATTCGAATTGATAAAATTTATTTGTATCCTAGAGGGAAAAAAAGTTTTGTTGTTTTGAAAGCAATATATATATATATATATATATATATATATATAAATTTTCAACGTTAAAACTTGAAAGTAAATACAACAGTAATTTATTTCATTAGAAACATCCTTTCCTCCTTGATTATACATATATGTAATTCATAATTTACTTCTTCATATTGTGGGAAAATGAAACATATGAAATTTGTGAGCTAAAAAAATCATTAAGAGTAATAAATACAAAAGATGGCAATATTTAAATTATTCATGGTGAATAATTGAAAACAAATTCTTCAAAAGAAAAAAAAAGTGAACATAATATGAAAGGAATATGAGTTGAGTTAATATTACCATAGTAAAACATATTCATGGATATAAACCAGTGATGCCTGAATTTATAGCTTTATAATGAGAGAAATGCATGTGTCAGACATTCTGAAACATACTATCAAGGACTCATCAAAAACATCTAAAAATGATTAGGGGCTCAGCCAAAACCATATCTCATTATGGGAAAGGCCTCATCCATGTCCATATATATATGTCTCACAAGACCTATCGATGAATCAAGGGGATATAGCAGGCCCCAACCATCACATAATAATCCAATGAATTCTTAATAAGAGTGGAGAAAAAAATAAACAACATATACAATAATATTGAAACAAACATATGAAATTTAAATAACATTCCCCGAACATTAAGCATAAACACTAACCATTCGAAGTAAATTGGTGAATGGTTTTAGGATTGCACATCCATAGTCAAAATAATAATAAACCATTAAATTAAGTATGGTAGATGATATCATAAATGATTAATCCAAATAATACATAATAATCAATGTGTGTGTTGAAATATATATTAAGATACTCTAATAAAATCATCATGTAGTTTTTCAGATAAATACTCCTTTATTTTGAAAAGAAGAGTTTTTTTGGAAAAGTATATTAATAAAACAAGAATATAAGTGATATAGCTTATTTATAATAAAATAATTTCTTATATAAAAAATTGTTTATAAAAAAGATTATAGAGTTATCTTTAAAATAGGTAAGAATTTGAGAAATTCTCTAGAATCGTGCTTGTATTTCAGAAAGAATTTTTGAAAGATAATTTTAGAACATATAACTCTCGTTAAATAAAATAGGATTTTGGTTGAAAAACATATATAGTACATTAATATTCAATATTTTAGGAGTATATATTAATAATTAATAATTTAATTAAGTAATGTAAAAAATTAAAATAACCTGAATGATAATGGGGGTTTGTGTAGAAACCATTACATTATGTCTGAATGTGATCTTATCTTAAACTTATGGTCCTAAATATAAAATTAGACTTATTAATAACATACTTCAGTACCTTTAAGACATTTATTTTTTATATCATAATTTTATCATGTAAATTATTCCATTATTTGTTAGGTATTAGATTGAATTCCGTCATTTTAGAGGGTTCGTTTACTTGGTTTTCAGGATCCGTATATTTGTATATGAGTATAAATGTTCATGTGGAAAAGATGTAATTCACCAGAATTGAAATATATATTAATTATGAAATATTTTAGCTGTTAATGGTAAATTATATTATTTGGTAACATTTAATCCTGATGAATCATTATATGAAACATTAATTACAATCACTTAGATTATTTTTTTGGTATTTGGATTATCATGAACTAGTTTTGTCATATTACTTTATACTATGTAAATATAATTTTATGTGAATATTAATAATTTTATAAAATATATTCCATTGCCTGGATTTACCATAAAACTAGTATCATGACATGTATTGAAGAATAAATTGAAGAACAAAAAATCACCCTCCACGAACATGGAAAATTGGCATCTCAAGAATGATTATATCATTTATAAAATAAAAGTGAGAGAGAGAGAGAAAGGATATTGATTATTTTTCATTAATACACAAGATATAATTCTAGAATATTGGTGATTCTGTAGCTATAATGTTCATTAGGATAGAGGTGATTAGTGGAGGATAACAACTGAAGGGAACATGAAATGAAATTTAAGGAAATAGAATGTGAATTTACCTCTTCAATCAACCTCCTTGAGAATCTATTAATGGTAAATAATTTTGTTCTCTTGTAATGACCAAGAGCTTCTGGGCATGGGGAGTGACAAAGGAGGGTATTTGGAATGAAATTTTAGGTGCTTCAAGGTGTAGATTAATTAATAGAAGAGGGAGTGAGGGGGGATTTTTATATTAAATGAGAGGAGGGTTTTCCCATTATTTAACTCATTAGATTATTATTCGGACAATGAAAAAAATTATATTGAATCTTGTGACAATATACATTAATAAGTGAATTTTAGTTCAAACCAAAGGTTATTTACATCATCCACAACTCAATCATGATGTAGAAATTCACATATTTACCATATTTTGTAGATTATCAAATTTCACAACCGTCTAAAAATTCATGGATTTCAGAAACATCCCAAAAATTCACCCTAACCATTTTTCAATGTGCATAATTCAAAAATAAACTCCATTTTTTTAAAATAATTTTTTACATATGACTATATTTATCATTATATAAAATTAAAATTTCTTTGAAAAACAACTATTTATAAACAAAAATTAATTTTATAGCACATTAAGAAATTAATCAAGATCATATCCTTAAGTCAATAAAATAATAATAGGATTCAATATTAATAAGGGTCATATTAATATTCATACTAATATAAATAGGGGTATGTTACTATTTATCAAAAATTATGTTTGACTTATCATACTATAAATATCTTACTAAATGCAACTGTGTATGACATTTTTTTAAAATTCAAATTAGGGAGGTGTAAAAATTATGATTACTATCTAGGTTAAAAAAAAGTGGTGTTTTGTAGAGACTTTGGGTTTCATACATTCAATATTTCATTCCTTTTCAAAATCATTGGGCGTTACAACAAATCTTCCATATACACCTCATTATTTATCACATGAAAATATGGATAGATAATCATTTGAGAATGATAATATTATCCACCTTAATTCATGATTTCTTGATCCATCAATTCAAAATCTAAATAACATAGGAACTTTTGTGATCTTTATCATATAAAGGCATGTATGATCATTTCGACTCATAAAACATTCATCCATGTTATTTTTCCTATGGTTGTAATGTATTGAACAATCATAATATTTCATCATCTACAACCATATTATATTGGGAATATTCAACTCTTTCTACGTGATCATATACATTAAATATTATTTATCGATATATATATAACAATACATTATTTTTATAGATAATATAACCATATATTTAATGAAAAAATTAAAACATATAATTTAAAATAATGAGTCGGGATATTTTTATTTGTAACCTTCAATTAACTTTAGTCATAAGCTTCCACCACATCATTCTTACTGAGATAACAACTTATTCTATTCATTGATTCATCACTATTGATACCAAACCCATATCCACTGCTTGATAATTTGAGAACACGTACACTAACAAACCTTCTAATTACATTCTTGATATTTTTCTCACATTAAACTATCTACAAGATCATGTATCCCTTTCAAGTCAACATTGTGTGTGGATTAGAATATCATGATAAATTCACCATAAATAACACATAATTACTCAAAAAACTAATAACACATTGGATCTCATCGATAATGGTTGTTCTGGGACAGTGATTAAAAAATTTAGTCAATGATGGATCAACCAATATTTCCTCACATGATATTATATGTCGTAAAATTGAAAAATTTTATAACAAAAATTGACACATTATAATTTTTTTATAGATTCTCCATCTATTGGTTCTTCAGTATTGTCCTCCAGTGATTTCTATTATCATCCATGATCTTTTAATATATAAGAATAATCTCAATAAATAATACCTAAAACTAATAAGTTAATAAATTAATATTGTATTTATTAAAAATAAGAAAATAATAAGGGATTTAGAGATATAGAATTCATCACTATATATTCCTAATATAGATAACTAAAAAATATTTTTTTCCTCACGTATATCCGCCTTCTTGTCCCATTTTTGATCATATGTAGAATGAAGATCTTTATGGGAATGTTATTAGGATCTACACATTTGATCAAATATGTAACGAATATGAGGGAGAGGAGACTCATTCTTGATTTTGATCTCGTAATGTTCTCGACAATCAATGTAGAGTCACATTGTTCCATTTTTCTTTTAGATAAAAAGGATAGGATCACACCATGGTGATTTAATTGGATAAATTAATCCATTTCCAAGATTCTCCTAATGACTCTACTATAATTAAAATAACTCAATTAGGATATTTTATATATAGACCTTAAAATACTTTTATCACCTATTGAGAGTTTTATTGACACTTGAATGTCACAATTTAGTGGAAGACTAAAAAACTCTTATTGAAATATACCAAAAAAGCACTTACAGGAAAGTTATATCTTCTATTTCTAGTTTCTCCCTAACCCTTTTAAATAAATATCTTTCTTGAATAGTAATCAATACCCAAAAAATGGAACCAATTTTTATTGGAAGACCAAATTTATCATTCCATAGATATATGATCAGAGATTATTTTGGAATATCAAATGTGGCTTCCATTACATTAAAATTGATGTGTTCGTTTCTTAAATAAATTCATTCAATTCCCAAAATAACAAAAACTTCTACAATAGGTAATATACTATTGTTTGTAGGTAAGAAATTACCACAAACTAGAATTACAAAAGAATTATATACTTCTAATGAAATCATTATACTAGTAACGATTTTTTATTTTTAATTTTATATTCAGTCACTATTGATAGGAATTATAATTAAGATATACTATTCAGGATATAAGGGAGTTCATAAAACTAATATTAAATACGGAACAAAAATAATTGAGATCACCTATAACCAAAATGAAATTATCATTCTATCTTCAATATGTTAGTTAAAAATGGTTATCATGACCGTCAATAATATTTTATCATTGTGAAGAATAATAAAAAGTAATTCATAGGATATATAAATAGTTAAACCTTATTTTCAATATATGAACAAGTAGGTATATAATAGTTAATTTATGGTCATTATCTATCCAAAATCTTCATAATTGTTAACAAATAAAATGTAAATGAACTCAAGAAAATCCCCCATGTGTGTCAGACCATGTTGACTAAGAAGCCACACTCACAGTTCACTAGAATGATGTATGAGATATATTCGATTTTTTAGGTTATTACCCAAAGATTCATATCTGAATATTATATTTCCAAATTTATTATTTAGAAATGGATGTTTTTCTGGATTACCCACCATACATCCTTTAACATAATGTATGGAAGAAGTCTATAAAAAGTATTATCATAAGGGGTCTCCCTATTTTTTCTCATCCTAAATTCCAAAGAAAACTAAACCCTTATCTAAAACTAACTATAAAATATTTTATATTTTATATTTAGATATGACATATTATTAAAATAATATTCATTAAATTATATAATTATATATTCTAAAAATCGTATAGGTTTATTATAATTGGAAACAATGATACATAAACAACTGGTTCATAAGTGAACTACATGATCTCCCAATAAGTTCTGCATAACTATCATCTTTTTGATACATAACTTACATAATACCCTTTTTCATAACATGGGGAAATATAACATAAGAATTGGTGGTATTATATTCTCAATATTGGTAATAATGGTAGATATGAATGATCTCATAAAAATAACACGAGTATAAAGGTATCAAATCATGAGAATAAAAATTAAATCAATTACTTGCATAACATAGATCATAATCTTGATCCATGGCACAAATAATAGGAACTTAGATGACATGAATCATAAAATAATATAAAAAACATAATCCTTCGTATCATAATATTCGAATAAAACATAGATTTATTGAATATAAATAAACATAGAAAATTATTTCATCAATAGTCCTTCGTCATTTATAAGAATATAACAGTGTATTAGGTTCATCCCCAAACCATCATAGTATCCAAGGTTCACTCTCAAAACTATCATATTATACAGATTCCCTTACAATATTCGGTTCACTCAACATTCTATTCCTACATATCTCATTACATATCTATATTTACCAAATACATTGGAGGGATATTTAATTCTGATCACACCAATATCTTAATTAAAGTCATATAATTAATTTCATTGTGATCATAAGTAAATATTCTTATATCATGACCAATGGAATGTATCATGGTTTTATAAACATTTAATTATTTCATAACCCCTTGAAATGAAACATATATCACAATCCTTTATAATTTTTTCATTAAATAATCCATTGAAGAAGAATGAGTTTAACAATAATTCTCTCATGAAAATCATAAACCATCTAGAGAAATAATAAGGATGATATATTTATATCATATACATAATTTACTGTTATATAACATCAAATTATTCCATTATAAATGGAAACATCATTTCAATGATCAATTGATTCATGTTGTAAGTAAAATAACATTTTATCATTGAAATCACCTATTTAAAATCTAAAAAATTTATGAATATTGTTCTTTGTTTTTTAGAATTACCATAGAAAAATGAAAAGTATTATTCTAAACATTGAGTGATCATTATAGAATTAAATTCATTTCATACCATTTATGTTAAAATAAACAGTACTTTTTACATTAAAAAAACACCAAATCTACCACTATTGAAAAATGAAAAGATTATTCAATTTTAAAAATATTTTAAAAATTAAATAATGGGTAAAATTTAAATTACGAAATCATAGGAAAATATTTAAATCATGATCAATAAATTTTAGAAAATATTAATGTGTTAGGGATCTGATTATCAACTGTGGAGAAAATAAATTATATCCTTATTTAAAAATGTTCTGTCAGTATCTTGAGTGATTATTATGAAGAATGTTAATTTAAAACTAGTATTTTAAATAAAAATAATAAGATAATTATAATAAATAAAGGATTTAGAGATATAGCATAAAATTTCATCACAAAAAACATAATAATAAATTATTTAAATAAATAATTGTATTATGACATAAAATTAGAACCACATTGGAAACATTCATATAAAAAACCTCATAAAAGAGATAAAATTTGTTAGATATGTAAAACCTAATAATTTTAATAAGAAAGAAAAATTAAATATATTCATGGGATATATATATATATATATATTGTGAAATAAAAATTTCTTGAATATTGTATGTGACTTATATAAGATAAAATGGGATGAAAACCAGTTACCAAAAGCTCCACATTCAATGAATGTTCTATATCCTTTTCTTCATTTAAAAAACTCAATTTGATAACCTCTTACAGATCATAGTGATGGGGTTTTTGATTAACATCTACTATTTAATCTTGATAATGTTTATTAGAATATAATATATTAGGGTTTGGATGATATAGAAGGATAAAATCCATTTAATTAAAAGAATACAAGGGTACCCTTTTTAATTGAAGGGAGGAGTTTTCATATAATTTCATAAATTTTTAATATATAAAAAACAATTTTTTATATCAAAATTCTTCTAAATGACAATAGATATAAATATAAGGTATGATGCAATTTAAATATCAGAAACCAATAAAATTTTTATAGGATTATTTGGTGTTTAAAACATTATCTTTTTGTTTAACCACATAGTTATCCAATAGTTTCGGTAACCCTAGTAATGTCTTTTCACATTTAAAGGGATGCAATTTTACTAATAAGGTGTAAATTGGATAATAAATGGGAAATTTATTACATTTTCTACAATATCATATAAACCTTTAAATTTTTAATATTATTATAAATTTTATATTATTTTATAAACTATTAATTTTATAAAATATAAATAATTTATTTTTTGACAGTCTTCGTTTAATTTGATTTTAATAACCCCAATATAAATATGTAACTTTAATATTATACATTGACATAAATATAATATCATATATTCATCTATAAATATAATAGATAATTATAAATCAATAATAATTATATTACGTTTAATATTTTCATATCATTTATATTATTTTTCGACTAATTGATGAACTAAAGCATCATTTTTGCATAAGCATGTAAGGTAAATATATAATTCCTAAAAATTATAAATATAATAACATCACAAAAATAATTTCATTATAATCATAATAACCATTTATATTCATTCACAACATTATTTTTCCCTATAAGAACTCATAATAGATATTTAAAATTAAGAGAGTGATACTTGTATTTATCTTGGATTTAAATTTTAAATTTCTCATTTTTCATGTTAAAGAGTGCATTAAACAATTAAATTTAGATCCTAAGGTGTAAGGGTTATAATTTAACTATACCAATAATAATTATTATGAGAAATGTGTAATTTAAAATTAATTTCAATCCTAGGTTAAACTGATTTAGCATTTAGTGAGCTAATATATTTTACCACAATTACTATTCATAATGCCTAAAAATAAATGTAGATTTTTTTCTATATTTGAACCTAATAATTCAAAATTTGGTGTCAAATTTTCTCTAGTTATTTTAAATAATCAATATAATATCATTTTAAAATTTTTGTGTAAAATGTGATGAAAACCAATATTTATAATAATGCATTTTTAAGTAGAAAATTTAATTTATTCATATCAACTACTTTGAATTTTTTTTGGAATTATATAAAATTATATGTAATAGAAAACATCAAAAAATCATTATAAAAAATTATTTTGAGATTAATGAATTTTATTTTGATATAAAACACATTGTACGCCTAAAAACAGAATTTCAGCAAAGCGTCTCTTTTTTTCATGTGATAATTATTTAAATTTACAGTTTCTCGATAATCAATGAATTCATATTACAAATATGAAAACAATATATATATTTATATATTAATGTATTAATAAATTTTCTTACCATCCAATCCAATGATTAAGAGATAAATGTAACATTAAATAATAATTTTCATGTTTTATATTGTGTTTCATTGACACTCATTGTGGTGTGTAAAGACATAAATTAATGAAATATATTTTTCATATAGAAATATATCGTAAAATATCTTGGTGTTAAAATATGTGAATAAAAATATCATACCAGTGAGATTTGTATGTCTATTTAAATAAAGGGAATGAATGTAATCTATAATTTTTCGAGTTGTAAAATATCATTTTGGTTGACCTTCAACTAACTACATTATTATAAACATACCTAAGTACCCCCTAATTAGACAAGAATAAATGCATTCAAATGAATGATATCACCGTATGAATTTTCACATTCTATGGATAACACCAACCCCAAGTAATTTTATGGATTATTATATAACATCCATTTGTATATAAAGGACCAAAAAGAATTTCATGTGATATATTATGGTGGGTAAACCTAAATAATATTTCTAGACTTATTATCCCATTAATCAAATCATTGTATATAGTCTTAAAATATTTTCAGCGATTCCACGATTTTACACCACCTAATCATAGAATATTATCATAACATATAATACTATGCTATGATCATGGATTATGGACAGTTAAAATCCATACACTAATGGGATAATTTCATTAAATTTTTCATTTAATATATATTTTTAGACACATGAGTGAATTATAAATTTATATTTCAATTATTATGAAATAATTATATATAATAAAAATGTGAAATCTAAACCCTTAGCTTCATATACCGAGATATTTAACAATAATCTCACACATTATATATGCTAATAGTATTATCAATGACTATACTACATTCTCTTATGTAACCACCCAAAATCTATTTATAAAACACTTATTGATGATCTCTCAAATGAGATACAACATTATAAATATGTGTTCAGAAATTTAATTGGATTGGGGTTCCTTATCCTAATAAATATAACCATTTTTATTCTAGTAATGTTTTATTTCTCCCTATTTAATAGGAATTGGCTCATGTTTAGTGATGAGATTTTTAATCCATAATGATTCTTTCACATATTTTGATTCAATGTTGTACTCTACATCCATTTTTGAGTATGTCATAGTATCTTGGATGGAACATATCCAATAGATAGCTCCATCATTTCAGCCAAACATTAATGAATATTGTGATCACATGTCATATTTTTTAGATTATAATGTATTGTAAAATTAAATATCTATGAGGAAATTTTAATCACCTCTGTAGACCAAGTACAAATCATTAAATATAATTATGTATATAAAAACATTATTGAAAAAATCAAGTGAATCTTTCTAGAATTGTATTGGAAACAACATGTAATTCTCAAATATTATGGGATGTTGGGTATAGTACACTATATGTAACAGATATAGATCCTAGAGTGAATGTATAATGAATCATATCTCCCTATTATAATTCTTTATAATGATTTTGAATCACCATAATATTAATCCCAATAAACACCAGTAGAGACTACATTTTTAGATCTCCGTGATAAAAAGAATAATCACATTACTAATATTTGTTCTCATACTCACTCTAATAAATATTTTAGTTATATCTCTTTATATCTTTTTAACCAATACTTAAATTTCATCAGCCATTTCTTTCATTTATGATCATTTACACATCTATATTTTTAAGAGTTTAAATTTTGTATATTATTATAAATATATACTATTTAATCCATATAATATATCATAAATAAAATCACACTTCCATTAATATACAGGTATAAAAAAGAACCGTATATATCTTTTTGGAAACTATAATCTATGATTAAATCATCAAACTAAAAATTTGAAATAAGAGAGGCTTTCATAATTGCACAAATAAAATATCACAAAAGAAAAACAATTAAATAATAATTTGTATCCTAAACCCTATTGGGATGTATCAAATATTCATCCATGACTGAATTTACATTATGAAAAGTGGGTTTGGTATAAATTTTGAATATCATAAAGTCATAATGTCTTTCTAAGGAAATTAGTATGTGAATGGACTTTATATCAAAAATAATTAAAAGAAATATTAATTTTCAAAAAAATTATTTTTTAGGTAACCCATTAGCACATGACAAGAATTATAGGTATACACTCTACCATCCATGGTTGTTATCCAATTGAAAATAGACATTCAACATTTTTTTATCACCCCTTCTGTTGATTCTAATAAGATCCATGTCCTTTGAGTTTATATTCATTCTATTTTCTATTTCAAATATTCAAACAGTTATTAAATTAGTTAATTGGATTATCACCTATGAAAATTAATTCAATATCATTTTTAATAATAAATTCTAATATATTAGTATCCTAAAGAATTCTACTAGTCCATTGAGGATATCGGGAAACATGACTCAATTTTCTATCCACAATGCTTTATGGAACCTTATCAACATCCATAATAGAATAACTTCTTAGTTTTTTGGTGTTTAAATTACATTACCCCAAACATTATATTGTATGTTTCTCTTAAATACAACAAACTCATTAGATAACAAATATTCCATGAATTAATGAGACTCTATGTAACAAAACATGGTCACTTATAAGAGATAGAAATAACCCAGCCATTAAACATAAATTTGTCAGCTCTGTGATTTGAATTTTAAAAATATGACATAAACAGTTGTGTTCAATATTATATTTAGAGTCTGATAGAATTAACATAATTTTTTATGAATAGTAACCTACCCTTATGATTAGTAGCATACCCTTATGAATAGTAACATAACCTTATGAATAGTAATTTGACTATTGTAAATGGTATCCATACCCTTTAGTGTATAAATGAATTTATACACCATAATAATAATGATGAATATTTTTACTCTTTATTTTATTCAATTAAATAATGATTTAATTAAAAATTTAATTAATCATAATTAGAAAATTATTTTTTAAAATTGGACATCATTTTTGGATTCTACATGTCAAAAAATGGTTTGGGTGAATTTTTGGGATTTTTCTAGGATACTTGAATATTTTATGAAAAGTAAAATCTGATAATTCACAATAAATTCTAAATAATGGAATAATAGATTCATTGAGGACGATATGATGATGTTAGCCCAATTGATTTGGATTCACATTATGAAATTATTATTATTGTTCACAGACGACTCACTATTCATTGTCTTATGTAGAAATAAAAAATTTAGGTATTTTATATTAAGAAAACACCTCTCTCCTCCACTAAAAAACCCCCCTTCACCCCCTCTTCTCTTTACTCCTATAAAGCTTTGTTCCTTGAAAATATTCAGACCAAATAACTCACCAAGATCCTACCACATGTCTAAAATCTCCTAGCTTATTCAAAATACCAAAGCCTCTTTCCTCAAGAGGTTATCAAAGGAGGAAGTATCTAGAGGTAATTTTCTCTTTCCAATTCCCTCATTTCTTTTATGTTCATTTCTTTTTGTTTCATTCATCACATCCCTTCACACAAATAGTATGATAACTCTAGTAATATACATGTAATTGAATTGTTTTAAGATAATGATATATTTCATTTTCTTATCTTCTTTCCCCACCCTTTATATGGAAGAAATGAGAGCACCGTTTGAGATGTGCTAATTTAGCACATTCAAGGACAACTATTTATCAATTTCTATTACTATCTTTAATTTTTGTCATGAATTAATTTGTGTTATGGTTTTACAAGATTATTATATTCGTAATATATCCTATTTTTTGTTCTATAATCCTTTTGTATAAATTGTGTTAACTTATAAAGAAAAAAATGTTCACAGTAATCAAAACCATCGATTAACCAAAACGATTTTCACTAGGGTTATATATATAATAATTCGACCTCAATCCAAGTAACCAAATTTAATTTAAAACCATGTCATCTTCAGGATCTTTAATAATTTCATATAAATTCATTTATAGATAGCCACTTCCATCATTCATATATATCCAAACTTTAATATAAGTGAACATATCATTCAAAAACAAGTAAACAAACAAGCCCAAAAAATGAAATTGAACGTTATAACTAATCAAATAGGTCTTGAACAAACAAAAAAGGGTTATAATAGATAATTTACATATTATTTAGGTTCTATACTTATGAATTAATAAGCCTAATTTTTCACGACCCCCTCCCCCCAATGTGTACCCCTCTTATGTCAGCAATGTTAGAATGGAGATAATAACCCCCGAGTCCTTCCTCTAGTAGGCCCCGGGTTGGAGACTAGCACCAAGGGTATAGTAAACACACAAATGGGAGGCATTACGCTCTTAGAGAACACATGTGGAAGAGAGATATAAGATAGACACCAACCAACTCCAACTCAGAACTAGAATATAAATGAAAACCCAAGTGCATATATGTAATTCTATGCAAATGTACTACAACTGGAAGGGGAAAACCAAAAGTACCCAAAAGAAAGTAAAAATAGCAGCAACCACAAACTCGAATAGCTCGTGAAACCACAAGTTAGTAGTAACTATCCTATCCTCCAACCTCATCTAAGTGACCGTAAAAATAGTTTATATGATCATAAGGTATGTATAAAAATGTACTCGGTACGATAATCCCCGAAGCCTCTCGTGAAAAGGTAAAAAATGCATGCTAAAGCTCATTGAACAAAAAGAGAAACTAACATGTCACCTAAACAGGTATACTAATTTCCCATCCTCACCATGGATTCTATCACAAAGTAACACATAAAATAATATATCATATAAAAAATAATATCAAGGGTACCCCACTACTACTTCCCTACTGGTTTTGCTGCTTTTCCCCAACGTCTAATATCCTGATCATCTCTCTTTAAAAAGGATTGCTCGCAGACACCTGAGTGAAGCACCCCAATATACACCTCGTGAAACAAAACCAACACATCAACACACCAAAGTAACCAAGTAGTTTTCGGGAGACACCACAGATCACATAATGTGTACCATTCGTCGGGTATTATACCCCAAGCCATAACAGCCCATACAAGTAATAAGGATCCTCAAGCCATCACAACCTATACATGTTTCACCTATATTATTCTGTAAAAAAATATATCCATAATAAATGTGTGTGAATAACAAAAAGACCTTACACCCCTCTACACACATATATGGGGAAAACAATATAATGTGCCTTCCAGCACAAGTAACTACAAAGAGAAGAGAGCGGGGCCATAGGGGGTAGTCAGACATCCATCCTCCCATCAGAATGTTGGGGAAAACACCCCCAGTGCTTAGAATCCCTATAGTGTCAGATTCCCATACTGGAAGGGTGTAGTACAGTATAGAAACACAAAAAGTACAGAATATACAATAACTCAAAATGCAATTATGGGAATAACCTACTCATAGAAACAACTGTATCTAACTTCTCTCAGACTCCGGGCTTCTATTTCTAATACTAGGTATACTATTAGAACACAACCATTAAAAATTATTTATTAGATTACTTCATTCATTTTTATGAGTTCCACTGTACATTAATTAGTTATTTAAACATTAATTAACCATGAACAATTCCACATTTAAATTTCATTAGCATCTCACCCAATGTTCATAGTTCCATTAAAAAATACAACCTCATCATTAGGTTCCATCAACTCCATTCCCAAGGGTTAACATCATTTATTCTATTATTCATTGCCTAAATACATTCTGAAATTCCCAGGCATTCTAGAAAAACATTATATACTAAACACACAGGGTTTCAACAAGGTGAGAAGATGTACTACATGTCGAGTCATTGCAGCTTATAGCAAGAGAATATACCCATCCCTCCATGAGAATCTAAATAGGGAAAGCACTTGGTATACCACGAGTGTCTTCGCCTCTTTCGGAAGAAGGGTAAGTAAGACCAGCTGCCTTGAGCAGTGGGAAAAGTTAATTAGATAAAAAACCAAATAAACATCAAGCTTCCAACAATCACATCCATCCCATTCCAAAATCCATTATTTCTTTCCCGACACCCACATACATGAACTGATTCATCTCACCACTCTAGGAACCATCTGCTACCACATCCAAAAAGGCCTCCATGCCTCAACATATTACCACAACCATCCAAGATCACTTCAACACACAAGCAGTATTAAAACAAACATATTCACAATTACGCACTTGGATCTTAAACAAACAAGAGGTTAACTCAGAACCCTACAACCAATTCTCTTTTAACAACCAATATTTCATTAATCCATCTTGTATTAACCAAATTATTATTCATATATTCTAAATTCGGTAAACCTAACAGTAATATATCTTAAATAATTGAACATGCTTACTACACCAATTTGATTAACATCAAATTACAACAAGTACCACATTCATTTACATGCCTCTTTATCTGTAGCCAACAATTATCAATTAATCCCTATTTACATTCTTTACTGATTTCCATCAAGAACAAGCATAAATATAACACTATCTAGAAAAAACAAGAGGGAATAACATATTATTGATATCAATTTATTTATCTGGTTTAAATATTTATTATGTCGATTCCATTGTCATCCAGTGGGATAAAACATAATAATGGTATAGTTTCACATAAAAATAAGATAGAAGCAACAAATCCCCTACCTCAACCAGTTCCTCACGTTCTTTGTCCACACAACTGGTCACGATCCTCCTCTCTCGACAATTGCATCCACCCGAGGATGTCACGGTATGACCACACCAACCAAACCCCATGAAAAACCCATTAGATGCATCGATATTACATGTTATAATATTTAGAGGAGAAATAGGATAAGATGATCCCCAATATAACGACGAGAAAACATACCTTATAATGATGATTGATCAATATAGCTTGTTTTCATCAAAACATAGCAGAACCTATCTGAGGGGTAATGTTTTATTGTGAAACTCCTATGGGAAGGATTTAAATGTTCTAGCGTCTCATAGATGAGAACAAAGAAAAATAACAAGGGATGAAGATACCTTTTCCCTTTTGAATATTTAATGGGGCGACTGTTTAAGATACAGTTAATTTCCCATTAAAAAAGGATTTCATTAAACCACACAGTTTGACCATGTAAAAATATATCGAGCCATAAGAATAATTAATATAAGATTTAAGGACTTTTAATCAGACTTAAGAGTACATAAAATAAGGCATCAAATGTATTTTACTTCAATGGAGATGTCAAAGGGGAGAAAATGTAGAAAGCTGGAAACACTGTACACCCACTATTATTGTACACCTACAGTTACTGTATAGCTAATATTAGAGGTTATTGGTAGTGGTTCTCTATAGACCTCACCATTCTGGAAACACATCACACCTACCATTACTTTACACCTACCGTTATTGTGCACCTACTATTATAGGTTACAATTAGAGGTTACCGATAGACCTCAGCATTCTGGATACATTGTTCCCCTACCAGTATTGTACACCTACTGTTACTGTATACCTACTTTTACTGTACATCTACCATTAGAGGTTACTGATAGAGGTTACCAATAGACCTCAACGTTCTGGAATCATTTTACACCTACCGTTACTATACACCTACTGTTAGAGGTTACTGATACAGGTTACCGATAGACCTCACCATTCTAGAAACCCTAAACACTTATAGTTAGTGTACACCTACAGTTACTATACACATAACGTTACTGTACACTTACCATTAATGTACACCTTCCGTTACAGTATACGTAATGTTAGAGGTTACCAATAAAGGTTACCGACAAACCTCACCATTTTGGAAGCACCGTAAACCTACCATTACTGTACACCTTCCGTTACTGTACACCTACCATTACTATACACATAACAGTACTGTAAACCTACTGTTACTGTACCCTTACCATTAGATGTTACCGATAGACCTCACTGTTCTAGAAGCACTGTACACATACTGTTACTATTCACAAAATCGTTAATTTGGTAAAGTGGTGGGGATAAGGCACATTGACCTCCTAGAACACCACAAGCACCACATTTTCACAATGTAAAGGACCAGAGAGGTCTGGTACATTACATCAGATACTCTCAAAACATTCTCATCCTCTAGAATTCAAAACCCTCTTAAAGAGAAAAAAGGTTTCGATCAACCACCCATCTAGATACCTCTCAAAAAAGACCAAGAAAGAAAAGGAACAAAGGAAGTTCATAAATAAAACATGAAAGGTCTAACCACAAATGGAATATCATTACATGAACATAGTGAAACATAAAAATACTCTTGGTACTGAGCACGTAACTATGACTCACATTCCCAAGTACTCTCTTCGATGCCACCGTTTCACAACAAGACATGAACAATGGGTATAGAACGCCCTTGTAATAAATTCTCATTGTAGTCTTGGATCTCCACAAGTAGATCCTAAATTGTTACATAATCATCTATATTGACCTCTCCCCAATCGATTATGTGAGAGTCATCAGGAAGATAACAATGGAGGTGTGATACATGGAAAACATCATGTATCCAACTCATCTATGGGGGATGTGCTACTCGATACCCCACAACTCTAACCCGAGCTAACACCTCAAAAGGCCCAAAAAACTGGGGAGAATGCTTGCTTCCATGACCAATCCTTCACTTCCCATGACGGGGTGTCACCTTCAGAAACACATGATTCCCAACATTAAACTATAGGGGTCACCTTCTTTGATCAACATATTATTTCTGATGATCATGTGTTGTCTTCTTCCTCTCACGAAACACTTGAACCATCTCTGTTGTATTCTGCACTATTTCTTGTCCGAAAATTGCAGTCTCTATGACCCTAGTCTATCACAACGGATAATTACATGATCGAACATACAAGGACTCAAAATCTGCCATATAGATGGTGGAGTGAAAACTATTATTTTAATAGAACTCCACCAAGGGTATGTTCCGTATCCTTGAGCCTCGAAAATCAAGAAATAAAGTGTGTATCATGTCTTCAAGTGTCAGGATGGTTCGCTATATCTGACCATTCGTTTGAGGATGAAAAGCATAGATAATGAATAGTTGATAACCAAAAGAATGATGGAGACCTCTCTACACCTTGGAGGTCAAATGAGGTTCTCGATAAAACAATGATCATTTTAGGGACTCCATGAAGTCTCACCACCTCCACTAGATACTTCCTCGACAAGACATTCACTGATCATTAATCCTTGATCGCTATAAAGTGGGCCGATTTTGTTAAACAATCCACTAACACCCATATAGAATCATGTCCTCCTGCTGCATTAGAACACATGATAACCCTAGATGTGAAGTATTGCAGATAATATCAAATTAAACTCCCTCATCTAGGAGACAAAGGACTGGAGCACCAAATAAAATCTATTTTAGACACATGAAAGCTGCCAGACAATGATCAGTCAATATGAATGACTGATCCATCCTAGTCAAAGCTTCCAGCAGAGTCGCAACTCATGGGAAACTGGCTACAAACCATTTTCAGTAGCCTGTAAGACCAATGAAACTTCTCACCTATGACACTGTCTTGGAGGCTTCCCAAGACACAACTGCTTCTACCATTCATGGATCCACAGCTACTCCCTGCTGTCACACAACATTTGATAAGAAATGGACTTGTAGTGCCCAAAAATCACACTTGGAATACTTCCTGAATAGCTGATGTTTGCAAAGAACTCCCAGAACGTCTTTTATATGCTCTGCATGATACTCCTCATATGTGAAGTACAAAAGGATGTCGTTGATAAAAATACTACGAACATGTCTAGGAACTCCCAGAACACAGCATTCATCAATCCCACGAATACATCTGGAGCATTCCTCATGCCAAATGGAATTACAATGAATTCATAATTCCCATGATGACAAAAAAAGCAGTCTTCGGGACATCCACATCTTTCACACACATATGATGACATCTTGACCGCAATTCAGTCATTGAGAACCAACTTCCACCATTCAGTTGATTGAATAAATCATCATTCTATAGAAGAGGATAGAGATTATTTATTGTAACTTTGTTCATGCGACGATAATCGACACACAACCGCAACCTGTCGTCGGCCTTCTTCACGAACAAAACTAGTGGACCCCATGGTGAAACACTTATACGATGAAAACTGCAATGTAACAGACCATCAAGGAATATACATAGCTCTCGTACCTCATAAGGGGACATCCTATATGGAGACATAGGGATATGAGATGCTCCTGGCTGTAGCTTGATCCCAAACATGATATCTCGTCGAGGGGGTAACGCTACAACCTCTTCTGGAAAGACATTAGTGTACTCCTCTATAACCCTAGGAACACCAACCACTGATCCTCTGAATAACTCAGCATCATCTCATCCATCATGGATGATAAGGATGGAACACACCTATAACCCATCCAAGGATCTTTTTCACCAACACATATACTTTATTTAAATCCATTTCATATTTTTAATCTCTATTATATTTATGTATTTGAGGTAGAACCTCTTTATATTATCATGTGAATACTAAATATTTTTTATATTAATCCTTTTCATTTTTTTAATCCTGTAATTTTTCAATATTTTTTATACAATACATTTGGCATCATATACTCTTCAAAATTGATGAATTAATTTCGATAACATAGATACCTAACATTGGCATTCCCTGGAGTATCAAAACCCCCTTCTGGTATCATAGTCAATACTATATTACAAAATATTTTCTCTATTATAATTTTAATTTGGTTTTTAATTCCTTAAATGAAACATGAAGCAAAAAAATTTAAATAATTAACTAATTTTTATTCTACCAGTTTGAACTCTTACACTGTTGAAAAACTTAGAAATCTTATAAATAGTTTATATTTTAACAACACATTTTAAATATCATGTATGCTTATCATGAATCCATTTAAATAATCATTACATTTCCATTTATGAAAATAGTATGAATTACATAACCGTAAGAGGACTTATAGGAAATATGTATTACTCAAAGTCATTATAAGAGTTATCGAACTTGAGTATTATTGAAATACCCACTTGTATTGACTGTATGGGACTAAAATACCAATGGTATTATTCTATTTAATTCTTATGAAAACCATTGTAAATAAGTATATTTTTATCAAAATCATATAGATTAATATATTTATAAACTCAAACACAGGGTTACTCATCATGGTATTTATTTAATATCTAGAATCATTCCTAAAAAATTTTCATATGGTTCAAATATTTATAGTTTCTTACATTAATATTATTCTTCATGAACTAATATTTATGTTATTTTTATCAATTATGATTATATTTATTATAATGTCTAGTGTAGATGATCAAAAAATTATATCACTTTCAGAAAATATTTTATTATAACAAATTCAAAATACATTTTAGTTTTATTTTTTATAAAATTTTGGAAAGAAAGTGAACAAAATAACTGATGTGATTCTAAACTAATTTATGTTTTTCTCACTATATAATATGACTACATAATCCCTAACAATTTTTGAAAATATTATACTAATTATACACATTAGGTAATAATCTCTGCATTCGTACTTTTCGTAACATCATAACTATAGGGAATAGAAACATAGAATAACATGATTTCAAATTCTCAAAAAAAAATAATCATATCAAAAAGTTAGCAAGGGTGATATCATAATCAAATGAGAAAACATAAGTGGGATGGAAAAATAAAATTTAAAGTTAATTAATATCTAACAACTGATCATGTAGTAAGATTAAAGAATAAAAAATCCCAAATGATCAAACATTTAACATGGTGTAAAAATTGGAGAAAATGAGAGATAAATCATGAGATATAGAATATATCATATCAATATATTAAAGGTGTGTGGAGCCAACATATGTATAGGAACATAATATTGTAGATCCCAAATCACCACTAATTTCCCTAGTGGATTGACAATCCCAATAATTTTCCAATAGAGGATCATCCATCACATACTATTTGTTATATTGGATTAGGCATCACAATTGATTTTCTATAATGGATCTGAAATCACAACCAACATCCCATACAATAGTAGGCATCAAAATAGATTTCACATATAGGATCAAGATGTACAAGAAGTTTCCAATTATTTATCAAGTGTCACTCTATGTTTTATAATTATATGTTTAGATTAAAATAATTACGTAATGAATTTGTTGTCTATATAAGGAAAAATCATAATTTGAAGACTAATAAAACAAATATGTGCCACAAGAAATCATTAAATAATAATAACTTTAAAACCTAGAAATAATAAGTGGTTTTGTATTACTTTTAAATTTTTATCCAAATAAAAATCACATAATCCAAATATGTGGATACCAAATTTAATCATTGAAAAGCGGAGCATCATAAAATCATATATAGGGTGACTTATAAAGCATAACATAATGAATGTTTTTGGAAATTTGATATAAATATGAAAAATTAAGAAAATTAACAAAAATAGTGTATCCAAATTTTTATTTAATATTTTAAAGCGATATTTCATATGAATTTATTAATATTTGGATATAAAAATATCAATGTAGAAACATGAAATTTGATTAAATTAACTTGGAAGGAATATAAATTTAAGAAAAATTAACACATAAAAAAAATATTATATTTTTATAGAAAAAAAATTACTTACATATGTGGATAATTATGTATAACTAATTCTATTTTCAACAATAAAATTAGAAGTCATATGAAAATTCATAACACTAAATATTGGTAATATATAATATTTCATTTCAAAATAGACTACGTAACTCAAAGAAAGTGTTTTTAGTTACCAAAATCTCCTCCCATTACATATTGATTTCTATTGATGTTCATTAACAATATAAATAAAAAATAATTTTCATATTAATCTATCTGAATAATATATTTATATCCATTGAACGTCATTTATAATTATTCTCTATATCTATGTTAGATAGTACTTATGAAATTATATTGTATTGTTGTATGTAATCATGGAATATTTAATTTTTTTATAATATCTAGGATTTAATTTGTTATTCAGGAATATAAAATCACTAAAATATAATACAAGGTACTATAATTGATGTTTTATGATATTTGATAAAAATATAATTTCATTATATTAGTATTTTAGTTAGGTTTTTTGTACACGAAGTTGTCGTAGTTCATGTTTGGATGTTTTTTAATAATGAAACTATAATAGATTAACTAATGAGTTAAATATTTATATTACTACAACTTAACCAATAAAACAACAATGCACTTATTTTTATCCATTATTATGTTTCCAATTCCATAATTGATAAAAATTTATATCATTTTACATATATGTGTTTAAATATACCCAACAAGAGTATGTTATAATCATTATATGAGAACGAGAATGGAAATGAACATCTTGTTTTAATATAATTATAATGGCATGGACCTCTACGGTCCATTCCTTTTTCGAAATCTACCTTTTGATGTGTTTTTTGAGGTTAGGGTGAAATATTCCCCACCCTTTGAAAAATATCCAGCTTTCTGAACAGTGTTTCTAGCTTCCGGTAGGTGTACAGTGCTTCTAGGTCACTGAGTAATCTATCAGTAGATGTATTATGTTTCTTGTTATGGGTAGGTGTTACAATGTTTCTATCTATCAGTAGGTAATCTATCGATTGGTGTACACTATTTCTATATATCGGTAGGTGTATAGTGTTTGAAATTATTGATATGTGTATAGTGTTTCAAGCTATCTGTAGGTCATCTATTAGTAGGTGTAAAGTAGCTCCAGCTATCATTAGGTGAATAGTTTTTCCAGCTGTCGATAGGTGTGAAACTTTACCATATTTCTATAGTTCATCTATTGGTATGAGAACATGGTTTCCAGCAGTCCGTTTGTGTATATTGTATCCAACTATCGATAAGTGTATAGTTTTTCCAGTTTTCGGTAGGTGTAAAATATTTCAAGGTTGTTGAGTAGTCTATCAATAAATATACATTGCATCTGGTTAATAGTTGGTGTACAATGTTTCCAGGTTTTTGAGTAATCTATCAGTTGGTGTATAATGTTTCGAAGTCGGTAGGTGTACAATGTTTCCAACTTCCTACAATTTATCTCCTTTGACATTTTCTTTGACGTATAACACATTAAAATATTTATTTTAATGGATTTAAGGATGTTTAAAATCCAATAACTATGATATCAATGCTTTTAAGGGTCTGGGTGAATTTACATGGTTAATATATGTATTCTTAGTGAGATCCACATTTAATAGAAAATCTCATCTATATCTAAATAGAGGATCCATTTATATTTTCAAAATGCCAAGATGAATTCTTCCTTATCCTTCAATATTATTTTCCAATGGTACACGATGCTCTGAACACTCCTTCCCATAAATTCGAATTGTGGTTTGTACCTTGGATATTTTATTCCCTGGATTCCATCTTACTATATCTGCACCCCCTATTTTGGTGGAACTAGGAAGTATCAATATGTCCTTGATGAAACATGGCTTCTACATCCATTCTTCTAGGTTCCTCAATTAGTTTCCACCTGATTCTTATTTCTATTTAATGGAATGTGATGTCAATGTCATTAATAGGGGTTCCATTGTTGTTTGTTGGTAAAAGGGTTTCACAATATAATTGGGTTGATATAGCTTCTATAAGAGATGTGATGATCAGTTTTGTTGGCTCTCTCTCATGCAATGAACATCATAATCTTTTTTGAGGTACGAGATTCTTGGATTCACTATTCTTTTACATTCAGTCATATAGTTAGTATGTTTTAACCCTATATATCATAATGAAATTGAAAAAATAAATACATTAACCATATTAAATAATTGGAATCACGTGCATAGAGATGTTATTTCCTCTTGATTGTTAGATAATGTGATATTTATTCTTTGCATGTTTAGAATGATATTCATGATGGAAATTGGTAATGAACATAAATTCATGATTAATTATAAATTATTTTTTTAAATATAATTAGTCATGTTTATTGAATCGGGTTGTTTTTGTGGTTGTGATTTGATGATAATCAAATGGATGCAGTTATTCATTTTTAATTGAATCAGTTAATTTAATAGGAAATAATGATTTGGTTGTCCGATAAATATAATTCATTTAAGGGTTCTTGAGTTTCCCTCTTGTTTTTAAAGGCAAGGCACCACATGATTAATATTTGTTAGTGCTCATTGTGTGTGAAGGAGGAATGAATTATTGAGGGCCATGAGCCCAGTTTCAATGTTTGTTTCCTACTACATGTGTTGTGGAATGATGGGGAAGAGATTCCCAATGGTGGTGGTATTAATTTTTCACTATTGTAGAAAGATGCATCAAATAATACATGTTGGTGTGGGGGAGGACATTAGGGATGATGAAACATGATTAAATTTGGATACTCTTTGATAATAAAGTTCATGTTGTTGAATATGATGTTTTTATCTACATTTATTTCCCCACTACTAGAGGAAGATGACCTTGCATACCCTCCTTCCAAAAGAGGCGAATACACACAGGGTTAGTCATGTGATTTCTATTTTTAGCTTCTTGAAGATGTATGGTCCTACGTTCCTACTATTTGTGGAAATGACTTGATGTGTAGTTCATATACTCCCTGTGTAGATCCCCTTGTGTTTGGAAGGGTATAATTTTTTGTAGAATAACTAGAATTTTGAAAAATTGATAATTTTTTTAATAATTGATTGTTTAAATTTTATTAAACCATGGGGTTGGCTCTTGATGAGATACAATATTGATGATTTATTTCCAATTAGTTGGTTATTCCTAGAGGTCATGTATCTTGGATAGAATGGTAATGAAATCTAATGTGGTAAATTAAAATGGTTTATTAATGGATAAAAAATTTATTTTGCATACCGTGGAATTGATAAAATTCAAAGATGTAATTTTAGTTAACTCTTTAAATGGTTGTGTACTTCTATGATATCTTGTCTCAGCAGTTCCATCCTAGAGTCTATGAGACGTTAGCCGTAGTTGATTCTAAGACTAGGTATTTACCTTAGTGTGGTTGTGAGCTATATTATATCATGTAAATTTATGTTTCTAAATGTTACACCACCTTCTTGGTTGGGGAAACTGTCACCTGAGGGATTCTGATCCATGGGGGTGTTTTTTCCAATATCCCAATGGAAGAATGGATGGTTGAATACACATTTTGACCCACTGTATTCTATTTGTTGTTACTTGTGATGGTAGGCATGACAATTAGTTTTCTCTGTATATGTGTGTAGGGTGTTAAAATTTGTTATGGATATTCGCATGCATATATTCTGTATGTAGGATCATATGGACTACTATTGGTGTAGCATGTATAGGTTGTGATAGCATGACGATCCTTACATGGTGTATGGGCCGTAATGGCTTGAAAAATAGTACCTGATGTATGATACATGTTATGTGAGTCATGGTGGATCCTCGAAACGTCCTCGTAAATTATGTTACATGGATTCTGTGTTTTTGTTTCATTAGGTTCATGTTGTGGTGCATTTCCAAGGTGTCTAGTGGGAATTAATATTGAAGAGAGATTCTTTGGATGTGCAACGTTGGGGTAAAGCGGAAACCCAGTAGTGATGTGGTATTGTGGTGCCCTTGATATTTATTATTATATTATATACTTTGTTATGTAATACATTCTGAGAGTATTCATGGTGAGGCTGGGAACATAGTATACAAATTTAGGTGAAGAGTTAGATTCACTTGTCATTCACTGTTCTTTAACATTTGTTATTTACATATTCATGAGATGATGTGAGGAGGATCCTTCATAGTAAACTATTCTACTCACCCTATGTTATATAAACTATATTTCAGGTCAATTGGTGTAGGTGGCAGATCAGTCTGGTTACTAGTAGCTTGGGATTTTACGAGATCTTCAGGATTTGTGGTCATTAATGTTTTATTGTATTTTGTACTTTCAGTTTTCCATTTCAATTATAGAATTTCTTGAATGACATTACATTTGTTTCTTTGGATTTAGTCAATATTTTTTTCTATGTATGTTTTTGTTTGTTTCTATCTTATCTATCTCTTCCATATGTGTTCTCCAAAAGAGTAATGTCTCCCATTTGTATTTTTATTATACCCTCGATGCTAGTCACCATGTTGGGGCCTAGTAGAGATGTGACTTCAGTGTCCCTATCACTATTCTATAATTGAAGTCCTAGGAGGGGTATGATTTGTTGGGAGGGGTCATAAAGGAGTGGTATCAAAGGTCTAGTTAATGGATTGAATAGATTTTGGTGTGAGGAATAAGAGACATTACATGGGTTTATAGAGAAACCGTGTCAGTTATGTTTAAATAGCATCGTAAACAAGGGTGAGCAGCTGAGACATGGGTAGTTAGGACCCCTTGTGATACGGTGGAAGAATCTTTATGATTATGGTGGAAATTTTTTTTTGTGATAATTGTTTTAGAGTAGAATCCTAGGAAATGATCATCCATCATTATTCGTTGCTCCTATGTTTAAATTTGGTAGACCATGGGATCAGTTAACCAAAAATAAATAAAAGGTAAAATAATAATTAATGTTATGTATTCCATTTTCCATGTATAGATTCTCTAAATGATATTTCTTTTGTAGGTAAGGCTCTATGTTAACTTCCTCATCAGGTACTCACAAAATATATTCAGTAGATCATGCAAGTATATAATTTCATAGTAGATGTTGATGAAGATGAAACATAGAGGAGGAAAATCTAACTGTTTCAGTGCCCGGGTATGTAGAAATACGAGGGATCTTGTTCAGATACTGTCATGGAATACTGGTTAGAAGATGTTGAGATAGAATTCCATTCGATCTGTTCTCAGAAAGAGCATTGGGTGTCATTGGATGTGATGAAGTTTTGTGTAGCAGTGAGGCAAAGGCGGTTTTTGATCCGAAGGGACTCCAAGCAATCAATTGTTTAATGGGAGGAGTTCCAAGACTATTTTACTGTTTAGTATCTATACTTGAAAGTGAAGGTGGTCAGTCTTTAGGAGATGTTTACCCTCCAATAGGGGATCTATAGTATTTGAGTGTTTAGAATCCATTTCAAAACACCTTTACGATATTCTTAAGACATATTTCTAGATGATGTGGCTTGGCCATGAAATTTCGAGGAGTTGAATCCATATATCCAGCACCAGGTCAACCAATTTATAATAAAGATGTATCTTTATATTCTTGGAATGGAATGATTCATTGAGTGGATGTTAGATATAACTGAATCATCATAGGAGGGGATCCATTAGGATTTCTCTTGAAGCATAGATGTGGTATGAGGTTACCGATTTAAAGGGAAGAAGAGTTTCAATTCTACAGGGGGTATGACCAAGACCACAATAGCTAATTTCTCAGAGAGAATCGTATCTTAGAAAAAATTCCATGGAATCAAGATCTGGATTTTTTTTCTGGAGGATAAGGTCATTTTTATTGATAGTGCCTAATTTTCATGAGAATATAGCGTGCATGAGGTGGTCATATATAGGTTCCTCCATTGTGGGAATTCCAGTCGAGGTAGCTGCAGTAGGTTGCACCAACTTTGGATCAGAAAGGATCATATAGATCAGCTAGAAAACAGTCCTGGGGTGATACCCTTCTTCAATGAGTATAGTGCGACCATGGTAGTGGTCATTATCTGTGTTAGAGTGCTCGTAGATCATGTTGTGGATAGCTTCATGCTTTAGTGTTTCTAAAGTCATCAGAGAATGATGTCATTCATGTTACCCACTTATTATGTAATACTACTATGTATTCCATGATTGATTTAGGAGAAACACAATCCTCCATATCACCTACCCTGTTCCATGCCTTGGGACATGGTATAGAGAGGAATATGGTGCCCATGGAGTTGACTACACCAAATCGAGTTATAGGTGACATGTTTCAAGTTTATGGAGACTATGATCTATTGATGGGGAAACTCTACTCTTGGGTACATTTCCAACGGTTACGAATAAAACCATATAATGTCATCTTCAGAATGGATTGGTTGTATTCAATGTAGGCTCTCATGGATTAATTTAAGAGGTAGGTGTTTTTCATAGATGTTGATGGATTGAAAATGATGTATGTTGGGGAGATAAACATTTGAATAGGTTTGAGGCGTGTAACGTTTATGTAACCCTGGATGGCTACGATAATTCTAACACTACTAGAAATTTGATATATATGAATCGTTTTGGAAAAAATAGTTGTGTAGGCCACTTATTTGGACCAATACCATTGGTTTGGCCAAAACCGTCAATATAGGTAACATATATGAACCTATACCAATGGTTTGTCCAAAACTGTTGGTACAGGTCCATTATAAGTGACCTAGAGACATGGTTTGGCCAAACCGTTGGTATAGGACCCCCTATACAAACGATTTTTAAAAAACCATTAGTACAGTTACCTAAATCAAAGAAACTATAACAAAAGTTCTCAAAACATTTGGTAAAGATACATATATTCACAATGTAATCTTTTTATACAGGACATAAAATAAATCAAAAGTCAAAATACGTATGATAATACATATATATTTTTATGAAATTTTTTTCACATAAGTATGTTAGGTTAGGGGTTAGGTAGTTCAATTACAAACGGGTGGTGCTGGGATCATAACCAAACATATGATTAATTTTAGAATTACATATAGTAACAGTTTTAAGGAACTGTTGGTATATATTTTCATAATACTTATACCAATGGTTTTCAAAACTGTGTGTATAGACCTGTTCTCAGGGGATGGACAAATATTGTTCGTGAAGAAGGCTGACATCAGTCTTTAGTTTTTAATCAAATATTGGGATGTGAAGAATTTGAAAATGAAGAATCTCTTTCCTATTCACTGTATTGTTGATTATTTCGATCAATTGAGGTGTACAATTTGGTTCTAAAATATAAAATTTTGGTTAGGATATCATTATATGCTTGTGAAAGATGAGGATATCCCGAAGACCACTTTCGGTAGTCTTCATGGGAATTATGAGTTTCTTTTAATTCCACTCGGTGTGATGAATTATATAGCTATGTTCATGGGTTAGATTACTGTTGCATTTAGTGTGTTCTTGGATATGTTCTTCGTTCCCTTCATCAACAGAATCCATGTGTTCTCCGCATCTTAGGAGGGGCATGTAGAGAATCTGCACGCTATTTTGGGATTTCTTATTCAAAAAAAAAACAATTTGGGATGTAGTGGAAGTGTTAGTTTTTGGAACGAGTAGTCCGTTAAATGGGGAATGTTGAATCCCCACTACGAGTAACTATGAATGTATCAAATATTTAAACCATTATGTCTTGGGAATACCCCAAAGTTGTGGAAGATGTGCATATTTTACTTGGTATTGCAGGCTATTACATGAGGTTTGAGGCTGATTTATCTTAGGTTGATACTCCTTTAATATTGTTAACATGAAATTGTACAACATTTGTATGGTCTGATCATTATTATGTTTCTTTCAAGTATATGAAGGAGAAGTTGGTCAGTGCTCCTATTCTTTGTCTACTAGGAGATATGGTACAATTTGATTTTTCTATTATACATAAAATTTAGGTTTAGGATGTCTTCATATTCAGAAAAGATAGATCATTTCTTATAGTTCAAAGTAGTTGCGTCCTCATGAGTGTAAATATTGAACTCGTGATCATTCAATGGTAGAAGTTGTGTTTTCTCTCATGTTATTGTGACATTATCTCATTAGATAGTTCATTGTAGGCTTCACAGATCAAAAACACCTAAGGTATGTATTCTCCCAGCTAGAAATGACCATACGATAGTGTCGATGGATGTATTTATAACATGATTATGACATTGAAATATCGTATAACCTGGTAAGGGTAATGTAGTAGTCAATTCACTAATAATTAAGTCACGTTGTGATGAAGTGCATACAGTTTCTAATTCCTAGAGAGTAATGGAAGAACATGCAACATTTAATCTTGATATGGGAGAAATTACGGGAACATGTTATTGTGTTAAGATAATGTTTCATTAATATAACATTCATAATGTTGGAGATTTAATATTGGGGAATCTTTATGTAGAGGACATGAGAGACTGAGTTGTTTTGGAGAGGCCCCTAATGGCTGGTCTAAGGATGAACAACATTAGATGCTGTTTTAAGGATGTATTTTGATTCCTTGGGTAGTGAATGATATTCTTCTCAAGGAGTTCCATTCTCCAACCATATCTATACATCATTGCATGGAATATATGTATCCTGATTCCATATGTTAGTTTTAGTGGCCTAGGATGATGTCTGCTGTTGTAGAGTTCATGTCTTGATGATGGGTGTTCCAGAAGGATATGGCCAAGAAATGTCTTCCAATTCGTTTTCTCCAGTGATTAGACATTCCTTGGGGGATGAATAAGGAAATATAAATGGTATTTTTTAATGGTTTTCCTATATCATATGGAGGCCATGACACTATATATATGGTATTATATTGCTTGAAATTGGAGATCATGTCTTTCTAAAGCTAACTCCCCCTTATGGGAAGAAACAATTTGATCATAGGAGTAGACCCTCTCTCCGATTTGATGGTTCTTCTAAGGTGTTGGCTCATGGTTCAGTTGCGGCATGTCAAGTAGCACATCACCCTTACATGAGTAGTATACATTATGTTTTTATGTTTCTCAACTCCATCCTTTTATTCATGATGACTCTCATGTCATCGATTGGGGAGAGATCAAGTTGATGATGTTGCTACCTTTGAAGAGCAACATATATAGATCCAGAATAAGGAGAAGGTGTCTCATGGACATGATATTCACCTGTTTCGTGTCTTTTTGAAACACGGTGTCATGGAGAAGAGTACATGGGAACATGAGTCGTGGATAGGTGATCTGTACCCTGAGCTTTTTGATGATTATATCTTCATGTAATGTTGTTGATTTTCATGGTTGTAGACCATTCGGATTTGAGAGATGGATTTATCTTGTTTCTTGTTGTTCCATACCCTCTTTTTAGAGGTATATCCTCCACGAGACTATTTATGAGATGGTTTTATTTTTGGGTGGGTTTTCAAGTTCCATTTTGACGTGGTTGATCTCCTATGGTGGCGAGCACCATGACATGTATCTTGTGCGCTGGCTGTAAGGAAAACCCCTTTTCTATTTCCTCTATAGGATGATTTTGTATTATTGAAGATTGTATTATTTTGGGAGATATTTGATGTAATTTCTCGGACCTCTCTATTCTATTCATGTTCTAAAATATGGTCTGTTAGGTGTTCTTAGTGGCCATGGTGTGTTATTCCAAACACATTAAAAAATTTCCATCTTTTTTGGATAATGCTTCAATCTATAGGTAGATGTATATTGTTTCCTAGCTAGTGAGTCATCTATTGGTAGGTGTATAGTGTTTATAGGTGTCGCTTGGTTTACAGAATTTCTAGATATTCGTAGGCCATCTATCAGTAGGTGTACATTATTTCCAACTATAAATATGTGTATAATGATTCCTACTACGAATAGTTATATAATGGTTCCAACTATTAGTAAGTCATCTATTGGTAGGTTTATAGGGTTTCTATCTATTACAATGTGTATTATGTTACCTACACTCTATAAGTGTACTGTTTTTCATGCTATTGATATTTTATATATCAGTTAGTTAAAATTGTTCACAGATATTGGTAGGTGTACAATGTTTCCTTCTATCGGTTGTTGTAAAATGTTACCTGCAATGAGTAGGTTTATAGTGTTTCTAGGTTAGCGAACCATTTATCAATAATTGTATAATGATTTCGCCTATCGGTAGGTGAAAAATGTTTATATGTAATGGAAGATGTACAATGTTTCTGGTCATTGATTCATATATTGGTAGGTTTATAGTGTTTCTAGGTTAGCGAACCATTTATCTTCTACCTCCATTCTTTGGGGCTCCTCAATCTGTTTCCTCCCATTTTTCCTTAAAAATTTATGTTTTCTGATCTACACGATATTAATATAGCATCATTGGTTTTTAGTTTTTATGTGGTTGTTATGGCATCATTGGGTGGATGAAGTTACTATAGGAGAGGTGTTCATTGGTTGTGTTCTTTCAATATCATTCATAGAACACTGGAAACCTTTGTGAGGATGTGTATTTGTGATCTTCTATTCTTTTACATGTAGTAATAGAGGTATAATTTTTTAACCAAATAGATCACAATGGAATTGACATTATCAATATATTAACCATATTAAAGAATTGGAATCATATTCATAGTGATGTTGTTGTCTCTTGATTTTTAGATCATGTGATATCTATTACTTCCCTATTTTTCATTTCGTTCTTGATGGAAATTGGTAACAAACATAAATCCTTAAATAATTATAAATTAATTGGATAAAAATAAAGAGGCATGTTTAATGAATATGGGTGATGTTGTTATTTTGCTTTGTTAATAATCAAATGATTTCACTTATGCAAGATAAATTAAATCATTTATTTCAATATGGAATAAAGGGCTGGTTGTGTGATAATGATAATGGCTTGACGGGGTCTGAGTTACCGTTTAGTTTTTAAATTAAATATTACTTATTCTTAGGTGTTGTGAGTGATCATTTAGTGTGAATTATGAAAGCCTTATTAAAGGATAAGAGCCAAGTTACTATGTTGTTTTATAATACCGCTTGGGTTATGGTATGTGGGGGAAGAGAGGGCTAGTGGTGGTTGTTCCACTTGAAACCTAGAGTAGAGAGACACATCAGTTTATACATGTCGGTGTTATGGAGGACACCTGGGAATATGGAATATGATGATGCAAGGCTTTACTATTGATATGAAAGTGGTTTTTGATGAGTCTTATACTTATTTATTTTCATTAATTTCCCAATTTCATGAGTTATATGGTCTTTCTTACCCTCTATTCAAAATAGGGAAATAAATGAGGAGTATTACATGTGGTTTTTGTGTTTATCATATTGAGGATAAATGGTACTATGCTCTAGCTATATTTGGATATGACTCGACGAGTAGGTCATATACTCTCAATTTTATCCCCCTTCTCTTTGGACTCTTATAAAGTATTTCATGAATTCATAGAATTTCATTTAATTGATAATAATGTTAATAAGATACTCATGAAATGATGTTAACCCATGGGTTTGGATCTTTATGCGATGCAATGATGTGGTTGTATTTTTAAGAATCTATGGTGTCAGTATGGTTTTTCCTTGATGTCATGGATCACGGTTGGAAGGCTAATGGGATGTATTGTTGTAAATATTAATGGTTAATTAATGCATAAATAATCGATTAACATAAATTTAAACTAAGAAAAAAGGTTGATATAACCTAATGTAGCTCATAAAATGGTTATGTGCTGATTGGATATCTAGTCTTAACAGTGGATGTTAGGAGTCCAAGATACGATAGATGCGGTTGTGTCTAAGACTAGGTTTTTCCCAACCTTTGGTTTTGAGATATGTTATATCCTATATATTTGTGTTTCTATCGGATACGCTACTCTATAGGTTATGGAAAATAACACCCCAATGATTATGAGCCCTTTGAGGGTGTTTTGCCCAACATTTTGACGGGAGGAGGTATAGATGACTACCCACATTGGCCCCACTATCTTTTATAGGTAGTGATTTGTGCTTCTATGCATGTCAGTTAGTTTAACCCATATATTTGTGTAGTGGTCTATAATGTCTTCTGGATATTCACACATATACATTCTTGATATAGTTTCACGAGGACTACTACAAGTGTAATTTGTATAGGTTGTGATGGTTTGAGGATCCTTACACATAGTGTGTGATGTAATTGATCAAGGTATAATACCCGATGTATGATACATGTTATGAGAGCTCTGGGGGTTCCTAGAAACTACTTTGTTAATTTGGTTACAATGATTTTTTTTGTTGCATGAGGTACATGTTGTGCTATTTCTTTCAGGTGTCCATGGGGAAGAATTATTGGAGATAGATTTTTTTAGACATGTGTAGTATGGTAAAAGATGAAAACTAGTGGGGAAGTGGTAGCAGGGTACCATTGAAATTTTTTAGTATATTATATATTTTTCTGGAAATACTTGGTAAGAGTTTCCATAGTGGGGCTGGGAATATTCTATAATTGTTTAGGTGATGATTTCGTTTCACTTGTTGTTCGTTGTGCTTTAGAATTATTTATTTACTTTTGAATGAGTGGATTTAGGGAGTATCCAGAAGAGTATACTATTATACTCATGTTATGTTATATAAATTATTTTTATGTAACATAGAGGAGGTTTCAGATCAGTCTCATTACTATTACCTTTAGGGTGCGGAAGTTATTAAGGTTTCATGGTCACTGACATTTTATATTATTTTGGTGCTTTCAGTTTTCTCTTTCAGTTGTAGTAGATATTGAATGACATTAAATATGTGTACTTTGGAATTATATTATATTACAGTCTGAGAAGGATTCTTTTTGTGTCTTTATTATATATTTCTTTCACATTTTTTCACCTAAGGGTTAATGACTCTCATTTGTGGGTTTACTAAACCATCAGTGGTAGTCGCCAACTCGGGGGCTACTGAGGAGGGACTTAGTTTTCACAATCTCTCTCCTCTCATTCTAATCTCATGAGGGGTATACTTTTTGGCGGTGGGGGTCATTAAAATCATTATAAAAATGTATAATGATATTATTTATATGTTATTATATATATTAGTTTTGAATTGTATGATTTATTAGATTAATAAAAAAGAAATATAAATTTTCAATTATAAATAAATCACCTTTTCCTCATAAGATGTCATTTTAGGTTTTTAGTTTTACAATGATCATTTATTTATAATATTAGAATGGAAAATATATTATTTTAGAACATAATTCATGACAGAAATTACATATAAATTCATTAATAACATTTCTAAGAGCATCCAGGGAAGGTGGTGATGAAAATAAAAACAAAATTGTTTATGGAGGCGGTGGTCAACACACAGTAATGGGTTATATTTTATAATTTTTTGATATAATTTGAGAGAAAAAGATAATTTATGTAAAATCAATATAATAAGAATTAAATATATTTTTTATACTGATTAATAGATAAATATATATATATATATAATGTTATAAAGGGTTTAAAGGATTGTGGATGTGATGTATAAAGAAATGATATTAAAGGGTATGTGCTACTTATGTTTAGAATTTAGATCTTCTCTTTAATTATGATTTTCAATTTAAGTAATTAAGTCACATTTTTTAGGATATAGGCTTCCAAAAGTGTAGGTGAGATATAAAATAAATAAATTTAGAATATTTTAATGATAATTTCTTCATATGTGTAACACCCAGAAATTGTAATGTAAGAACTTTATATTCGATGTCTTGCATGAAAAATAACAAAAAATTCATAAGGGGATATAATACCTTTAGAAATTAAAATATATTTACAATTTCAAAAATATTTTATATATTTGGTAATGAAATCCACACCTATATACCTTGGGTATCACGTGAGAGTGAATTTATTCTAAATCTTTTGGTACACGCATGACCATGTATTACAATAATTTTGATGTATTATTAAATATTATAATATGTAACCAATAATTAAAATTATTACATATTAAAATGAGTAAATAGATTTTGAATATTTATTGTTTAGTAAAATTAAAAATAAATTCATTGGCAATAAATAAACCGGAAATGAATATAAAAAACGATTGAATATAAAGGAAAATATTAATATTAGGGGGTGATATTAATGAAATATTTATATTCATATATATTTTATATTTAATATAATATATTTTTTATGATAATCCAATCTAATTTATGGAAAAAGATAATAACAAATTGAATATTACATTTAAAATCATATATTTCTACAAAAACAATTTTAACACCTTTTAATGGATACCCAATTTTAAAAATGAATATTGACTCATTAATTTATTTAATATGTAAAAATAAACATAAAATTTTAAATGAATAAAAAAAATCATTAGGGTGAATTTCAAATATTTATTGGAAGCATAATATTATTTAATGAATACTTACAATACTGAATTTTAGTTAAAAATTGATTTTTCATATGATTTATTTATAATTTTGAATTATGGTTTATATTTATTTTAATTTATAATTATATAATATTTTTATTTATTAATAAAATCTATATCATATGAGTCAAATTTACTTTTAAATTGATTATAAAAACACATCAAGCTTTAGGGCGTTTTTACCATAAAAACATACACTATCGTCCCACATGTAGTAATGATTTAAAAATAATTTGTACCACATCATTTTTAGGAAATTATAAAAATGGATTTTATATTTTTAATCATAATTATGTTTAATTTAAAATAATTCCATGAGTATTTTGAAAAAAATGATTAGTGAAATTGATAAAAATTAATTACAATGATTATGGTTAAATTAAGCATAATGATGGAATAAACCATAAACATAACGACTTGAACAACATATATACTTTTCTAATGCCATATTATTCCCATATATCAATCCTAGCATCTATTGGAGAAAATTGGGTTCATTATTGGATCCACATACAACATGAAAAACGTACATTGAATTCCCATGTCTAAATGTTCCAAGAGTGCCACTCTTCCTCCACTATAAAAGGCCACAAATTATCCTCATTCATAAAACCTATAAAACAATATATTTTCTTTCATTATGTGGCAAAATATCATCCCTAAATACCTCCAATAAATCCTGAATCCTATTTTTAACATCATTCCTTCCATGGTACCCTTTTCGTGATAACTAAAAGTATTTACACAATTATGAGATAACATCTTTTTTGAAGATTTATACTTTCTTCTCTATTATCCACCACTTAAAATTTCTTTATTACATTATTATGTAACGAAAAGACTATATTAATAAACTAGGATGTTTTTATTTTTTTTAAGTAAACATACTCACACCATTATATAATGGGTAACAAACATATTATTTATGTGTACGATGAACTACTACCTCATGAAATGATGATTGTTCATTTTTCCCTTACCACCTTTTATGGTGTCCATTTTAATGGAAATTATATTTATATATGTTTTTTATAATACATATAATTTTTTTATTCATGAATAATATTTTATAACATACCTTTCATTCTTTTAATCATGTGTAAATACCATAATTTTGGTTGAGAATGTGTGGACTATAGCCCCCTTAAAACAATATGACTCATTAATTCCATAAAAAGAAGGTATAAAGGATGGATTTAATCAAACCATGTGATATATATATCATATATATGATTCTATATTTATAATATAAATATGTAACATTAAAATTTCATTCTTTTAATACAATAATGAAATTAAAGTACGGATCATGCGTACATATGACCTACAGTCTCCATTAATAGTGCACTTCATTTCTAATATAATAATATTATCGACTACTATAAAAAAATATAATGATTTAATATTATAATTATGTCATTTTATATATTATAGAGATTATGAAACCATGTTATAACTAATGATATAATAAATAAAATGTTAAAACATACTAAAAAAACTAGGCAATTAACTCTCAAAATAGTAAAATTAATGAAATATGTTGACAAATAGGTAATGAGATATTATATAAATATAATATATGGTAATATATACATTATTATGGTTATTAAATTAGTTACTAAAATATTTTAAACCATTATATATGAGGATAATTACCACATAAGTAAATGGAAGGATAATGTAAGGGATCCCTGTCTTACTTTTCTTTATGTGATGCATACTTTATTATCATGCACCTAATTTCATATATATCGTGAACATACTACAACATAGAAATATAATTTCATTAATTATATTATCATCATGGTATTTTAATGATTTATTTTGTGATTATTACCTTTGGGGTTTCTAATTCATTTGTTACCACATTGGTAATGGATTTCATCTCAATTAACATTTCATTGAGACTTATTTTATTTTACCCTATTAATATTTTTTTATATACTGACCATTGTCATGATATACCATGAATAAAATTTTTTTATGAAATTATTTGTTTCATTTAATTCATAGTGAATTATGATTTAAAGGCATCAAGTGGTATTGAAGAGTTTGGTTCGTTTATTGTTTTTTTCTTCAAGAATGTTTAATTGTCAATGTCCATTATTGTTACTTATAATACATTTATGTATTTTTAATAAAAAATAATTATTTAATCAATATGGATATTTCCGAATAATAATAATTTATTTAATATATGAGGAATGTTTTAGAATTTCAATTCATGGGTTGGGACCCATTTCATGTTCTACATACGAGTTGGGGACCGGTTAATGAAAGATCATTGATGCATCAATAGTATCATAACCAGAAATGGTTGAAAAAATATTTTAAATAGCCTCTTGATGGTAAAGGTATCATGTTACATGAAAAAAACACTTATAATAATAAATATTTTTCTTTATTAATGATTTAGTTATTATTTATCTATGATATTTTATAACGACATATCCCCGGATGCATTTCATTTTCACTTCATTGATTTAATGGAATGTTTTTTCAGTTTCTCATCTTTCCATATTGTAATTTATTTTTCAAGTTAATAGTATGGAATGTGTTATCTGTAATTTACCTTTTCCAGTTAATTTATTCCTATTTATTCATTATTTATTCCCCTTTACAAACCAATACAGAGAACATGAGATCACCCCTATTATTATTATTTCTTCCTTGTTTATGAAGAATAAATCATTGAAAAAGCATTAAAGTCAATTGTTCTTTTCAAATCTACATATCTTTCCCGTATTTACTATGTCACTATGTATTCTATGTATCATTTATGTAATCTAGCTACCTGAAACAACTAAATTGGTCGTTCATTCACTATTTGTTTTCTTCTAAACATGAAAATGTAATAAGAAAATGCACTGAATCTAGGCTTCTTTGGTTGGGGAATTGTAGTTTGTATTAGATGAAATTTAGTAGTATCTTTGGAAACTAGATATAGAAAACATATATTAGAGAGAAAATCTCTATGATAAAAATTGAGGGAGTGTATACAATAGCATTAAATAATTTTGTTATGGTAGTTATTGTGTGACTATTCCCATAAATACATCACTATATAGATAATATAAGAGGATTTTGTTCTAGAATAGATGTACCTAGGAGTAATAACACCCCAAAGGTGTTTCAGGCCTGACTCGGGCTAACACGCTACATGTCAATGGGCCTTACTATGAACATGGTTTAGTAGTCCCAGAGGAAATTCATATGATAGAACAAATTTTCTTTAACTACCATTATTAATTATTTAAATTTAATTTTTCATCTAAAGTAACAAATGTTTATGAATCCTTGATTTAATATGCATATATTTATGTTTTTTGTTATTCCATATTTTGAGTTATACAATATTTATTATTTTAGGAGTTAATATAGAATTTATCATTGTATATAAATTGAGCATTAAAGGAAGAATTTTATCAGTACAAATATCCCATGTAGAGGTTTCCCTATTATGAATTTAGCTGGTATTAGAGATGATGATGTTATGCATATATTAGGGAATTTAAGCCAATTAATGAATAAAAACAGTTACCAAATTGATAAACCTATTCGATGGAGATATTCTCCAATGCTGAATAATTTTAAGAAGTATAATCCCACATCATATGTTATAATATTTATACAATTAAATTTGAGAAATAGATTAAATATCTGGAAAATATATTTACTACATTGGAAAGCAGAGAAAAGAAAAGGGTAACACTTACAGTCTATTGTCTTCAAGGTGATGTTGATCAATGGTGGTCCCAGATCAAAAATTTTATAGAAGAAGAAGAAATATTACTCATGGAATGGTCAACATTTATGGATACATATTTTATAAATACTTCAATTATGGGTAGAAAACATATATGAAGAGGGTGTTCCTTTGATTTGAGAAAATGGACCAAGAGATTGATGTAGATTATGAAGGTACCATTACAAAGTTATCCAGGGATTCTATAGATTATATAAGCAACATAGGGTACAAGATCAACCACTTTTTTGAAGGGAATTTTCTATGTATTTTAAGGTCACTAGTGTCTCAAAACAATTCTTCATAAAATGAAATAATTTTATGTGCAATAAAAATAAATAAATAATTCTCCAAATTCATTGGATTCAAAGGAAATCAAGAGAATAAGAGGTCTTCTGAAAACTATGAAAAAATGGAATGAGTCAATGAAGTTGAAAGGATATAAGGATTTTACAAAATGTGATAACTATGGAAATAATCACCTTGGTAAATTACCGAATGGATTGGGATATTGTCATAAGAGTAGATAAATGAGTCAATAGGAAAATGATTACAATAGAATGGAGGAAAATTTTTCAGTTCAATGTTACAACTGTAATGAGATGCGACACTACACAAACAAATACCCCAAGAACCATGAGAATATAACACCTATGATTCTAAGAGATCAAGGTAAATAATATGAAATTGACACATCGAATGATTAATATACATATTTATTTGAATCAAAGATATATATTTTAAAAATATTTTTATGATTTTTTCATCATATTATTTATGAAATATTTAAGGATTGTAATGATGTACTTGTTTGTTTAGGAATAGAGATCGTATAATTAATGGTACCAAAAAATAATATTTAGTATTAGTATAATATTTTCATATAACACTTGATTGTGGGAATGAAAACCATTATTATGTTACGGATGTTGAGATAATGGTGATGAAATAATTGATTTGCACAAGTGATGACTACCTTGTAATTTATTAATGAGTTGTGAAAAAGTGGGACATTACACAACTAATTTATATTACAAAACTTTTATTTCTAAAGAATATATCCATTAAAATGTGTCTTACTTAATGAATATTTAATAATTCAACTTTTTTGTTAAAGTTATTATGGTAATTCATGTAATTACGATATTTATGAAGGATTCATGGTGAAGTTATTCACATATTCGGTATATGATACTTCATATTAAAAGAAGGGTAATGATAATATTATTTTTTAAACTTAGAAAAATAAATTATAAAGATATTGGATCATAATATGTTAGAAAATATAATGTCTGGTACAATAGTTTAAGATGATCATTAGATGATATTTTAGTGGTTAATGTATCAATTCTCCATTTGATCCATGATGTGGAAATAGATGAACAAGAAATAATTTAAGGCGCATGAAAAGGGAAAATCATGTTTCTATAAATGTATATTTAGTTTTATTTCAATAGATTGATATAATTCCTTAACTATAAGAAAAAATGGTTTTGAAACAAATATTTTATCCAATCATCATCATTTTTAATTATATGAATGACCTTTACTCACACTTATGGATTGTGGTTTAGTGGTCAACAACATTCATCTGAACATGTTCTCTTTAAATATCCACCAAAACAAGATTGTTATACTTGTTCTTATGTATCCATTTTTCTATTTCCCACCTATGTTATCCTATTAGGGAAGCTAGTTACATGAAAACATTAATTTCATTTCTTTTTTATTAAGAAGATGTGACATTGAATCTTTCTACTATATGGGTTACTAAAAATAGTTAATAATAAATACATATATTTTTGAGGTCAGGTTTAAATTTTCATGATGCAAATTAGTTAAAGCGGGGAGAATGGTACACCCTAAAATTCTAATCTATGAACCTAACATTTAGTTGTGTGCATGACACATGACCCCAAGGTTATTAATGGATATAATAGCCTAATAATTTATATTATAGTTACTATTATAAAAATATAATTTATTTGATAAATCACTTGACACTGAGTTACCTTAAATTACACGAAATAGAAACATTCTTCAAAAGAATTCATTACAGACAAGAACAAGTTTTACTAACTAATGATATATTATTAAAAAAATTAAGTTGTGAGCTAGACATTAAATTATTCGTTATGAATAAGGTTTACTAATTTATGAAACTCTATGGTTTACACAAATTTAAAATTAATTCATTGATTTTAAATTAATTACATATGATAATGAAAATAAGATGAATAGAAATGAAAATATTCCTATTTTTATGTTCACAATAATTTTACCTGAAATGATTTAATTAAGAAAAATTAGTTGGTGATATTAAATATATATGTATGTATGTATGTAGACTAATAATTGTAATATTTATTATGTTACTCCAAAATATTTTATCTCATAAGATAATAACAAACCATATATTACAACTAAAAACCATTATATTTTTAATTGAAATTTTATAAAATTTTAATGGAGAAACAATTTTAAATCTTAATTTTGACACATTAATTAATTTAATCTGTTAAAATAAACATCATATTTGAACAATGAACATAAAAATTATTTTATAGTTCATTTTTTATTGTTTCGTAACATATAAATTTTTTATGAATATATAAAAATACTAAATTTTTGTTCAAAACTACTTTATCATCATATTTATTCAGAAAAATGAATTATGTATTATTTTTGATTTTAATTTTGAATATATAATAATTTTATCAAAATTTACAATTAATTTCATTGGAATCAATTTCACTTTGTTATATATTATAAAAACATTGCAAACATTAAGATGTTTTTTTATAAATCACCATTGTCATTCCACCTACGAGATGATTTTTAAATAAATATGTTTTCACATCGTAGATTTTAATTTGGAAAAATGGATTACATATTTTTTAATCATCATAGTATTTAATTTATAAAAAATAAAAAATAATTTTTTGTCCATAAATATTGGTGAATGTGATTAAAATTAATTACAACGATTAAGGATAAATTAATCTTAATAATTTCCTAAACCATAATCATAAACCATTAAATGACTTATAATGATTTCAAAATTATATTGGATGGCCTTATATCTACATAATACAATATTTTATTGAATTATGTTCATTATAAGATGAACTTGCAACAAAAAAAACATGCATGTAATTCCTTTGTCAAAATATTAGACAACTTCCACTCCCACTCCTTTATAAATGTCAATCACATCTCCTCATTCCTCACACACCTATGAAATCTAATGTAATGCCAATATTGTCCCAAATATCTTTCCAAAATCCATATCCTTTTCTTTTAAGTCTATATATCGGATGAAATCCTTCCAAGGAATCCATTTTGTACTATCCAAAAGTAGATACCGATTAAGAGGTAACATCTTAACCAATGCTTTTAAATTTAATTTCCATTATGCACCCACTTAATTCTCATTATTCAATTATTTTTTAATAATCATGTATCCTAAATAAAAAATTAAGTTTCCTTATAAATATTGCATCCTACACTTACACAAACCACAAAATAATGGGTAATGAGCATATTGTTTCTTTGTATGGGGAAGTACTACCACACAAAATGATGATTGTTCATTTTTCCCTTGCCAAATATCATGGTGGAAAATATGATGGACATGATATTTATCTAAATTATATATTTTTTTTAAAATTTAATTATGATTATAGTATTTAGTTATACCATACCTTTATTGTTTTCTTCTTGTGTAAATGCGATAATTTCATTTTAGGAAGTGTGGACTACCGTTCCCTCAATCTGATATAGCTCTTTCATGCCATACAAGGAACATATAAAAGAAGTTTTTACTAAAAATATCTAATATATATATAATATAGATATTATTTTGGACTTATAATATGTAAATATATCATTTAGTCTTTATTCTATTAATATAACAATGAAATGAAGATAATGTACATGCGTACGTAAGATCTACTGTCTCCATGAATGATACACCTCATTTATAATCTCCAAATATTATTTACTACAATAATTACATAAATAACTATTAGAAATTATAATTACATAATGGATTATATTTTAGATTCTATGAATCTATGATCTAATTACCGTTAACAATAAATAAAAAGTTAAAATTTACTTGAGAAATCTAAATAATTAACAACCAAAATAATAAATTTAATGAATGTTGTTAACAAACATGTAAATAGATATTAAAAGAAGTTATTAAATTTTATTATAAGTATTATTATTGTTAATATTTTATTTAGTAACATATTTTAATCCACTATAATGATGGATAACAACCACTAATCAAAAAGGAAGGATAAGGTATGGGATTCTTGTCTCACTTTTCATTCTCTTAGGCTTACATTATTGTTGCACACCTAATTTCTTATATAATGCGTACATACATCTGCACTGACATATAATATCTATTATTATATTATATTCGTTTTATTTAAATTCTTTATTTAATTATTATTACATTTTGGTTTTCCGATTCATTTTTTACTACATTGGTATGGGATTTCATCTGAATTTACATTCCATCGAGTCTTATTTTGTTATGCATAAAATCACTCTTATTAACTGTATATACATCCCATTGACATGATATATCCAGAATATAGTTATTGAAAAGAAATTATAACTTTAATTTAATTCATGTGGAGTAGTAATTATATTCATTCAAATAGTATGGGACAGTTTGGAATTTTTAAATTTTAATTTTCCAAAAAAATGATTTAATGGCATCCACCCTTATTGGTACTTATAACACAATGAGGTATTACGATAAGTATATATTCTCTATTAATTATGGATATTTTATAAGATAAATTAATTATTCAATATATGAGGAATTCTTTGGACATGTCATACACAGGTCAGAGGCTGGTTAAGGAATGATCTACGTGTTGGGACTACTTAATGAAAGACCATCCATGTATCAATATTCACCTGAGGATAATTAGTTTGAAAAATATTTTAAATAATCTTTATTAAAAAGGTATCATGTTCTCGGTAAACATGAACTCTGATAATTATGAATTTCCTTAATTGATTATTTAGTTATTATGTAGCCATTAGATTTTTCTTTCAAATATTTTTGAATGCATTTCATTTTTAGTTCATTGATTTAATGGCATGTTTTCTCAGTTCCATTCATCGAAATACTGATATTTCATTATATAATGTTTTAATGGCATGTGTTATTAGTTATTTACCTTTCCAATTAAATTTATTCATTTTGATTAACTATTTCTTCCTCTTTACATAAGCTTACTAATCATTCGATCTAATAGTTGTCAAGTTTTATTTCCACAGGTTGTGAAGCATAAATATTTGAATAAGAATTAAATTATATTGTTTGTTTAATTTATATGTATATTTCGTGTATAAACTATTTCCCATTGTATTATGGGTATCATGTATATAACCCAACCATCTAATACTGCTAAACTGGTCGGTCCTTTGGAATTTATTTCCTTAAAAACATTCCTATATAATAAGATAATACACCAGCTTCAAAATTTTAGGTTTGGGGCATTATACTAATATTGTGTATTAGAAAAGTTTGGATGTGAGATCTCTTTATAAGTGAAAAATAGGGGCAAATAATCAAGAATAAATTTTATGTAAGGGTTGAGAATAGAATTGCATTGTAGTTAAGTAGTTTATATAAGGACTATTTGGTGAGACATGTATATATTAATATCTAACATACAAACATTATTCAATATATATAAATTTCAAATTCAATTAATAAAATTCAATACACCTTACACTTACCATTTTGAAATTCATTAATCTTGATTAAATATTATTCATGGTTTTAATTTTATCAATAAAAATATAATATTACACATATTATCATATTTCTAGTTTATGAATATTATTTTTGACTTAATTTATTCTTACTCAATTTCAATAGTAGATAACATTAATATTTAAATCATAACAAATATTATGTTGCATAGTTGTTTTTGTTGGAAAAAAATATTTGTAATCATTAATATTCTTAATAATATTTGATATTCATAACTATTATGTGAATATTAATTTATTTCAATAAATGAATAAACATAATATAATAGTCTTTAATTTCAAATTTAAACATTTAATTTAAAATCCCAATAGTTAAAAATGTTATCATTAAACGATTAATAAATGTATTAACATAGTAACTAGTATATGTATCTGTAAATTAATTCTATTCAAAAAACTGAAATGGAAAATATCAAACTATATTAAAACATTTATCTATGTTATGGAATTAATTTAATGACCTAATATATCTAAATTTGATAATTTTGAATTTTAATACTAGCTCATATAACACATAAGAACTGTTTTTAGAAAAAAATTTCAAGTAACATTTTTCTGTGGTATAAATTTATCCATTCCATTGAAATTCATTAAAAAAATTGTTTTAATATAAAAAAATAATAATTTTGTGGCCTCTAAAAAATCAAAAAAAAAGAGTATTACCATTATGAATTTTGATTAAATGAATAGATAGAAAATAGTATTTAAATTAGAATAAAATTCTAATTTTGTCTTATAATAGTGTACATGGTTTTCCTAATATCAAAATGATATTTAAAAAATAAAATTTTACTCAATAAATATATAATAATTATGTTATATTTCATAATAAGTTTTTAGTTATTTTTTAAATGTTGATAATGTCATAAAAATTACACTTTCGGTAAAAATTGTATTTTTAATTGATCATTTAAAAAATAATTATTTAAAAAAATCAATAATTAGAATTTGATGTATTTTATTATTTTTAAATTAGTAATATAAATAATAATAAATTTAATTGTTCTTGGAATGTACAATATATAATGAAAAACAACTTTTATTGAAATATTACCTTTTAAAATTTTAGTGGATAATAATAATTTTTAACTAATTTATAATTGTGCATAATGTTTTAATTTACAACTACTAATATTATAATGTTTTGTTAATATTATTCATCTAATATGTCATTTATCATTTTAGTTCAGTGTTGGATGTGATTAATTATAACAAGCACATTTTTAATTTAAATAAAATCTATTTTGAAATGTTAGGTTGTTAAATTTTTCATCCCTAACTAAATTGTGAATTCAAAATTTTAATTGTTACACATTGATGAATGTGAAAGGTTCTGGGGCATGCATCGGATCTCGGTGGGGCGGGGATTTTAATATATCCATCCATAGGTCGACAGAGTTTTTCGACAACGACGATCTGAGACACGATAAGGTCCGATGATCTCACATTAATTGTAACGATATCAAAATTTAATTCAAATCATACTCATTTCAAATATGAAACCGCAGTCGAGTGAAACTCGTTTTTGGTGATTGTTTATTAATGGATCCGTATAAGGATCCCTCTAGATTTTCAACACGTGCTTAAAAAATCCACTGGAACGTCAACAATTGAATTCTGGATTCTAGTGTTACGATCCAACGATGACTTCGTCATCCTGATGATAACTACATTGAGATCCTTTCGATGCTTGAGGAATATCTTGATCCGGGCTTCTTGGATCGAGATCATCTCATTCGTGAGAGAAGGAAGAGAGAGAGAGGATTTGGATTTCATTCTAGGAAATGAATTAATGTATAAATATTTATTATGGGCAAACCAGAGATACATCCTCTTCATATATTTATAGTGATGTTGATAAATACCGGGTTGGGATTCCCAACCCCTTTTTATATCAACACCGAATAAATAAATAATGATGATGAACTAAACTATGTTAATATTATTAATTATTTATCAAAAAAATTAATATATATAATTTATATATTACGTGATAAGAAAATGAGTTATTTAACTGAACTTGATGTCCCTATTTATATTAAACGAACCATGAAGATTGAAATAATTTTAATTCAATTCATATTATCTTGTATTTAAATAAACATGAAAATAAATTAAATAACTTAAATGTCAAATATTCGTAACATTGATATTAATGGATTTATTTTATTTTTTTGGAGGTAATAAACATGGAAAAAAGACGGACCCCATGGCGGGCACACCATAAACAATATACATATTAAACTGAATATGGAGAATCCTTGAATATGCTATTTATATAACACTCTAGGACCTTATCTCGATAGTAGTGAATAAAATCCAAAAACCAGGAGTGGATTATAAGAACCCAACATGGCCCCTAAAGAGATACAAATTGTCATAACAATGACCATCGACCTACAAACACTAACTATGTACTATAATATCGTTGTCATTAAATATCTCATAAACCAGGTTGCATACTTGTGTCATCCTCTTTATTATTTCTTTATTATTTGGTAATCTATCCAGATGTATTTACCTTCGAACTTCATTTTCCAAATACATATGAAGGCATCACAATCCTGATCAACCAGGCCTGAGATATACGACCTTATAAAAATGGATGCATATAAAATTTATTGACCATTATACCAAGGTCGTACCCCCAACGACACAACCAAAAGAAGATTCCTCTCCATGTTTTCAATACCATTGTTTTATCCTCGAAAACATTTATGAAAAAAATGATACACATTGTTAACACTCTCATTTTTGGATACCAATAAACATGTACTTATATTGGAACAACCAATGACTCTCAAAACATGTGGTCATCTTATTAGTGGGCATGTCCACATGATCTCACTACTGGATATCACCAATTGTGAACTTCATGAGAATAATTCTAAATGATTATGAGCCTCCAGTACCTGATAGTAAAACATTTACTATTTCCAATCAGTAAGATGTTTGTAGACTATATAACATATATTTATGATTAATGTCATAGTATCCTAATGTTCTCATTATATCCTAGGATCTACTACATCCTCTCTACATGACAATAAATCTATGACAATTACCATTTAAATAGTTGAAACAGAAAAGTACACACTATAATGGTACCATAAAATCATGTATATCTAATAGTACACATGATATGGTAATCTAATGTACTTCAAAGTTGGGTCAAGGGTAGCCAATATTTCAAAACACCTACTTTCACCACAACCAACTTTCCAACAAAACATGTTAACTTCTTACATTATAAATATCATGCTTCTATAGAGTAATGGATTTAACTGCTCGGCCCACCACATTTTCACCGCATTGAATATCTTATATATGAAACAACATATCTTTGAGTAAAACATATACAAATATGGTATCCCTGATTATATCACTTTTTTACACTTTCATAACTTAAAAACGTGTCTACTAATAGTATCATAATTTACCTTATGATAAAAATTTTATCAATAGGAGAAATTCCATGAACTGTAACAAATTATTTCATTTCACTACTTCTTAGATGCCTTAGAAGCAACAACAAACGTCGTATTTGTAGAAATGGATACCCCTATATTTTTTGATCATGACTCACTCATTTCCATAGCCTAACTATTATACTAGATCTAATTGTTCAAAGGATTACAAGTTTGTTTCCAAAAAAAAACTATTATATCTTGCTCTCTAAAAACTAGGTAAATATAAATTCTACTTTTCGATGTGGAGGATGATAGTTTTAACTACTTCACTTACAATTCACCTGGATGTAATTTATTTCATCATTTTATAAAATATATCATGCAAGTGTCAATACTTGTACATATAATGGAATACATGATTGATCCATCGCTAAAGAAAATGGTACACAATTAAAAACATTAATCTCTTCCAATGTTCCAAACATGTCAACCTGTAGATATTTTTCCATTGTGGGATGGACGACAATTCTATACATGAATTTTTCTGACATGTATTTTTCAACATAATTTCACATTATGTATGATTTACTAGGACTAGGAAAACTATGGATCAACAATAGTATATCCTATTCCATAGAACATAGGTTTCTACATTAACTCAATCATAAGAGAATTACATTTTACCTAGTCTTATAAAACAGTATGACCAATATATGTTTTCCAAATGATTCCAATCTTATTTATCTTTGAAAAAATAGGCGCTCCCACTATCCTTTTTTATATATATGGAAAAGATTCATTTGAAATGAATTCTCATAATCAATATTCTTAATTTAATCGTTAACAATATTTCAGTAACTTTCAACCTTTATTGTCAATTGAGGGCGTCATCATCCATTTTTGGTTTTGTCGTATAGACACATTCCACAAATTATGATCTTGAAATATAATGACTGATATAATGAACATATTAGTTTAGTTATGGGAATTAAAAATCTAATGGATTTAAGAAGATGTAAAGACCTGGAAATTTGAAGGAATTTTTTTTCACAAATACTTTGGAATTTTACGAGTCCTTGATTTTTAACGGCACTTGATTCTGAGGACTGGTGCACTAAGAATATATTTCTGATTTTTTGTTCGGGTACGTTCAGTAAACGTACGTGTGGGTTTTTCTATCTTTTTAACTGGTGCTCAAAATTGAAATATGAGGACACTGATGAACTCACAACGTCTGTATTCACTGGATGGGACCATTAACGCAGTTGCGTTTTATGTGGGATGAATATTAATATTTAGGGATTTACAAAAAATTAAATGAAATTTTTGTATACAATTTTGTTGTATTTGGTACTTATATCCTACAAGGGGAATTTATAGATGGGTCCTACACCCACATAACCTCCCATGAGAGGATAATCAGAGGTAGGGCCAACAAGAACCCCTATCCTTTCAACTCCCCTTTACTCCCCGTTGAATCCCACCTATAATTAATTTGACAACTCCCCCCTTAATTAATGTGATCTCATCACCTCCCACTCTCCCATTATTTTTTTCCAACACTTTTTAATTAATTAATTAAACTCTTGAATTAATTAATTAAAGTGTTTGAATTTTGAATTCATTTGTGAATAGAATAATAACCATAGCTATTATTTTTATTTTGAAAAAGTTGTGATGGGAGAACATTGGGAAGGCTCAGGAGAAATAGAAGAACACGGTTCTCCTCCTGACTACGAATATCTCTAATGAAGAACGTGAAGTCACCAATGACACTTCTTCTTCGGGCGAACTCTAATGTCAACAGAATTGACGTCCTTTTTCCACGACGCCCGACCTCCACGCCGCTTGCCTTTTACAACATGTTGGCATGCACCGCTCTTAAAATTGATGTACAGGGTTTTCATCAATTTTAATTTAATAAACTTGTTCTTCTTTCTTCATTGAAACCGTGTTTTATCTTTGTCTATAGGATACCACCTAACGCGGAGGGAGATGGTTGAATGAACATGGCAAGACGTCCCTCCGATGATCCTTGATTTATTTCGATGGATGTGTTGACGGATGAGGTGGTGGCGACCATAGGAAGTGGTATCCATATGCCGTTCGCGTGGAGAGGAACAACGGCCCGCATCCGCGTGCCGCTCGTCTGAAGAAGAACCTGCCGGCTAAAGTCGGCCAGGCCGAAGGGAGACTGCGGCAACAGAAGGGGTGCCGCACTGCAAAGAATGGAATCCCACTCTCCGCAGGCTGATTTGGGGGGCGAACCAGCTGTCTCGTCAGTCGGCTAGGTTTATGAAGGTCGTGACACCCGCAGGGACCACGTAGGAGGACCGCGACCTGCTCGTTTGTACTTAAATGTGAATAACATTAAGACCGTGCATCTGATGGAAACACCGTCTATAGAAGTAGGAAAATCACAATGAATTAGTCCTTTTGCGATAATCTTAGTAATTTTTGGACGAGGTTGGAAAATGTCTGGGTTTGGAACGTGTGTAATTCCAACCGGGCCCCTGGAACAGAAAAACCAATATCACTCAGACCGGGCGTCCGATTGATGCGCCGTCTGTCGCGTTAGGTTCCTTTTGATGATACGGATCATTGGGATACATCAACTCTAGACATAGTGAGAGTTGATGTATTGACCCCTCGGATCGAGGAGTGGACCCCCCCCCATAGTCAAGCGTGCTCTGTGCGGTAACCCTTGAACTGGATGTGACTGTGACGACTACCATGCCGGAATCCTACGTGGGTTCAACGATGATGGATACCGTACTAGAATCCTCTGTGGGTTCAAGGATGATGACAGTTGTACTACATTCCTCTGTGGGTTCCACAACGATGATTATTGTACTTCTATCCTACGTGGGTACGATAGTTTGACCTCTGTACTTGTATCCAGAGTGGATCTGACATAGTAGATTTTCTAGTATCCTACGTGGGTCTGACAGCTTAGCTGGTCTAGTATCCAATGTGGGTCCAAAGCTTAGATGAATCAGTGACTACATCGGATCATCTATAATGTAATACGAAATATGTATACCTGTGAGAGCTGAGTCTTGATATTAAATCAATATCATCTATGTGATTGACTTGATTTCCTATGTGGACTGGGTTGTGCTTAGGCTCAAGAGTTGGAGCCGAACTGTGATTGATAAATTAGGTATATGTATGGGCATATACCTAAGTATAGTTGGATGATACTTCGTGATTGTATCTTACTTCTGTGGGTTATCCTTCATGTATTCTGGGAGACTGTCGGGGGCCTCGTGGTCCCTAATGAGTATCGTATACTCACCCCTCCACGGGCTATGCATGCACTACGTTGTGTTGGATACAAATGATGAACACTGATCGATGTGGATATGTGTGGAGCTGGACGGTACCCGGAGGATGACCACCTGGCGAGACGTACAAAAAGAGGACGGTCAGACTCGCGGTGCTGAGGATGTCATCTGTACCCACCCATTAGGTGGGATTCCCAGAGGATGAATCAATGGTTGTTATTTTACTTTACTGTAGTTGTACTAGCTTTTCAGTTGTATTGTACTTTCTGTTGGGCTTGTATTTCCAGCCCCTTTCCATTCAACACTTACTTTTGTATTCAGTATTACTTAGTGATTCCTTTTGTAGCGTACGTTGTTGTGTTTGTTTACTTTTATAAAGGTAATTCCTTCCCTTTTAATCAAGATTATTCTTTTGGTTCTAGTCTCCAGCCACTGGTCTATGGAAGGCAGGCTAGGGGTAGTCACGACACGGGCCCCAAGGAAGGGTCATGAAAAATTTGTATCAGAGGTGTCGGGTCTACCGCATAACTCATGACTCTGATAATTCTTTTCTATGAAGAAAAAGTGTTAATAGTATTGTGTGTGCTTTTCAGTCCATGGAGTCCAGTGTTGTTGCGGCAAACGATGTATCCATACACCAGGACCCTGACCTCTGATTATTGACTCAGTGCATGAAAACACCGATTGCACGTGTGTTTCCTTTGAAAAGTTTTCATTGTGATTACATTATGTCAGCTCACCAGGTATACTGTTTTAACCATTGCGCACCTGTATCTTTTCAGGATGGTCCCACGAAGGCAGTCAGCTAGGGTTCCGAGTTACGTATGAGATGGTATCCCACCGAGCGATGAGGCCTTAGAATAGGGCCCTATCACAGTAGAGGCAGCAACATTACCACTACCCACTATTCCACTGATACCACCATCCCCAGTAGCATAGAGGGCACGACGCCTCAGTGCGTTGCATGAGTTTCTGCGACATAGGCCACCTAGGTTCGGCGGAGAGATGGATAAACTTGTATCTGAGGATTGGCTGGAGGCTGTCATCAGGGTTTTCAGATTGGTAGGGACACAAGTCGATCTTATGGTGATCCTTTCTGTGAGTCTACTACATGCAGCAATATGTAGATGGTGGAGCTTGATGCTCCAGGTGTATGAAGAGACATATTTAAACTGGACGGACTTCAAGAGTCTCTTCATCTCGGAGTTTGTTACAGCCACCCTTCATGCGGTGTATATTCAAGAGTTACTTCATCTATAGCAGGGCATCATGACAGTAGCTCAGTACTCTGTGAGGTTTACCAACCTCTCACGCTACTCCACGGACATGGTACGCGACCCATTCTTCAAGGCCCAGACCTTTGATGAGGGACATGGACATGATATCAGTGTTTCGAGGATCTCCCTCAGCATTCTGACACAATCGGGAGTGTTGGAGTGAGCCCTTATTATTGGGAGCATTATCGCTTAGCTGGCACTAGCAGTGAGACCCACTGTAGGGAAACACAAAGCAGAGTCTTCTGCAGCCAGCATTATATAGTTGACGTAGAGGTCTAAGGGGACTAGGTAATCAGGAGAGTGACCCCATGGTACAGGTTCAGTTTTGCAGGGCATAGGGAACACAACCAGCTACGCGAGGAGCAGACAATGTTATGGATGCGGCAAGCAGGGTCACATGGCTCGAGACTGCCCAACCCGCAGTGTAGCTGAGCAACAGATAGTTGAGGGATGTCCCAGGTAGAGGAATAGGTTTGACTATGGTGGTCCCCTAGGAGCAGGCAGATGTGGCAGAGGATCTGGTAGAGAAGCGGGTGGTGGACGACGTTTTGAGGCTCTACAAATACCACAAACAGAAGGTCCACCCCAACCACAAGGAGCTGGTGGACAAGGGCATGCTGAGCTCCCGTCAGTTGTGGCTTATGACCAAGACACACCTAAGATGGTTTGAGGTACTATCTATGTCTACTCCACCCTAACTTCAGTACTTATAGACACAGTTGGGATTCATTATTTCATTTCCACTGCCCTTGTTCGGAGCTCGAAAATTCCAACTGAGCCGTTGGCATGATCCTAATGGATAAAGACTCCTACAAGAGCAGACTCGACGATTACGCATTGGTGTCGGGTGTTTGAGATTATCTAGGAGGTGAGAGCTTATGTTGGGATATTCATGTAGCGGCGTCGAGGCCTTACGACATCATTTTGGGTATGGACTGGTTTTCTACATTTCCATTCTTAGATTGACTGCATTAGGCGCAAAGTGTGGTGTGTCCGCACCGATGCGACCAGGTTCACCTTCAACGGTGAAAAGGGAGCCTTTGCAGTGCAAGATGGAATTTCGCAGAGGAGAGGGCAGCCGATCACGCATTAGTTGGCTAGTTTCATCTTTAGAGCAGTTGATGTGAGGAGTCCGAGTTTTCCCGTTGTGGTGGATTGGTATGCAGACGTTTTTCCTGCGACGTTCCAAGTCTACCTCCTCATAGAGAGGTAGAATTTTACATTGAAATGTACCCCGGGACAAAAAAGATATCTACTACAACATATCGGATGGCTCCCACTAAGCTTCGTGAGCTGTGTGTATAGCTTGAAAACTTTCAGGGGATGGGATTTATCTGACCTAGTGTTTCACCATGGTTAACTCCGATTTTGTTCTCCAATAAGGCATATCGGAGCTTACGACTGTGTGTCAACTAACATCGCCTTAATTAGATGACCGTGAAGAACAAGTGACCACTCTTGGGGATTGAAGACCTCTTTGATCAGCTCAATGGATCATGTCGGTTCTCAATGATAGACCTCAAGTCAGGCTATCATCAGCTCAAGGATTGAGATGAGGATGTGCAGAAGACGGCCTTCAGGTGTCGGTATTGTAACATCCCAGGTAAATAATGAATAATACATTTTCATGTATATTAATATTTGTGAAATAAATATTAATTTTACTTTAAATGGGTTTATATGTTCTATAGCGTACCTGATACGCAACAAAGAGTTTCTTTGAAATCTTACGTTGCACACTAGTAATATAATAATATTATTTTAAATGGTAGTTAACACGTAGTTGTTGTATTGGATGGAATGAATTGAAAGAACTAAAATATGACTATATATGTTTTTTAAATGTTTTTACTTTTATCCAATAAAATATTAAGGCTTTAAATAAGAAAAGAATTCAATTTTATGCATAGGTACTCTAATATTCACTAAATGTCGAATTAACGTCTTTTGATGGTGAACCCTATTTAAATATAGTTTTGGTCAAACTTATACATTCTATTGGACCAAATAAAATTCTTCTTTAGAATCGGGACATAAAAATTTACATTGTGTAATTTTTTGGTATTTTTCCTATAATGTTTGTTTTTTAATGAACAGTGGAAAATGTTGTATTTTAATGGAATTTTTTTTAATATAATGTATTTATATGATTAGATTATATTTTTAATTGGTTTTAAAGTTAAATTAGAATATATTTTTACCATTTAATCCAATGGTGGTAATTAGAATTAGTTTCACTTTGAAATTGGACTTAAACAACTGTTAATTTTTTATATATATTGTTCCATAAAATCATGTTATTTGTTTTGACATCGAGAATTAATTATTAAATTAATTAATGAAAATTATATGTTTTGAATTTTGTAAAATAGAAATCATTTTTGAAATCAGAATATCAAATATAGTTTAGGGTGAATTTTTGGTATTTTTCTGAAAAACATTAATTTTTTATGAATAGTGAAACCACTAAGTGGCAGTTAAAAAAACTGATTTTTCATTTAAATGAAACTTTACCACTTTTGTGATTTGATTTTCAAAATTCTGACATACGTGGTTGACATTAGGATGTAAAATGTGGTTCAACGGGATGAAAATAATTTTTCAATGAATAGTAACTTTTATGTATTATTAATCTCGATTAGAGGTAATTAGTGTAATCTATGGTAAAAATAATGTCTTAATAATATTAAATGACCTAGAAACATGACTTATACATATTTTATGTGTCATGGCCGACCAAGAAAATCCATGGGTCAACTTGAGGACCCCATGGAGCCATTTTGGTAGGAAAAAGACATTAATAACTTTTTATTTAAAGTTAAAATAAAAATGTCACAAACATGTATTGTTTTCCTAAAATAATTTTTACATGGGGTTATAGATGTCATATTTTTACTATAAATATTCATAAGAAATCTATAAATATTTCCTACATCATGATATTTTCTAGACAATAAATAAATTAAATTATTTATAACACCATGATGATGCAGCGATTACCTCATTATTTAACGATTTAAATAAAATGAAAATATAATGTAATATATAAGACCTAAAATGGTCAAAAAAACCTATTGGATGTGAGTATTTCTAAATCTTATCACCATATCCTCGAAATATATAATTTTGGGACCTTTAACAATCGGAACTCATTATATAATAAAGTATCATTTTATTACTTTCCAAGAGTGCCCCTCCTCTCCTCTTATAAAAGGCCCACAACTCCACCACCTTTCCCACACCTCTCAAGCCTTTGGTTCGGCCATACTCTGCTCCTCTTATCTCTCCACATCCCTCTTCTCATCCTAGAAGCCTTACCTTAGTCACGAATCTCTTCAAGAATCTGTTTTGGTTCAAACCAAAGAGAGTTACCTGATTTAAATGTAATGTCTTCTCCTGTATTCTTATGTTTTATTTTGCTTCTCCAACCCGTAAATTCTTTTTATTCCTTTATTTTGTAACAACACCAGTATATTAAATATATTAAGATGTTTTTATGATAATTATTCGAGATACACTTACACACACCTTTGTTTAATGGTTAAAGAACATATTGTTTCTGTGGGTGGTGAATTTCTACCTCACGAAATGATGATTATTCAATAATCTTTTAACACATTTAATGGTGGAAATTAAGATGTCACTATATTTATATATGATATATATTATGTTTAGGTTTTCCTTATACTTATGTATTTTTCATTTTTGGCATACGTTTATGGTTTCCATTATGGGTAAACACGATAATTTAATTTTAGGAAGTGCAGACTACTGCCCCCTCAAAGTGATTTGATTCGTTAATGACGTATGTGGGACATATAAAGGATGGAGTTAATGATATTATATATTATATTATACTGTAATTAGAATATACCATTATATCATTTTTATTTCACTCCATTAAATATGAAATAGAAATGAAAGTAGCGTTCATGCGTACGTACGGCTTCCCAACTCCATGAACAGTGTATTTCATTTCTTACCTATAAATGTTAAATACTATTATAAATACATGTATATTCTGGATATATATGATATATATGATATCCAAATCATGAATATCATTCTATATATAATGAACCTTTTACCACATGAATAACATGTCATTGTAAGAAGTCCAATTTCGACTTAAGAACCAAATATCGACAAAACAATCATTAATAACTTAAATGATTAAATAATGTTTATAACATGTAAATAAGTGATATAAAAGGAATAATAATCTGGAAAAAGGTTCATAATTTAGTATAAATTAAATTTAGTTTATTATTCAAGAGATTAAAGAACAATAGAGTCACGTCAGACACGAGGTAAGGGACTTCGTCTCAATCTCCTTTCATTGAGGCATATTTTGATCTAATACAAGACTTACTTTTATACGTTGTATAAAACACTTTTCACTTTTCATTTAATTCAAAGTTAATCTTTTTCTACAAAGCGTTTCACTAAACGACAAAAAGGAATGTTTATTTTAACGTATGCGGTGACAATGACCTTTTCCGCCGCCGCAGGTATTATTTGGTCTTTGTCTTTCTCAACAAGCCGTAATGTTTTTTAAAATGAAATAAATACCATATACTATTTTATGTAATTTTTTATTGAAAGTTGTTTTTATAATGGATTTGTTATGTCAATATGTTTAAGTGACATATTGTGATCGAAATATGGAAATTGTTTCTTTCCATTATATTTGTTTTATGTCTTATGATTTTATAATTGTACTTGGACATTTGACGGGTGGTTACGTGATAAACCATATGACAGGTGGTTCTATGAATACCAGGATGGGTGGATACATTATAACCACCAATGCATTGGGTATGGAATTTGGCCGTATGGCTATTCCATTAAGTGATATGTGTGGAATTCAACCGTATGGTTATTCCATTTAAGTACGTTTATGTCCAAAGTTACCTTTATATGTTATGAGATATTTATATGGGTTTTACAGTAATATTTTGGTTAAAAAATGGTATGTAATGATCTTATATTCAGGGAAGAGTATTTACTACTTCATAAAGGAGAAAAGTATTAAATTGATAAAGTATTCATGGTTTACTTGTTGTTTTAAAAAACTAACAGTTTTCACTCTTTTTGTAACCCTTACTGAGATTTTCATGCTCATCCCATGTTTTTTTGAAATGTTTTTCATGGGACATAATGTGGAATAGGGTGAAGGATGAGATCAAGGAAACGTCATGATGGAACTAGACAAGACTCTTTTTTCTCAAGAGTTTATGTTTTGTAAAAAAGGAAACTATGTTGAAGTGTCTACTTTGTAAACTTTTGAGATGTAATAGTAATGCCCTAATTCTGTAAAACTCTAATCCTAAAAAGATCCTCAAGGTGAATTATTCATTTAATTCAATATTATGTAATGTTTATTGCTGGGGCCATATAGGTATGGCCACTACGAGTTCTTGCTTATTCCATTCGGCGTATCCAATGAACCAGTAGTGTTCATGGGTCTCATAAACATGATCATACACCATTAACTCGATTGTTTTGACATAGTCTTCATCGAGGGTGTGCTGAGTTACTCGAATACTGAGGAGGTGCATGCCTACCACTTTCGGGTAGTACTGGATACACTCCGAGATCACTAGCTTTATTGTAAGATCTTGACGTGACAGTTTTGGATTCGAGAGGTCCATTTCGTGGATCACGCCATCTCGTAGGCTGGAGTTGTTGTGTATCCAGCAAATATCAGGGTAGTACTCTCTTGGGATCCACCTATGTGGGTGATGGTGGTGTTGAGTTTCCTGGGTCTGGCTAGGTACTATCGAAGATTCTTTCCAGACTTCTAGAGAGTTGCAGAACCACATTCAGCTTTGATGAAGAAGGGGAAACCCTTCATGTGGTCAGATAGATTCCATCAGAGCATTCAAGAGATGATACATAGATTGACGAGTGTTCCCATCTTGAGGCTTCCAGAGGAGGGCATAGGGTATGTAGTTTACTACAACACATAAGGGACTGGACTCAGGTGTGTCCTGATGCATGAGCAAGCAATGATCAAGTATGGTTCTTGACAGTTGAGACAACATAAGAAGAACTATGCCACCCATGACCTAGAGATAGCAGTAATGGTCTTTGCCTTGATGATGTGGAGGAATTATCTGATGGGCGAGTGCTTTACTGTCTAATCTGGCCACCAATTTCTCAGGTACATCTTTTCGCAGAAGGACCTGAACCTAAGACAGCAGCGACGACTCAAGTCCCTCCAAGTCTATGAATATGATATAGTCTATAATCCTAGGTAGAGGAACGTTGTATCTGATGCTCTCAGAAATAGATTGGGAATTTAGCTGATAAGAGAGGCGACAACTCATCAAGCTGTGTTATACATATCCTTTATGGATATTGATGGAGCATCCTTTCTTCATTCTCTCACAGTTACTCCTCTACTTCTTCAGCGAGTCAAGGAGGCTTAGCATGGGGATGTTGAATGTGAGACACGACGTGGTCAGATATCCTTAAGAAATGCACCTAATTGATTTATTGAAGGTGGGGAGAACTTCAACTTCATCAGGGGATGTACCATGGTACCAGTTTCACTACAGGAGGAGGTGTTGAGGGAGTTCCACACTTCCCCTCTAGCGGTATATCCATGAGTGGCAAAGATGTATCAAGACATCAGACGACAACACTGGTGGTCGGGTATTACGAAGGATGTAGTAGTGTTTTTTTCACAATTCCACACGTGTCAGTATGTGTATGAGGAGCACCAGATACCAGCAGGATTTTAATAGCCCTTAGAGGTCCCAGAGTGGAAGTGGGAGGAGATATCAATAGATTTTGTGATGGGTCTTCCATGTACATCCAGAAGACCCGACTCTATCTGTGTGAACTTAGACCGACTATCCAAGTCGTCCCACATCATACCGATCAGAGAGCAGGTCATTGTAGAGAGCTTGGGATGCCTCTACATTCAAGAGATCATACAGCTTCATGGGGTGCCATCCTCTATCATTTCCGATCGTGATGCTAATTTCAGTTCCCAGCTACAGAAGGGGTTACAAGAGGCATTTGGGACATAGCTACGTCTGAGCATTGCCATCCTTCCTCAGACGGATGGACAGACCGAGAGGACCATTCGGACTTTCTAGTACATGCTCGGTGAATGTGCCCTTGACTTTGGTCGCATATGAACGGATCATTTACCCATGGTAGAGTGTGTATACAACAACAGCTACCACTCAACCATCAGGATGGCACCATGAGGTGTTTTACCAACGAACTTACATTTCACCTCTTTGCTGGACTAACCCTAGGGAGTTACCACTTATAGGACCAGAGTTGGTTCAGTCTACGACGAAGATGATGAAAATCATCCAGCATTGGATGAAGACTGCACAAAGCAGACAGATGTCCTATACTAATAGGAGATGGAGACCACTGGAGTTCAAGGATGGCAACCACATCATTCAACGGGTCTCATCTTGACGAGGTCTATAGTGATTTGGTCAGTGTGGCAAGTTATCTCCACGTTTCATCAGACTATTCTAGGTCCTCAGCAGAGTAGGTGAGGTGGCTCACCGCCTGTCCCTTCCACCTCAGTTGCACCGGGTGCATGACGTCTTCCACATGTCTCTGTAGAGGAGATACATGCACGACCCGTACCACATCATCGACCATGGAGATATGGACATCGATGATGGGAAACATTCAAGGAGGTCTTGATGGAGATCTAAGATCGACAGGAGCGGGTCCTATGTGGACGGTTGATTCCTCGGGTGCACATTCACTGGCATCACGGGAACCTCTAGGAGAGCACAAGGGAGCAGGAGGCTCATATACAAGCTCAGTAACCCCATTTATTTCCCTAGTGTGTATTGTAGCTTTACGGGTATGTAAATCCCTAAGGTGAGAGTAATTTAAAGACCCGGAAATTTCAAGGAATATTTTTTTTCATAAATACAATGTAATTTTATGAGTCTGAGGTTTCTGACGGCACTTGATTCCGAGCCCTGGTGTGCTCGGAATCAATTTCTGGTTTTTTGTTCAGGTTCATTCAGTAAACATACATGTGGGTTTTCCTATATTTTGAACCAGTGCTTGGAATTGAAATTTTAGGACACCGATAAACTCGCAGCGCCGATATTCTCTTAAGGGGACCATTGCAACAGTTGCGTTTTATGTGGGTTAAAATTAAATTTGGGTGGATTTAGGATAAATTAAATAAAATTTGTGTACAAAATATTAATTATATTATTTAGTTATATCCTACAAGGGGATGTTATAGGTGGTCTCGACACCCACATAACCTCCCATGAGAGGATAAACTGAGGTGGGTCCCACACGAACCCCTAAACTTTCAACTCCCCTTAACTCCCCATTAACAACCCCTTTAATTAATTTGACAACTCCCCCATTAATTAATATGATCTATTCACCTCCCTCTCACCCATTAATATTAGACCAAACATTTTATTAATAAATTTAACTCTTTAATTACATAATTATAATGTATGAATTCTGAATTCATGTGTGAATAAAATAATTGCCTTAGCTATTAATTTTATTTTTCACACATTGTGTTGGGAGAACATTGGGAAGTATCTGGAGAAATAGAAGAACATTGTTCTTCTCTCGACGAAGAATATCTCCGACGAAGAACTCAAAGTCACCAATGATGCTTCCTTTTCAGGCGCACTCTGATATCAATTGAATCAACGTCATTTTTCTGCGACACCCGAGCTCTGCGATGCTTATCCTTCGCGACTTCATGACGTGCTCCACTCATGAAATCAAAGTAGGGGTTTGATTCAATTTTAATTGAATAAAATTGTTTATCGTTCTTCATTGAACCCATATTTTATCTTCGGCCATATGAGACCACCTAACACAGAGGGCGCAGGCTGAACAAACACAGACCCAAATCCCTCCAAAAATCATTTTTTTTTCGATGGAGGCGCTGACTGAAGAAGTGGCGGTGATAGGAGGAAGTGGAGTCCATATGTCAGCCACGTGGAGAGGAACCACAGGCCGTATCTGCGGGAAGCTCCTCTGAAGAAGAACTAGTCGGCTAAAGCCGGTCGAGACGAAGGGAGATTACAACGCCATAAGTGGTGCAACACTGCGGAGAACTGCGGCCCGCTCTCCACATGACACTTCGCCGGGCGAACCAGTAGTCCTGTCAACTAGCCGGGTTGATGAAGGTCGCGACACTCACAGGTTCCATGCTGGAATACTGTGGCCCGGCCGTGCATGCCCCTCGTGCCGGGAGGACTGGCCGGCTTCGGCCGACTGGATAGGAGGGCGGCGCCGACGGTTCGGGAACCCCCCCCCCCCCCCCCGCATCTCTTGGCCACCAAGGTCGTGCTGCTCGGCCGGTTGGACCGCATGCTTCCCTGGGCTGGTCGTACATCAACCCAGTCGGACCCGACAAAACCGGGTCAACCCGACCCGTCATCCCACTGGGCATGATGGGCCGGGCCCTTTTTCACAGAAACGTGAATAACTTTAAGACGACACGTCTAATAGATGCACCATTTGCGGCAATAGGACCCTTGCGATGAAGCAGTCCTTTTCTGATATTCTAATTTTGTTTTGGACGAATTTGTAAAATGTGCAGGTTTGGAATGATCAGAATTCCAACCGGGCCCCTAGAACAGAAAATCTAATATCTCTCAGACCGGGCGTCCGATTGACGCGTTGTCTGTCCCATTGGGTTCCTTTTGAAGAGATGTAAATTTAGGATACATCAAATCTGGATATTATTATAGATGATGTAAGGACCCCTTGGCTCAAGGAGTGCCCCCCCTGGAATCGAGCGTGCTTTGTGCGGGAACCCTAGAGCTAGCTGCGACTCTGACGACTACCATACTAGAATCCTTCGTGGGTTCGACGACGATGGCTACCGTATTGGAATCCGCTATGGGTTCGATGATGAAGAAATCTATACTGTAATCCTCCCTGGTATCGACATCGATGACTGCTGTACTTCTATCTTACATGGGTCCAACAGTTTGACCTATGTAGTTGTATCCTTTGTGGGTCTAACCGCTTATCTGGTATAGTACCCTACGTGGGTCCGACAGCTTAGCTGGTATAGTATCATGCGTGAGTCCGACAAATTAGATGAATTAGTGAATACATATGATCATATCTATCGCAATACGAATGATTTATACTTGTGAGAGATTAGTCTTGACATTCATTCATTATCATCGATGTGATTGACTTGCTTTCCTGTGTGGACTGGGTTGTGCTTGGGCCCGAGAGTTGGAGCCGAACTGTTATTGATAACTTATGTATATGTATGTGCATATACCTAAGTAGAGTTGTACGATACTTCGTGATTGTAGCTTCCTTCTGTTGTATATTCTTTATGGATTCTGGAAAACCATCGGGGGTCTCGGGGTCCCTAATAAGTATTGTTTACTCACCTCTTCATGGGATATGCCTGCACTATGTTCTGTTGGATGCAGACGATGGACAACACTGATCGAGGTGTATACATGTGGAGTTGGATGGTACCAGGAGATAGACCACTTGGCGAGACGTACACGGAGCGAACGTCCAGACCCGAGGTGCTGAGGAGGCCATTTGTACCCACCCTTCAGGGGGGATTCCCAGAGGATGACTCATTGGTTGATGTATTACATTACTACAGTTGTACAAGCTTTTTAGTTGACCTATACTTACTGTTGGGCTTGTATTTCTAGCCCCATTCATTTAAAGAGTTACATTTTTATTCAGTATTACATAGTTCTTCCTTCTGAAGCGTACTCTATTGTGTTTTCATAGTTTTATAAAGGAAATTCCTTCCCTTTTTATCAGTATTACACCTTTGGATCTAGTCGCCTTCCCCTGGCCTTTAGCAGGCGATTTTGGTGTAGTCACGGCACGGGCCCTAAGGACGGGTCTTGATAGCATATGAGCATGTTAAAACCAATAGATAAAAATTGGAATCATTCATTTAACATCCATTTATCATATCATATGAATGCCCATCATATTATTCAATTTATAATACCCTTTTCAATTGGATACTTGGAATCCATTATTGAATTTTTAATTAGTCTTTTCAATCATAGTTTATTTCCATATACTTCTTAATTGTATGATTTATTATTCTCAATTAATATATTTTCACTAAACACATTGAATATAAAACAACAACCATGGTTTCATTCATCCTACAATATATTTCTCTCTTGGACATTCCAATTCCATATAAACTTTTGAAACATGTTCCTATGTCAAAATTTTGTTCATATCAACCATGCACTAAACTCAAATCAATCTCTACCCCATTATCATATGTAGAGATGTCCACCCTTATATAGAAACGTAGTCTATCTCTTGACCATATATTTTTTATTTTAGGTATTTAAATAATATCCTATGAAAATTTTAGAATATTTATATAGATGCACCATGTGTTTAAATTCATGCATGTTTTTTTATCATAACAAACTCATTGCATCCTAACACATTTCCTATGACATAATTTATATTCATCAAACTATGACTCAAATTATATCCATTTATCATTAAATTTTCCATATTGGTTATCGTTTTATGATGTTATTTGCATGACACATCTTGAAATACAATTAAATATTCTACAGGTTGTAACATTGATACTAATTACATCATTACCATGATGTATGAAATGTGTGATTAAAAATTTCTCCATGTTGCATAATGTTAATCAATTTTAATAAGTAATAATCATCATCATTCATCCTTATAAAAATCAATATATTGATGTCGAAAATGTATCATGTGTTAAGTAACTACACCAACCTACATTATCATGATTGATGATTTCATCATCAAGATATTCTTCGGCATGCCGGTTTGAAGAAAATCGTATCATTTGACCATGCACTTACATCACTTTATCATTCCTTAATTTCATAATGGAATCTTATGATGTATCATAACCTCTAAATTTCCTTTGGAATAGTTCATGCTCTCTTTTGGATCTAACCCTATATGCTTTGTGGCATACAATCATTTCTAATGGAATGTTTTTCTAAATTAAAGAGGCCAATAATACAATAGGTGTTTAGCTTTATCGAGGCTAAATACCATACTGGGTTTATTATAGATGTCCACTTTTATTTTTTTGTGACATAGAGTCATCTTTCCATAACTGGGCATGGCTTACATGTTTATATTCATCATGTATTTCCTTTGATTCATGTATGTATAAACTATTTGTTGAGTATGTTTCACTATTAGAAACATTCATTCAAAAACTTGGAATGATGTATCATTATGTCTAAATGGTCAAATGAGATAAATGTTTTGGTTATATTAAATATCTAGTTCAACTAAAATAATTCACTTGGAATTTAGAAGTTATGTGTTTCTCACCACTGACATAGGAATCACCCTTTCTCAACTGCGTGGAGAAGAAAATTTAATTATAGTAATTATTTATACTTACATTGTTACAGTACTTAAATAAACATGTGACATTGGAATATTTTATTCAATACCCATGAAGTATGTGAGAAAACAATACTTTTATTTTATGAATATAAACTAGCAGAGAAGTAGGTTATTTCTTATTCAATTCAGTGCATTGCATTATTTAAAAATACATATATTTATTTATAATATGTCATGAAAATTAACTCATGTTAAATAACCAACCTTTTTTTCATGAAGAACATTATGATTGTTCCTTTTTCATAACATTCGATAGGCCTTTTGTCTTTTTTTTGTTCAATATATTCATCATATGAACAAAAGATGGTACAATCATTAATATTCATATCACTTGGAAAATGTTACCTTAAAGATAAATAATCTCGTAATATTTACTATTCACTTATATCCATATTCTAAACTTGAGTAATTGGGTGAAAAAGACATAAGAATAGGATTCCATTAATGATTATGAATTATATTTCACTTTGCATAAAGCGAGTGCAATCATACCATTCATATCATGCATAGCATTCTCCATTGAAACATCTTGGAGATGAGACTACATGTAATCATCATCCAAGAAATGATATAGAGACTACAACTATCATCAGACGTTGATGATTTCATTATGACTTAACCATAGTATTCTTGATTCATGAGTCTCCATTAATCATTTTTACAATCCTGTATCTAATGGTTGCTTAACTGGTTGGAACACAAGCACCTTGAATTTATGATATTGTAATATTATGTGCAGGAATCCGTAATAAATTTGAAATTCATGTATGTTTGGACATAAAATTCTCCCAGTATTTATAAATTTTTTATTTTGGTATTACATTCTATTCTCTACAAATAAAAATTAGAATATTAGTACATTTTATATTGATTACCGAATGTGAAATTACTGATTAATTTAATCATTAAATGTCTACCATTAAAGTATCTAATTCTAGGGACCCAGAGCACTAATATTAGAATTATATGTCATTTTAGTATTCTAGTAGCAAGGATCCCAAAACCTCTATCATCATCTAAAATCTATGGCTAATCCACTACTCAGAGGGCCCAAGGTAGGATTCTGGCTAGACAACCACATTAAATTGAGCTTCCATGATCAATTGAGAAAGTTCCTAGATTCAAAAATATTAATCTAATCTACTAAACTCATTCCTAAAAATATAAAATAATCTAGAAATAGTGATTTTTTTGCTACAATTTTAGTTAATTCACCCAATTCCTAATAAGAACTCCCAAGTAGTAAGAGACTCCCTTAGATTTGGAAAGAACGACACCCCGATCACTCATTTTTGATGAAACATAAATGATGGAAGGATAATATGACTCATTATATCATTGAGGGTTTTATGTTTCCCTATCAAGTAATTTGATCCATTTCTATTAATGTTGTTCATCTATACTGACGTGCTCAGAAATGAACATTAATAGGAAAACATGTGCTAATTTTTATGCATTTTATTATTTATTATTTTATGTTTTTTCCTGATGTTTTAAAATGAATAAAATAATAAATAAATTCCTAATGGTAAACTAATACATGATTGGTCTTTCCCATCTAAACGACCTAAGGGCATCCTACCTAATTCGAAGATTCAATCTTGATGTAGGTTTCCCACGTCTTGTATTTTTGCTTATCTTATGAAGTATCACCTAGTCCTCATGGGATCTATATCACGTCTGGGAGTACCAAATCATCTTGTCGGAATCCATGTGTCTTCCTTTCACTGTCTTGAACAACGCACACTTCCTTGTCGTGGTGGGGACCGCATAATTCACCATCTTCATCTTAAATACAAAAAATACTTGCACGCAGAAAAGAGAGTCTACGTGTATAAATGTATATCAGGTTAATTGGATACACAAACCCTTATACATTTTAACCAAAAATAAATACGATGAAAAGACAATCTAGTTAATAAATTACAATCATCTCATGTAGTTAAATATTTAAATTAATAAATGCAGACATACAAGGGTCCGTGCTCAAGGCCAGTATATGGGTGAAATCAGTGTGTGATAAAATACATTTTAATAAAATATGTATGAGGGTTATAAATTAAATTAAATGAATTAATAAATTCAAATAATTTAATTATTCATCGGTTTACTAAATAATTTATATTTAATTCCAAAATTAAAATAATTAAATAATTGAATTTCATTAAAAAAAATTAAATTAATATATATCCCCAAGTATTTAAAATATTAATGAAAATAAATTTTAATTTATTTAATTTAGATAGTAAAATTAATATAATTAAATGAATTTATTTCTATTAATTTAAATTGGTCATTCCCTAAAACATCACTACATGGCATGTGCAAGTTGGGCCAAACCGATGCAGGGCCTTCCCAAGTCGTGCAAGGGAAAAATTGGTGTGGGCCTATCTGTCTAAACCTGTTTGGGGTTGGTCAGATCGTCCATGAACATTTCAGGGCCAATTTCACCCTTCGAAAATAACATGCAGGCCAAATAAAGGTACCTCCCAGAACATGACAGATGGCGAGGGTGCCAGATAGAGTGTGGTCTGGAGGCAGGCAAGGGCTTGGTCAGGCATGGAAAGGGGAACGCCAACACACCAGCCATGTGATGTGGACTTGGAGTGTGTGGCATGGTTCTACGACCAACTGCGCAGGCAGGGACCTATTGGGTGGTAGCGCCACTACAGCTTGGGGAGATCATGCCAGTTCGGTGGCATCAGGCCAACGTGGTGTGGCCAGTAGGTAGGGTTCCCATGGTGGTTGAAGGAATAGGGTGTTGGTGAGGGCGTCTCGAGTATATTATTGCATCTAGTTGGATTCCAGCGGTGGTGGGCCATGCGCCGGTTTGGAGGTGATGACCAAGGGCTTCCAGCATGATGCCACTTGAGTGGTCGGCTACTGTGGGTTCCGTGATGGTGTTCGGGTGTAGACCATAGGGGAGGGGTCTGGTCAACCAGGACGACTGCTGGCATAGAGGGAAGCATCGATCTAGCTGAGGTAGTAGCCGATGAGAGTGAAGGCCAGTGTGTCACCAAGAGTGGCAGAGGTCGGTGGACTGGCGTCCGGAGGGAGTAGGCGGTGCCTCGTTCAAGTGTGTAATGAGGAAGACAAAGGGGTCCGCACTAGAACCATTTTTATCATTTTTATCAAGAACCCCATTATTATTTTGTATATTCCATACCACCTTTTTTTATTTAAAAAAGATAATACTTTATTGTTTTGTTTTCTTAAACATGTTAATCCCCCTTTTATTTTTGAAGCTCAAGTCCCCACCCCCTTTGCCCATTTTTTATTTTGTGTTTTTTTCACACAACAAAAATTCTTAAAGGCTACATGATAGCCATTCAATTTATAAATAATAAAATTTTTATAATAAAATAATAATTTATTATCGTTATATTATTATAATAATAAAATAAATATTATACTAGTAATAAAATTATTTTTCATATTAGAAAAATGAGAAATTTATAATTTAAATATAATTTTGAAATCTGATGAACCGAAATAAACTTGTTCGGTCCCTCTAAATGAATATAAATTAATAACAGTGATCAAACACAAATTCCATCCAATCTCAAAATTTAAAAAAGGCAATAACTTGGATTTTCATAATTGGATCGATGCGCATTTTGAAATAATTGGACCATTATTGAACCCTCTAATTAATTTTCATTAAAATATAATTTTATAGGCTCATAAATTTTACGTGATAACTCTCATACCACTAAATGGTTCTAGGGACCATAGTAGAAGACGTTGGGCGAGAGAATTTAAAATTTAAATCGACATGGTCAATGGCACTTGTCAATGCTGACAATCAAAACAAAGATAAGGTCAAAGGATATCATGTAAATTGTAAAGGGAAAAAATTTAAATTGAAAACATACCCATTTAAAATATGAATCTTTTGTCGACTACAACTCATCGTCGACGACCATCTCTAGAAGGATATATAATAGAATTCCTATAGAACATCCACACAATTGTTGAAAATATATTGGAACATTTATTGTCATATTCTGGGTTCTAGAATATCGATCTGAAAATGGATTTGATGTCCCAATGATCACTTTATTGAGATCTCGTTAATGCCTGAAGGAGATCGTGATCTGAGATTCTTGGATTGAGGGTGTTTCTTAATAGAGAGTGGGAGTAGATAGAGGCTTCTGATTTCATTCCATGAAGTGAATGAATGAATGAATGTATATTTAGAATAGCCACACAAAAGAGAGATCCTCCTATAATATTTATATTGGAGTTGATAAATACCCAGTTGGGTTCCCCGACCCTTGTTTATTTCAATATCCACTAAATAAATAATAATGATTAACTAAACTGTGTCAATATTATTTATTATTTTATCACATACATCTAATATATATATATATATAATACATGAAAAAAATCAAGCCATTTTCTTGACTTGTTGTCCCTCTTTATATTAAATGAACCTTGAATATTAAAATAACATTCGTTCAATTAATATTATCTTGTATTTAATAAACATGTAAATAGATTAAATACATTAAATCCCAAATATTCATAACATGAATATTAAGTAATTTATTAAATTCATTTGGTTTTCTAAATCATGGAAAACCCTCAGACCCCATGGTGGGGCCCACTATGTCCAATATACCTATTCAAATGAATAGGGTGGATTCTTGAATATGATATTCTTTTTGACCTTGTAAGCCACTATACTGATAGTAGTGAATAAAATCCATAGACAAACAGCAAAGTCATGAAACCCATTATGGACCCTAAAGAGATATGTATTTTCATAGAAACGACAACAAACCTATGAACACTAACTGTGTACTATTATCTCTTTTTCATTCATTATATCATAAAGCAGGTCTCACACTTGTGTCATCATCCTTTTTCTTTCTTTATTATTCGATGATTTATCCAGATGGATTTACCATCGTACTACATTCAAAAAAGGATTATGAAGGTGCTACCATCTTAATCAACCATGCCTGAGATATATGACATCCTAACCATGGAGGTGAAAATTCATTTCTTGACCATTCAACCAATGTCATACTAGCAAAGACGCACCCAACACGAGTTACCTCGCCACGATTTCAATACCATAGTTCTTTCCTTGCATCAATGTATGAAATAAAATGATAAACATTGATAATGATCTCAATTATAGAGAACAATATATGTTTCCATAGATAGTAACTACCAATGAATCCCAAAACATGTGGTATTCCAATTAGTGTGTATGTCCTCATGATCACACTAATGAAGGATCACAAGTTGTGAACTTCATGAGATGAAGAATCAATACTTATTATTCCTCCACACCTGATAGTCAAACATCTACTATGTCAATTCTGTAAGATATATATCTACTGTAGAGCATATATTTATGATTATTGTCATAGTATCTTGAGTTTCTAATTATATCATGGGATCTCCTATAACCAATATACATGAAAATTAATCTATAGACATTAACATTTCAAAAATCAACAAAAAAAATTCTACACTATAATATTAAAGTAACATCATGAATAACTAATTGTACACATGTTATGGTAATCAAAAGTACTACATTGTTTTTTCTAGAGCACCCACTATTTCAATAAAATTATGGTGATGGTATTGCTCACATATTCGTCAAATGGAATATAACTTATATTATAACATATAAACCACTTTCGTAGGCCATATGAAGTTAATTATCATTCCTCAAACAACATTATCCATTCATACATTAGTGTAACTTAGAAAACATATAACATAATTATATATTCTTTATAATATACATATTTCAATTTCAATTTAATATCTAACACATTAAACAACAATGATATTATATATTCATCAAAAAATTAATGTATCAATAACACATAAATGTATTAATCACTCATTCATAATTTCCCAAAAAAATAAATATAACAAATAATAAAAAAATAATATATAAATTAAATATCATGCATCAGTTTTTTATTATATCAGTGTTGAATTCCATGTGTACAAAAAATATTTAACATACATTTAAAAAAATGAATAATATCATTATTACATAAATATCAATAATATATTACTCCTAACACTTTATCATTTTTCAATCATCTGTTCTTCAACCATTATCCCCAAAATATAAATGTTTCATTAAAAACAATTCATGTATATTCATACGATTTAATATATATTTAAAATACTTTAAAGATGAAAAAAATTAATGTTGAAAAATCCTTACTTGTTTAACATAATTCTAATAAAATTTAAAATATTCCCGGATAGTATCAATAAAAATCAATCATTTGGGATAATAGGTAAGAGTGTCAATAATTATTTTCTAATATCATGTCAACGTCACTTACATGAGTAAGATTAAGAAGATCTCATTTTCCATCAAAATAAGACTATTCTTATATTATAAAATTCATAGAGTGCTCCCTTATCTAAATATAATTAGCAATAATTTATAGATACATATTATTCTCAGATTCAATTTAACAATATTATTCCAACCATAGTCTAAATCTGAAATGGTTATGATAATATCCATTTTATTATTATGTAATCTTAAATCTAGTGTTATACTACCCTATAAAACATTCATATTTAACATATGATATATGTAAATTAATTCATGACTCCTGTTGGTCAATAAATGGACATCAACTGTTATTTTAAAGTTAGATTATATGAAAATATAATTTCTCATTATGCTAAATTCCATCAAAATCCTTGATTAAATACAATTCGAATTAACCATAGCATATACCCTATAAATGTTAATCTTTGTGTGATGTTTTGATGCTTCTTTTACCAGGTAATGATTTAGTTAATACCCAACATCCATTTTCAAGGTTATAACCCCAAGGTATATCATTAATAGATCTTTCATCTACTTATAATATCTAGATAGGGATTTCGGTGAAGGGAAACAACTTTCACAAAATAACATAAACATTTTTATATAGTAACCCACAAAAGGACATATAACATATAAATTCCAAATTTAACTTATTCCAATCCCTTAAATATTTAATATTAACACAATAAACCAAAAGGATTATCTATACATATTTAATTATGAACATCATAATTTTTTTTACCTTTGGTGACATTTTTGACACTTAAATTATTCATAATCAATAACATTATAATCTTCATATTTATCTAAATTGTTATCTATTGCAAAAAATATAATCCAAAAATTGTGGTAATAAATTTCCTTTTAATATATAAAATATTTCATTTCAATACATTCCCACGATCTTATTGGTTTTATGTTTTTATTATTAAGAGAATCACAAACTAAAAATTTAATATTTTATCTATAGTGGAATTGTTTCTATCATTATACGAAAATAAATAATCTATATAATGTGCTAAATATCTACCACTAATTTTCTACATAAGATCTTGTTTTTGGCATTCATACTATTCATATCTTCATAACATGGGGAATGTTAACCATAATAAATTGGTGGTCCCAAAAACATATTATGGTAAAAATAAGAATATAAATATATTACCCATTGTTAATTCATATCAATATGATAAAACATAAGAAAAAAAGAAATATAACATTTAAATAACATGAAATAATCAAAATAGTAAATATATAATTATTAGAGAAAAAATAATTTCTTATGATAATAAATATAACATGATGTAATGTCTATGAAAGCATGAGAATTAAATCATGAGACAAGGAGTGAAGCATAACCACACATAAGAGGATTTTTGAACCAATATAACCCTATAAAATATTGTGTATGAGAAACCACCACCTATTTCCCATTGAGTATTAGTAATCAAAAACAATTTTTACATTGTTTATAATGAATCACAATAGGTTTATCATGGGAGGTCATGGATTAATAAATATTTCTCAAATTAGACGAGGCATCAAAAACTATATTCCATTTTCGATAAACCATAACTACTAATTTCTCTATTATATGAAGAAATTTTAATCTTTAACCAATAATTTTGAGGTATATATTTTTTCCACTAATAACATAAATACTAACCATGCACATGTGTTCCATAATAAATCACCAAATCATCAAATTTTTAAAACCTATAAATTATAATGGTTTTCACATAACATTTAAAAATTTATCACATGACTAATCAAATAAGAAATATCAATTCACATAAATTTTAATTATCCAAAATAATAAAAACAAAAAATCAGTTATAGTGTGATTATAAGGCATATCCCGATGGGAAATATATCAATTTATAGATAAATAGGACAAACTAATCGAAATAATAAAATACTGTAATAATGAAAATATTTAGAATGTATAGTATAGATATTATATTAATTTTTACATGTTTGGATTTTAAAATAATAAATGATAACTTTGGAAATTGGAATCACATACATGAAATGATGATCTATTTAATAGAAATTAACACTAAAGTGGAACACATATTTTAATTTAATAGAAAATTAAATCACTCATGTAAGGGGATTTCGATTATAAAATCATTTTCCCTGGGATATTTATGTTTAAATAATTTGAAATTAATTTTTTTATTGAATATATGGAACAATGAATGTTGAAGTTGAAAATATACTATATAACTCAAAAAATATATTTGAGTTAACAAATTCTCTAACCATTACTTCTTAATTTTCACAGATGTATTTTAAACTCTTATTTAAAAAATTATTATCTTAATGAAATATCACAGAAAAATATTAAAATTCATACCCCATAATTTATAAATATTGGATACATGTATATTATTTGGTTCTCAAAACAATTAAATTTCGGGGGTGAATAAACATAACTGTTTTAAAATAGATTCCTAATAATACTATTGTTATTCATTATTATCTCAATGTCTAGCACATTTAGTTAATAAAATGGACTTACCTTGACATTTAGGATATATTAAAAACTTATAATTTTATTAAATGATATTTTAATTTATTAATTATTCAATTAAATTAGAGAAAAAAATGTTATAGTGGTTTTTAATAAATGAACATTTGTAACATATTTAATAAGTTAATTTTTTTAATTTACAATAAATAACAACAAATAATTATTTAAATATTATTATAAAATACATATTATATAAATATATAATTGATATAATTTTATTTTATTCATGTATATGGTTTACTGAACTAACACGAGTAATCTACTATCTATGTATGAGTTTGGTTATAAAATAAATATTTTATTATAATATCATTCAAAAAATGTTATCATTAAATTATTCATAAGTTATTGAGACGATGGATCAAAATATGGAAGATTTATATGAGTAAATTAAAATGAAATGATGTTATCACTGATAAAAAAAGTTCCTTCTTGTAATGCCCACTTTATGTGGTTAGTATATCTGTGATCACATATTATGAATATTACTTATTTAATGTCTAGTGGTAATAGAAATGGTGTTAGTGAAAGTGTATTTTTAATATCATTAATTATATTTCCTGAATATATTTAATCTAATTAATAATATATTTATTAACTAATACAATTTCTATATCTATCCTTGAATGGTGGGGATGAAAAATGAAATTTTTTCATCATATATGTCAGATTTTGCACACATGGATGAGCGACATTTTCAAATTTCCAATTCAATGTGAATAGAATAGATAATGGTTATACCAGAAATATAAAAACATTTGATTATATAATTTATAATTAGGTAATTATATACATATTGTTATAATGTGTTTTTAATCGACTAGATGTTAAGGGTAAATAAAGGAAGAAAATGTGTAACACATACTTGTGATGAGAATTTTGATATTATATTGATGTATCCTTTAGAATATCTGAATCGGGAATCTTTTTTGGCTATATTCATCAAAAAATTATTAGGAGATACACAAATTTAAATTGAGAGGAATCCCATGATATGTTATAAATTGGGGTGTTCTTATGAAAATAGGGGAAATGAGATCCTTTTATAAGTGAAAAACGGATAAAATAATTGAAAAGAATCATATGTAAGGGTTAAAAATTGAATTGCCGAATAGATAGCTGGGTTATGTGGGGAAATGTTTATGATAGATGAATGTATTAATTTACAACCTAATATAGTTTTATATAATTTCTAAGACTCGAATAGATTTTGTAAAAATTTTGGCACAATAGATTTCCCAATATAACACTTATTAATCATGATTAAATATTAATTATTGTAGGGTTTTATCACTAAAAATATAAGATGTCCCTTATATCCAAATTTAAAAGTTATTAATCTGACTTTGGAATATATATAATTTAAATCAATATAATTAAATGATTAAATTTGATTTTATTTATAACATATAATATATTTCAAACCATTTTTGTAGAAACATTTTTTATTGGTTAAGTGTCCTTAACTATATTTTACATTAATTATTAATTATGCGAGTATTGATTATTTTTATATAATTTTAAACATGATAATAATGTATTTATTTTAAAATAAAAACATTTAATTTAAAATCATAATATTTAGAAAAAGTATAATTCCGTGGAAAATAATAATTATACCTTGTTATGTAATATTAAATTTGTTAACATAATTTTAATACAAACAAATTTAACTTACAAAATGAAATTACTATTTTGATATAAAATATAATAATAATTTGTTCAATTAATTTTTTATTATTATAAAAGTTATTTTTAATATTGGAACATATAATTTTTAAAAATGATTTTTTTAAAAAAATATGGATTTAAAGATAAATATTATGTTTGGTATAAATTATTATATTTCAATAAAATTAATGATTTAAAATAGATCATGATAAATCAAAGAATCTATTTTATGCTTTCAAATCAATTCAAAATTATAATTACCAAAAAATGTTTTTTTAAATAGAATGGGTGAAAACATGCCTTAAATTAGAATAATTTTTTCTGATGTTCTATAATTTTCAACATTGGTTTTAGATGTTCAAAATTTTATTTTAAACCACATAGTTATACTCATTATATAAAACATTAATTAATAATACATTATTATAAATTTATATGACATTCTCATGTATTGATAATGTAACATAATGTAACCAATTTTCTGATATTCATTTCCCATTGTTTATTTCCCATTTTATTGGATCTTGTTTTGGGGTCATATTGTATAAATTTGTAAATTGTGGGATGTTTTTTCGGCTAAGTATGGTAAGCGCATTGTTTTACCGAACTGTAAACCCCTGCCCCTATTTAAATATTTAAAAACTATATATTGAATTTTTTCATGCTTAACACATTATATGAATACCCATCAACCACCTAGTAGAAACACTACACCCTACTGTAGGGATGCATAGTTAGGGAACCTGGGTTATATGATTGTGTGTCCCTTCATAGCTAACTGTTCACATTTAATTTTTTCGTACCAACATGTGTAATAAAATATAGAACCAATATTTATGATACATATCCTAACACACTCATCCATACTCAATTTCATAATCCTTGGAGGTTCTATAGAGAGGATTCTCCCAACACAATATTTTGTGGAATCCATGCACCTATGGATTATATGATCCCCTTCTAATATGTGTATATCCTCCCATTTAATATCTCCCTATAACTCATTGTTTCATCATTCATGATTGATATATAATCACATATTTCAAAGATTGGAATTTTGTTTAATTGAATAATTATATGAGGTTATATTTCATGATCTCCTTCTACGTCATTCTTCTTTGGAAAATTTTATTGAGGTTGTTTTACATTGTGATTTTTTTGATCAATGATAGGCGGTTCCTTTTCATATTATCTGTTTGATTAAACATTGGATTTCAGTATAATGATTGAATAATGTTCCAATTGATTCATAAAAAACTAATTTTAATTTATTGTAAATTAATTTTCAAATAGAATTAATTTTGGGGAAAACAACCTAATTCCAATTAAATTAGAATTTGATGTATACTTAGAAATTTAAGAAATTAATTAATTGATTTTAGATTTATTTTGAGAAAAGATTCTTAATTTTAAATGGTGAAAACCTATAGTTTTTATGTTTTTGAGAAGGCATGAAATAATGAAAACCCCATGATTTTGTATTGAAATTAATTTGGAATATTGAAACTAAACATTGTGATATTTCATTGTGACTAATTATTATATTTGATATGACATGATTTTTTATTTTTGATTAATTTATTCAGAACATGAAATCCTATGTAGTTAGAGGGTCACATGGGACAATCATGCTCGAATTAATATTGCATAAAAACATATAGAAAATAAAAACACAAAAAAACTATGATTTAATGATATTATCCATGATTGGATGTTGATTATTTCTATTTATACTAATCCACAGGGATGTCTGTACACATATTATCAATGATCACTAATATGAGAAGTGAGAGGATCTAATAGCTGGAAATAATCATAAAACCTGGAAGAAGACCCTGATACTTGTTATGATTTTATTTATTATATATTCAATTTATTATTTTATTTTATTATACATTCTAAATGTTTTATAAATTTTTTTATATAAAATACTTATTTAATACATGTTTAAAATATATTCTGTCATTTTGAAATGAAATCATGTCTTTTAATATGAAATGTATTTTCATGGATTATTTCATTTCTTTTTAATTAATGATTTTCTTATTCTTATTACATATTTTATTGTACACTTGGTGAGACCCTACTCCAATTTATAACTCACACCTAAAATTCACATTTGGGAATTTGAATATTTATTTCATCAAGTTTTGAGGAAAAGAAAAGGGAAATTTGTAGGTGGTGGATGTTCAAGATCCTTCGGACATGAGTGGTGTTTCCACTGTGATGATTTATTTTATACCGAGTAAATTCATGATTTAATTCATTGTTTTTTGTTATAAATATTGTTTTCTAGTATATTTTTCATTATTGCATTGTTTAGAATACTAACATGTATTTTTTACCATCTTCTATTTGGTGGAAACTTAACTACCCCTTTTATATAGTATTATTTCATGTGATAGTCACAAACCAATGGGGATTAGGAAACCCCTTTGGGATTTCTCAAATAAAACTTCATATCAGGATACTAGGTAATACATGATGGTTTTTTAAAAAGTGGTATCATAGGAAGGATAATCATCAAGCCATGATGTCAACATGCTGATTGGAATACCTTGTCAGGACATAGAAGGTAGTTTCAAGTGAGGGGTGTTATATCTCTCATCGTAAAGATCATTAAGCCACCATGGTTGTTTGGGATTTATTTCACGGGGAATAATTTGATCTAATTATATTTATATCTCATATTTTGAATTAGATATTTTTAAATCCAAATAATGATATATTATCTGACGGTATTGATATTATCATTTATCTATTTATTGATCTATATAACCTTTTGGTGCCTTCAATATTTTTTTTGATGTTTTTTAGATTCAAGACTCTAATGAGATATTTGAATAAGTTGTATGAGTAAGCGGATGATGAACTATTATGAGTGAATCATCCGATGAACCAAAATCTCATCAGGATTTTTCATTGTGCTATCCAATCTATAGGATAGAACTTTTCACACATTCTCATTCATTCTCCTACTATGGAACCCTAAATAAAAAAATCTAGGAATCATGATAGAGAGTTAATTCTGAACAATATATTACCATTTCATGGTTCAAATAATCCTCAAAAGGATGAGGATTGGTCGACTAAGTTATTTATTTTGATTGAATTCATGAACACTCTTGAATTAATTAGGGTGAAATTTTACCCCCTCAATATAGAAGGAACTATAATGAGACAGTGTGACTAAATGGTGATGAAGATTAACCATGAGGGATTAGAGTTGTATGAAATTAGGGTTATTTTCACTAATCAGTTATATCTAGAGTATATTGTGTCATCTAATACTATGATATTTTTTAAACTCAATAAAAATGATAAGATAAATATGATGTATAAAATCCACATTACTGACCCTATGATGTTTTCATCTAAGATGATATTTTATTGATAATTTGAATACTTCACAGTTCAATATGGATCTTCAACATGATATTCTAACTTATTTTATCTTGATTAATCTCTCGTTTAATGATGATGTACAATATTAGTCATTGATGGTTGAACTTTATTGGTCTAGTTATTCAGGTTTAAAGAGACTTCCTTTTTCACTCAATTGTAGTTCTATAATTTCTATTAATGTAAATAAGAAGTGTGATGAATCATGTGGTGGATTTCAATAAAATCATTCTCAAAACCAACTACATTTCTTGGAAGGGCCCCTTTCATATTCTTACAATGTGTCAAGATTGAACATTTGAAATGATTTTTTACTAAGGCACCCAAGATCTTCAGTTACTGTGGACACTCAGGATACATGATGAAGATTGTTTATATCTTTTATACAACATGTAGACACATAGTCTCATTAGTGCCAAAAATTTCACTATTTAATTTATATTGAACTGGAAATAGGTTTTATATCCATAGGTATCTAGAATGAATATTCTTTCTGCAGAAGTAGAGTCTCTAGAAAAATATTATATAAGTCCAACAACCCTAAGTGGTACCATCCAATTTTTTCATCTATAGTAACTTCTTTATTTGAAATTGGTACATCTTATTCAGTTATATATAAATATATTGTGATCATGATAAATCATATGTTATATATTTTGTCTTTTGTGATTTATATTACTATGCATTACATAATGAAGAGAGTATAGAGTCTTTATTGAAATGTTTGCCTCTTCCCTATAACAGAGATTGATCTAACATGGGATTTTCTAGATCCGGACATGAAAAATATTTATATCATATTTACGATGGATGGGGTCATTGATTATAAGGCCAGAATTGATATTTATCTTTGACTTGTATCCTTTAATGTGCCCTATGGGGAGTTTCATATCATTGAGGGAGAGTAAGACCCAAGGTTCATTAGATTCATGCCCCCTTAGCTGATTTAGAGGAATTTAATATTTATGTTCTCATTATTAATGGATAAGAAATCATTTCATGATTATCTCGTTCTAGTTTACATTTATTTTCTTAATGCTTTCCCTTATAATTTATATGTTTCTCAATGGAAAGGGAAGTATCACTTTCTATTGATTTTTTTTACTAGTACTCAGTTGGAATCTATAAATTATTACAATATTTAACTAGATAAAATTATAGAGTTAATGTTTCAGTTGCATGATCTATTGAGAAAGGATGTATATACCTGAGTGTGTCACAATAGGAGGAAAGTATTCTCTTTTCCAAGTAATCTAATTGAACACCATGCATATCTAGGGATTTCAACAAACACAATCGAGTTATGGAAAATAACAAATATATGATTCCATGGATTGATGGTCAGTTTGACCAGTTGAATGGGGTTATGGTGTACTAAATGATAAATAATAGATATAGTTATCACTAGTTCATACAAAATTAATCATACATTCATAAAACAGCCTTTCAATGTTGGTATGGCCATTTTGAACATCTTGTCATGTCATTTGGTCTGACCAATGCTCATGAAGTCATTATGGAATTGATTAAGAGGATCTTCTAAGACTATCATGTTACATTTATTGTGCGATTTAAGGATGAAATCATACTAACACTTAGTTTTAGTTTGATAATTTTTTTCATCTATTAGAGGTTTTTTATTTTTTGAGAAATCAATGAAATTATACAAAGCCATTGAAATGTGATTTTTTTTATTTAGGATGTACAGTTATTAGTACATGTGGTCTTGAAACATTGTATCTCAGTTGATCCTAAAATTTTGAATGTTGTGTTGGAATTGGTAAAACTAGAAAATGTTTTTGAGATTTCAAGATTCTTTAGTATAATGGGGTATTACTGTAGTTCATATAACATTTATGTAAATTATATTATCTATTGGTCTCCCTCACTCAGAAGGGTTTGATGTTTTATTGGGTCTATATATGTTAGTGTTAATTTAATGGGATGAAAGGTCACTATATTTTTCATCGGTGTTGACTCTTCCAATGGTTGATAATTACTATGTGTTATTCTATGTTGAATAGAGATCAGTTTTGGGTACTGTTATTATGAATTTTAATGACAACATATCCTAAAACTCCTGGAATATTAGTCTATAGGAAAACAACTATCTTTCTGATGACCTTGAACTCACATGTATGGTTCATGAACACATAAATCAGTTGAATTACATTTTCATATAATGGATTACATTTTTTTCCAACCACCAAATATTGAGTTATATCTACTCATATATATATTTGAATCAACTACATTGTCATTGGGTGGACTCATTGTAGCCTATTGATTTTGACATTTCTTATACACCAAGGAAAGGAAATATTTATTCCAATAATATATGTAGGAAACATTGGACCTAATACATGATGGAATCATCATAAGAGTGGAACATTATGGATCATTTTCATAGTTGAAAATAAAATTTTAGGAAATAGGGGACGATGTTGTTTTGACCATTGTGTAGTTGAATGTCACTGTTATCAATATTATTATTCAACAAAATCATCTTTATGATGAATTCTATAGCATTATAAACTCCATTTATTGTGGGTATACCATAGTTGAGTGGCCATTCCCCATTGAGAGATACTTTGTATTTTTTTGGAATCAGTTTCTTGTTTAGTGTTTTATGAAAAAAATAGTGATTAGGGAATTCAATAATTCCAATTGGAAAGTGAACCCATGATATTTAAAGAATTTTTATGATATAAAATGTGAATTTTTGGGGCTAGGTGTGATATGGAACATTAAATTTTTTTTCTATCGCTATTATGACTACCAACATGTTAATTTCAAGCACTATAGACCTTCAGGTATGCTTTAGCTACTTTATGTTCTAAAATGGATGTGGGATGACACCTCTATTAAATTTTTCATTGGGTTTCCATGTACCATAAGTGAGAATAATTTGTTATGGTTTTTGATCGGTCGACTGGTGAAATTGGATAACTTTATCCCCATTTTTGATACATCCAATGTTATGGAGTTGGAAAATCTCTATGTGAATTAATTGTTTTGTTATTATGGAGTTCTGTCTATTATAATTATTGATTGAGATCCCTATTTTAGTTCTCACTTTTGTAAAGGATTTCATGAGGTGGTGGGATATTATTTCTTTTTGTGTATGGAATACTATATTTATATGGATGGCCTAATATATAGGTCTATTCATATTACTATGGATATGATTTTTATTTTAATTCTTTACAATGAAGGGGATTGGGATTACCATTTATGAATGGTTTAGTTTTCTCATAACATTGGATACCTGACCAAGTTTCCAATGAATCATTTGGAGAACATGTAAGGATAGCCTTTCAGATCTATGATGTTTTGTTCATAGATTCCAAAAATTACTATATTAGATCGAGCTTGGTCCAAGAGATGATAGAAAATGTTTTTTTATTCCTCTAATAATGATGACATAATATAGATGATAAAAAACTTATTTTTATTGTCATTATAGTAAATTGGAGTTTAAATTTGTTATATAGGTGTTCCAAAATGGTTTACCTCATTTAGGTCATCGACAACTATGGTTGAATGAGAATCATGCCCTTCATTTTGTTAGACGTTTTTTGGTTATTGGGAATGTGGGAAATTAGTTTTACTGTTCAACACATCCATAGTAGTTTATGTTGATACATACCATGATACATGTTTCTCAACCTCAATTTTATCCTTATCGCCCATCTCATATCATGATCTTGGATAATTATTTTGTTGAGTATACTAAAATATATCTTTTATCTCATACTATTTTAAGGATCATATCTCGCATATTTTATTTTGTTTGATGCCTAGTGCTAGTATCCATCCTGTGGGGATCTTGAAGGCGTATCTAGCTATGTCAGATCTAACTAGAAATTATGGTATAAGGGTAATTGAGTTCATATGTGAATGATAAATTTAATAAAATTCAATTATGTTAAAATCTATGAATTTCACTAATTCTACGAGAAATATTTTATATTAAACAAATCCAAAAAATCATCTAATGATAATTCTTATATTATAAATTTATTAATTAGATTCATTTTAAAATTTTAAAATTATCATGTTTATAAATTTAACTCTTATATTAATATACAATATATAATGGAAAAATTCCTATATTAAAAAAATGTTTTCTTTTTAAAATGATGTCTTCTCAATCCATAATGCATGAATTTATAATAGATTACAATATTTTTATTTAATATTATTTTATTTCATCTTAAACATAATTATAATAATTATCTAATATGTCACGTAAAATTTTAGATCAGTGTTTGTGAATAAATCAATCAAACACAATATATATTGATTTCTTATTTATTTACATTTATTGGCATTAGATTCACTTATATAATGAGTATCATATTTTAATAATGTATAATAAGATATTCATTTAATGAGATCCCATTAAAATATTTTCCAATTTCAGACTCATCAAATCCATTACTTATCAAAGATCAATATTGTATCATGAAATACACTATCTTATATAAACATTCCACAACTATATCAAAATAGAAACTATTGTCATTCATATTATATATGAACATTACAACATTGGGTGCATAAAACATTATCAAAATCATTCAGGTGGAATCACTCAACTCTATTAATTTAATGTCCATGTTTTTTTTTGTTTCCTAGGTACGTGTAAACCAAAGAAAACACCATGAATCTGGAATATAACCTTATGGGTAACCTTAATAGTGGATTTAATTATATAAGATAATTCAATGTAAAATAACCACTCCTGACATAAATTCTAATTGATCGTGCTCATAAAAAGAGGCACATTGAATGGGATATCATAGTAATTATTTTAAAGAGGATTCAAACACTAATTCATATCTCATTGTATCCATTCACTATAGTTTCTTACATCTAGTGATTTATTATGAGATCCCACCACCTAAACCAAATAAATATGTTCTAACCATATTAGTGTGTAACTCTTTAAACATCCTAATATTGGTGTTATTCAACCAAAAATTGAATCCATATATATATATATAAATTTATATATATCCAAATGCACAATATGAATAAGCTACATGAAATTTTCTTTTAATGGTTTTTAGTTATACCAAATTGATAATATCTATAAGTGTCCCCCGTGAGACAAGTAGAAAAAACCCCATCTATATAGAAACCATAATAATCATCAAGGCCCATAAAAAGTCATATCTAATGTCCATATACATTCGGATTAATTTCTCAAAATAGATTCCAATTCATCATTTCAATATTAAAAAATATAAATTAACTATATTCAATAACTAAAATTCAAGCTGATAATTTTAATTATTGACAATTGTCATTATATATGGAAACAAAATCAATTTCCATAGAGAACTTATTTTTTCTCAAATGAATGCATGAAAACATATAATATGTTCAAAAACATAAAACTAAATAATTAAAAAACTAACAATATAAAATATTTAAATCCCTGAATAAGAAACAATTATAAATTGTCTTAATCATTAAAAAATTTACACATTCAAAATCGAGAAAATCATTACATATCATTTAATTTTACATATGTTATATTTCATGAAATATAAAAAACCTTATATAGAAACGCCATCCTTTTACACATATCATTACTTGATTTGAAGCATAATTAAACATCCAATTACAATCCAGGGATCATAATGTCTATTTTCTTAGAGGACATGGTACATAAAACTGAAATTATTGGTCTAAATAAAACATTTAATTTTTTTTTCATCCATTATGATCTCAAAACATCCCTTAATCCCTTTCATATTCATTGAATTACCTAGGGATAACATGATCAAAGGGATGAGCTAAAAATCCTAGTAAGGGAGTAAACATAATAATAAATCATATCACATGAGTAATAAGCCAAAACATGATGATATAGAAAGGAATAGGACATGATTAATTATAAGAGATCATCACATGGGATAACATAATCATGGATTAATATTAATTTGGAGGTAATGTAAAATATGAATTTATCCTTATTAAAGGCTCATTTAGCAAAGAGGATCATGATTCAAGGATCATTTCACGTTGATGAGCACGTGTCAAGGGTCATTCTACATAAATGAGAATGTGTCAATGCTAATCCCAAAGACCATTACACATATCATCTCATGAAGCAAAACCATACATATTGAATTTGAGCACTATCTAGATTAACCCATCATAACATTTCCATGAATATGTATTCCATAAAAATATTGCTACAAAAATAATCATACATTATCAAAATGGATATCCATAGAAAAAATTGGGTATAATTGTTGTGCCAAAATAATATCAAAAGTAAATATCATATTCGTGTCCATGAAATGGTGAATATAAATCATAAATGTACATTCATAATGTAATATATGAATATATAATGATAATTTATATCAAACATAGGTGAAAATAGTGTTTAAAAATATTATAAATAAAACAGTTTAGTATGGTTAAATGAAAACATTCATGATTCATTAAAATGGAAAAGACATAAATTTTAAAAAAAAACTAGAATTGAACCAATTTATTTTATGACAATAAAATTATTAATGATTGCAAAAATAAAGTGGATTAAAATATATTATGGATCACACTTGAAAATGACTACGAATTTGGGAATTTCCTTTAAATCGGGCTTGCTTATAGGGAATAGTTGATTAGGGAGCCTTTTAAAAATGTATATATTTCAAAAAACAAATTCTTAATGGATATTTATACATGATTTTATAAAATATAAAAAAATATATTATATGTACATAAAAATAAAAAATAATTTCATTTTGATAAAAAGATAGAAAGAGCCACCTGAAGGAATAATGGAGGTTTGGAATGAATTCCTTACCTTAACTCCAACGGTGTTCTTAAATTGATCTTAATGTCCTGGATATTCAAATTATATTCGTTAATTAATAATTTCAGAACCATTTATACATATATTTAATTATTTAAAACATTAATATGTTCATTTGTGGCCTTTTGATTGGTTAATAGATTCAATTGCAACATTTTGGTGCATTAGTTTCCATGGTTTTAATGATTGCTTTACTTGTATACATGTACAAATTGTCATTTAAACTGAGGGTAATTATCATGAATTGGAAAAATATGTTATTAATGTTCTTATTAAGGTTATATTTTTCTAATATGTCATTTTGTTTTATAACATGTGGATGAATCACTAGATAAGTAGATTATGACAATGGTTTGGGATTACTTTGGCGGTTTTCGAATTCAAAAAACTAATTTTGTTTCATAAATTAATATCTTATGTAAAAAATTAATTGAAAAAATTAAATAATATACAATACATAAATTATAAATTGGATAAACCATAAAATTTTTTTCATGGCTATTCATGAACGTGAAATTGAAATAAGAAACCACGTCGTCAATGAAGATGGTAAATGGGACCTCATGGGTGGTGTTTTTATTATTAAAGTAAACGAGAGAGGGGAAGTGATTTAATGAAGAATTATTCCATTATTATGAAAACAATATTTATATATGTATGGTAATGGGTTACCAAACCATTTTTATGAGGGGTGCTATGGAGAGAAATTAAAAGAAAGGAACTTAAAATGAAGTTAAAATAAAATGAAGAGTGTTTTTCCAATTAATTCCATCTTTTTGAGAACCTCATTATGGCTGTGGTTTTTGTCTTTTATTATGAAAAATTCCTCCTGGACCTGTGGGAGAGGCTTGAAGTATATTTGATCTGAATTTTGACATGAATAATTTCTTGAAAGGTGTGAGGAAAATAGGTGATGATGGGTTGTACTTATAGTTGTGTGGAGGGGTGTTTTCTCATTATTTTATTCATTAGTTAATTATTTCACTCACGATATGAAATATTGTTGATTATAAAGACTAAATACAGTCATTGGATCATGTGGGTTTGAAAAAATTGATCTTACAGTGGCCCTGACACAGTGAATAGAGTATTAATCTTATAATGTATATATACAGAAAATTATCATATTTTAATATTTACAAAATATTCAAGAATTATAGAAATATCCATATAATCACCCCAATAGTTTTTTAAAGTGCAGAAAGAAAAACGTAACTCCATTTTCTGAAAATAGTTTTTTGAAATTGAGAAATTTCATTTTTAATGAAAATCATTATTTTCATGAAAAATAAATATTTTAAATTATTACAGAATTTATATAATTTTGAAAAATTATCTAAGGTTTCATAGATTTATCTTCCTACCATAAAATATTAAAACAATATTTTATGAATACATTTTTGGAAAATAATTTCTCTTTTAAATGAATAAATTAGTCATAAAAATATAATTAAATTATTCTTAATTACAGAAAATACATATACATAAAAAATAATATTTAAAATATTTATATACATATTATATGATATAAATATATCATATTGTCACTTATAAGAAGGAATTATTTTATTTATACTATCACTGGTGAAGATATAATTCAATCAGTCAGTTTACTATTCATGAGGGTCTCATTACTTTTCAAATGATCAATTTACTATTTCATTATTATATGTTCCTTATCATCTAGAAATACTTGTTATTTCATTCATTAATCATATATAATTTTTTTATTGTGTTCTAAATTTAATTTTATGTGATTTTACTATATTAAATGTTTATAATAATGTAATATCCACTGAAATAATTTAGGTTAATTACATTCTTCCCCAGATAAAAAATTTCACCCTCATAATTTCTTTTTACATACTAATGTGAGAATATGTAAAATTACTTTTCCTTCAGGTATTCCTATGGATCCCATGTTAACTCTTCATACTTATGGTTCCACCACAATTGTTTGACTAGGTGAGTAGTCTTGTTGCGTAGAACTGTATCTCAATCATCCAAGATCTTCACTTGCTGCTCCTCATAAGAAAAAAATATTCTACAACTATACAATATATGAATTTACTACATGTGATGGATCTGTTATAAACTTCATAAATAGGGGTACATGAAACATAATGTTTACTTTAGACAAGTTTTATAGAAGTGAAAGTTGATAGGCCACAACTCAAGCATGATCAAGTATCTCTAAGGAGCTAATGTACAAAGGGAATAACTTCTCTTTCCACCAAAATCCTAGGATCATATTCCATGTAGATTTGATGAGGAATACCAGGTATCCAACATTATACTCATGGTATATTTGTCAATTTTCTTCATAAAACTTTTTCGACCTTGGGTTTCCTTCTTGTGCTACTAAATGATTTTCACGTTATAAACCATTTCTTAAACATTTTATATCATAAAAGAATACACCCATGGACCTAATCCTAGGATGTCAATTTTATACTACATTCCCACTAAATATATTCAAATGGAGACATTTGGATTCTTGATTGAAGATTATCATTGTATGATAACTCATCCAGAAGATGATATTGGTCTCATACTCCTTTTATGTCCATAAACATTATATAAACATGTATTCTAGTCTCTTAATATTTCCCACATATAGTCCACTGGTTTGAAGAAGATAGTCTGTCTGGAAGATCATATCAGTGTTCAGTGCATGTTAGATAATTTTCCAGAACATATATGTGAATCTAAGATCTTTATCAGATAGAATCGATAGTGGTACTCTAGGTAGCTTTACCACTTGTTTGATGTATATCTGTGAATTTTGATCCAGTGATTTTTCATCTCATATTTTGATGAAGTGATTTGTTTTTGTGTTAAAATCCATAATAACTGATATATCATTTGTCTGTATTTATGTATATGGAAGTCTACTCGCATAGTCAATGATGATGTTTTTCAAATTGAATGTTGGTATTGGTAATGGTTGTGTCATTCAATTATTAGTTTTCCTTTCAAACATTAATTTCTGTCATACCATGAACATTGATGTACATTCAGTGATCTTCTTTTTCTTATTGTTCACCCAATTGTTCTCCAAGGGATCTCGATAAATATTTGCGCTACAAGGGTAAATAGATATGGTTGATTTATGTGCATCTTTCAAATGTTCCTTATTTAACTCTAGATTGAATGATATAGATAGTCATTACACCAATCTTGTGAATCCATCCTCACTGATGATAAACTCAAAAAATATCCCATTTTGTATAGCTTCCACCATTTTTTGAATTTCTACATCATTAAATTGAGCATCCTTTATATCCATACAAGGGAAAATTGATCCATAATTTGTGTAATGATTGATGATGTTCCTACTGTAATGAATCCCATTTCTATACATTGTAATTCTATTAATATTAGATCGTTCTCAATTATCTTCATTGATAAATATACAGGATCATTTCTACTCAATGAATCAGTCACCACATTTTCCTTATCAGGATAGTAGTGTATTGAGAAGTCCTAATCCATAATGATTTCTAACAATATTCTGTGGTTCATATTAATATCTATATATGTGAATATATATTTCAGACTCATGTGATAAGTATATATCTCACACATATCCCCATATATATATTTCTGTAATATTTTCAATGTGAAGATCATATCCGACAACTTTGAATCCTGAGTTGGATATATTTTATCATATATATTCAACTTCGTTCAGTAGTAGGCTATAATTTAATCATTTTTAATCAATACACATCCTATGTTATAATTAGAACTATACACCATAATTATTTATCCACTTTTTATGAGTACTAGTATTGATGTAGTGATAAGCCTATTTTTTAGATACTTAAAGCCTTCCATATATTCTTCAATCCAAAAAATCATCACTCCCTTCTAGGATATCTTTATTATTTTGTACGAATATTTAGATATGTTTTTAACAAATAATAAGTAATACCTAGATATTCCAATGAAGATATGGATCTATGTTACTAAGGTTTTCATGGTCCACTCTTTGATTGACTTTATCTGGGTAGGGTCTGCCTATATTCATTTCCTGGTGATAACATTGAAGAATTATCATTCATCCCCTATCTAGAATTAACATTTACTATATTTTTCATATAGTTTATCCCTTCTCAATGTATTTAACACAATATTAATTTTGTCTATATGTTCCTCATTTCTCTTGGAGTATATAAGAATATAATTGATAAAGATACCCCACATTTTTCGAGGCAATCCCTATAGACTTTATTAATTATGTCCATGAATATTGTAGGATCATTAATGAGTCCAAAGGGCATCCCAATGAACTCATGGTTTCCATATCCTGTTTTAAAGGAAACCTTGAGAATGTCTTATTTATTCACCTTTAATTGTTTATATTTCGACCGAATATATACCTTAGAGGAATAACTTTTCCCACGTAACTGAAAAAATGTATTATATCCTGGGAAGGGGACACTTGTTAATTACAATGATTTTATTGAGATCCTGGTAAAAAATGTAGAGTTGTTTTGATCCATCATTCTTCAGAAAATTAAGAATGGTGAACCCCGTGGTGAATCACTCTTGTGTGTAACAACATTATCTTGATTCCCTTATAACTATGTTTTCACCTCTTATATATCAATGTTGGTCATTCTATAAATAATCGTTGCTAGGGGAAGTGATCCAAAGAATAATTTTAATTGAAAACTCAACATATTGATTAGAAGGAAGACTAGACAGTTCTTCGATTAATACATCTCTGTAATCCCTCATGATGGGATTGTCTTTGAGAATGTTCTAATCATTTGTCTAAATCATTTGAGGGAGATATTCCTTTTAATAAGGCACTAATATCCTCACATGAAATGATGATTTGTAAGAGGATTCATCTTCCTACTTACACTTGTTATTAATTGGATGATGCTTCAGGATTTGAAGGGTGATCTCCATTTTCCATCAATTGATATTGGATTTGTATTAAGGTATCCAATAAATGGAAATTATAACATCAAAATATAAAAAGAAAGTATGATTATATTTTTTGGGAGGTTCTATGAAAAAAATTAACCAAGGAGAAGTTATATACTTAGGATGTAATAATTCTCCCATTTAATATTATCATAGATAACTTAAACACAAAATGTTGATGTGGTGTTTGAATAGTTATACTAAAATTTCAAGATATGAATTAATGCATAGAACATTAATAAAATTTTATGTTCACTATTCCTTAATGAACAACGGACTTACATGTCACCAAATAGTTTTCCAGCTACAACTGAGTAGCTGTGATATAATATTCCATTCCTTGTTGCGTTAGACAACTTTGTTGATTTCCTTCGACAACCATCGTCTTAGGTAATGGGTCTAAAAAATTACTACATTCCATTTATTTTAAACACATCATTATTGGATAAGAATTGATGTGAACTTACATTTATTTTTCCACATTAGTGGGATTATTCAAACCCTTGTGTCAGTTCTTTTCCATATTCCCCATTCATCCATATTTGAATCATTTTTTAGTTCACATTATATAGATCCTAATATGAATATTCCCACTATTTTAACACACGATATATTAAATATTGTTTCAATCATGGGATTTATTTTCTAAACCAGACATATTAGACTACATTTTCATATTTTTATCACATAACCCATCAGAGCATTGACCGTATTACATCTCTATATCACCCATGAGGGAACATTAGACAATATCCATATAACGGTTAAAGTCCCAAATCACCAATTCATTTTATAGACATTGATTTATTCCACATAATAAGTGATCCAACATTCATTTATTGATCATGAAAAATATAGAGGAATAACTTGAAAGCATTTTAATGTATTATTCATTCACCATAATAGACTCATCTTCATTTTTTATGTTTGAGTAAATCACATACTATATTCAAAAGCAGGTTTTCGTGAAAATATTTATTGGAAAATATTTTCTTTAAATTATCCCAATTCAAGGAATCAATTTATTCATGGTGGTTTGTATTTTTGATCAGTTTCCACCACTGATCATCTACCCCATCAAAATGACAGACCCCCAATAATACTTTCTATTCATCAACGAACTGCATTATATATAATATCATTCCAATTGATTTATTCAACAATTATATATGAAGGGTATCATAAGATACACAAAAAATTATAGGCATTTTTCTCATGATGGGTTTAGTGGAAACATTCTCATTCCATCGAGAAGAAGGGTGTTCCACATGATTCACGTGATTATTCATAACATGATAACGATGTAATAATAGTCTCATAATGTTTTCAGCATCCATTCCCATCATATTTGGAATTTCATTATGGAAATCAACACATTAACCATCAAATTTAATGATATCATGTTTTCATCTCTTTACATCTATTATCTATGAAAACAACTTCAAATTAGGGGGCTTGGATACATATAAAATAAGTATAGAAAGGTAAATTTAAACATAAAATACTAATCTCTTAAATTAAAATTATATCCTCACTTGTGATTCCCTAGGTTTCAATCTAGGATATCCATGATATGTTTCTTAACAAATATTCATATGGTAATTAATTTTGTTCCTCTAATAATGGTTTAGTGTGATCAAATGAATTTACTAAATAAAATGTCTCTAGAATATTAAACTAGGTGTGTAGTTAGGTCTGCTGTCATGTAACTGGTTACCACGAGTCATGATTAGAACACCATATTGGTGTTTTCACTCGTAGGTATATCAATTAAAGAACCATGTCCACTTGTGGAAACTATAAAGGGACATATTTTCTTGATAAAACACATACTCTATACTTACCAAAATTTGGGGTTGTTTTCTCGTATTTAGTCTTATCCCTTGGGATATTAAAAATTTTCACTATTCCTAGTATATAAATATGAATAATATTCTACTATTAAACCAAATACAGAAAACCTAAAATTTTACATATATCATCACATGATTTTATGAGTTATTAATCATCAAATTAAAAGACGAGGATCATAATGTCCAGTTTCATGGAGGAATAGGCACATAAAACATCAAACATGGTCCTAAAGAAAACAATTCCATATTTATAGTTCATTATGATATCCTAAAATACATTAATCCCTTACATCTACATAGGATATCATAGAGGTAACATGTAAAAATGGATGGGAAAAAACCCCAATAAAGGAATAAAAATAAGAATAAACATAACACATTGTTTAGAAGGCATAACATGATGATATAAAAAGGCATAAAAATGAATAAATATAAGAAATCATAACATGGGATCATATAATCCTGGATTAATAATAATTTTAAGACACATAAAACATGAATTTATAATGATTCAAGGCCCTTTGCACATAAATGAATATTATTCAATGTGCATTTCACATAGAGAAGAATTATTGAAGGCTCATTCCACATAGAGGAGTACGAGTCAATGGTCATTGCTTATTGAGTAGAACGAGTCAAGGATAACCACCAAAATCATTGCACATAATGTATCATGAGGCAAAAAATTGCCCAATTCATTAGAGATCTATTTGTTTACATCAATAAAACATGGTCATTAATATGTTGTACACCTAAATAGTCATACAGAAGTAATCAATCATAAACATGACTGTTACCCATAGAATTAATTGGGTATCATAATAATGTCAAAATGAATTTTAAAAGGGAATATCATAGTGGATTCCATGAAAAAATTAATTTAAATCTTAAATGTAATTTAATAATGGAATATTGACATATATTATTATAGGGGATTTCAAATTAAGGTTAAAAAAATGTATAAAGAAAATTAAAAAGAAAATTTAGTACGTTTTAATGGAAAACAAAAAAGATTCCTTAAAATGGAAAAGGCATAATATTATGTATAAATAATGAATTGAAAAATACATTTTTGTCATTATAAAATGTGTTATTATAGAAATAAATGGTTGCTGAAAACAGATTATGTTGCATAGCGGAGAAGGGCTATGAATTGTGAATGTTCTGTTTTATCTAGATTGCTTATATGGAAAAATTGAGTATTGAAGAATTTTAAAACATGTATATCCCTAATAAAGAAGGTTGTATGGACCTTGATACATGATATAGGAAAATAAACAAATCATTTAGATTATTTATTTAAAAATAAAATATAATTTAATTTGGGAAAAAAATATAATGAATAAACTGATGGAATAATATACGTTCATGTAGAATCCCTCACCATATGACCGAAGGAGTCCTTAACTTGATCATAGTCTCCAAAATAATCTAAATATATTCATTAGTTTATATTTAAATAACCATTTATAAATTTATTTTATTCATTAAATCTTTATTAAAATCATTTATGTCTTATTTGAGGGGTTGATATTTTTTTCATCATTTGGGGTAGTTGGATTCCTTCGTTTTCATGATTGGTTTAGTAGCATATTGGAACGAAAGGTTGTATAAAGTGAGTGTAATTATCAAGAATAAACATATATTTTAGTAATGGTTTTCTTGGTGTCAAATTTTTCTTATATATATTTTATTTTTATGTCATGGGGATGAATCATTGGAAAATAGTTAATGATAATCAAATGCATTTGTTTTGGTGGTTTTTGATTACATCAAACTGATTTTGTTTTATAAATTAACAACATGTGTAAAAATTATTACATTACATTAAATAAGATATTATACATATATTATAATCTACTTCTTCCATTAAAATGGTATCATTACCAGCCATGAAGGAGGAATTTATATATTAAAGAACATCATCCATGAAGGTAGAAAATCAACAACTCATAGATGATGTTTTCATTCCTAAATTTAAAAAATAAAGGATAAAAGATTTGATAAATAATTATACAATTAGAATAAAAAAATTCCCATATATGTAAGGTACTGGATTTATCATACCATTTCGATTATGGGAGGTGAGGATTGAAAAATATAAGAAATGAACTTGAAAAGAAATTAAAATATAAGGAAGAGGGTTTTACCTCTTAAATTATTCTTCTTGAGAACCTCCTTAGGGATTAGGTTTAGAGATTTTATTAAGACTAGAAGATCAAGGATGTTGGGGAACCTTTATTGGATATTTCAGTATGATTATGAAAAGGATTAAGGATTCATAGGAGATAGGATAAGATGTGGTTTGGTTTGGTTTTTATAATGGGGGAGAGGGGTGTTTTATCATTATTTAATTCATTAGTTTATTATTTTTTTCAAGACAAATAATATTATTTACTATTTTGTCTAAATACCATAATAAGATCATTGGAGATCAAAACAATTTTATTTACATAAACCATTACTTGATTAATATTGTATTTATTATACTATGTATATATACCTTAAATAAATGTATGTTAATATTCATAAACAAATCATGTATTTCATACAAATCCATAATATTTACCCCAAACATTTTATAAATGTAGAACTAAAAAATGAACTACAATTTATTAATTTTTTTTACTAAATATGATAAATTTAATATTTATTTAAAATCATAATTTACCAAAAAATATAGTATTAAATTTTATCTGATTTCATATCACATTGTGAAATTAACTAAGGTCATATAAAATTATATTTTAATAATAAGACATAAATAAACTAATTTATGATTAGATTCTATTAAAATTATATTTATTTAAAATTATTAAATAGGTCATAATGTTTTAATTAAATATTTATGACTCACAAAAACACCAACCCATAATTATTATTTTTTAAAATATAAATTTAAGTATACAATTAAATGTTTATACAATATTTTAAATTATAATATTAATAAATTTTATCTATACTATCAGTGGTGTGGTTTCTATTGAATTGTTATGTTTACTATTCACCAACATCCCATTACTATCAAAAATATCATGTCCCTATTTAATCAGTATAGGTTCATTAAATTATAGAGATACTTATAATTTAATTCAACAAACATTTATGAAGCTTTTATAGTGTCTTTAATGTGATTTTATGTCATTATACCATATAAAATATTTATCATAATGTAATTTTCAATGAAAAAATTGAGGGTTGTTACAATATATATAAAATTTATATTATTTATAATATTTAAATAATCTGAATTTCACATGAAATAAATTATTTAATCCTTTATCAATAATTAAATCTATTTTGAGACAATTTGAATAGTATATCGAACATGTCCCTTAATTTATGTAATTCGTTTATTTTATAACGAACAATTAAAAAATTAATATATAAACAGTTTATATTTATCCATATTTTGTAATTTATAAACACATCATAAATTATACCTATGATTCATAAATAAAAAAAGTATTTATAATTCATAAGGAATGCGGTATAATTTGATTAAATGTATTTTAACAATAACATTTAATATTTTTTGAATTTTAATTCTCATACCTTTCATAATCACCTAATTTCATAATTATAAACACATAATAAATAATTAACATAAAATAAAAATTAATAGATTATAAATATACCCAATACCATTTCATTTATTATTGAACAATTTTTTTATTGTATAATTAAATACATAATTAAATTTTAAGAAATCAAAATCTCTATAAATCATATTTAATGATTTTTGTCGAATCGTGTGACAAGATAGGTATAATTCATTACATAAAAAATTTATGTGTTATCAATCATATTTTATAACCGATATCCCTATCATCACCTCCAATAAAAATTTGTAAGGGTTTTAATATGTAAATGGAAATCAATCGTATATATTCGGGTACCATTACATACCGTTTTTACCATTAAATATCTTGAAAAAGAACAATTATGTATTACATCATGCTTCAAATTGCACATCGGTGTTGTAAATGTAATTTGATATCCTGTTTTAGAAACCATAGATAAAATCTATCATTATATATGATATATTTATATCTTACAGTGTGACCAACAAAATATATGACATGTCTTAAGCCACTGACTAAAATATCTCTTATCATATTCTATGACTAAAATGGTTTGAATGGATTTCTTAATTATATATTATGATAGGAAATATAACCAAGAATATGACTTCAAAACATAATATTCAACATGATTTCATTAATTATAATGTGTGGTATGGATTTAATACAAATATTGTAATATGAATGATCTAAAAACACTGATTAATATCATTGGAAGCAATATAGAAGCCCAAAAAATTTTAACAATTCATTATAAATGAATCCATTAAAAACATTAAATATAGATACTATATTTTTGTACCTTACATAGTTTCTTCCACTGTAAAATCATCACCTGGTCCAGATGAAGATCACCTAGTTGTAGTTTTTTGAAATCACTCTTTATGATGTATTAAAAGATTGAAGATGAATCACTCATCATAGGAGAAATATCAACCATCCTATATTTCATACTAGTGTTGTGTAATTTGATTAAAGTAGAAGAAAAGTGCTATGATTTGATGGAGTTTATAAAATGTTTTGAAATTGAATTTAGGTAGACAGACATACATGTCATATGGTTATAGGTACATTATATAAATCCTACATGGATTATCCTAGATTGAAAATGAATTAACTAACATGTTATTAGTTAATTCATGCATTAGTTGTAACATTTTGCCTACTCATAAAACCCTTCCCTGAATTTAACTAAATCTCATATGTCTAATCTTATAAAATAGGTAGTATAATGACAGCTCACATGGTAGATCTTCTCAAATGAAAAAAATTATCATTAAAATACTTGTCATTTGTAGTGTGTTAGATTATATCATACCCTGTAATTATACCAATAATAATCTATATTATATTACAAAATTCTAAAATATGATTTGGTAAAATTGTGGAATTTTTTTTATTAGGACATCCGCTTACTGTAGGATATGAAATATTCATATTACATCATATGTAATAAGTATATTGGGAATATATATTCTTCCAGATTTCTAAAAAAGTGATATTTTGATGTTCTATATTCCATATCAATATGGTGTATTTATAAATAAATGAAAATATAACATGATAAAGTATTAATACAATAATTTCTATATCATATCTAATGAATAAAATTATGAGGTCACATTAACTCTTAATCCACTAATCCAAGTCTGATATGGTATGATTTCCCCTGTCAAACACACCATTTCATTTCGGTATTCCTGGAGGATTGATTTGTGGAAGTATTTTAAAACCTCTATAATTATCATTGAAATATTCTTTCAAGTATTTAAAAACTCGATCTATTCAAAAAATCTTACCGGTTTCACAGTGATTAGTTTTTCACTTCATTCAAAAACACTTTGAAATTTTTAAAATATAAAAATTTGTGTCTCCTCCGAAACCCATAACTATATTGAATAATTAATCAATAAATTTTATTTACTACCTAACACCACTCATATATCTTGTGTACTAATTTATAATCATACATTTTTCTTTATAACATATTTGAATCTATTAACTAGCTTAAATTTAAGAATAAATGATTTTTTTCAATTTAAATAAAAAAAATTATTCAATATGAAAAAAATTCAAAATTAAATGATTCCAAAAATCATTATGTATGGATTAATGTAATGAATTTCTCATTTATATATACAAAGAGATAGTTCCAAACTCAATTTCCATTAAAATAATCCTTGAACATATTATTACGAATGTTATATATTTCATTGTCCATATTCTGAATATATAATCCACTTACTATATTTATGATGCTATAAAAATTCATTAATTTAAATTTAGAGAACTATTATTATAAATAATTAATAAAATTACCATCTAGAACAAACATGACAATGATATAAATTTTTTTGTGATAGGATTATAATAAAATTTATTTAATCAAATAACAAATACACAATGTAAACGAACATCATATGTATTTACATTTAATTTAGATAACCATTAACATCTTCAAACATATAGATATACTATACATAGTTCAAATAATATATATATATATATGAGTTTTTTTCATTATGATAAATCTTTTATTCACTCCGAGAATCTAATAAACACTTGTTAGAGTAAGAGAAATTTATCTACATAAAATTCAAATTCAAATGATTTGAATGCTTATCTATGAGAACACATCTCAACCATAGATACCACTAAATAATCCTTTAAAATATTATAAATATAAGTGATCTCAAAATTATACACATGATGCATATCAAAATATTCAACAGATATATATTTTGGGGTGAGTACGATGTTTTATATCTTGTATTCATTGAATATTAAGGAAATTACAGATATTAAAAATGGTTTCCTCATATAACATATCCATATTTTTGAGAAAACACCCATATTTCATCATGGATGAGAATATGTAATCTTGTAAATAATGATAAATATTTTTCAATATAACTAATTTTATTTTTACTTTAAATAACTGAATATTCAATTATTTTAATATTATATAATATCATATCACATGACGATTGTTATTTTTATGAAAATCGATTGATAATTTCCAAGACATATTTCTAATATTATAATTCTATAGAAGTTATTTACTATAATGATAACATTGATCTTTTATAAAAAAGTTATTAAACATTTAACTTAGGGCCTTGTTGACATCTGTCTAATGACACAAATATAATATTTGAATATCAAGTGTTGGATTCTTGAAACTCGATGGGGATTCTCACCATCATATTCTATCGTGGTAATCTCTAATATAGTTTTATATTATTTTAAATCCCACCAATAATAATAACATATGTGATATGTTTAATCAAATAATATTATCTGTGGACGTGGGTATTGGAATTTTGACTTGAGATTATTATTAATGGATACCATGAATCACATACATTGATGTGTTGATGGGAATCATCATATCATATTCTTTCTAAGAGTTACCATATATCGATAATTTCATAAATGATACGACATGAATTTAATAAGATGAGAAATGATTTTCTCTTTTTTTTAGTGGAAGATGAAATTTCAAAACATTGGATTAAAATTGAACAGTCTGATTAAATCCAATGAAGAATTAGATTTTTAATGTGCTCATCAAAGGGGTTCAATATAAGATAAATTATTCATGTAGGTTGATGTTGTGGAGTGTATAACATTATTTATGGGATATCAAGATAAAGGGATATTATTTCTCATTAATCATTTATATGAGGTTGTTAACCTTGATAAATTATCTTTTTTTCCATGTGTATCTTGACATTTTGTAAGAATTTTTATCTTTTTTAATATATAGGTTTTCCAAATTCCAGTGAGAAATATGCATATATTATTATTCACTAATTGTATCCATAATTTAAATTATTATTTTTAATTGAATATTATGAGTAAATTTTATTCATGATATCTGGTTTAGTAATTATTTATGTCAGGTTCATCAGAAAAATTTAAAAAATATGATATATTTACGTTTAGAATATGGGAGAAAAATATTAATGAAATATTTTTAATTTTTGAGAATATATCCCTTTTTATAGTTATTATTACTCACTATTCAATAAATAATTATTTATTTATTTTATATTTATTTAATATATTATAATAAATATATTATTTACATACATGAATTAGAAATAAATATTTTCTCACAATATTATTTAATATAAATTAAATTATTTCTAAAAATAATAATATAATTATATTTATTAACAAAAATAAATATTTATTTTTCAAGGATTGAAAATTATCATCGAGGACAGATGAGCTGAGTAACGAACCTAATGGAAATGATATATTTCATTACAAATATAATATTGTTTCAATATTTATTTCAATGATATATAATATTTAATATATTACTACGTGATAGTCATTTACATAGATTGAAGAATTAAGTAAAGAAATTTTGTATAATTATAAATTGTGTTACCCTAATTATATAATCAATATTATATAATTATATTATAACTAGAGGGGAGTTTTGATCATGTTAGTCTCCCAAGATAATTTTCTCTAGATTTTTATATCTCATCAATAATGAGAGAAGAATTTATCCTCATCCCTCTCAATATAGATTGAACATTGAAAATTAATTCTTTCAATAATGATATAATTATTATTAAGATCATCATTATATAGATTTTGTGGTTAACTATTTCATGTTCATTTGATTTATCTAATCAAATAGATTTAAAAAATTGGTGGGCATCAGACTGACTAATTTCACTATTCCATAGAATGTATACACATCAGGTAACATGGGAAAATCATGAATTGTAAAATTATGGAAAATAATGTAATGTGATTAAAATATAGATATTATTAAAATAAATTCAAAAATACATGGATTGTATCTAGATGTACATGTGGTGTAACTAACCATATGACATCATAGTACGTTCCTAGAAATTTTGAATGTTTCATGTAGAAATTAATTTTTTTAATTACTTCTTTATTATTATGTAAATAAATGGTGTGAATGGTTCTTTTTCATGTTTATTACTTCATGGGAACCATCAATGGTACATACTATGTATATTCATGGAATGTTGTGTGGCTATAAATTCTAGGGAGTCAATAGAATTTAACCCATAAAACAACACATTGTTGCGAACTGACCTAAAAAATCCCAGAGCTGGTGTCTGCTATAACTTACAGTGGAATTTGATAAAAGTAAACATTGTCCCAAAAGAGAAAAATGTTAAGTAGACTTGTTAAAAAAGATAAACAAAAGCATTTCATATTAAAAATTATTACACTAATTAAAACATAATTTGTTTTTGATAACTTTGAGGATTATAACGTTATTCCATCTAGAATATCCCTATATATCATCCTTAATAATATTCTTTGATTCTTGTGGAATGGAATCATAATAAGGATGAGCTCAAATGCTCAATAAGGATAATGTATAGAGAAAAACTAATGAACAATATGAATACCTGAACACACGTACCAAGTATTCCATAGTCTAAAATGGAAGTGAATAGAGAAAAAGGAAATGTAAATTAACACACATACCATTCAAATAACTATATATGGAATGATAAATGTGCAATATTTAGATACTAAAACACATAGAATTTAATAAATGAATATAAAATGAAATGTTTCCATATAATTGTAGATGAAAAATACAATGGATGAATAATAACTATAAATAAATGAGGGAATTTCTTAATTATTGGACGTCATGTCTAACACATATAAAAACCTAAAAAGTCATGTCCTTTCACAAGATGTTTTAAAACTATGGATAAAAACCCATATAATTTGATAAACATATTTTTCCCACGAGAACCTTTAGAAGTGTTAAGGGGTTATATATATATATTCATACACACATTCCATTTCATATACAAATAATTCCTTCTATATAAGAGTTCAAATAATTAATATAAATTATAAAATAACGTTATTAAATAATGATTATGGATTTACCAATAATTTACAAAATAAAAAAATAAATTTCAAAGTATCCATTGTATGTAAAATGATATGTAGTTTAGGAAATTGTAATAAATATGATAAATGAAATGGATATTCTGATCAAGTTCAATGTTCAATGATCATTCGATATTGAATATTTTGAGGGGAATAACAAATGAATCAAGCAATTTAATGTCAATAAGTTCCTTGTCAAAATCATTATTAAACCACGCATAGTTATAATAAGAATAGTATCAATAAAACATATCTTTTGTGTAATAATATAACGGGTTTTTATCATTGGTGAATGTAAAGACTACGAAAATATCTCTATAAAGTAATATTGAGGAAATTATCATTTCTCTAGGAAAAACCATTTGAAAAAGATTTTAATTGAAAATCATATTTTCAAAATAAATTATTACTAATTAAACATTTCGATATGAAATGGAACAATAATGAAATATTAGTGGGTAGATAATTACATTTTATAAATGGAAAAATATAACATTCCGTTTACAATGTAAAATTATTATAAAATTGCCTTATAAAAAGAAACAAGTAGATTTCTTTGAAAGCATTTGTTAAAGATAAAAGGGTAAATGTGTTTAAAAATTTATTTTCTAATTGCTAAAAAAATTAAATCCTTTTTATAATATATTGTATTGAAATAAACCATGTTCTCTAAATAAAGAGACAAAAATAAAGTATTTATTTAAAAAAACTCTAAAACCTTTTGAGCACGAAAGAGACAAACAATGGTACCAATAATTGAATGGGTTCATTATTAGACAGAGGAGAATAAAATTAAATTTATTACTAAAAACTAATTAAATAATTTCATCTAATGGAAATTCAAATGTAAACCCCTATGTAAAAATGATATATTAAAGTAAACAGTAGAAAATATTATAATGTAAAAGTGAGAATCCATTAATGATTATATTATGTGTATCATCTGTCTATCACAATTTTTAATGTTTAAATAAAACAATATATTGTAAAAAATTATTACACACATAATAATATAATATTAATGGTAAAATGTATATAATATTACTCAATGAATGGGAATCAGGTAATGAATTATCTTCTGCTTGGTAAAATTTATCTCAAATCCCCTTTAAAAAAACAATTCCAATTGAAAAAAAACCACTAAGAATTAAAGAATAATGATATTACACGTAAAATTGGATGTATTTACATAATATATATGAAATTAGGTGCACCAAAATAGTGTTATTGTTTCATGATTATCTTACCAATCACAAAAGGATGTGATATTTCAAAAATAATCATTAAGACAAATTTTGCGAAAAATAATCATTAATCATTCCAATGTATCCTATACCACTTTGAAACATTTAAATATTAATTACACATGAATTAAATTAAAAATATAATATCATGATAATAATTATATTAATGATATAACATGTCAAATTATATTATATACAACATATAAAAACTATAAAATAACAACAAATAAGACTCAATAGATTGTAAATTGAGATGAAATTCATTATCTATCATATAGATTCAAGTTAATGTCATTTAACATCCAGTATAATGGGTAAAACATGTTACTATCTTATAAGATGAAAATTATTATTTTTCAAATATAACATATTTACTTATTTTAATATTTTAATACATGTTTTTTAAAACCCTTTCATTATTTTCACTAATTCAGGTGTTAACTTCCTAGTTTTCTCAAGTATGTAAAATTTTTTTATTATTAAATATTTCATGGTATAATAATATAAATAATTTAAATATCTATGTAAAATATATTATATATATATATACATTATATATGTATCTATAATTACCAAGATATTTTGATACATGAATGAAATGCATTGTTAAGAGAGATGGTATGTCGTACGTAAACATGAACACTACTTCAATTTCATTTTCCTATTATAAATGAATGAAAATTAAATTATATGTATATATATTTATAAATAACGTAATATAAAAATGTAATATATTTAATATATATTTATTAAATTCAACATTCATACATTGCATGTTTAGCTTTAATGAATCAAATCGCATTGAGGGAGCAGTAGACCACAATTCCTCAAATGAGGTTATCGTATTCCCGCTAAATGGAATTTATCAATGAATGCGTTATAATGTAATTATTGAAGTATAAATACATAATAAACATCATAAATGTCACATTAATATATTATTTCAATCATAATTCACACCAGTATATCTATAAAAGGAACAACGAATAGTGATCGTTTCGTGAGGCAACAAAATGTCATTCACAGAAACAGAATATTTGTTAACCATTAGATAGAAGTGTATGCAATTATAGTTATAAAACATATAATAACAAAGTAAAATTATATTTTGTATATTATTTTTTGTTATAAAAAATTGGAATAAATATATTTTATTGAATAAAGAAAGGAAATATAACTAAAAGGGTTGAAGATGTTTGTTACAACTTATTCGGGTAACCTCTTCTGGTTTTCACGAAATGGTTTCCATGGATTTATTTCATAATAAGGTAAGACTTATTTGATTAAAGGAATTATTTTTATGACCAATTTGTGAAGATATTGGTAGATCCAAAGCATTTTTATATGTCTGATGAAGGGAGGGGGATAAGAGGCCTTTTATAGTATAGGAAGAGTGAAACTGTTGTAATATTTTGAAAAAAGTAATTCCTTACATGTTTTTAAAAATTCACGTGTATCAAATATTGGAATACATTTGATAAAAATGATAATAGGCTATCAATATTTCTAGAAAATTTATTTTGTACATTTATCTAGGTTATTTGGGCCCTTGATTTTACGTTATAGTCCCTTATTAATCTTAATCTTACCTTAATTGGTGTAATTATTTTTACTCAATTTCAGTAATAGTTTTGGTCAAAACTATATTTAATTATTAAAAATTATAATTTCTTCCAATTCCAAATATAGAAACAATTTTTTCTAATTCCAGTCCCATAAGTGGAATAAATGAATTTAAATTTCATCTCACAAATAGGATGACAATGTAGGGTTTTAAAGTAAAAGCATCTAAAAGTATGGTATATTAATATAGTAAATTTCAACTTAAAATTTATTACAATGACTTAATTTTTTTGAATTGATAAAAATATTATATAAATAAACTTTAAAATTAAATAATTACGTAACTTATCTATATAAATAAATTAGATGGAAATTAATTTTGAAATAAATTTCTCTATTTTTCATTTTTCTTTAAAAATCTATCTTCATTGAAAAATAACTATAATTTATGAAAACATAATTTTAATGCTTATTATTCAAATATATACTTTATTTCGACATATAAAATCTATTATCATCCCAAAAAATTTAATTAAATTATGCTCGCCATTAAAAGGCGATTAAAATGCCTTAATAAAAACATTATTTTATGTGTAATACTGGGTTTGTTATGATCTTATGCATTTAAAATCCATCATATTAGTTTAAAAAATATTTTATTGAATATATATCATATATATATCATTAAAACCATTCATTAATTTTTACTACATTAATTAATTATGATGAAATAACTTTTTATGTAGAAAAATGTTTTTATATAAAAACATTCCGTTTATATGAAATTTATTCATGTATTTATTTCAAATTAATTTTTAACCTATGAATTAATATTATATTAATATAAACCATATATTTTAATAATATTAATAACACTATTCATAAACTCTCTTATAATGCCAAGGTTAAATATTATTTTTTAAAATAATTATATATTAATAATACATTTCTATATGTTGAAACTCGTTTTTGTTTGTAATGAAATTTATCGAGGAAAGTCTCACATTATCTTATCTCAAGCTAAATCAGTGTTTATTTCATTAAAATCCATAAAATATACCATATATATTTCATTTTCAAATTACATTGAAAACTATCATATTATTATATTCCGATTTACACAATTTGTTTTGTTTTATACAATCTATTGAATGAATATTTCTATTTTATAGTGTATAGGGTGTTACATTCTCCCCACATTATTTAAATTCTTTCATCGCAATTTATACTCAATCGTGGTGATAGATTTTTTGATATGTCATATGTTTAAATCCCACTTCGTGAGAAGGGTTCATAAATATCCTCTTGAATGGAAATAATGGGAAGTACAAAGGTCACACGGACTAACATATAACTATATCAATAAGTAATAGAACATTAATAGAGAGTGTACATACATGTTTGTAGGAAAACCGAAATATTTATATGGAGTGATTGAGGTTTTCAATAAAAAATAGTTGAATTATTAATGAAAGGTAGGTTGAAACAAATCCATAAATCTATTATGATATAGGAGGAAAATGGTTCAATATAAATTAAGGTATTATTAAAAGAATTAATCATTTTCCTAATACATGATATTTATATTACTACATATGAATATAAGGAAAATAATTTACTGACAGATTTAATTTTTATAAATAATTTATTTGGTTGTGATTTAGTCAACTTTGAATTTATCTATTTACTCCATTAAATGGATTTACAATAAATAACATTGATTGATAAATCAAAGAATCATACATTTAATGGATTATAAGGCCAATAAATGTGTGAAGTTTCTCCCTATTTGGCTCATTGTTTTTTACATAACCACTATGGTTAAGAAATTAATCCCTAAATTGAGAAGGATGAACTACTATTTTATCATTAATAATTATTCATAAAATTTTTCAAATAAAAGAAATTTTATATTATCCAAGACATTATGTATTTCAAGGGTTGTCATTAAACCCTTATCGTCTTTTGTTCATGGTTGAATACCAAAGACCATTACGAATTTTATGGGTTTCGACATGAAATCTAGGTTTTCCATTTCCAAAATCATATTAATATATATTTTAAAATAAATATGATATATAACCATGAAATATAATCAACCAATAAATTGAATTTTAACAAATTATTAAAATAAAAACTAAATACAAAAGTAATTCTTTCGTTTATTCCTACCAGTGTTCTTCACTGGTCTATGGTTTATCTATAATATCATTTTTATGATTTCTAAATCTTCAAAACATATGTTTAATCTAATACAACATAGTTTTATCATAGGTTTTATTTATCATTACCAATTCAAATCCATCATAATTTTTTGTAATGAAACTATGAATTATCAAAAAATATCCACTAGGAGTGTCAAACCAAATGCGCAGTGAGGCCTATTTCCTTATACTAAGATCAGCTGAGTTTGACCTGATCTTTGTTTTCAGAGTTTCTACTCCTAGGAACATCTATTCTAGAACCACAACCATGTTTAGTATCCAGATAGGGATTTATTGGTTGGAAAACTCACGTAATCTCAATTTTTTCAAAAATTCAATGTTTTTGTTCTATAATAATCATTAATGTTTATATTATTTTTATCTTCTATATTATGTTTTTTCCTTAATATTGTTCACAAGATTGCTAATAAAATTGATTTCATACAATAATTACTGAACTGAATCCATGAATCCTAATGATGTTGTATACTATCAGTTACATTGGAACAAGATACAATAAAATCGTGTCCCAAAGGATTGAATAGTTTAATAGTATTCGTAAAACTGATATAAATACCATATTTTTTCTTCAATAAATAATATACTAATTATAATATAATTTTTTTATAAATAATATTCAGGTTAATAATGATATTCCATATAGTAAATCATAGCATATCATTCTTAGTAATCTTCATAAATTTTTGGGGTACGAAAACATAATAAGGGTGATCTCAAATGAATAGTAAGGTTAAGGTATAGTTAAAGATATAATGAATAAATGATAATAATAATTAGGGATGTAAAATAAATGGAAGCACATGCCATGTATTTAGTTGTATAAAAAGTAAGGGAATAGACAAATAGATAGGGTAAATTAAAAAAAATTCCATCTAATTAACTAAAAAAGATAAATAAATATGGAATGTTTTTAAACTGAATCAAATACCATTTAATAAATTTATTGAAAATCAAATTTATCCATATATTTTTAAATTCAAAATCTCATGGACTAATAACAACTAGAACTAAATGAGTGAATGATAAATTATTCGACATTATGTATAAGGAACATGAAAAACTATACAATCAGGACCTATCACAAGACATATTAAAACTAAGAGTACATTTTTTTAATTTTATCAACTTTTTTGTCTCATAATAACCCATTTATTCATTAATAGTCTATATAATTTCTCGCCCACAACCATCATTATGTACACAAATCATTCCTCTTGTCAAATAGTATAAATAAAAAATATATGGAATAAAATTATAGTATTGAATTATGAATACAGAATTATCAAAATATCCCCTAATAATTAAATAGATGTCAATGTAGACACCTTAAAAATTTTTATATTATTTATGAAATAATAATATCCATGAAAAATGAAATTGGAAATTACTGGAAATTTAATTTTTGATTATCATTGGAGATTGAATATTTCAAGGGGAGTGAAAAATAAATCAGGGATATGAATTCCACTACTTCATTGGCTAAATAAATCATAAAATATATAATGGAATAATATATATGGTATTAATAAAACATATCCTTATTGGGGTAATGTAAATTGTAATTGTTATTAATGATGTAAATAATATGAAAATAACTTTTAAAAACATTTTTGAGGAAAATATAATATAATTTTGAAAAACCATTTGAATACATTTTTTTTAAAAAAATTAGTAAATGAATTTTTTTCATTATAAATTATAGTTTCAATATGAAAATTACGTTGAAATAAATGATGGTTAGTAATTTTATAATTTTCATTCATTGTAAAAATAGAATTCATCTTGCATTGAAAAAAGGTTAGAAAATTCCTTATTCAAAAAGAGTCAAAACGATTTATTTGAGGACATTGTTAAATGAAAAAAGGGTAAGAAGTCTTAAATACATTATTTTATACAGATACATTTTTTAGAAAAAAAAATTATTGAAAAATAGGTTTATGATTAAAATAGGTCCTCTTACTAAATATATAAATAATGTTGCGTTTTATTCAAAACATTTTCAAAAATATTTTTAGTACTAAAGAGATTAAAAATGGTACCTAAATATTAAAGAGTTCATTAACTTACATATTATAATAAAATTAATGTATTTGGTAAAAAATTATTAAATAATTAATTGTTTTAGAAACTCATGTTTAATAAATCCTGAGTAATATTTTATATTGAAATAACCCTTGAAATGATTACGACATCACAATGAGAATCCATTAATGAGGAGATTGTGTGTATCGACTATATATATATAAGGGATGTGGAAATAATAATATATATACTAAAAATTGATTTTACACATAGTCATAGATTATTAATGAAAATGAGTTAGAAACATAACACAATTCAATGGAATCATGTTAAGAATTCTTTTCCACTTTTTATCATTCAACTCAAATCCACTTAGAAAGAATAATTCTAGTTGAAACTAAATATACCATAAAAAAGTAATGTATCAATAAATTAAAACTAATAGTAGATTTATGAAAAATATTATATAATAATTTTTTTCACAAAAATAAAGTGAATATTTCAATAGAATGTTAACAATCAATAAAGGAAGTGATATTTCAAATATAATCATTAACAATAATTTAGAGGAAAACAATCTGTAAATATTCCAAAATGTCTCATACGGCTTTTAATCATTAATATCATAATTCATCTTGAATTAAATTAATCATAGAGTATCATTAGAACAAGTATATTCATGATATAATAATCCAAATGAAATATTTTTACAATATAAACTATACTAGGATAATATAAATAAATAAGTCTCGATGGAATTTAAATTGAGAGTAAATCAATTACCTTGAATTTTGTTTTGGATGAATGTCCTTTAAACTTTTCTATAAGGGGTTCAATCGTGTTACTAACTTAAACATGAACCATAAATATTTTTATAATATCATATATTAACAAAATATAATATATTATTGCCTCTTTGTTAATACTTTATCATAATTTTTTTCTTTTTTTGGTATTATATTCTGAGTTTTCTTAATAATGTTTAAATTTGTTATTTTTTCTGTTATTAAATATGTCACATTCTCATCAACCCTAAAATTTATGCCATGAATTTATTATCTTATATATCCAATATATTTTTATCTATAATAAAACTTTATATATGGATATAATAAATGGAATGCATCGTTTATGGAGACGATAGACCATACGTATGCAAGGACGCTCCATCTATATCATAATCACATTTTAAAATAATGAAAACATAATTATATTTATATATATAATAATATTATAATAAAAATAAAATATTTATGTAATATATGTCATATATATTTAATAATAGCATCCTCAATACATTCCATGTTTAGTGTGAACGAATCATATCGCTTTTTGAGGGGTTTGTAGCCCACACTATCTCAAACAATGTTATTGTATTCCAAAATAATGAATGTATGATTTTATGTTCAATAAAATAATAATGAAATTATAAATAAATAATAAATATCATATTATATATATATATATATATTCAGTTATAATTCATTCCATTAAAGGTTTTAATGAAATAATGAACAATTATCTAATTTTGAGGTGGTTGTTCACCATTCAGAAAAATAGTATGTCTTTCACCAATTAGATAGATGTTTCTGTAAGTGTAGGTTGAAACATTAGAATAAATAAAAATCCTTATAGTTATGAAAATATTGTTTTTATAAAATATTTAATAATAAGATTTTAGGTGTTGGAGAATTAATATAAAACAAAAAATATTTAGGATCTTTGTTACCTCTTATTCAGGTAACTCATTTTGGTTTTCTTCAAAGGGATTCCATGGATTGATTTATTCTTAGTGAGAATATTATAGGTTGAGTGGGTGGATTTTGATTATAATTGTGGGTATATAGTAGTGGATAAAATGTTGCTGAGATGTGTGAGGAAGTGGGAGTATAGGGTATAATATTTATAGTGGGGGAGGAGTGTCACTCTCGTAATATTTTGACATTAGAATTACATACATGATTTTCACATTGAAAATATCTCCAATAAAAGAAAAAATTATAAAAAAATTGATTATTGAATCAAAAAATGTCCATCCATTTGATTTTGTAAAATTTCAAATGTCATTTGTGCCTTTAATATTAATGTTTAAAAACGTTTCACTATTAAATGGTGGTAAAAATACATTAATATGTGTATTTTAAATCTAATATTGGGATTATTATAATATTATTCTTATAAAATTCGTCAAATTAATTAAAAAAAATTTATTTGATGTATAACATATATATTTAATTAAAACCATCAACATGCATTTTTTAATTTAAATTTTTATGATAAAATAGCATTGTAATAATAAAAATGGTTTTATATAAAAACATTCTGTTTATATTCAACTTGTTCCTATATTTATTTAAAATAATTTATAACCCATGATTTAATCATATATTATTATAAACAATATATTTCATTAATTTAGATAATAATATTTATAAAAACAATAATAATTTCTATTTTATATATTTTTGATTTAAATAACAATATTATCAAAATACATAGTTATTAGATTAAACTGAGTCTTACGTGTAATGCAATCAACTGAGGAATGTCACTCTTATGTGTAACATAAGCTAAATCAATGTGGTGTGTAATAAAATCCATATTATATATCATAAATATTTAATATAGTAAATATATTGTATAGTATTTGGTTATAATATTCCCTTTTACACTTTTTGCTGCATGCCATACAATTTTTTAATAATGTAAACTTATTTAGAAATTTTGGGGGGTTTCACACTCCTTGAAACATCATGAAATGACATATTGGAAAAACTACCTATTATATACATAGTTCATTATTACAACTATTCAAAATTTTATTCACACTCATTGTCACATCGTATACATTTCATGTAAATTAAATTCTAAACCAAATTTATTTTTTTCTGGAAGGGTACATGGGTGCTACATGGTTAGTACATGAGATTTAATAATTCATTTTAAAATAAAAATAATTGAAATATTTAATTTTTAATCATTGATGATGGTAATATCATGGTATTTTTGGATTATAAATTTATATAAAGAATAAATATAATAAAAATAGGATTAATTTATCATGAGTTTGACTGACCTATGAATGTGTTGTTTTATGATTTAGTTTAATTATTTATTTTTTAGATTTTTTGGGAAAATTTTATTATTAAATAATATATAAAAAAATTATTTAGGAGATCTTAATTGGATGGTTCAACACACCAGACGAGGTGAATCCAACCATTAAGATAGACATGATAATGGTTGGATTCCATAACTAAAGAAAGATATTAGCATATGTATTTATTCTGAAGAACCAAGGTTGATTTCATTTCTCTCATTAAACCATATGATAATAAAAACACGTGATCATGTAAACTATTTATTTATGTATCAAATATATAGTTATTTTTTTTGTATTGTATGTTTATTTGATGATTATATGTGATAAAGTTAATTAAATCAATAACAATAAGGAATGATGAGTAAAATAAATTGATTATGTTCAAATTATTTTATAATAAATCATTAGTTACTGTTATAAAACCCACATAATACAAAAAAAATATGTAAAGGATAAAATATAAAATAGTTTTTCATATGATTATAAAATAACTCAAAGAAAATATTATGTGAGTCATGACCTTCCATAACATAACATATAATGTAAAAATAGAAGACACTATTGGAATTTCCCTTGTAAAGACATTTTCATTTATCTTAGAGTTATAATGAATGTATTAGGAAGACATAACTAAGTTATCATAAAGATTAGTTTCCCCTGTAAGTCATGAAATAATTTGGTGACATGTGTTGATTATATATGAGTTTATGATTTTATTATTATGGGGTTTACTAAAAATATCAATGAACTATATATTAATGTATTATGATTGATAGCATACATAAATAAATTTAAATAAGTTAACCAAACCCGTATTCTAGTATTTTGAAGGGTAATTCAAATCCTTACCTCTATGATACAAACTCAATATTATATATAAATTACAATATAGTTATATTTTGGGATTTTATAAAATTGTTTCAGAAAATAATAATTATTTATTACGCAATGCACTATAATCATGGAAATAAAAAAAATTTATTTATTATAGAAAATGGAAAGTTTATCCATGGGAACACAATTATCATTCCTATACAAAGATAGTCATTGAAAAAAGGATAATTTCTATGATAAGTATAGTAATTTACACAATTGTCTACTAGTGGAAAAGTTTCACTATACTCAATTGTCCCTTATTCTTAATCATCGAACATAGAAAGAGATTGAGGTTAAAAATTATTCATATAGTAGTAACATATATGATGATTTTAATGTCCTTTTCATCATGTTGTCAAATTAGTCTAGGGAGATAAATACATGACATAAATACATGGGTGTATACAATATTTTATTATATTTGTTCTATTGATAATGAGAAAGAGTGTCTTAAGATAAAATATATTTTCATTACACTGAAAGAATGTTACATAGCTAGTTATATATACTGCATTTTGGTAAATTATGTTGACTAGTAACTGACTTAGGGTGTATATATGGATAATATATTTTTAAATAATCTATAATTTCTATACGCGTTGACCATATTATTCTTATTCATCAACAAATATTCATTGAATAGTATTAATAACCCACCTAGGATTCTTTTCTCCATGAATTTTCTAGTAGAAAACTATTGGTGGAATTATTATTCATCATCCCTTATGGTGAATGACTTTACATACATTGGTGAAAACTCATTGGGGAAATACAAATTCAGTAGATAATTTATAACATAAATCAAGGAAACAAAAATTACTTTTATGGTGATTGAAAACTCATAAAATATGAAATTAGACTATGTTATAGAAGAAAAACAATTCTAGTGAACCTTCAAATATTTTGAAACATTCATTTTAATCATGATCTAACTATTATGGTATTTTTTAAAATAAAACACCATTAAAATAATATCCTAAAATGATAAATATATCTTTGTATCAGATCATCATGAACTCCCCCATATTGATCTTCCATATAATAAAACCCCAAACCCCGATATCGTTATGATATTAAATCTATTCTTATTTCTTATATTTTTGTTTTCTACTTGGGTGATATTTCACAAATTATATCTTATTATTACATTATTTCATTTATAAGGATTTATTTTTCCTTAATTGACTAAACATATTGTATAAGTACGTTTGATGTGGTTCTTTCGACTCCACTTCAACTTTTATTATGTGAGGTGTTTCTGTTTATCTTCTCAGGGTCAAATTTTCTATTGCGATATGAAAATTTATAATAGATGTTTGTTTCAGCACATTAGTTGTTTGAGGATTATCCAAATTTGTATTCTAGAATCTATTCCACTTATATAGGCATACCATTCCATATATCTATAATTAGATATGAATTTACCATCTCATACTCTAGGGGGTGGTCTACAAAGATATGTCCACCCCATGACTCCTACCATTTATATCAATGTTGGGACTAGTTATAGGCTCAAGATATTACCACATGATTTTATCTACAACTCCTTCCACCAGATGAATCCTCTAATTCCATATATTAAATATCTTCTGAACAAAAACATAAAATAAATATTTATTCTTCATGGTTCTGGGAAATTTCATGAAATCATTACATTGTCTAGATTTCAAATTCTTGTTCAAAAAAATATACCTAAAGACATAATGAATAAATATTTTAGTGTAACTATTCTCAACAAATGATAAATCATTCCGAACATTTATAGTAAATTCATTTGATTCATCATCTTTTTCATATGTTCTCATTTTGTGACAATCCTCTTCACTCACTCCATAAAGTTTGTTAAAAAAACCTATACTCCTTTAATCATAGATATAATTCATTCTATAAATCTTTTTCCTTTTTTATAACATAATATCTATCTACTTTGGTGAAAAAACTCAACAAATTTATTCCAGAACAATACAAATCACTACCACAAAACCAGGCAAGGTAGGCGCCTGCCTTTATCAGCGCTAATGGAAAAGCACTGATAAAGGTGTACGCCTTTATGATCTCTAAAAAAATGCTGATATAGGATACATTTATCAGTGCTTTTTTTATTGCTGATAATATTTATTGTATACAATAAATAAAAAACACATGTTATAACTAAATATAAATAAACAATTAAATAATGATAAAATTAATAATAAATATATTTATTATATTTATTAGATTTATTAGTTTTATTAATTCATTAGATTTATTAGATTTATTAATTCATTATATTTAATATATATATTTATTATATTTGATTATATTTAATGTATTTTTTTTATTTATAAATATATATTACTTTTTAATATATTTGTATAATTAAAATTATTTAATATATGTGTGTTTTCCAATGAATTGGGGTCAATGAATATATCATTCGTATATATTTTGTGATCATATATATCCATGAATATAATGTTCATTTATAGATTATAATTACATATCACATTGATGTGTTATTGATTTATAATTCATTATGTTACCCATACAATATATATGTTCCAAAAGATGTACACTTATAATTAGAATTAAATTATATTTAAAAAAATATATATTTTACTATATTTTCAATGATATATATATACCTTTAAAATAATTTTATATGTATAAATAAAGATATATATATATAGAGTTATAATTATTAATAAATATATATATATATATATATATCATAAATATCATTTTAATTAAATATATAATAATATAAACAAATTATTAAATTTATAAAGTTATCGGTGTGTTTATTAGCCCTGATATAGTATGGATTTATGAGCTCTACACAAGTGCTGGTAATGTGGCTCTTTATGAGCGCTAAAATTAATATCACAGATAAAGACACCCTTTATCAGCTCTAAAAAAGCACTGATAATGTCCTGCCTTTATTAGTCCAAAAAAATCTCTCATAAAGGGGGTCTTTATCAGCACTTTTCATTTTAGTGCTGATAAAGACCCCTTTACCATTGTTTTTTACTAGCACTGATAAAGGTCCCAGAGGGATGAATAAGTGCCACTGGGTCCTTCTCCTCCTCCCAGCACCCTGTCCAGCTTTCACGGAAGCCCTACTCTGCACCTCTGTTGTTGCCTCTTCTATGTCGTGACCTCATTCTCCTCCTCCACTTTCACATCCGCTGCCTAATTATCCTCCTTCGGCTCCAAATTATCCTTCTCCTCCTATTATTTTCCACGACTCCTCCACCCCGCACCTTGTCCATCACAGAACCCCTTCCCTGCACCTCCACTGCTTCCTCCTCCCCGTAGGCACCACCTTCTCCCCCTCCTCTACCATGGCTGCCACCTTATTCTCCTCCTCTGATGCCTACTCCTCCTTCTCCCCCTCTTTTCGTAGCTCCTCCTCCACCACAGCTCCTCCTACTCCTCCTCTATTGCAGATCCTCCACATTTTCCTCCTCCACTATGGCCTCCTCATCGTCATCCTCTTCCACCACCACCACCACCACCTCCTCCTCCTCCCCTTAATCTGATGCCCTCGCTGCGTCTGCTTCCTCCACGCTGCCTCTGCGATGCCTCCGCGCTGCCTCCACTACCTCCGCTGTCGATGCCTCCTCCTCTTCCGCCACCGGGTCCTCCTCATTAAGGTGAGTAAAATTGAATTTTCATGAATTATTTATGTTTCCATTTATTTTAAATATTGATATTAATTTTGATTTGGCATAATTTTTATGTGTGATGCATGTGTGTGTGACACATGTATATGTGGTTGGTTACTTCTTTGATCTTGATTAGATCTCCCCACTAAAGCCTTGTTATAGAAAACTGAATAGAGAGTATTTTTGTGAATGTTTGTTACACTAGATTAGGATTTCACTCCGTCTAGTGTCCCATAGTATGGATCCTTTTCTGATTTTGGATACTACCCCATAATTAGGCTAGGTAGGGTTTAAACCATCTGTGTTGGTGAATTCATGTCATCAGGTGAGGCATTCCAACAGGATTAGACATATTTTTAGTATGTTCTATATTTTACACTATATTTTACAATATTTGACTTGGGTTCAAAAAAAAAGATCCTTAATAGGTTTTCTACCAATTCCTACCAACTACCCACTCTCTCTGGGATGGGTCATATACCAATTTAAATATCACATCATTTCTTATATCATAACAGTGCCAACAACCTCTCACATTGGGTGTGATTCACATATCATCTAATTTCACAACATATTAGCTTCTTCCCTCTTAATTACGGTGGGTCTCACCATCACATCACATAAAAAATAATTTTAGGAGGGAATATATATAGAAAACATCTCACAAAACTACTACAAACCAATACAATGTGATCCCCATTTCTATATCTCACATCATATTATCATACAACAAATGATCTGTGGAGGGAATCAAAATATCCTACCTCTATAAAAAGTTAAAATGAGCCATCAATAGGTGGATTCCATGGAAGTCACACACCAATTCCCTTTGACCATTTTCTTCTCACTCAAAGTAGGTTCTTACCAACACCTTATCACTTAAATAAAGTACATCCATCTTGTATCATTCCACAAAACATATAAATAGTAATCTAAGGAGGCTATATAGATAGAAAAACTCTCATAATAGATAAACCATATCATCAATAGGTGGGCCCGATGGATGATCATACATCAAATTCTTGAATGTAATATGATATCCCAATCACTTAGTCAGTCTGACCAGAAATTATAAAAGTCACCATCCATTTAGCCTTGCATAATAATATCCTCAAAACCATCTTGGTTATACATGACAATTATTCCCAACCTATCAAAATTCTAATTCCACCTATAAGGGATTCTACATGGTTCTACAAACCTAACCTAACATTACTCATTGATACCAACACACAATCATTTCTACATGGTAATGTCACAACCCACATGCTATACATGATCTAGGCCTAGATAGTCTATTTTATATCATCTTCTAATTTCCAAATTAAAACTCATTAAAACAAAATAATGACCATCCAACGAAACTCACACTAAGAGCCTTGAATACCCAATGGTAAGTCATCCAGACTATTTCCATGACCTTAACATAGGTACCAGATCATATCTCCCCATGGAGAACTCTTAATCCAATTAGATGGAGGAAATCCTATATGTCACATTTCACCAATCCCTATTAGGAATATCTTTGTCATCAAACTCACCATGACTCTTATATATCCTTAAGAGGGTGTTCCCTGTCATATGTGATATATAAAACTGTATTATCCATCATCTTTATGCATAATACTCTAATACCTACTCAAATTGCCTTAAAAAACCTAACTAGACAATACAAATCTCATACCAAAGTTGATCCTCACATAAACACAAATATAAACCTCACCTCCATGGAGACATAATCTTTGGATGATCACAAAATCACAAACATTCATTATAACCCTCACACTATCTCTTGTTGGATCAAAAACACCATGATTAATTACCTAGATTTCTCTGGATTTCTATCCCTTTCACTGGAACACATGTACTCATACATGAATGCACAATCATCCATAAATTGGAACATGGTCATGTATTATATTGTCCACCTATGTCAAAAAATGGAGTGACATCCTCCCCAAGATCAACTCATCCTCAACCAACACTATACATGCCTTATCTAATCATGTACCAATGATTGAGACCTAATTTCTAAGAGGAATTCCCAAATAATTAATTATAGAAACATATAATTAATTATTCACCTTAATAAAGTTAGGAATAATCTTTTAAAAAATCCCTAGGAAACACAACACCACATAAACCACACAAAACATGGTGTGTTCATCATACGAGAATATCCTCTGGACAATGCAAACAAAATATACATCATATGAATTGATTTGAAAATGATATTGTTAAATCATCACACAAATCCTAGTTAAAATAATACCAAATCATAGTGAAGTAAAGGATAGTTTAAAATGGAGGAAGTATGAGGGAAGAACTCACTAACACACTATAAAAACTCCTAAGAACCATCCCTTATTAGGTAGGATCAAAGAGAGTAAAAGAATGGATGAATCCCTAGAACCACCCAAGAGTTGCTATTAATGACCACACCCCCCACCATTTTTTATGTGTTTAATTTTTTCTCTAAATTATACTAATATTATTTCGATCCTAACCTATATAACCATCCTTTTGATTTCAAATAGGATGAATATAAACAAATAATTGATGAATGCCAATCGGTTGACAAAAGAGTATAAAGAAGGAATGAAAGAGTTTATCTAGTTTTCAAAAGATCATGCATAAGAACCTTATCAAATCCTCTTTCCATGTTTATGGTGTTTTTACTAAAAAACAATTTGTCCATAGGTGTTGGAAGAACCCTTGACATGTCACAGGAATATATCAGAGTTATACATGATGAAATAAACATGGGGAAAAATGAATGTTGGGAGTGGCTAGGATAACATTTCATTTTATGGATCATATGATATGATTACAAGTATCCACAATGAAGATAACCATATGGATGATGTGATTACATATGTTAATGATGATGAAGATCTTATTGTGAAAATGAAAAGTACCTTCAAAGATGATCTTCATGATTTCCCAAAATTGTTTGATAAGTTAAAAACTTGTCCAAAGATGTCATTGTATGCTGGTTGCACTAAATATACAACACCTTCAGTCGTATAGAAGCTGTATAATTTGAAAGCATACAATGGGGGAAGTGACAGAAGTTTTATGGAACTACATTCTCTCCTGAATGTCATGCTCTCGAAAGATAATGAGCTCCCGAGCTGGACATACGATGCCAAACAAATTCTATGATCGATGGGTATGATCTAAGAAAGAATACATCCATGCCCGACTAACTGTATAATATTTCCTATGGACCACAAATCACTTAAATAATTCCCAATGTGTGGTGATTCTTGATACAAGAAAAATGAATCTAGTCCTACTAAATTAGTATGATACTTTAAAATCATTACAAGGTTAAGCCACCTATATGGAAGTGAGGAGACTATACGACAATTTACATGGAATGCAGATAAAATAATTAAATATGGGATACTAAATCACTCGGATGTCTCTTTTATGTTGAAGTGAATTGATCATCAGTAACCATAAATTGGAAACGAGTAGAGAAACCTTCGTCTTGCATTATCTATAGATGGAGTAAATCCTTTTGGTTTTTAATGAAATAGTCACAGTACATGGCCAGTTATGTTATTAAATAGTAACTTACCACTGTGGTTAGGCATGAAAAAAAAATACATCACGTTAACTATGCATATATCAGGACCAAAACAACCGGGTAATGATATTGATGTTTATTTAGATCCACTGAACGATGATTTGAAATTACTGTTAGATTCATGTGTTACATTGTATGATGCATACAAATATGAAGATTTCACTCTGAGAGACATGTTGTACAGGATGATAAATGACTTCCCTACTTATAGAAATTTGTCAGGATATAGCATTAAAGTAACTCAAGGGTGTTTCATTTGCAAACAAGGTACACAATCAATTAGGTTGAAGCATTCATCAAAAACTGTGTTTCAAGGACATTTCATATTTATAACCTAATGTCATAAGTACCTATCTTGGGAAACATCCTTCGATGGAAGTTCAGAAGAATGTACAACACCGTCTCCACTAACAAGTGATCAACTTCTTAAGAAAGTTAAAAATATGGACACTAATTTTGGTATATCGACTTCGAAAAACCTTACAAAAAACAGTTGAAAAAATAGATTACATTTCTTAATTACCATACAATAATTGTTTGTATGTCTGACACTTTCTAGATGTTATTCTTATAGAAAAAAATGAATTTGATAATTTCATTGGCACGTTGCTAAAGACACCTGAAAAAAAGATCGAATTAATTCTAGGTTGGACATGGTTGAGATGAGAATACAAGAAGTGTTGGATCTAGTTAATGTTTATAAACAAACATTTCTTCCACCTGCTTCCTACACTCATTCCAGAGATGAGAGATTTCAGTTTTTCAACTTTTTGAATGACGTAAAGGTTCCAGAGGGGTATTCGTCAAATATCAAGAACCTCATGTCAATGAGATATTTGAAGATAAAAGGTTTGAAATAGCATGACTACCATGTTTTGATGTAGGATATCATTCTTTTTGCTTTACATTGATTTTTTCAAAAGAAATTCCACCATACATTAACAAAACTATGTTTCTTCTTCAAAGCTATATGCAGAAAATTTATAGACTCGGAAAAATTTCCAACTATGGAAAGAAAAAATTTCGTCATATTATGTGAATTAGAAATGTTCTTATGGCCTTCATTTTTTGATATAATGGTTCATTTGATGGTCCAATTGGTGAGAGAGATTCAAATATTTTGTCCAATACATTATAGATGGATGTACCCCTTTGAATGGTATATGATTATTTTGAATGTGTATGTAAAAAATCAAATGTGTCTATAGGGTTATATTTTAGAGTGATATATTGTTGAGGAAGCCGTCGAATTCTCTAACAAATACCTGTCTGGTGTGAAAATCATCAGCCTATCAAAATTGCATCACACAGGGTAGCTTGAGGATGAAGGAATTTTTGGATGACAGGTTGTCCCAATCAATATTACAGATCTGGAGCAGTCCCACCTTTTTTGTTTTGCATAACAATTTTGATGTTGACCCATATGTTGAAACCCACAAAGAAATTATTAGGCATTTGAATCAATATAGCGATGTAAAATGTATATTAGATACATAATATCTATAGTTTATTGGTTGGTTTTGTGTCCATATTTTTAAGAAGTCAGATAAAAATCTAGATTCAATTTTCAGACTGACTCCGATGGCTAGTAGGGGTTATGGTGTGTATGTATTATCTTACAATGATTATGTAGTTAATGGTTATACATTTTTTACTAATGAATTTGATGAATAAAGTACCCATAATAATAGTGTGGTTACACTTGTGGCTAAATTGATGCATGTATCCGGTTCTAAAGACATAAATCCGATTTTTGAAAATATGTCATATTTTGGCATCATCAAACAAATATGGGAGTTGGATTATATAGAATTCCATGTTCTTATTTTTCAATGAAAGTTGGTTGATAATAAGAGTTCTATTAAAATAGATGAATTGGGATTCGTGATAGTTGATTTCAGTATGGAAGTAGGAAAAGATGAACCGTTTATAATGGCATCAAAGACAGTGCAAGTATATTATGCTCCAAATTTCACAAACTGAAACTAGTCAATGGTTCTGTTATCGACCAAAAGAACTGAAGGGTCAGATGAAAATTCAATGGAGGATGACCCTTTCATTGGGACTTCACAGTCATTTCGCATTGCTCCCAATGTAGATGACGTTTTGTATGTTAGAGGGGACCATAATGAATGGATATGGATAGTCTATAGAGGAGTAAAATCCATTTAGCCTTAAAAAAGAGATTTTATTTATCAGGATATTTTTTATTGTAATATAGAATTTGTTACTTTATGTAATTTTCTGTTTGTTGATGCTTTTATGTGATATAAATTAAATATTAAACCCCATCTACAGATTATGACTTCTGCACCTGCTGATGAACCCAATCTCGAGACACTACATGTTTCTCATCTTGTTGCAGCTGGTCCCACTGCTGGGGTACAACATTTCTCTCAACCTATTGTAGTTGGTCCCACTACTGAGGTACAACAGGTTTCTCAACATGTTGTTGCAAGTCCCACTGCTGAGCTACAACAGGTTTCTGAACCTGTTATTGCTGGTCCCAATGTCAATGTTAGTGCTTCGGAGGAACATAATGTTGATGCAGAAATAGATGAAATGGTATGAAATGAAACCCCGACGACATATTAAAACATGCACGCCATAGATTGAAAATTTTAGCCAAAATTTTTAAGGAAAAAGAAAAAGGCATCAAATATGAGGTGGGATGGAATAAGTGAGGGCAGCATGTAAACCCCAACAAAGCAATGTTTAGTAGCTACATTTGAATCGTCAATCAGAAATGCATTTCGATTGATATAGATTAATGGAACCATGTTGTTAGAGGGCTGAATACATTAATATTGGAAGATATTATAGTAACATTACGATATCATTTATTTAATTTATTGAAATAAAATTAAATAAAATACTGAAATATTGACTAACTCTCCATCATCTCTTGTAGAGTGCATTTATAGAAGATGTCTCGCACAAAGAATATGTATTAAGACTTGCAGGAAGGGTTCATAGAGGATTTCACACCATTTTAATGAAATTTCATCTGAAATATGCTGAAGGGAAAATCCAGCCACACCCACCCCCTCTTAATGCACACTTGATATCCCAAGGAGCGTGGGATGCCTTATGTAACCATCATGCAGTGCATACTTTTCAGATACATTGTGTTTAGTAACATGTTGTCTAATGTTTCCTGTATTCATCACTTTGATTGATAGAATGTTTTTTATGAAATAGCATCTGAGTGCTGAAAATAAAGAACAGGTAGTAGAACTGGTGTACCCCTGCCGTAAAGCAAGGTTGGGGTACACATCAATTGAAAAACAATAGGTACACATTCTAAAAGTACTATAATACTTTTATGTGACATAAAACAACACGTTTACCATGTTTTTCTATTTATATGTAGATCGATGAATCAAAATCCCAAGCCACATCCATCCCACACCATGTTCTATGGAAGGAGGCTCGTGTTAATAATGAGGGGAAACCTGTAGATGAAAACACACAAAAATTTTGGGAAACATGTGTAAGTATGACATAAAATAAATTTGTTTTTTAAATCACTATTACATAACGATGATTAATTATTTTTGCAAATTTTCTATTTGATATAGTCACAGGAATCAAAAACACCTACATCAGATGTAGTCATACATTTAGCGGCTTTGAAACAGCCAGAACAGTATGGCCACGTCAGAGGTTCTTGTTTTGGGGTGACACCATTGACATTTTTTCAGAAACAAACAAGAGGAGGAACAAACTAAATATATGAAAATGATGAGAGATAGACAAGCTACCCTTTAAGAAAAATTCCAAAGTCTAGGAGAGTTTCTATAATCATTGATGGGGGAGAGGCGAAGAGAAGAAACAACTCATGAACAACCCGTCCCACCCCCCACCCGCTTTGAGGCGAGCCATTCCCCTTAATGACCGGACTTAACAGTGGTAATAAATGTTATAATTTTAGTTGTGAAATGTGAATCACATAGACACTGATACCTTTAATGTAATGATATTCTATAGGGAGAAAATGACTATGATTTATATCTATCAACTCTCACCCATCACCTTGCAGACTCACACGCTACACTCTAGACCACTTCCAACCAGTCATGTTAATGTGCTGATTAACGTAGCTCATGAGCCGAGTGCCGAGATACCCATGTAAAATGACGATGATGACATTCATATGTGGAAAAATCTGTTGGAACATTCGTTTCATTGCCATCGAATCATGTAAAAACACTATTTAATTGAAACTTCAAATTATTAATGAGATGTTATATTTGAAAATAAAAATATTCATAACCATGAGAGGAAATCATAATCAATCAATTATGAAAAAATAAGGTATTTATATAAGGTTGATAACCCATAATATAGTTATAAATATGACTGTTGGAATAGTAATTTTACTATTAGTGTAGTAATATAACTATAAAGATTATTAATTTCATATTTAGAATAACATCCAGTCCCATAGAAATGTAAAATAACATTTAGTGATCTTATAAAATGAAAATGTACAAATTTTATATCATTTTGCAGATGAATGAATGTTTTAAAAATTATCTAATAAGTGTTTCTATTTTTATAAAACATGAATTTTTGATAAAAAATATAAATGCTTAAATGTATACATATTTTCATAAAATTATTATATAACAAATTTTATATTGTATTATAATGATAATATAATTTTAATAGAAATCATGTAATTTTTGGACGGGTCCAGAAATTGATCATAAAATTAAAATTATTACATTTTAACATAAATATGTATTATTTTAGGAAAGTAAATTTTCCATATTCATAATAATATCATTAAAAAATGTATTTTTATTTTGGAATATAATCATAAAAAATATTTGTAGTGAATTTTTGGTATATTTTCTAAAGTAGAGTCTTTTTGTGAATAGTATAATATAACAAAACAATTTATATAACAATGCATGGTAAATAAATAATTTAGTGAGTCATCGATGATGTGAGGATAAATTATATTAAACCCACATTTAGTAATTATTTTTATATTTCCACAAGAATAAATAGAGTTGTATGTCTCAAAAATAATAACAAACTAATCAATATTATATTTGATACAACCCACAATTCCACTTCTCCTAAAAAAATAAAATGTTATATATTTATAAATATCTAAAAAATTCACATCCCATTCCTCCCCAATATATATTTTTGTTTTTGGTCTCAGTAAATACTATCCCAATGACCCTTAAGGCTCATCCTAAGAGTAGAAACTCAAAGAAAGATGCAAATTCCAAACCGAACCACTTTCATTTTTATTCTTATTCTTCCACCACCATATGATTTCAACTAACCATTTAATACTAAATTTTTAATATATATTTAAGGATTGTTTATTACTATATTGAAATATCAATTTTATAAACTCCCCTTAAATAATTCTCTAAATGAAAAATATTGTTTTTAATATTTTTATATAATCTCTCCATGAAAAATTAATTTCATTTTCCACTACCACCTTAATACCTGGTCAAAATTCACATATTATGATATTAAATGATATAAATAATTATATTATATTTTTTTTCAATTTATCTATTGGAAATAAATTCATAATATAATTTTAATCCATATATTTTCACTATAGTCAAAAAATCTACCATGTAAATTATTTGTATATAGATAATAAAAAAAATTTATGAATGAGGAATATTTTTAAGACCATTTTACATTTAAAACCATTTTATATTTTGGTAATGACATGAAAATAACATTATCGTGCTTATAAAGATATGGATCCATTTCCTAGATAACATCCAAAAATACATATAAGTGATACGACCTTTGAACCATCATATGAACGACCTTGGGATAGTAGAAAAAATTAAATCTGGATTAAATAACTCTAAAAAAATTAAAGCATGATACTAAATAAAATATGATCAATTGCGTTTCTCAATAATTAATCTAATAAAAATATTTCCATTATTTATGATCTTATATTAAATTTCAACGAAAATACGGACCTAAGTTATGGGATGTCCATAAACCACCCTCTATTCATTGGGTTATGGATTATATCTCTATACCTCATCTGTATACTTAGGTTTTTGGTTAAAAACTTCTATGTTATATATATATATATATATAAACCACATATAAATTATTATGTTATCTTTTTCTAGTTTTATGGGATATAAATGATTTTTACATTTTCTTCTAAAATTTTTATTTTATGTATACATGATTTAACGAAATATTCTATTTCGTTTTTAATTTTTATAACACCTAGTAAAATATTTTTTATTACATAAAATCCTTTTTGTAAATATTAGTTGTATTATAGATAACCCACAATGTTCACTTCCATTTTTATAAAAAATTTGATGTGTTTAATGTATTTAAATATTGTTAGCAATTTTATTAAAACCTCTCTCAAAATATCAATTAAAAAATTACATCACCATGTATTATAATGAAATTATATTAAAAAAACTCAATATTTGAGATCTCTAATTATTTATCAGAATATTAAGAATGAAAATATTTAATCATTCCCCCTATTTTAAATCTATATGATATACCTTTTCATTATGTTTTATGGGAACATTGTGTAACCCATTATCATCCATAGGTATTTATTATGCTTATGATTTATATATAATTTCCATATATCAAAAACATATAAATATACATGTTATGATAAGCTGTCCCTAAATAGAACTCAACATATTGGGTGAGGTTTATATCTCATGAGATGAAATGTATGGGATGACAGAGTAATCCTAAGCCATTGTCGGATGTGCTCCACCATATTATGATGTTTTATTTGCGATTTAAGACCTATTATTATGAAATGTTTTACATTGATACCACATTATTATGTTCAAATGATCTTATGAAAATATATTATTAATGTGAGTAATCTATTTGATTCTTGATGAGATTTTATTATATGATATCACATTATTTAATTTTATTAAGATAATATTATTTATTATAATTTTCCCCCTTAGTGTGAATTATATCTCACCCCTTTTGTATTTATTTCCCTATTTATATTGTGTAGTTTGAGAAGCTCAAAGTGAATTTGGATCTCAATATGGAGTTGAAAATAAAAATGGTGTATTTTATATACATGTTATTGTGTTATGAAACTAGTTACCAAAATACAAAAGGAATATAGAATACAGGGTTTTTCTATTAGGATTATTATGTAAAAAATCAGATAATATCATATTTGAGAGGATTGAGAGACTATAAATAGAGTTGGTGCACTAAAAACAATTGAATTTTGTACTTTTGATTACAAAAAATTAAATAACAAGAATAATAATTATCATGTTATAAAAATATTATTATTGATCCATGTATCATGAATGTGATAAATTACATATAGATACTATCACATAAAAATGTTATTTTAGTTCCCTACTTATTTTGATATTGGAGATGTTATTAAAATATCTGAAAACATATTTCATGTGTCCCAGATGAAATCTATCAGATGGGACACATATTATGTTTAGTTATCACTTTATAGTTTAACATAAGAAGACGATGTTTATTATCATGAATCTCTCACCCGGTAATCTCAATGAGAGGAGGTTACAAGGATATACTTGCCAATTGGAATTTTACATGTTTTATTTTTTCAGTATAACTATTTAGGGATGGTTGTATCTATATGTATACTTGTTATTATTTGTAATTTATATCATGAATCAAGTTATTTGATGTAGTGATGAGAACAGTGAAAAATGTCTCATTTTGGGGTAGGAAACATTTGGGGAGTTATAGGGAATATGAAATTAATTAAATATAACATGATAAATGTTTTCCCTCATTATTTGGAAACATGATATCTCAAAATATATTATTTAAATGGATGTGTCCTAGGAAATCCTTTGACTTCATAGTTCATTGATGAGTCAATTTCAGAAAGATAGATAAAGATTAGCAAATCATATTGGTTGATGACATAAGGTATGAAATTTTATTGGTAATATATCAATATATTGTGATTATATTACGTAGTAAGAATTGGTATTAGATTGTATTCATTTTAACATTATATTCCTTCTCTATAGGTTCATTATAATGATTCTTGATTAAATTCTTATACTTTAGGAATGAAGACTAGATTACACTAATAAAGTGGGCTTGAGGGCCAAACATTAAAGAATAATATAATTTCTATAAAATTACCTTAAAAGATAACATTAAGTATAAATATAATAATTTTATTTGGGTTTAATAATTATTTAGGTTATGTATATCCTATAAATGCAATAACAATAAGTACCCATGGTCAGAATATATTAGTTGGATATTATCTAAATTTCATTTTCATGTTATTGGATATAATATTTATTTATATCTTGTTCATTATTCAAAAATCAACAAAAATATAATTATTTCATCACTAGATAGTGACATGATTAAAATATATATATATTTAACTAGCTACATGAATTTTAAAATAAATATACATTATTCTAGGTTTTATAATTGTCATGGAGTATTGATTGAATGATTTATAATATTTATCTAAATGATATATTTTTTTTTATAAATATTAGCTAAAAATTATCACTTATCATTTAATATAATAATTATTATAATATTAATTTTCATGGGGTTTACATGGAATAGAAATACAGATAAATAGTTTTTGGAAATTAGGAACTACTTATCCCAATTATATAATTAATTTTATATTATATTTCTAGTAGTAGTTATGGGTTTTGAACAATGTATCCTCTCATGATAATTTTATCAAGGAAAATGGAGATTCTAATAGACACTTTATAGAATGAGAGAAGAAAAGATTCCACTACCTCTCAAGATTGATAGAATAATAGAACTATTTATTTCATTTATGTAATGCCCTGACCCCTATTACCGTTATTCGGTGCATTATTACATAACATTGGCATGATCAGAAGGGATCAAATCCCGAAGGACCGATAAGTTTAGTTGTTTTGGAAATATGAGATACATTCACAATTTTTACATTACAATATAAAATGAAAAACACCAACAACATAGTCTCCATAGGCAACACTCATATCCCTTAGACTATCCTAGAAGACCAGTTATATTACACTTCTTCACATCATGGTAAAAATAAAACATAGATAAGGATGAGCTTAGATGATCAGTATGGATAACAATATAGCGGAATCATTCCTAAATAAGAATAAACATTTAAAAAAATGTGTAAGACTAAATAAAAAGCTTTTTAAAAATGAACTTCATAATATTAAGTCATGGAAAAAAATCAAATAATTCCTTTTACTTATTCACATTGATAATCTACTAGTCTAATCATCACATGACATATCAATAGCCACTTTCATAATGATGGAATGCATAATGCCAGACATCAAAACCACGTAGTCAAGGACTTATTCCATGACCTAAAATGAGATTTTGTCAAGGCCTTGTTCAATGACACTAGTATGTCTCATGAGACCTATAGATTCATCATGGAGCTCTAGAAGGCTCCACCGATCACTTACTATGTCCAATGCATTCCTCCTAATAAAATGATTAAGGGTAACATAATAATTCATAGTAAAAATAGCATAAAAAATGTCAATACTTTATCAATAAACCATGAATGGTGTTAAAATAACACTACCATATTCAAGAATATCAAAAAACCATCAATAAAATATGGCTGTTTTGTATCATAATGAATCTACTTCAATCATGATTAAAATTCATCAAAGGATATTGAGAAATAAGAAATCAAAACCTCTTTTGGAGAAATATCTCTTTCTATATTGAAATCATTTAAACGTCATTTAATAATAAAAGAAAACATTTATTTTTGAAATTATTATTATAAGCATGTAAGGGATGATTCAAAGGTTATATAATGGTTGAGAATAACCACACCTATCTCATAAGTTAAAAAAATAGTCTTACATTAATTTTGAGGAAAACATCATAAAGTAACTTGTTTGGAAAACGACGAAAAGATTGCTTTCAAAAAATATTAGGTCAAATAAGGGTAAAAATTACATTAACCCACATTCTATTAAATAGAAATAAAGTTTTTAAAATAAATTTTTTTGAAACATGGATGTCGTTGATAAAGTGGTCCTAGTAGATAATTACATATAAAAAACCTTGGATAATGAAGAGATTGTGAAATTAACCCTCACATTCTACTTTTCCTGAGTAAATGGTTTGTTAAACTCATATATAAAAGATAAAACATTGTTATAAAAATATAGAAGAACTATATACATAAATATGATATCATATATGATCTTATAATATTTTTTTGTCAATAATATTTTAATAGTATCATTGTTTTGAGTCTACACTAATTCATTTTTCATTATATGCTTTGTTACCTAAGTAAACATTGTTATGTCTATGATGTATCTAATTCACATTAAATATGATATCATGTATTTTAAACATTATTTTTAATCATCAAATGAAAATTATACTTTATTGGATATGATGGGGAATGAATCTCATCGCATTCGTGGAGACCGTAATTCGTAAGTATGCATGAGCGAAAATATCATTCTTTTGATTTCAAAATAGTAAATAATTGGATGGTATAGCATATATAAAAAATCATTTTAATTATATATTTATTTTTTATAACATTTATACTCATTATTATATCAATCCAAATGACTTTAGTGTTTGAATAACAAACTACACCATGACGTGGTGACAGTAATCTATACGTACACATGTATGGTTACTTTTTCATTTATAAAATGGATAGAATAATGAATAGGGTTGTACCATTTTTTAAATAACATCACAGTATATAGAAGATATTGATGTTATTATTTTATAATGGAAACAACAAAGAAATAAGAGGTGGAAGTAGAAAATAACTTGAAAGAGGTGATGAAATATTTTCCACTTCCTCGGGTTCATCCTTTAGATTTGATCAAAAGGTATTTTTAGGATGGTTTCTGACTTAATAAAAGACTCTAGGATTAAGGGAGGAATTTTTACATGATATTTGTGCAGGTTTTGGCCGAGAAAAAATGGGTTTTATGGAGTAAATTTGAGTGAAGGGGATGTGCCATTTTATAAGAGGGGTAAGAGGAACCATTGAAAAAGAATTAAATATTATTTTATAATAAATTATTATTCAGTTTATAACGGATTTAAAATGGTATATTTTATGACTACGGTGGGTATGGGTTGATATCCCCTAAATCAATCGTTATTATATAGGTTTACGTCACCATATTAACCTTATTATTTATATTTAACACTTAGTTAAATAGGTTGACCTTTACCATGTCTCTTTATATTTTTAAATTACATTATTAATAAACCAACTATAAACTTCAAAGAGAACCTCAATTGTTTCATTGATGACACATATAATATTATTTATGCCTTTTGGCCGGAAATTAGATTTTTGAGAATAGAATTTCGATTAATAATATAATATTTTTTTAATAACTCTTTTATGACAATCTTGACACTATTTGGTATTTTGTTTTTGTTAAATTTATAACAACCTTATTAATTCAAATAAAATTCTCTCAATTAACCATACCATGTCATATTAGTCTAGAAAATTATTGGAATACATTAAAAGTCCTAAATTATATTTATTTGGATAATTATATTCTCAATTATTTTAATAATTCATTAATATCGTAATTACTGTATCAACATTGTGTCATAAATAAATTTTATTATATAAAATCAAAAAATTACAAATAAAATACCATTATGTGGGAAATATATATATTTTTAATTAATATTTATATACGAATTAATATTATGTATATCCATATATTAAAATTTTTTAGTTATTAAACATTGATTTAAACTCTTTTAACTCATTTTTAAATATTATATTATTAAATATCCTAATCAAATCTAAGTGGACCTAAATGATCATATTTTATTCCTAGGTTTCCTTTGGTCGAATAAAACATATCCAGTTGAATTAGGAAATGTGGTAGGGTAATAATAATATCATTTTTTCCGTTACTTACACTATTTACTTTTAACTGTGGTAAATAAAAGTCAAAAGTTACTATTCAATAAAAAAATTATCTTATTGAAAAAAATTTACTTACTGATATCAACTGTGTTTCTCGGATTATCAAAATTCAACTTACAGAAGCGGTAAAATTAAGTTTTATTCAAATTTGAAAATTCTTATAGAAGGTGGGTAAAAGACGTTAAAAAAAACAATAAAATTTTATATATCTAAACTTATTATAAAATTAATCCAATTAATTACATTGAGCATATATATTTATTATTTATCTATTTTTACCTAAAAGAAATATTACTAGAATAATTAAATATTTAAATAAAATGTTTGTTTCAAACGATAACGAATTGTTTTTAACTATACATCAGAAATTAGATGTTTTTTGAAAAAAAAATCAACCTATGATAATTTAGATATTCTAAATCAAAAAATAAATTCCACATTGAATGTTAAAATTTATAGTCTTTAAAAATGTGGGAATTACGATTCCTAGTGGCTTATTTGAATGGTCTTGTTGTGTTAGAATCTCTAAGTTCAATATAATGAAAGCCATTCTATTATTCAAAGGGAAACGTACCCTGGAAGATTGGGGTGTTCCATTCTCTCCTCCATCAAATAATTTCTTCCTCGAAATTTCAAAAATATTACTGCATAAAATGAATTTGGTGGTTATTCATCATATGTTCCTTGGGTTCCCACGTTTCCTCATACATCTTATGGTTTCTCTATAGATCTTTTACCAGATGAGTCATCTGGTTTTTAAACAATTTTTCTCTTGTATCAACAATCATGACTGACTATTCACATTACGAATGATCGGGTTCGAGTTCTAATTCCTCATAGGTCAGTACATGTGTTGGTTCAGGCATGTATTCTCTCAATAATTATACATGTAACACATCGTGAAATTTGGAGAGACATGGCGGCATTGAAAAATGGTAGCGAAAACCCCAATTAGTTATAGACTTTCCAAAGGTCCAATGTACCTGGGACTCAATTTACCTTTCTTACCGAAATGTATAATTCTCTACCTTGGAGATACCTTCAAGAAAACATTATCTCCTATATGAAATTCAAAATACTTCCATTGGTTATTAATAGAGATCTTGTACCTACATTTAGCATCCTTGATATGGGTTTGGATTATCTTCACATTTTCCATCGTTTCCTTAACAAGTTCTGGGCCAACATTTTTTTCATTCACCAACATTATCCCAACAGTTTGGGGTGCGAAAACTCTCTCCATAAAACTCTTCATATGGTGCCATCTGAATACTTTAATGGAAGATATTGTTATAGTAAACTTATACCAGAGGTAAATATCTATCCTACATACCTTCAAAGTCAAGTGAGATTGATCTCAACATGTATTCTATGGTTTCAAAAGTCTGTTTTGATTGTCCTTCAATTTGAGGGTGGTAGGAAGTGCACAAATGAAGTTCAATATCCAAGTATTTTTTAAGGATTTTACAGAATCCTGATGTAAAATGGGGATCACGAAAATAAATCGATTGTGGTACTCCATGAAGTCTTAAAACTTCATTAATATACAGTCCTACTAATCATTCAAGTGGTAAATCTTCTCTTATTTCAAGAAAATGTTTTGACTTGGTAAGACGATCAACAATTTCCCATATTGCATCATTCCGTGTGGGAGTCTTTGGATGTCCCATGACAATGTACATCATAATATTATCCCATTTCCACTATGGTATGGGAAGAGGCTTCATGACTATACTAGGCCATTTCTTTCCATATTTTACTTGTTCAAAAACCATACATATTAACACAAAATTAGTAATCTACCTCTTCATGTTGTCACACAAAAAATGTTCTATCAAATCTCTATTCATCTTGGTGCTCCCAGGGTGTATAGAGAAATTAGAGCTACGAGCATCATCCAAAAGTCCCTTTTTTATCTGGTATGTTATGAACACAAATTCTCTTCCAAAATTTCAAAATTTCATCTTCATAAATGAATTCGATCAATCTCCCAACGTTCATAGATTTAATCTTATTTTGAAATTATTCATCGTCAGTATGAGAAAATTTTATTATTTCTAGAAAATATGGTATGGAAACCCTTTGAAAAATTATCGATGTTTCACCTTCAATGATTATTCTCATATCCATTGTCACTAGATCCTTGACAATAGGAACCCTTTCAACTCTCATCTTGTTCATAACACCATGATCATTTCTGCTCAAATTATCCTACACCTTATTTTCCTTCCACAGGTGGTAGTGTATTGTGAAATAATAATCCATGATTAGTTAATGCCATCTTTATTGCCTCTTGTTGAGTTCCTTCTGGGAAAAAATATACTTCAAACTCTTCCAGTAAGAATAAATCCCAAAATTTTCACCAGAGTGATAGTGTCTCAACATATTCAATGAAATGATTACAGCTGCTAACTCAAGATCCTGAGTAGGATAGTTTTTTTCATTAATTTTTAGCTGTCATGAGTCATAGGGAATAACTCTATCATTCTGCAGAAGGTCACAACCATTTCCTTTCATTGAATCATCACTATAAACAAGAAACCCATCATTACCCAATGACAGAGACAAGATAGGATAATTGACTAATATTCTCTTCAGTTCTTCAAAACACTGTTCACAGTCTTTTGTCCAAAAAAATTTAACCCTTTAATGTGTATGCGTGGTTAATGGGTTGGCCCATCAGGCAAAATTCTGGATGAAAAGCTGATAATATCCTACCTAAACAGTATAAATATGTACCTTAGTTATACTTGTAGGTGTTGTCTATAAATGGATTTCTCTTATCTTAGAAGGATGAACGAAAATTCCATCCATAGAGGCACTATGTCCTATAAATGAAATATCCTAAAACTAGAATTCACACCTTCTTAAACATTCCATATAATTTGTTTCTTCATTGTGTTTTCAGAATGGTGAGCATGTGATTTTCATGATCTTCATTGATTTTTGAGTATAAAAGGATATCATGAATAAATACCACTAAAATTCATCAAGAAATTCGTAGAAAACTAAATTCAGTAGATCAATGAAAAAACAGGGTATATTAATCATCCCAAAAGGCATTACTGTAAATTTATAATGCCCATACTTGGTTCAAAATGTTGTTTTTTTGAATTTCTTCCTTCTTCACCCACAACTGATTATATCTAGATCAGAGGTCAATCATTGAAAATTATTGAGCTCCAAGAAGTTGGTCGAATAAATCATCAATGTGTGGTGGGTGAAACATGTTCATTATTATTATAGTATTGATCACCCTGTATTCAATTCATAACCTCATTGACCCATATTTATTCTTAACAAAAAGTACAGGGGCTCCCCATGGAGAAAAACTAGGATGAATAAATCCATTATTACTCAATTCCTGTAGTTTTTTCTTTAAATATACTAATTCCATAGTGTAAATTCTATAAGGTGTCTTCAATATGGGCCTAGAACCAAGAATTATGTCAGTGTAAAAATCAATTTCTTGTTCTGGAGGATGTCCAGGTAAATCCTATAGACACACATACACATATTCTTGTAAAATTGGTACATCCAATATTAGAATATTCATTTCCTCAGACATAGTTATTTCATTTTCTTCCTCCCCAATAATTTAATTTAGTTTTTTACTGTGGGTGGATCTAGATAAGAATTAGATGGTGATGTTTCTTCTCTAAAGATAAGGTACTGCTTGTCATCATAAAAAATTGTAACCTCCTTATTCTTTCAATAAATTTTCACATCATGGTCCTAAATCTAATCCATACCAAGGATTATATAAAACTTAATCATGGGTATGACGATGAGATCAGTAGATAAATAACGTTTATATACCTTAATGGGAACTGATTCACAAAACATTGATGCAATAACACTCACCATATGAGTTTTGACAGACAACTCCCTTGTTATGTCAAATTGGATGTATATAATGTTCTTAGAAAACTGGGACGATTTTATACAATGTGATGATCAATAATTAAGTAAATCATTTTCTAAACTTGAGGAAACCATTAAATTATCTGCCACCATGACTTTCGGAGCTTCCACCTCAGCAGTAGTGATATCATAATCTAGGCGTTGATCCCTTTACCTTTTCTGAGGTATGTTTCCTTGGAACATAGGACATTCATTTTCATAATTCCCCCTTTCTCTACAATTGTAGCATGAAACATTGAAAACCTCTTTTTTCCCATTACAATCATGAGCTTAGTGGACATTTTCATCGCACATGTAACAGACTCCCATTCCCTTCAGGAAAGTACTTGGGTGTTTCATCCCACATTTACTACAGGATTTATATTTTAAATTTCCCTAATTACACATATTTCAATTTCCAGAGTGTTCATTAGATCTCTTCTTCACTTTCTTTTCTTTAAATATGTAAGACATAGAGAATTCATTTTCTATCTTGATCGTATAGAAGACAATTTGTTCGTATGACTAAAAGGATTGGGAAACTAATGATCAACAGAGAAATTGATTTAAACCATCAAAGAAATGATCAATATTATTCCATGGGTTACTTAAATAATTTGAATTATGCCATTCGTGCCTTGTAATTTTGTCCTCATATATTGAGACATTCTCATCCTCTTTTTTCCTCAGACATAGAAATTGTCTTTCCAAATCTGCTCGAAGGCCATGAGGAAAGTATTTTTCTAATAAAATATCATTAAACTCCATCAATTCCATATTTGATAGTTTATAATCTTCCTTTGTGTTTTTAATTAATAACCTCCAATGATCTACATCTCCCATGAGGCGATAAACTACCATGCCAACTTTTTCCATTTCACTACTCACCTATGCAAGAAGTTTTTTCTCTATGGAATGTATCCATTGCTCAGCTACAAATGGATTCATAGTCCTACTGAATATTGGTGATTTTTTCCTCATGATGTCGTCTAACATTGATCCCCTGCGTTGTAGATAAGGGTGATCCATATGGGTAAGGTTACTATTCATTACCTGAGGGAGTTGTCCCAGTATGGTGATAAGCTGAACAGCACCATCTGTGTCATGAGCTCCACTATTATTATCTTGAGTAGGAGGAAAATCCCTAAATGGATTACATGCGCTGATATGGTTTCCATTCCTTACACTAGGTACCATTTCTAAACAATTTCATACACTATATTAGTTTATAAATTGAAATACATAATTCTAATCATGTATAAGACTTATAATAAATTGAACAGTTTATGGATATAATCCATAATAATAAAAATGTATTCTTTGAGGATGAATATAATCATAAACCCTTCATAATGGTTTGTAAATAAAATTAGAATTATCCTAAGAATATCCCATGGGAGTTATGTAACCAACAGTGCCGCAAGGCCCGTTTTCATGCACCATCTCCTGTTTGAGTCAAGCTCAAAGCAGTGTTTTCTATTTTTACCCTAAGGTACCTCTATGCCGGAGGTGACTCAACCTACACGTATCTAGACTGATATGTATTTCTTGGAAAACTCACCAAATTTATAAATTACCAAAATTCTATAGTGTTATTCAATACTAATCAGCAAATTATATCTTAGGGTAATGTTCTCTAATCAGATTTTATCTAAATCTAGATTTCAAATATTTGTAATAAACTTCCTCTAATACCAACTATAATGCGCTGACCCCATTTTCCCAGATTCATTTCATTATTACATTTCATTGGCATGATCACAAGGTATTAAATCCTGATATAACGATCAGTTTATTATCATTTGGAAATACTAGACACATTAATTAGTTTTACATTACATTATAAAATGAAAAACTACGATAAGATAATCTCCATAGGACATGCTCATATCCCTAAGACTATCCTCGTAGGTCTATCATGATATACATTTTTTCATCATGGAAAAAATAATACATAGAAAGGGGTGAGCTCAGATAATCAGTAAGGAGAAAAATATAGTGGAAACATTTATTAATAAGAATAAACATTTAAGGAAATTTCTAGGACTAAAACATAAGAATGTTAAACATGAACTTCGACATAATATGGAAAAGATAAAATCAAATAATTCCATTTACTTATTAACATGGATATTCTACAATTCGAATTATCAAATGAAATATCAATACCCACGTTCTTTATGATGGAATGCTTAATTATATAATTCATAACCAATTAGTAAAGGAATTGTTCCATTAATACAAATAAGATGTCTTCAAAGCCTTGTGCCAAGTCACAAGTTTGTCTCATGAGACCTATCGATGCATTGGGGAGCTATAGTGGACTCCACCCACCACTTACTATGTCCAATTCATTCCTCATTTTAAACTTCTTAAACATAACATAATCATTCGTATTATAATTTGCATATGAAATGTCAAAACTTTATCCATAAACAATGAATGGTGTAAAATAACACATACATAGTCAAACATATCACAAAACCATAAATACAAAAGGATGTTTCTTATCATAATGAATCAACATCGAACAAGATTGAAATCCATCGATGGATATAGACATAGATGAAATCAAAACATTTTTTTAGACAAATATCTCTTTCTATTTATAAATCATTAAATAGTTATGTAATTATAAAAGAATAAATTTATTTTTGAAAATATTATTATAATATTTTAATGGAATCATAAAAGGTGTTATAACGGTGGAGAATAACCACACTTATATTATATGTTAGAAAAAAATTATTTCCATAATTTTGTCGAAATGTTCATAAAATAAATTATTTCGAAAACGACAGTATGATTTCATTCAAAAAATGTAAGTTAATATAAGGGTATAAATTAAATTAACCAATAGTATAGTGAATAGAGAATTTTTTTTAAAATACATTTTTTAGAAACATGGATGTGGATGTTAAAGAGGTCCTAGTAGATAATTACGTACAAACAACTTCTGATAATGAAGAGATTGTGAAATTTACCCTTAACATCAAATTTTACTTTGTTGATGGTATGTTAACCTCTAGTATAATAGTTTAAATATTTTTATTAAATTATACAAGAACTATATACATAAATATAATAATATATACAATCTTATAATATTTCATTGTTAATATGTTTTTTGCAGTATCATCGTTTCGAGTGTTAACTGATTCTTTTTCCATTATAAGCATTATTAAGTAAGTAATGTTTGTTATGGATAGGATATAACTTATTATTATTTAGAATGATATTATGTCTTCAAAAATTATTTTTATTTATCAAATGAAAATTATTCTTGAATGGATGCAATGTGGAATGAATCGCATCACGTTCGTGGAGACTGTAATTCGTACGTACACACGAGCGACAATATCATTATTTTGATATTAAAATCATTTATAATTAGATGGTATATCATATATAATGAATCATTATCATGTTATATTTTTTATTTACATCATTTATACTCATTATAAGACCCATCCAAATGATGAAGTGATTGAATAACAAACTACACCACAACATGGAGATGGTAATCTGTACATACGCATGTATGGTGACATTGTCATTTATTGGATGTATAGAATAATGAATATGGTTTTACAATGATCATAACAATACGAAATTATATATAAGATACTTTAGTTATTATTTTATAATGGGAACACCAAATAAAGAGTAAGTGGAAGAAGAAAATAACTTGAAAGAAATGATGAAATATTTACCTCTTCTTCAGGTTCTTCCTTTTGATTTGTTCAAAAGGGCGCCATAAGTTGTATTTCTGACTAAATTAAGGCCTTAATGATGAAGGTATGACATTTTAGAGGATATTTGAATGGGGTTGGCTGAGCCAAATGTCTTTGATGTTGTGAATTTGAGAGAAGGGGAAGTGCCCCTTTATAAGAGGGGTGAAGGGAACCTTTGGAAATGATTGAAATATTATTTTATTAAAAATTATTATTACATTTATAATGGCTCCCAAATAATTTATTTCAAGGATAATATAGGTATGGGTCTAAATACTCTCTACCAATAGGTTTTAGATAGTTTTATGTCAACACATCAACCTTAACATTTAGATTTAACTCCTAGTTAAATAGTCTGACAATTACCATGTATCTTTGTATATTTATTTTATTTGGTTAATAAATTATCTATAAAATTCAAAGGGAACCTAATGTGGTTTATTAATGAAATATATAATATAATTTATTCCCTTTGTTTGAAAAATATATTTTTCAGGAATAGAATATAAATAAATAATATAATATGTGTTTCAAAAAGCCTTTTATGTAAATGTTGACACTATTTGGTATTTTGTTTTTGTTAAATTCATAACAACATTATTACACTGACAAAATGTCGTTTAAGTCCCTGTAAAAAATTTTATTAACCTATAAAATTATTTTTATTCATTAAAAGTATCAAATTGAATTTATTTTAATATTTTTAATATCAATTATTTTAATCAATCAATAATATGGTAATTATAGCATCATTATTGTGTCATAAATATATTTAATTATTTAATGTCAAAAATTTATAAACAAAATACCTTTATGTAAAAAATATTTTTATACTTATAATGAATATTTATAGTCTAATTTATCATATGTATAACTCTCTTTTAAAAATGGTTTAGTTATTTTACATTGATTTAATCTCTTATAAATCTTCTTTAAATAAAATAATAAGTAATGTACAAATATAATCCAAGTGGACCTAAAGGGTCATATTTTATTCCTAATTCCATTTTGGTCAAATAAGACATATCCAATAGAATTATGACATGGTTTAGGGTAATAATAAAATCATTTTTATCTTTAATTACCCAATTAACTTTTAACTTTGGTAAATAAAAGTCAAAACATACTATTCAACAAAAAAATTATTTTTATCTTATTAATCCTAATTTTACTTACGGATATCCACCGTATGTCTTTGATTATTTAAAATCAAATCATAAAAGTGTTAGAATTATAATTTATTCAAATTTGTAAATGCTCATTTGAGGTGGTTAAAAGATGGTAAAAAAGATCAATAAAATTTTATATATCTAAAATTATTATAAAATAATTCAATAAATTTCATTGAAAATATATAGGTATTATGTATCTATTTTTACCTAATATAAATCTAAATAATATAACTATTTCTTAAAATAAAATGACAGTTTTAACAGACAACGCAGTGTTTTTCACTATTCATCATAAATTGAATGTTTTCTGAAAAATTACAAAAATTCACCATAAGCTAATTTTGATATTCAGAATCCAAAAATAATGTCTTTTTTTAAAGATAAATTTATAAACATTGAAATATTGGGTATTACTATTCATAATATCTAGTTTATCTTTTTGTGGTGTGTTAAAATCTCAATGTTGCGTAAAATACAAGCTATTGCATTATTCAAAGGGAAACGTACTGTGGAGGCTTGGGGTGTTACAATGTACGATAGGATTATTATTTCCATTTTTATTAAAGATAAATTGATATTAGTTTTTTAATTATAGAACACTTAATAAAAGTAATAATTTTTTTATAATCAAGGAGCATGTGTGATTACCGTTAGAGGAATTATTGTTTAGTTTCTTTTTTGCCATAAAATAACAAAAGGATAAGCAATTATATTTATCACAGAATATAATATATTTCATTCCTATATAAATATTTCAATAAATTAATTATAAAATAAATGTGAAAATATTATATTTTTAAATAATTTAGGGTTTTTTAAGAAGTTTTTTTGGTATTTTTATATGAAACATCTGAAAAGAATTTTTTGGAATGGTACACGAAACTTTTTTTTGACCAAGAAAATTAAAAAATCGATTAAAAACTCATAGAAATAAATTATTATTCATATCATATAATATTCTTGTATAGATGAGTGGATAACTCTTTTTCGAAATACATATTATGGATTTAGACAACTCAATTCCTTTGGTATCATATTGGTAAGGGTTTTTTTATTAATGTGTGCAACAATGATAATTTTAAGAATAAATAACCTAATTGTTTGGTTAACCTTTTCACTATCTTGATTTAGATAACATAATTAATGGTCTTCTAGTAGTTTGGGATTCTTATACCGAATAATCTATTTCTAAATATATGTCTCTAAGTAATAAATCACAAACATTGTATTTATGGTATTTTCATTCAATGTTTCACAACATTATTACAAATCACATGGATATAAAATTAAAAATACATCTATCACATGAAACAATGATTTCTCATTTTTTATTCCATTATTTTTGAACACTTCTAATAACATTGTTTTAGGAGATATATTCCACAAATGAAATTAGTATATTCAAACCATTTTAATGTGTAACTCATTATTCAACCCATAGTTTCTGCTACTCACCGCAAAAATGAATCCTAACATATTATTAGTAATATAAATGCATCATATATATATGAAACATTATAATTTCATGTAAATATGATAATTAAATTAATTTTCTAATCCCTATAAGAGTATGCATGGTTCCGTGTATAACCCACCCTCAACATTCTTGAACAAGGAAGATGACTCTTGTGTAGTGGGGTGTTAGACCCAATGTACCTCCATCAATGAATAATTTACTAATGGGATTATATAATTAATATAAAAAATTAATACATAAAATTTATAAACTATATTCAACTACAAAATTCAATATATTTACATTAATTTAAAACAGTTTCTCATGTTGAAGAAATAAAAATGTTGTTTTATTAATACAAGCATGTAATGCATGGAATTAGAATTTATAAGAATAAATTTATCAATGAAATTAATGAATCCATAATATTTATATTTCCTAACCTATTTTTAATCATGAATATTAAAGAGGAATAATATATCAGATACACATTTTATTTCTTTTCTAAATAGGATCTATCAATATAAATATTTAAAACATTATGTAGTAATGAAAATAAACTCTTTATATATGTAATTATTACACTTTATAAAAAATATTAAACAATAATCATTTTAATCCCAAATATGATTTATCAATTTTTTTGGATTATATTTTATTTTATGATACATTATATAAATATTCAATCATGATACACAATATGATTTGATGAGAACTCACTTACATGATTTATTCAACATATGAAAAATATTATGTATTGGGTTTCCCACACAATAGAGAGTTATTAAAATCCATATGTATCGAGTAATCATTTTGTGAAAAAATAGAAAAAATATCTAAAGAGTATAATATATGTAACAATATCAATACTAAAAATGTAAAACTGGTTTTTTTGGTTGAAGCATAAGTCTATCAAGTCACATCATAAAAAATATGCAGAAATAGATGACTCTCAAAAAATAGTAACATCGTTCATGTTGCAATTGCTAAGATCCAACTTATTATTTGGTAGGATCAGAATGCTATTATTCATAGTAATTAATCATTCAATCAAAATGTAGGTCAGATGAGTATCCTCGTTTCCACACCATATGTTGTCTCGATTCAAAAGAGTTGTTGCAAAAACAACGGCATGGCTTTGTGATCCTGAGGCATCTCTGGATTAAATGCAATATCATTTAGAAGCATCATACACTAGAGGTGTTATAGAGATCCCCCCTACAAACATGGATCAAGATCAATATCGATGGAACCTCCAAGGGAAATCTAGGACCTGCACGGAGTGGTGTTGTCTTTAGAAATCACCCACCTAGATCCTCAGATGCATCATCGGTAAACGGGGAATTTATACCTCCCTAAAAGCTGAGATTTTTTCGTTGATTCATGCCATTATCTTTGCCCAATCCATTTGTTAGAGTAACCTTGGGATCAAAAGTGACTCGATGACTGTCTTCCAAGCAATTTGGAATAGAATAATCGACCCTTCATGGTTTATTACTAACCACAGGATGGAATGCTCTTGTTCTCATAGAGATCTTAACTGTATCATCAAACATGTTTATCGAGAAGAAAACATGGTTTCTGATTGTATGGCCCACATGGGATTCAAAAAATTAATTACTTGGATCAAAGACCATTTCATTTCTCTTATTTCCTTTCATGATAATGATTGTAATATGATCTCATCTTTTAGACCCTTCTAGTCTTACATATTTTTAAATAATATTTATGATTTGGTCGTATTTGACCAACAAATAACCTTTAAAAAAATATATATGGTAAATCTATTCTATATGAGTTAGCTATAATTAATGATATACAATACACCATATATATAGATTGATGATAAATTTTTAAAAAACCATGTTTTTATTATTTTCCTTCAATATCACATATCAGATCATCAAATTTATTAGAAAACCATTATCGTTTAATATATCATACCATACTATATACTCCCTTATCTCTCTGTGAATGGGAAAAATTAAATTACAATGTCATATCTCATAAAACCAAGAAATCAAATGGTTGAAATTTAGTCACAACATATCATAGGCTATGATATGGTCTCAAGTAGATTTTGATAAATTAATTTTACATAAAATCACATAAAAATAGTTTTGTGAATATTGTTATGATAAAACTAATTACATTTTGAAGGATCATCATATGATAAACATATCAGAATAATCACTTAAAAGTCTGTGATCTATTATTGAAAACCCAATATGGAGAATATAATAACATAAATATTATCTTCTATACATAAAAATTATTGATCATCAACATTTTTTATTTCATGGAGTATTCATTGTTGAGATATCCTAGAAATATCCATTGAAATCCCACCTCCAAATGTATTACACCAACCTCCAGAATCATTATTTGTAATGAGACGACCCTTAAACTAAAAATTGGAGCTCAAACATTCTCAACGTTTATAATGGATAAATAGGCCAAATACATCATCAATTATGGATATAAAGGATCTATGAAATCTATCATTGGGATCAAATCACTTTATATTGGCCTTATCAATAAATAAATAAAATCGATGATTAGCAACCAAAACTTCATAGATGATATACAATAAAATAATTTATGTATATTAAGATACAATTTATTGAATGATTCTAACAGTTTTGGGTATACAAAAATAAATCAACATAATGATCCATAACTAGAAGAAACCATTAATACAATGTATAAAAATATATTAAAATGATAGAAATCCTTATCATAGTCTATAATTGGGGAATCAAATTCCTTATAATATATCATGATATAATATTTTTTGGTCTTTATCATATTTATCTTATAGAATTATTGAGTACATATGTTGGGTTTTTATGTCAATAAATATGAATTAAATATATTAAATTGTTTTTGGGGATGAGAAGTTTTGATTATTATAATATTTTGGTAAATACACATCAAAACAAGATTGTGATTATTGTTTCACTGATTTTAAATAAAAGTAATTTGTTAAAGGATTAAATAATGTTATTAACTAAATTTATTTAATCTATTTGAGTTAAATGATATGGATTTTTGAGATGGGATGGAGTCAGTGATTCATATACATGAAGTAATATTGTCAAAATATTCATTCAATTCAAATGGTTGATCATCATAATCTACATATTGGAATGAATCACAAATCAAAACTCACATAAAATAATCTAAATAAATGAATCCACGTACTAGAATGGTATACATAAATAATTATTTTGAAGGAATCATATATAACATGTGAATTTATTCAGGGATTAAAATATCATGACTTATCAAATGGATCCTGATTCTATATATATATATATATAATAAAATAATTAAATTGTAGCTAATGTTTTGAGACTGAAAATGTTCTAGATCAAATTAATGTTGATATGTTAGAAATAAAACATGATGTGGTGAAATTTTATTGTAAATTTTGGTTTTTCTATTGTACCAAATCAATCAAGAAGAGTAATAGTACAAATCACAAATACCATTACCTAATGATTTTGGATTCTCCAATCTGTGATGTCTTTTTTTTTAAAATAAAAAATCCCATAATGTAAGCCATATTCTAATCGTATGAGTTATTTATAAGTATTATATATAGTCCTTGGTGTTTTATGTTAGATTATAGGAATTGATCATAATAATTTTGAATATTATCTTAATACTTCTATTTAATCTTTCAAGACATCGATATTTGTAAGATGTCAATAGAGTATAATAAAATACAATTAAGAGAGTCAAAAAAAGAATAAGGTTTATGTTGTTGAGAACCATGATTTCATGAATGTGGATATTTTTAATGAGAATAAAAAACATTATTACCATGTTCATTAATAGAAGGAAATAAATAAACTATGTTAGGGAATTAAATCGAATATTTATATAGGACTTAAATGTATTTTAATGGGGAAATAAATCAGTTATAAAATTTATTAGTTTAAATGAGGATATTTCACCTAAATTTTATGAATATTGTAATCAAACTATTCATTAATGATATAAAATACAATTTTAGGTTATGAAGAAGGTTTTTTATATTTTAGATTAATTGGAGACCGACATGTTATTATTGAGGGTAGAGAATGTTTTAAAGCCAATATTCCTTAAATAAGAATTTAATTTTTTTTGTTCAGATGACTATTTGTGATGAGAAAGAATGATTTAGATTAGTAAATCTATAAAGGGTATCTCAATACCCTAAAATGAGCTATATTGTTTATGTGAGTAAATATATATACGGGTTGATCCATTATCATATGGTTTAGGACAATGATCCAACATTAAGAAGATCCCAAAAAGAAATCCACGGTTTTTCTTTGTTGGATCTTTTGTCGAAGATATTTTGTATCATCTAGTGGGTTCTAGAAGTTGTGTAGACTATATTTTACTATATATAGTATATTATTATTTATTTTAGTGAAAAATATATATCATGGATATAATAAAAATGATAAAGAGTGTTATTTTCTGTTAAACAATATAAATAATGTTGGTTATTACTCTCTCTCTCTCCCTCTAACTCTCTCTATGTTATTATTTATAAGAGTTGAGGATAGATTATTTAACTATGTGGACTAAAAAAGTATCATTTTATATGCATTGAATCAAAAAGGATTATTATTAATAGAATGTGTACACGAATTCCCTCCCAGTACTTTCTAATCAGTCCATGACATTTTTAATTAGTATTAGAGCATCCATGTTCTCTTTAAGTATCCCTATAAGAAATAACTAAAAATTTATAATCCACATTTATTAAATATTTTATTATAAATGACCTTTAATAATAATAACTACTATATTTATATGAATACTATGTCATCATGCCTCCTTTCACACATTCTATTTGATATAGATGCAATTACATGTGGTTTCAACCCAATGTTTACGAGGTTTTTATGGATTGAACTAATAAGAGATATTTATAGTTAAATTCAAAATTATTGTTCTTATTAATACATTTATCAAAAAAATAATTGTATTTTACACATTAAATGATATCAGGGATAAATTGAGACGTATATATAAAGGAAATATCAATGTCCATCGAGGAAATTTTCGTGTTTGGAGGATAAGGATTACAGAAATTAAAATAGAATATGATGAATATAATGATGACTATTTGATATGGGTAATTTAGATAGTTAAAATTATCTGAAGGTTCAAATATAATATAAAATACTCTTAATTTATAAAAAACAAGGGAGTAATTTACTACAATATTTTGACCCAAAATTATCAATTCTATGATAAATATATGATCTAATAATTTATGAGTTATATAATATATTGATTTCTTATATAATGAGAATGAATCTAGATTTCTTGAATAAATAAAAATATGAGTAGCCTATAAATATTTTAGAGAATGAAAATTCAATGAAGAATGGTTTTTAAATATATTGATCAAGATGATGATGTGGTTAGAAATGTCATCAAGAAAACATATTATCTTTTAGTAACTGAATTGAGAGGGAAAACAAAATGTTAATGGTAATAAATAACATAAATATGATAAATTTTTTATATTATTCATGTTATAAAATATTATCTAAATAATTATGTTAATGAATTTGAATTCGATGAGGTAGATAAGGAGATACAAAAATTATTAAAAACATGTTTACTGGCTTGAGTTCCCTCAGGGAATTGAAGTCATAGAGGATAATTTTTATCTCGTTAAAAAATAAATCATTATAAATATGGAGAAATAAATTAAAGGGTGACACATGTAGAAGTCAATATAATAAATTCATATTCATTTATAATACTCAATATCTAATTATCTCATAAACATATGATGATTATGGATAAGAATGAAAATAAATTTAGGGGAAGGTAAATGAAATGCTAGAGTCATTTTTTTTGAAAATATTAGAATATAAGAATGAAAATAAGAATATTGTAAGGGAAAAATAAATGTTTCTAAAGACAATTTGGATATGGTCATATATAAGGTATCTTCTATATATTATATTGATGTTGATTAGCTTGGATAAGTAGAAAATGTGATGATTATCAATGCATCTGAAGAAAATTTTTCATTAAGGGAAGAATAGTTTTCATCGATGCAAATGTTTTTCAAATATTCCACGATTTTTTAAAAAATTGATAAGGGAGGACTTCATCACTATTTTTGACGTTAAAAGAGATTTTTCGTAGGATGGTGAAAAGAATGTGTCTAGGTGTAAAGTTAAATTTTTTCCAAATAATATTGAAAATATAATAAATTATTCATAATTTTGTATTTGTTAAAATAATATATGAGTATGGCTAGTCAAAAAAAATTGAGAATAATTATTTCCCATCAAATAACAAAATGAGATTGAAAATTAATACTTTGTTCACATAGGAAAAATCTAGCATAAATTTAATAAAGACAATAATAAAATAATAAAGGATAGAACATGTATCAATATATGTGATTAGTGTTTTAAGGGTACTACTATTGCTACAGATTTTCTAGAAATAAATATTTTTTATGATGGGGTAATGTGTCTTTTTCAGGAATGTGACATGAACCAGTACATAATAATGTTTATAAAATGAGATCAAAAATTCAAATAAAGGAACCAAGAACCGTATTTACAGTAAATCTATCCATTTAAAAATGGATTGAGTGTTTATAAGAGGAGTGTGAATGATATATAACTAAAGACCACAATAATGAGATGTGTATGACTATACTTCCCAGATAATTTACCTATGGTGTTAATGGTGATAATATTAATTATAAAAAATGTAAAAATTAATGAAATATTTTTTTTTGAAGAGAAGAAAGAATGTGATAAATCCATGAAAATTAAAAATTTCCAATGGGAGTGCCTATTATTTTAGAAATTCCAGTTAGATAAGACTATAAATATGGATTAACAAAAGATTGATACATAAGAAAATATAAAAGAGATATTATATATGTATTTTTTATTCACGTAAATTCATTTACATTTGATGAAAATAATTATCAATTGGATTTGTGTAATATATGTGAGCATTCAAGAAATGGATTGAAATATTTCAATACTACGTTACCATATTAAGGATATTTTTGGTGGAAAATCATACAGTAACAATTAAAATATGTTTCTTAATTTACTATGGAAAATAAGATATCTTTACATGATGAGTGAAATGATTAGAATAAAATAAAATTAAAGTCATTTAATTATATTAATATAAATTATAATGCTCTCAATATTTAGTTTGTAATGAAAAAGAATTCAATGTTGAGAGCGTTCTCCCAGAATGAATACATATTCTAATACAAAAAATAGTCCCATTGTTATTCCCTATTTTTTTTATTTTAAACATAAATTAATATAATTGATGAATTATTTTTAGTTTATCATTGCTAAAATAAATGAATAAATTATCATTATTAATGTTTACTCACCTCTATGAAATAGAGAATGAGACTGAATCTATTGATGATAAAAACATGAGGAGAAATTTTTAGTTTACTTATTTCTAATAAATCTAAATTTTATAGAGATTTTTTTAAATTCGAAGATTTTTTTAGGATAATAATAGTTATAACCCGTGTTATTAGTATATTAATTTCACTTATTACGGGACGGTGTTGGTTGATAAATGAATCAGAAAAAGGTGGAATTATTAACATTTCACTTGAATTTATTTTGTTATTGTCAAGGGTTGTTTCAGAACCATTTTTTAAATTATTGAATACGTATAATAAAAAACAAGAATGATTTCATATATTGGCATCACATTTATGAATTTAATGGAAAATATTGACTAGTATAATTTTCACTCATGCTTTCTAAAACGTAGTTTCTAATATTATGTTCTACTATCATGATTTTAGGTACTTTTTTATGAAATTAGGTGTAATTATATTTCCCAAAAATCAAACAAGCTAAAATTCAAATATGAAAATGAGATAAGAGTACCATTTTTACAACTTTCAATATTAATAACATGAGGTAATAATATCCCAAATCATTCAATTGTATTTATTTTCCATAAGTTGTGAGAATAAAAGGAAAGCAATTTATGCATAATGTTTTAAAGTTGTATGGTTTTATGAATAATAAATTCAAATAGGGTACTTTTTTCCATATGTTGAGTTATATTTTTTAATAAGGATGTTGGAAAAAATGAATATGTTCTTTGTAATGGAATGAGGTGATGCTAGGTTGATTGTTATAGATTTTACTAAATATTGGATTTTGGTGATAGGTACACTAATTTTTAAGATGTTGGAAATTATTGGAGGATGAATGATCATTATCAACTATATTTTTGAAGTGTGTGAGAGTTGTTTGATAAGGATCCAAGAGTATTATAGGTTAACAATAAATCATTTTTGTGTAGACATATGATCACTTTTCATTGTCCAACTTCATGGTCGATGAATGGGAATATATCATGTATCTGAATCCATTTGGGTGAGTATATTTTTGTAAATTATAGGTATACATAAGAATACTAAACAAATTATACAATTCTATTAATTTTATACATGTATTCAAGTATTTGGATTTATCTAATGGATTTGGATCATATATGTTTACCGTTCAAGAATCAAACATGTAGTTATGATTTCTGTATGAAGATGTGCTAATCAAATATAAGGATAATATGCTTCAAATAAACCAATATATTTTGAAATTTAATATGGATTATTGTTTCCCATAGCCACTCAGGGTAATTGACATACAATAAAAAACTCATGTACAAGTTGTTTTTGATTTTTATTTATATTTGGGGAAGTATTTTTATTGAAAAAATAAACAATGCCAATGGGAAAATTATTATACATATTGTATGAATTCTCATTAAAATTTGGATTTGATCATATGTTTTCGAAGATATATCAATTTTCTTTAGATTAAGAATTTTTATGGTTATGATAGGCCTTTATAAAATTCTTCTAATCCAAATATAACTTTATATCATTGGGAGAGATGATGGAAATTTTCTTGTGAGAATTTTACTGAAGAAGAAGGGCCATGTGAAATATGCATATAGTACCATGAACATAAAGGTTTTAAATATGATTAAATAAGTTATTTTAATTAATATTTAAAATATTTAATTCTCCAAATTCATTAATTTATTTAGATGGAACAATTCATGGGAGTCAAAACTTTTAGAATTTGAAAATAAATTGGGAATGTCATTGAATAATTTAAATGAGTAAATCCAACCTACATTAAAACATCATATAGATTCAATATTTAGAATATATAATACCATATTAAATCTACTTATTATTAATATAAAAAAACTATATGTTATATAGATGTTTTCTTATCATTTATATTAATTATTATCATGATAAATTATTATCATGGGGAGAGAATGTGTCAAAACTGGAATCCATTTGAATAAAATGTGATCCATTGTAAACCCAAGTATTCATGAGGGATAAGAAAGATCCAAATCAATAAAAATATAAATGAAGTCTTAAAATCAATAGCTATATTAATATTTTTTTAGGTATTACATGGGAAAATATATTTATCCGTCTACTCAAGGAGGAGGAATAACATCTAGTAATCACCTAGAGAAAAATAGGGTCTTCCATTTCTGGGACATTTTCCAAATGGTTTTTGTATCTTCTATTAGAAACTTGATGTTTTTTATGTCACAATGGACACTGTTTCATAGTTTATTTTTGAAGATAATGGAAAATGTGTGTTTAGTTATGAATAACGTGTAATGAAGTATGCAATTCAATAAAACCATGTAAATTCATTTTCCTGATCTCAATCTAACTTTATCCCTCTCCATATATCTATTTTATTACTTATGAACATTAGGTGTGGCTTTGGGAATAATATTATTGGATTAATAACCAAAACATGTTACTGAATTTGAATAAACGTTGTGAATTCATTATTGTTTTTACCATTTATTCAACCCTAGTGATACTAAACCATTGGATTTATAAGGCTATGAATCAAAGGATAACTTGTATTATGATATTTCAATTTATTAGAATTTCAGATAGATCATACCTATTATCTATTAAATAAAAAATCAATAATAACTTTTATCAAATGTAGAAGCGGATAAAGAGTATAAGGGAGAGTCAAAATCTCGCATTCTCATGTTCGAAAAAGGGTGGAACATTTTAGTTGTGTTCTAAAAAATATAATGGTCACATATCATTTTCCAAATATTTTTTAAAAATTTATTTAGGATTATTTGAATACTAGGACATCCCCCACCATATACCTAGTGAATCTACCTAGTACCCGACGCAGGATAGTAGCCACCATTGGAACATCAAGAGGGAAACTCATCTGGATTCTTCACCATGTTCCCTATATTCCTATAATGGGTAATCTAGGGAACACAACTATAACTACCACACAATTATTCCTCTAATAACACCTGATAATTTTCATTAGATATTACTTTCATCAATGTACAATATATGAATGATCCTATAATTTTATTAAAACATTATTAAGAACCCCATAATTAATCTAGTTCATAGGATTCAAATTCTACTATCTTCTAAAATGATGGGGATATATACATAGTATTTTTTAATAATGGTTAAAATTTATACAACATTACAAAATAATATCCATAATGTTTCACATCATTACGAAGATGAGATGGACCTTTAACCATAAATCTCAGTCTACACATATTATGAATCCATCATTGACTCTCCATACACTAGCTCTAAAATCTATGTGTAATATTTACCAAAATCCAAACTAAGTGATTTCTAAATAAGAAAATAATTAATTCAGGATTCCAAGGTGGTATCTTTTTACATTGATCCATCCATTATTTCTCTTTAAACCAAGAACCGGTCAATTTAATACAATTCACAAATCAAAAACAAAAACATTATGATGGTGCTCGCATGAACCTATCAATAACAAATATTAAAAATCTACATTCTATGATACCATAGGATTATTGTTATCTCTAATATAATAATTTAGTAAAATATGTTTAGTCCAAAAAATATTATATATTTATAGTCACCTTTAATAATAATTTCAAAAAAATATTATTTTATAGTCTTTTTATGAATATCATTTCTTAATGATTTTTGAAAACCCATTTCTTCTCATTAATCTATCATAATCAACCTTTACTAATCTATAAATCCCTAATCACCACCATCGTCCCCCATTATCAACCTCGACTACTTTGTTGACGCACTTTCTTCAATAGAATAAATGTCATCACTATGTTCCACTTTGATTCCCTTCCTTATTATGCTTAGTTATCCATGCCTATACTATATGTGACCCTCCTCCATCACTGATCTTCAGACCCATGCCACTGATATTACATTATCAGTTTCCACAAAGTTATAAATTAATTCAGTGAATGGTTTGGGAAATATTTATACCATGGTTGATTTTTATAATCAAATATTGAAGATATTATTATTTGGTTTTAAAAAATATTTGATTATCATTTTTTATTTTTTCAATAGAATGTCAATTTAATAGAGAATATGTCAACATGATTATTATTTTGTATTTTAGTTTCAATAATTATTTCATAGAAAAAAATTATAAAATAAAACATTATATTTGAGATGAATTTTAATTTGGTGTTTGGAGGAATTTTGAAGCGTTTGTAATTTTGATACTTTTTGGTCCAAAATATACTAAGGTATGCATAATTTCATAGTAGTAATCCATAATATAACATTGATGAAAATGAAAAGTTATTTACTTTATATGAATAAATATAGACTTCATAAAGGTAATCCTCTTGTGAACTGTAATAAAAATTTAAAAGGAATGAATTCATAAGAGTAACTATAAACATCAAATGTGAATCTTGGTGTAGAAATTTGAAGAAAATAGCAAATAATTGACTTTTTATGAGTAAACTATATTTAAATAAGAATAACTAACACATTAAAAGATAAACTTTTATTTATATAAAGGTAAACAGAACTATATAAAGGTTTATTTTATATGTGTAAAATTATATTTAATAGTCTTAAGATACATCATAAGAGTTACTTATGGTCTTCATAATTGTCATTTACTCTTATAAAATATCAGTCGAGGTCAATTTTTAAAAATTTATAGAAGTATAGATACATAATTAGAGTAATTTACCTATTAGAAAATACCATATTCCTAACTAAAAATTTATATTGGCCCAAAATTTCCCTATGTATCACAAAATTAATTTTCAAATCTTATGATATGATATGTACATGGCCTCATAATGATCATATTGAGCCAATTATTAAAGAAAATTACAAGATATTATAAAATAAAAAAAAATTAATTCATGAATAAATATTCATATTAACATTAAATAATGAATATACTAAACTAATATGAATATATTTAAATATACCAAATTGTGATTTTTATAAAATAAAATCTCGAATATGGTTTAGGTTGTGAAATGTGTATTTCACCACAAAAGAATAAGAATGGAGTTGTAGTTGAAGATAATATGTTTTGCAATGCTATGGTGCATTCAATTGTAGCATGATTCATTTATGAATCAACTTGTATAGATATTGTGGTTGAAATAGAAGCAGGTTAAATAAGGGTAAATTAGTATTACAAGTTTCGATCTGTTTCGATTAATTATCTTTCCGAAATTCTAATTTGAGATTCAAATATTGAAGATGAAAATTATTTCTCAATAAAAAATAATATATTAAATTCTATAAAAATATTAGGAATGAATGTATGAAATAAAAATATAGATACATATATTTTCAAATATTGAGAAATCAAAATGAAGTATAATATAATTTACATTGTGAAATTATTTATAGAATACTAAGAAACCATACAATGAGAAGTCATTGGGTGTTTGATATCAATATGGACTCCCCTATTGTTGAAAAACTATATAATATATTTGTATATCTATGAATGATAAAATTACACTATCATGGGAATTATTATGTATCATGGTTTTATGTATAAACCCATCCCATTTTCTATCCATATGATGATAATATATGATTCCATTTTCTCAGATCCATCTAGATGATCATTATAGAACATATTTTTTGCAGTGATGATTCTATGAAATATATTATGACTGTGAGTTATTTTATTTGATTGTGATCATATATATTAACATTAATAGGTGTGTTTATTTTTCATAAAGTAAAAATTAAACTGAATTTAGTTTACTAATTCTCCGCAATATTAGATAATTCTCCATAATATTATTGTTTATTTTTAAGAGGTATAAATGCTCGATTACTTTCATTAGTGATATAATTTTTTAAATAAATAGTAACAATTAATTATTTATTTATAGTCACTGAATATATTTTTTTATGTTGATATCCTCATCTCATTAAATAGTAAGGTTATTCTCACTTTTTATCATAAAAAATACTACACGTGTAAATATCAGATCATGTTTCATTTCTTATCAATCATTAAAAAATGATCTATATGTTTCAGATGATTAATTTCATCCTCATGTAGAATGTGATATGATAAATTTCATTCATTAGATGTGTTTGGAGTATAATATTCATGTTAATGATTTAATTTTGTATTCTATTTCAGTGATGGGGTTTCTAAATATAAAAGGGTTAACGATAGAAAATGGTATTGTAGATCAGAAAAAATATATTTATAATGTAATTGGATAGGTAAAGAAAACAAATTATAGTTTTGGTGCGTGATTTATGGATACTGTGAAATGATTTAAGATGTTAAGATAATTTAACTCTTTAATTGATTCAATGATATTGGGATAGTCATTAGTGTGTTTAGTTAAATATTTGTCCATTCAATGCTTATCGGGATAAATAAATGGATTATTTAAAATATATTTGATGATAATTTAGTGGAACATAAATAATATGATCTTGGTAAACATTTGTTATATGAAATATGAAACATCATAATTTCTTATGAAATAAAAAATGTAACGATTTCAATTTAGAAGAGTATTTATGTAAAAGAGATTTATTTTTAATCCTCATAATAATAATATTGTATGAATGAAGAAATTTTAAAATGTTATGATTATGATAATGATGAAGATGTTGAAGAGATTTATGAAAAACATCATATAATATATATCTATATGTACTAGAAGAGGATAATTAATGTATAATTGGAAAATTCCATTGATGTTTATAAATGTGTATCCATCAGATATTTTGGAGAAAACTGTCTACAGTTTAAATATGATGAATTTGGTGATTATAAATTTGAGAGACCAAGGCTATTAATGTTGAAGAATGATACAACATATTGAAAATATATTATTCATTTATATAAATGTAAGGGTAGGAATTTATATAAAAATAAATACAAATAAATCATTTATAAGCTAGGAGATAGTGATAAATTTAAAGATGATATGGATATTGAGACATCCATTAATAATCTTGATGAATGACTAATGATTTCAAAAGTGAATAAAATATATTTTAAAAGTAATGGAAGTACCGATACAGAGAAACAATATGAAATAGAGATGAAATTTATGTTTAATAATTAAATAAAAGATCATCTATTAGAGATATCAAAATTTGATACAGAGATTGGAAATTCGATGAAAGATGTTAGATTTTTTAGAAACTATGAATGTGTTCATATTGAATAGGAATGATGGATGAAAAAATTGGTTGATGAATAGAATGAATTTATTTATAATGATATTAATATTAAAATTTAGATGAAATATGACGTTAAAATTACAGATTAGGAGAATGAGACAATTCAATTGAAATTGATCAAAACAAAAAATAAATTAAACCGGTTCAAATACAATTTTTTTAATTATATTTTAAAAGTTATTAAAAATTAAAGAATAATGATATAATTTATTGTAAATCCAATAAATTGAACTAAATTACAATAAATAAAAATTGGGTCCTACCTAGTTGAAAACTAAATCTGATGTTATTTTTCCAATAATGTATTGCATGGAATAATAAATTGAAAACATAAATTTCTTATAAAAATTAAGGTGTAGAAAATATTTGAATTTCATAAAATTATTATAAAAATGGTTATTCAAATAGAAAAAACTAAATAAAATTTATATTAATTTCTAAATATGATTTATCAATATGAATATTTCATATTTATTATGAATGAATATATAGTATTTACAATGCCTAGATATAATAATTTATACAAAATTATAATTGATAAGAATGTTAATCAAGAATACTAATTTTCATTATTTTTACCATATACTATATTTTTATATATATAAGATTAGTTATCTATTATAATCCATGATAGGAGTGATAAAAAACTTAAAACATGATTTATACAACCTATGACAAAACATATTTAATAGGACTCTCATGCATAAAAGCATTTTTGAAATCCTTGCATATCATGTACTACTTTCCCAAAAAGGTAGAAAAAATATTTATTGATTATAATATATTAATGTGTATCACTTTCACCAAGGAAAAAACTATACATATTCGGTAACCCATACCTAATTATTTTATCATGAAAAGGAAACAAATTATGTAGGGGATGATTCTTATGTATGGATTTTCTATAATTAATGATATATTCTATATTGTAACTATTTATTTGGTTCTATTTTTTAAACCATGTATTTAGTTGTACCCAATGTGATCACATATCGTACCATATAATATATAATAAAACCATGAGTTTTTAATATACCATACCTTATGATTGAAACCAGTCATACCATATGACTAGGAAAAAATGAACTATGATATCGCATCTCATAAATCCATGAAATCCAACCGCAAATGTTTTGTCACAATATATATTATAATATGATATATCCTCAAGAATATTATAATACATATTTTATACATGACATAAATTAAGTATTAAATTTATTCCCGGGTGGATTGATTATGATACAACTAATTGGATTCTCAATTATCATCATATGATCAACGCATTAGAAAAATCCCATATAAGTGTGTGATCCGTAATTAATAAACCAATACGAAGAAATAAATATTAACTACTGTACCTAAATAGTACTAAACTATATGTTCTAATTTTTAGTTGAGTATGTATGGTTGAGATCACCTAGCTAGGGCCAATAGAATATCACCTCCATAGGTAGAACACCAGCCTTTAGATTCCTTATTAGTAATGAGAGGATCCTTGTACTCTAAATGTGTGATATTACCTTCTCCATGATGAAAAAATGGAGCACTAGGCTGATGATATCACTAATTATGTGTTGTAATTATGTTATATGTACTATATAGGATCACATCTCTTTATATTAACCACTTTATTGAACAAAGAAAACCAATTTCTATTTTCCAACACGTGATAGTGACTTTATATTAAATTTATTTATACCTATTGATATATAGTTTTATAAATATTTCAAACAATTCTTATCATCAAAAAATGCATCAAAATAACGATTCCAAATAGAAAGAAACTGTGGGTAGGGCATAAAAAATGAGATGCAGTTGATATCATCATTTTATAATATACTATGATATAGGTGTAATTTTTTGTATATGATATTAAGATATCAGATTTTTTGTTCTGCCTCTCATTTATATCATTGGATTATTGAGACCATATATTGGGTTGAGCTTCTTTTATAAGGAATTTGGAAATATGATCATATGTTTTTAGTGAAGGAACATTGTGATTCTTGGAGTATTGTTATGAATAATCTTCAATATTGGATTATAATGATTAAGCTTTTATTTTAATGAAATGGGTCCATTGTTAAAGGATGACGGAACATTGTAACTTACTTTTCAGATGTTTGATTTATTTGGTCGATAAGGAATTGAGATATCAGCTGGATAAGTGATTTGTAAGAATGATGTATAGTTTCGTAAAAATACCACCCCTTCAAATGTTCAATAATAATTATCGATTTATAAGAATGACTCGTGCATCCAACCTTAGGAAGTTTAATACATATAATTTAATTAACATATACAAGTTACATAGATACATTAGATTTATTAAATAATAAAATGATGCAGATGATGTTCATCCTGGATTCACGTATCATGGATTCTCAAATGGAATATGAACCAATATTCTAGGAATCAATTAGTCAAACCGGATGTGATTCATCAATATTGAATATTATTTAATAAAAAATTATTATGATATACCTGAAATTAATTACAATGTTGTGAAATTATAGTGGGAACTTTAGTGATTCATTGTATTAGATGAAAGAAGTTGTTATTATCAGAATAACATAAATGATTCCCCAATGATTTTGATGAGCCAATTTTTTAACTATTTTTTTAGAAAAAATAGATATTCATGATTTTATACCTTCATTCAATTGTTGCAATTATTGATAATTATTTTGAGATGATCATAAGTCTATGAGTATATATTATATAACCTTATAATTATCAATTTATATTTTATAATAAGGATTCCATAGAATACTCCAGGACATAAACAATTCTATATATGTAAAGGGTGGAATAAAATATATAGATCATAATCACATTGAAGAAGGTCAATTTTTTAGAGAATCATGACACCATGAACATGGAGATTTTGAATTTGAATAAATATCTGAGTTTCATTTTGATGTAAAATAATAAAATAGATAATTTTTTTTTTAGATTTAAATTTAATATTTTAATTGGAATAAAAATGGTTTTATGTGTGGAAATAAATAGGGAATACCATTGACTTTTATAAATGCAGATATCAAACATGAATTAAAAGATCCCAGAGTTTCATTTTTTTATGATAATATTCAAAATATTTATTATGAATATGAAAGAAAATTGATAGAGACGAATAAGGTATTATATGAAAGAGATGAATAGAGAGTCTAATACATCATTATTTTTGAGAAATGACTCAAATTAATGATGGATTAATGAATTATGTGATTTGTTGTGAAATTGTGTATTTATTATAGAAAATAATGATCCATGTTGCTATGTATATGATATAAGTATAAATAATAGAATCACTACTAATTTTTTGAGGGTGTTCATGTAAAAACATTCTAAACCATCTTCTCATGGATTATGATAAATATCTTATCATGTAGATATCACTATGTTTAATCAATGACCTTTCTTTTTAGGAAAATCTGTTAGAGAATTTTTGTATCATCTAATGGAATCTAGAGGTAATGGAAAGCATAGTGGACTCTAATTTGAACATTACTCTATCAGTTAGTCAATATTCCCTGTATGGTGAATAACTAAATTGGAAAAGAGTATGCATTAATTTCATTACATTTATCTATTTTGGGTTTATACTCTCTCTCTCTCTGACACAACCTCTTTATATTTCCTCCCAAGAGGTGTTGCTTTGAAATAAAAATTAGTGGATTGAAAATATCAAAATCATCTATATGTTTAATTAAAATGACGAATTATTAAAAATAATGTGCAATCATTCACCCCCGGTGGTACCTAACTAATCATTGGGATCCATAATTGGTAAAAAAGAGTCAAACATATATCTAAATATCGATGGAAGAAGATATAAATAATGTGAGTATATAAATTCTATAAATATCCATGGAGTACCCAAATTCAACTATATAAACTACCATTTTCAGAAAAATAAGATGTTATTCTACCCCTATTCATCCCCGACCTAGATGATCGAGAATATATTACATCTTGGTTTGATCAATTATTAATGATTCTTACATGATAAGATAAGACAATTGTTTTTTTTTTGGAAATTCCAAAAAACTACATCAAATTAAACCTATTATAAATGATATACATAATGTTAATGGTCTTTCACATGGTAAACGTTATATGGGATAAGCTGAAAAGAATATATGGAGAAAATACTAAATTGAAGGAAGGAAAATATAATATCTCTATGAGAAGGTTTTAGGACATTAAATGAATATCGATGAATATATTAATGGATAATTCAATCATGTTAATTAGATAATCTATAATGTTTCATGCTTCATAGATAAAATATATTACCTTATAATTGTCAAAATCCCAAGAAGGTGTTTTTCAAACAAGTTTAATCCAATGTTATTATCTCTAAAATATATAAGATATAATAATTGACAAGTCATAAAATTTATTGATTGGTTATTAGATGAGAAAGGGTGTACCATTCAAGAAGATATAAAAATATGATACGAACTTTTAATCCTTGAGAAATGGAATCAAAAATTAAGAATATGGTTAAAAGACATCTAATCTTGATGATAATGAGTTCGGAGATTCCATCATTCAAGTTAATTATATTTTTTTAGAACAAAATTATAAATAAAAAATATTAATGAAATTGAAACAAATTACAGAGATGTTATAATTGTGATTATATTAATAATATTATAAAACATTATCGAAATAACCCAGTTCAAATTTTTTATTTTAATGAAGAAGAAGAGAAGTCCCATAAAATATTAATAAAAAATGTAGATGAGCATCAATAAAGATGTTTTAAGAGAAATAAATATAAGCGTAAAACATTAGGTAGATAAGATACTTAATTCACATTCATTATTGTAAATTACCTAAGTGGTAGCTAAACGGATAGTTGGAGTCATTTGTTGTGTAGATAATGAAACATAAGAAATAAAATAAGAAACCTTTTATTGTGAGAAATGAGGCATCTAAAGAAAATGAGTATCTGTTTTGAAATGAGGTAACATATCTTTATTAGATCAATAATAATAATAATAGGAAACATGAAAAAGTGTATATAATTAGTGAATGTGAGGATATGGTTACCTCTATCTAATAAGAGTTAACTGAAATAAATTATTTTTAATAGTAACAAATTAGAAAAAAGGATAAGTTAGGCCTTAATCTTGTATGTTGAGGTAAAAAGTGGATCATCAAAGGATTGAGAGACGAATGTATCAATGGGAAATGATAAATCTACACATTATAAAATTTCAAAATAAATAAATATTTATTATAGTGTAGGTGTCAAAAAAATAAAGTAGTAGGCTTGGGATTAAATAATTGATAATAATTATTTCACATAAAATAATGAAATAATATTCCCAAAATATTTCTTTCACCAGGGAAAACTGTAAAATATATTTTATTAAGATAGTAAATACATAAATCTATAAGAATCCTGTATCAAATAATAATATTTTATTTTGAATGGTTATATTGGTGTTATAGAGTAAAGTGACACAAAGGAGTGCTTGGTAGTTTTTCCTGACCAATTATATTTTTTCCATGATGATGGAGAAATCATAAATTTATAGTAAAGATGATGTAAAAAATGAGATTGTATATTAATTATTTAATATTCATGATATTTCATTTAAAAATTATTAATTGATGATTAAAATTAACATGTGTTTGAAATATGAGTACTCTATGTTCAGACCCAGACCCGTGTATCCAAAATTCAATATCTTCTTTAATAAATTTTTATACGATACAAGTAATATCATCCCAAATAATTAAATATTCTAGTAGTCTTCGTAAACTAGATATATTAAAGATTCTCATATTACATTTTAAAACATTAATTTAAACGTATATTTTTCGAGGGTATCATTATTCTCAATAGAATATCATTTTCCATCAATCATAGTACACTTCATTGAAAACTAGTGAAAGGGAAAAATAAGGGATATATCAAATGCTTAGAAACGGTCTAGTATAGTGGAATCTTTCATGATTTAATAACGAATAATCAAAATGAAATGTTCAATAACTAAAAACAAATTTAATACAACAAATAACATTTTTTCATAATTATATTATGAATTCTCAATATGGAAAGATAAATAATTGAAAACACATTCCATTTAATCAATGACCTAATAATTGAATACATATATAGATAATATCATTTAGAAAATTTCACGGATAATAATAACATAATTATTTGTGAATGAAGTAATTAATTATTAGAAATCATGTCTCATGAGAATGATACATCTACCATCATGGCCATTCATGAAATGGATTAGATCTTTTTTTAGAAAGTAATATAATTTTATCTTAATGATTTATCACATGATAATACTAATGCATTGCATTGATATATAATGGTTGGGTCCCACTAGTCTCTTATTTTCTGAAGCATTGTTTCTATATCAAATAATCTATTTAATTTATTAATAAATATTCCTTACAATAAAATAAGAATATTAAAAATGATTATGGATTATAAATATTTCCCCATTAATTAATATAAAATCCAAATTGAACACTAGATGTAAAAATTACCTATAGTTTAATAAATAAAAAAATCCATGAAAAGAGACTTGGATAATTATGATAAATTTAAATTATAATGATCATTAGAACATGAATATTTCAAGGTTATGTTAATGTCTACATAGATGAATCAATGAAGAGAATTTCAATACTATCCTTTCTCAAAATAATCATAAACCATCCAATGGAATAATAAATATTTTATAAATACATCATATAACCATTTATTTTAGAATAAAGTGTTTTTTATTGATACATATAAATACCATAAAAAGAGAATTTTTAATATTCACGAAGAAAATTTTATTTTCATTTAAAAAATAACATTTTAAAACTAAAAGTATAAAATAATTTAGAAAATACATTTCATTGAATATAATGATTTGTAATTATTTAAAAAATTATTTAAAACATTTATTGTTCATTTTGGATTGAAATTCTTTTCATGTCGTTCATGTTAATACATAAATTACTTTATCCTTTTCGATAAAAGAAATATGAAATTTTTTTTGAAAATGAAATTAAAAATCCTTCAAAAAAGTTATGTAATAATTAAAAGAATATTTAAAATTGCAACAAAAAATCAATTGGGAAATGGTTAAATCATTTTTGAAGAAATGTTCAAAAATCATGGTTTTGATAGAAAATGGTTTTTCAACAGAAGAGATAAATGATGTCAGATTTTATTAGAAATTATTTTTCAATAATTTTAAGTATTGAAGAGAAGAAATGTTTTTATATTACATAAAACATTCCTGAATACCCAAAGGTGGACAAAATTAATGATTTTTTTAAAGTGAAAAAATTATTTTCTTCATTGGAATTCAATATGAAAATAATCCGAAAAAAATTATATTGTTAATAAAACATAGAAATGGTCATAATAGTTTCTAGTGAAAATGAAAAGAACCACATAAATGATAGAAATAATGACATTTTATAAGAACTAGGTAGTGTACCATTTTTTTCTTATTAATTATATTCTATAGTTTATGAAATTATGTTGATTTCCCAAATTTTTTTAGAAAAATAACATGTTGTTTTTGCCCGATGGTATGATTGGGGGTGTCAATGTCTTACACAATAATCCAAGATAAGATTATAATTTTTAATCTCTAATGAAAACTCACATTGTCTCCTATATCCATATCAGCCTTGGGAAAAAAATTCAAAATGTATGTGGAACCTTGGGGTTTCATGCCGAATGATTATTAGGAACATAAATTATTCGAGATGATGGGATTTCAATCTCATCGTACCCTTTTGGGGAGAACTATTTCCTACTATAGAACACTAATTTATATTTAATATATGTTTGAGAATATATTTTTAAACCCATTACATGACCAGTTACCCAAAAAATGATCATTGGATAAGCCATTTATATTCAAAGGTGTAATCTTATTAGTGAGTCCATCAATATGTATTCAAGGTTCTTTATTTGTTTCCTATTTGTGGAATGCTATATATTTGTTAAAGTCGTATAACTAGGGACTCCTCTGTCTTTTTTTCATCCAAAGAGGTGGTTAAAATTTTAATGATGGGAGTGATCCATTATGAGTTGTCCTGCGTACCAAATTTTATAACTGGAATCAAAAACCTTGTAGTAGGGAAGAATCCAGAAATAATGTTATCCATCCAGCATAAGAAATTGATGATTCCCCTATTAAGAGGAGAATAAATGGGGTCTCCTCTCTTGCCTCCTCATTATATCAACCAAAATATTCTCCTTAAGACAAGCCTACTCTGATATATATAAGCTCTGACATGATGCATGCAGATTTAGATGAAGATATATAACTTTTCCCTCGAAACATCATTAGGGAAATTTCATAACTAATAAGAATTTATTTATCTTAAATATTTTGATTTAGGAAAACTTTCCTTTATCGAGATCCATAATAAAAAAATCATGAGATACATCATCCTAACATTGAATGAGTTGGATTCTAATGGGAGGGGATTTCACGATCTCATGGATGGGACTCCACTACATGATTAGTTTAAGGAAGCCTCACAGGTGTAGAAGCACAACTGTTAGTTCATATCTGAGATGGTTTTTTAGATTGATGTTGTGAGCATGTAGATATGGTGATATGAATAGATCATATCTCACTCAATATAGGATATTTAATTATTATCATAACCAAAGGATACTACACTTTAAATGGTTAATTATCATTATACTCTAATTGAGTCCCTTCAAACTAGGAACGATGTAGAAGAAGTGGGTTGGGAGGAAAGACAATTTCTCCCACCAACATCTTGCAGATTTTTTCAGAGAAATTGATCATGTTTTATTATAGTTTGATTAGTAATGTATATTTTTTATTTCATGAAAACTCAGAGAGGCTCTATAATATGTAGAACCCTCCTTTGAAATTCTACCAATTCAGGGACATGGAAAAAATAATATATTGTTGCATGTTTTATTTTATTAATGTTGTGTATGAAGTTTTTCTAATCCAATGTTTCTTGGATTACTAATGATACAGGTCATTTTCCTAATATCTAGTAAACTCGAATGATTGTATTTGAATGATTAAATTCCAAAAAATTATTCTTGGTAAATTATCTATAATTTCTACCAATATGAAATTCCATATCGACATATTTTCTATAGATATCTTGAGATTACCTGATTATAAAAAAGGTAATTTGAGAAGAATATATATCCCCGAGGGAAATTTCTCTATCATTTTCTAAAGTCAATGGACATAGAGAGGATAACATTTGTTTTTTCTATGGCTATATTATGGGCCAAAAAATAGTTTTCATTTTTTCCCCATTTTTACATTAAAAATAGATGTCCTATTGTTGTTTAGGGAAATTGAGTTTGAACCATCTATTTATTTAGTTTATATTGTTTTAGATCATAATTTCTAATGTTTCAGTTTGGGGTGTTTTTTCTCTAGCCTTATATTGATATAGTTTTGGGAATTTTATCTTAGACTTGATACTTCTAATGATTAGGTTCTTTTATACTTGACCTTTTATGGATGAAGTTTAGGTTAATTTAGCTCAGACCTTCTTGTGGGAGTATTTTAGAATCCGTTAGCTTGGAAATTCTATTGATATAGTTTAGGATATTTTATCTCATACCTTCTATTGATGAATAATGAATAATGGGTATAAATATTGAGGATAAAACAAGCCACCATAAGTTTCCATGGTATTTTTGGGGATCATAAAGAATGAATTTAAATTTCAAATGAAGGAAAACCATTTGTTTAGTTGCTCAAGGTCCTTATTCATCAATAACATAATCAAAAATAGTAGAATCTACCATTATTAAAGGTTCATGGAATATTTATGAGGTAACATTGGATGAGGGTGAAATACTATGAATGATGGTTCTACCCATATAGTTGGAATGTGGATGACATAATTCATAATACAAAAATTTGAGATGAGGAATATGGCATGGGGAACCCATGTTAGGAATGACTAATAACACCCTGATGTGTTGGGTTCTTCAATGCTATTATTAAAGCTCACAAGGATTGGGGTTATGTCTCAGAATGAATGGGATGGCAATAGTTGGTTGTTAAAATCTCTTATGCATCGATATAATGGAAAAATGTAGATTCCCACACCATTTTCCATTGTCCATAAAATATTTTTTAAGTCTCAAGCATCTAGAAGATGATGTTCAATTTCAGGTAAATGCTATCTGAGAAGCATTCTTGTACATTAGGTTATTTTAGATCTTAGATTTTAGAGTTTAGGAACTACACCCTATGGTTTTGTGTCATATGTTTTGAGGTTTAAAAAGGTTAGAAAATGGATTTTTCCATTCCTTCATTGTGAAAGGGTACAAAACATTGTGATGTGATGTTAATGATGTTGAGTATGTTTAGATTATATTGTTTTTGGAAATATAATTCATTGTCCAAAGCACTCTAGCCATGAGGCATTAATGTGATAATCATACCGATAGTTGCCGAGAACACCCTTAGGTGTTGGGATCATCCATTGTGATGTCAATGGATCTCAAGGATCAGAAAGATCTTCTTTAAAAGAAATATATTTGGTTGATAAATATAGAGTCATATGTTGGATCCATAGACATACATATATAGTCATTCAATGGTGCCCTTTTTGTAGGGAATATTATTATTAGGGCCATAAACGGTTTTTTGAAATTCAAGGCTCTCAAGTAATGAATTGTTATTTGTAAAAATCCTAGAATACAAGAAGGTTTGGAGATCCCTAAATGTTATTTAAACTCCTAGTTAATATTTTCTTAGGGAAAAAAGATGTGAAAAATGATGACTCTATCTTTTACCTAGACTAGGAGATCTATAAAGAATATATTCAATTTTAATATTGTTGAATATATGCCCTATGAGATTTTATTCCCTATTTATTTATGATTTAATTTTTTACTTAACTCTAGAGATGAAGTGTTTTTCGAGTGAAAAAATGAATTTTACTCATCACAAGTTTTGAAGGTTTCCAAAATAACAAGTTTTTGGTAAATTTCACTTGGTGATTATAGTCTTGTGGTTTGTAGAATAAAAGACTAATGATTAATGAAATAGAGAATTGATAAAAGTGCATGTAATTTGAGGTAATGATGTACATGGACATATCCTGAGGGGGATGTAACACAAGATATTAATTTGGATACACAACCTTATGAGAACTCAAAAATACTACTGAGTGTGAGATTAAAATATTGTAAAATGTAGCTTGATCTTCTAATGTCACGAGTAATGATAAGGTATAATCATACTATCTATGGACAAGAACAACCACAAGTACTATGTTTTTTCACGATGATGTTTGGGCTCAAAAGGATCATAAATCCCTCCTTATAGAGACAAAATATCACTACTTAGTAGCTTTGAGCACTTAAGTATTGATAGAATTATACAGAATAGATATCTATTTTCCTTTAAAATGTATATGAATATATTTTGGTAAAACATCTAACTCCAGAGAAGAATTTTTATTTATTATTTGAGGTAACTAAAATATAGAAGTAGAACATTGTACCCTGGTTGACCAGGGGAAGGTGCCTCTGATCCTTAGATATGGAATGGTAATCGGTGATGTGTGGACATCTCAAAACCATCTATTGGGGAGATATTTGCTATCTTTGTCCATTTCATGAAACCAATATGTTTTCCTTGAAGTATAATGTCATGTGTTAATGATTTGGGAACCAACATAAACAAAATTTGATGGCATATTATGTGAACAACAGATCCGTAAGTATATCTGAATCATTTGTAGGTGAAATGAACATGTATAACTCAACCTATTTTCATTTTGGGGTACATGTTTTGATTTTTTTTGTAATGAGGACCGATATTAGAGATTATAGTCTCACTACGTATCATTTGATGGAATAAATAAATCATTATATTGTTCATTAATGGGAAAATCTCTATGATGTTATGAACCATATATAGAGGGGGAGATTTATCCCATTGATTATTGTAGTTTGACTAAAGATTATAGATCTGGGTAACTCTATATATCCTATGATTTAATTAATCAATCCACATGTAGTTATTGAATGGGAAACTCTCAACCGATATTTGAACCATATGCAGAAGGGGGCATTTTTCCCTTGATTGTTGTAGCTAGAACTAAGATTTGAGGTGCATGGGTCACTATGTAACAAATGATTATAGGAACCCATCCACACATATTTTCAATAGAAAATGCATTTTAATTTCACGAAATAATGAAATAGGTTCCCCAACAAGAGATGGGAATGCTATGGATGAGACCACAAATAGATTTTCGTGCATCAATACGTAACATGTGTTGGATAGAATAAATCCATACATAGTTCTTGATTGGGTATCCTTACATAGGACTCACTCATACACAAATATGTGGATTCTTATTGTTTATTTATTGTAATTAGACCTAGGGTAATATATATCGGTGTCACTACATATCCAGTGATGAAAGGAAGTATGTCACAAATAGTTATTGAATAGAAGATGTGATGGGGGATAAAAACAATAATAGTGATAAAATTTGGTGAAGATCATAAGAATGATCAGTTTTATGTCATGCAATATATTTCAACCATGAATTTTAATGACATACAGAGAGAACTCTGGGTGGTAGTTTTATGGTCCTTCATTTAGAACCATTATGAACGTGTCATTGGTTGATATACCTTGTTCATTTAGGGAATCCATTACTAAAACATTAAATATCATGTGATCTATGCATGGTTTGTGAAAGAAGTACTAGAAAGGGTTCATATGACCATGTATTGGAAAGAAAGGAGTAGGATATGATAGATTTTTATCATCTTAGGGATAGACCATAACATATGATTAATGTCCATATATATCCCATTAAAATGAGAATCCTGCCATATGTAGTTATAGAGTCCCATTAATTTTAGTATCATGAATCTATGACATTGTATTTTAAGTTAATCATTATACTCTGAGGATGTGGGTGAACATACATCTAGGATGATGGATTTTATGGTTGGGTCCATGAATAGAGATTTGGGACTCACTATGTATCTTCTAATTGTATGAACCTATCTATCCATACTTCTTGTATAGAGATATTATATATATGGTTCTCTTTCTAACATATGAAGTGGGTAATTTTATCGTTCATTTGTACAGATCATGATCTTATTTGGTGAATCATTAGAGAGATAACACTTCCCATGCAATTTATCATCATGCGACGACAAAAACATAAATGTAGTTTAACGTCTTGTGGTAAGGATGAGTTATGTAAATTTTATCTTCATGTTATAAATATGACATATGTTGTATAGTTTAAAAATGTTCTTCTAGGCTGACCTCAGTACTGTTTAATTTCATGTTATTAGGACCCAACACACTGTACAACTTAACATCGTAATTCCATGATGATGGTCACCCGATGTGTATGATGATGAACATTGGGGAATTGTGTTGTTTTACATCACATGACCTGAATAGGGTCCATATATTTTAACATCATGGGATAAGGATGTTAGATTCTAGAGGATATCATATACGGATTAATTATTAGGAAATATTAAATTGGTGGGGGTATGACATGTTCCCCATCCAATGTGGCTAATGAGATGGCTCCATTTTGATAGAAATTAATTATGATATAAGGCCCTTCTTATTTTGGATCAACATATGGAGGATTCTTAACTAGAATAATTGGGGTAATTGTGATCCAACAGTTGCTCTCCCAAGTGATATTATTGATGGTGGACCTTTTCATTGAAGGCCCATTCAATCTGATTCAAATTGGCTGAAAGGGTGTGTAATGTAGATATCCTCTTCAAATTAATGTCCCTAAATTCATCCTTCCACTTTTGTGATTTATTGGCATCCCAAAATTTTCTTAAAATATAAATTCAAAGTGATGGAATATATAATTCTATGGTAAACACTACCTTGGTGATGTATAGTAATTAATATAGTGTTTCTTGAGTAGCACTACATGTGGTGGTATGGTAGGCACATAAATGATAGAGTCTCTTGTCTAACAAGGAATTTTTATAATTACTAAGCCTCTTCTAGAGTACATTTTATATTCTTATTAAATTGATCTATCTATCGATTCACCACATCATGATATCAATATGTGTGACTGGACATAATGTTTTACTCCCGTTACCCTTTATTCACATAATTTGAATTGATGTTACAACCTTTTTCAGTCAATATTATTATAGGGACCCAAAAATAGATGATGATATAGGAAATTAAAAAATGATTATATTATTAGTCTGAGCTGACATGAGGGAAATCACATCATCCCATTTGAAGAAGTAATTCTTATATGTATGTATTAACATAAACTACTTATGTATGGCTTGGGTATATGGCACCAAAACATCTGATCCCAATAAGAAAAATAGTCAAGAATATATATATATATATATATAAATTATAGGGGTTCATGGATAAAGTTTTAATGGATTAATAATGACTTATATTTCCAAGTAAACTCTACATAGTCGTGTATCATGGTTTTTCTATTGTAACTGAACATCCTGATTTGGTGGGAGAGTCTGGTCCAAGATTGGGAAGTGAAAAAATATTCCCCTAGGAATTCTTCCATGATAGAGATAATCTAAATTTATTATATAAATCTAAGTAGTATTCTAAAAAATCCTCCATTTTAAAGGGATGTTTACTCATTTGGGACATTCCATATGGTATATTTCGATGGTCACCGTCATACCTATTCATAATTGGCTTTGAATATCAGGAGTATCCTATTTTTGAAGTAACCAATTATAGGATCCATCCATCCAGGGGTGGTTACTAGTTCTTCATTTTATGGGCTAGTGTTGATAGGAACAATTTATTATATAACCTAGAAGATGGTCGATGAGACCAATGAATCTTCATGACCATTTTTTATTGAGTAATATGTCGCAACAAGGGCTCAAAAGGGAACTCGACCATTATTCTACAAACAAAGTTTGTAATAGGGGATATCACTTTTTTATGAAATTTTTACCATTGATCTTCATTATCATTATCTAGGAATCCCCATTGTTATTCAAGAAGGATATATACATTTTCAGGGTTAGTTCTGAGCCAGTGGGGAGGGCATGGTATTCATCCCCATTATTTGTAATACCTTCATATAGTGAGAAAGCATATATGAAAAATTATTTTTTCAATTAACAAAATAAAATCATTAATCCAACTCCACTGAGATTTTTATTTTTCTATTCTCTTACCAATATGACTTCTGGACAAGCCATAAAAATGCATCTCCAAAGTCTCTCAGGGTTTCAGGGGCTTATAAAACCTCGTCATCTTGGTGTTCGGTGTCCACTGATGTATTTTTGGTTTGGGATGTACTATAAGGAAATCATACAGTTCATTCCATTTCATCAAATTTTGTTACATAGTGTTGGGAAAAATCCCCCAATGTATCATTGAATCATTTTTGATGTGATTGTGTTTGTTGACAATGTGGACATCTATGTTGTTATTGTTGACGAAGAAAACCATGATGATTTTTTTTTGACAAAAGGGATTTCATGGTGGCATGTAGAGTTCAAGGGTTGTGGTTAATGAACCATTTTTTATTCATGAACGTCGACAAAGGAATAAATGATCTAGAGGCGGTACAAAAATAGCAGATACTAGGTGTGGTTGTTTTCCAGTGTTTGAAAAATTTTGGGCCTGAAAATTGGAAACTGAATAAAAGTTGTTTTTGTTAACGGGGCTTTCACACTGTGTACTTGAATTAGAAAAAACCTATGCACCATATGTTTTTCCATATAAAAACATCAAAATATGTCAAATGAATATGGGTCGGGAAATTTCGGGTTTGGTTGTGCTAGTGATTTGCGCGGAAGGAGACTTGTGCGATGAAACTTGCACGCCCAGGGGAGACTTGCGTGCTGTCATGTAGGGTGTCCAAATTCCTATAAATACAGGTCGAACCCTCCTAATTCTATGAAGAGTTAAAAACATAGAAAAATAAGATCTCTTGTCACACATGTGTGGTGGTCGCGCAAGTGGTGTGTGGTCACAAAAGTAGTGGTTGTGCGCCAGGTGATTGTTTCGCTTCGATGGTGGTCTGGGAGAGGAAGGAAAAGAGTCTCACATGTTTTGTGTTGAATATGGAAGTGTTGCGTGTGTGGTTTGGTGACACTTGCATGCCATGTTCAAAAGAACCACCAAAATATTTGGTTGCGCTACAATATTGGTTTGGGCATAAAAGGGTGTGTGTCGTGCAAGTTTGGAGTTAGATAAGCTTGTGTCGTGAAAGTGGTTGTGGTGGACTTGCACACTAGTTTTGACTGGCACACCGAGACTTGTGCACCAACATAGAGAAGGGCACCAAGTAAGGTTGATTCATGGCAGTAATTCAAGGCTGTATGGAAGCTGGAAGATTGCCTGATACATTCAGTGCAAAGTGAGATTAATCTATGGGTGAAAGATGGACTTCAACAGAGAAACTACATACAAAATGGGATGCATTCATTAGTGATAATGATGAGACCTATTGGTCTATATATAGTTACTGGATCCTTTACAAATTAGTGATAAAATCTAGAGGAAGAAGGTGATCCTCTCCACCGGTAGTGAGCAATAGAGAGATAAACATGGAGTGACCCGTGGGAAAGCAGTGAGCTGACCCAAAACATTATAAATGCAGTATTCTTGGGAATAGAAGTAATCTATCCCAAATCATGTAAACTGTAGTGTTCTAATAGTGGATTAGGTACATCGGCACATTGTCGTTGTATGCTCTATGGACAATGAATAATGAGGGTGAACCAAGAAAAAATTGTTGTGTCATGTTCATGCTTTACATTCTGTTTATATGGCGCAACGAGAAAGATAGAGAAGAGTGTTTTACTTAATAGTGAACCAAAATCCTAGTGGGATTTTATTTTAAATTATTCATACCCTAATTCACCCCCCCCCCCCCCTCATAGGGTATTCATCCTTATGGACCTAACAATTGGTATCAGCAGGAAAGGATGATCTTTTTTATTTTCTAAATGGTGGTCACCAATCATAAAGGAATTCCGATCTTGGACTGGAACAATTTTTAGATACGCAAGAATCAGATGCAACACTACTTCTGATCTTTGGGAATGGATGTATTCACAGCAGTAATGCATGGAAAAACAGCTGATATTAATAGTGGTGAATTATTAGAAGTTGATTGTAGAGAGTTGGATGCTGATGCCAAAGCAATCAATGCCATAGGGGGATCCCTATAAAATACTATATATACAATATTGATGTCATTCAAAACATCACATACAATGCCAGAAATGTTATTGAATATATAGGAAGGGGATACAAGGGTCAGAGAGTCAAATCTGCAAGTATTGTGGAACAAGTGTGTAGTTCTGAGAATGAACCCGAATAATTTTTTTCATTCATTCTTTTTTATGGTAAATATTGTAGTGGAGGACATGAGAGCTCTTGGAGAAGTTATTGAAGATATAAAAATTGTGAAGCGCGTCCTCAGAAAGCTTCCTCCACGGTTCAATCCGAATGTTCTGGTTTTGGAAGATAAAGACCCGAAAGAGCTGACATTGGATAACCTGCACATCACCCTTGTTGCATATGAAATGAGAAATGATGATAACGACAATGTGAAAATGGTGAAATCCATATAGGTGGCATTTAAGGCCATGAATAATCTCACTGTTGAATATTCTCAGGAAGACGAAGAAACAAATGAGGTAATGTCATTCCTCTCCTCATATAATGAAAGTGGAAAAGGAAATTTCAAAAGTAAAGTTCTAATTTCTTGCTTTAGATGTATATATGTTGGTCATCTTGCCGCAAGTTTACCCCAAAATATTTAAAGAAGAAAATGATGTAGATAATGTTGAAATTTCCAATAAGGGAGCTTCAGCCTATGTGAATGGGAATATGTAGTTTAATAAAAAGAAATTCATGAAAAATAACCTTCTTTCACAAAAAATACACAGTTCGGATGAGTCTAAGGTTTATGAAGTGTAGGAGATTAAAAAATTCATAGAATGTGGAGAAAATGCTATGGTGGCAGTCGTTAGTAGTTCTCAAGAGAAGAAAGAAACTGAATGTGATGATGAAGAAGAAGAAGTTGAAGGAAGAATAGATATGAAAGCTGAGTTAGAGGCTTCTCTTTAGGAGATAGATTATTGTAGAGCCAAAAAAAAGAATGCTAACAATGTAGTTCACGATGCCAAACTCTATATACAACAGCAGGAAGAAGAAACCTCTGAGTTGATAGAAGAAATTGAGAAACCCAATTTATCAACACCAGAGAACTCAGAATCAGTTAGTGAGTATATGTACAAGAATGAAGAAAAGAAAAGGGAGATCGATGGATTAAATAGAAATGTTAAGGATGAAGTCAAGTGAATCGAAGAGCGGGAAGAAAAATTGGTCTGTATGTGACAAAAAATGAAGGATCAAGACAAAATCTTGACCCCCAATGTGATATCAGAAATGTAGGACATTCCGAAGGCAAAAAGGATGAAATAGGAGGCTAGAATTTCAGCAGGAATGAAGCAACAATTGAGCTCAGATGGAAAGGACGAATTGGGGATTGATTAGAAACAAAAGGCTGTAAATATTGATGTCTGACCGCAAGAATCAACACCAAGATTGAAGGTTGATTTGGTCAGAAAAATGAATCGTAATATTCAGATATCCCAATGGGAAACTCATAGTTTTTAAGTAACATGAAGGAATTCACCTTATATCAGGTGTTATTATTGTGGAAAGATGGTACATTCAATGTATGTGTGTTCCATAGCCAATCGATATCGAAGGGAACAAGAACAGAGGAGGCAGCCAAACATTGAATGGTTTTCCAGAACATATTTCGATGGAAACTATTTTTGGTGTGGAGGATTTTGGATCTTAGCTAGGTACTGCACTTAGACCATAAAGAGGAATCTACCAAAGCTGAATCATGACTTTCACAAGAAGCGTGTCAATAAACCCACAGGTGAGTTAAAAATGATGAACATATTTGTGGCATTGCATGTTTAAGGTGGTACATCATACTCTGAGAAAGTACAGACGTCTCAATTCATGCTGAGTATGAAGGGAAAAATATGGACCAAGAAGAAGAATCATGACAAGGCTGTGGTGGAAAAAATTTCCATTTAGGCGTCAGATCGCCCAGGTTTGAGAATCCTTGATAGTGGTTGCACGTCACATATGATAGGCAATAAAGATATTGTTACAAGCATAAAATATGACAAAGAAGAAGTAGAAATATTTGGAAATGATGAAATCCTGAATATTGTGGGCTCAGGAAAGTCCATGTTTGGGGGAAAAGAAATGAGATGTGTTTATGTCTCAGTAGTACACGGTCATAGTCATAACATGCTCAGTGTCAGCCAACTATGTGACTCTGGTCACTCTATCTAATTAACCATGAAGATGTGTGTTGTGAAAGGAAAATATGACGTAGTTGTTCTACAGGGAAAAAGGACAAAGGGAAAAAATTACCATGTACGTGGGGAAGAAGATATGTTCATTTTATCGAGAGAAGAAGAAAACCAGTTGTGGCATAAGCGACTAGGTCATCTTTTCCAACAATCCATGGAATATCTGGTATAGTGTGATTCTGCTAGAGACCTTCCCAATCTATCATGTGATCATACTCATACATGTGATTCTTTCCAACTAGGGAAGATAATCAAAAATGCATATAGGACAAAGGAACAGAAATAAACCAATGTGCACAAATTGGGGCATGTTAATGTATGTGGACCTATCTCACCGCATGCTATAAATGGGAAAAGGTACTATGTCCATTTCAATGATGATTATAGCAGAATGGCCTAGGTATTGGTCATTACCCATAAGACATAGGTGTTCAGTTGCATAAAGCTATATAGGAGTGAATCATAAAGGATTTTTTGGCAGAAATTTTTGAGGTTTCATACTAATAACGGTACAGAATTAAAAAACAGTCACGTTGAAGACTATCTACAGAAACATGTAATAAGGCATCAATTTTCATCAGCTAAAACTCCCCAAAAAAATGGAGATCTTCAAATGATAAATCGTATAATAAAAAACATGTCCATAACAATGCTTATTAAAAAGGACATACTATAGAAATTTTGTATGGAATTAGTTTTGAAATCGGTCTATATTTTGAAAAAGTCTCTGTTGTGTCCAAATTAAGGGAAGACATTGTATGAATTATGGTACAGACAGAATCCATCATTTAAATACTTTTGAATCATTGGAAGTAAGTTCTTTATCCTCACAAATTAAAATCAAATTAAATTTGAGTCATGATGAGATGAAGGGATATTCCTTAGCTTCTCAGGGAAAATAAAACCGTATAAATTCTTCAACAAAAGGCTGGGAAAAATTGTTGAGAGCAATGATGTCACTGTAGTTGAAAATGAACAGAATACTTAATAACCCAGTGAACAGTTTCTGGTTTAATGTGATGAGGAGGAAAAAACACAGGGGGAGTAGAAGTGGTAGAGGTTGAATCAAAAGAAGATAATGATAATTAGAAAGAGGAAACAAAATCTGAATCTTCTAAAAATCCAATGAGTCAAGATGAAATTTGTAGGAAAAATATCACTGGTGATCAGATAGCTCTAGTTGAGACTCGAAGAATTTAATCATCATTGCAAACATCGTTTTTATCTCAGGTGGAGCCCAAATGTTATTCCAATGCACCTAAAGATGAGTACTGGGTTCAGGCTATGAATGAAGAAATAGACTTGATTGAGAAGAATAAATCGTGGAAGATTGTTTCGACTTCAGTTGATAAGAACATCATCAGGACTAAATGGGCCTTTCGCAACAAGATGAACGAAGATGGAACAATGATTCGAAACAAAGCGTGACTGGTGTGCAATGGAAACTCCCAAATAGAGGTCATTAATGTTGATGAGACATTTGCACTAGTTTCAAGGATGGAGACAATTAGATAATTTTTCACCATTGTAGTGCCTAGAAAGTTCAAGGTTTTCCAGAAGGATGTCAAATCTGCATTTCTAAATGTGGTTCTAGAAGAAGAGGTGTACATTGATTAGCCAGATGGTTTTATCATTCATGAGGATGAGAACAATGTTTGTAGGATGAAGAAGGCGTTGTGTGGGCTGAAACAAGAACTATGATAATGGTAGTCATGGATTGATCAGTACTTGATGAAGCTTGGTTTCCAGCATTGGGGAGTTGAATACAATATCTATTTCATAAATGATAGTAATCAAAGGATGATGGTGTTGGTTTATGTCGATGATATAATATTTGGTGGACCACATGAATCTCAGTGCATACATTTCTCCAAATTCATGAAAAATGAGTTTGAAATGTCAATGATTGAGGAGCTATTGTTTTTCCATGGTCTACAGCAGACACAAGTAAGTAAAGGAACATTCATTTCTCAATCCAAATATTCCAAGGAGGGTTTAAGAAGGTTTTTAATGTATAATTCCAAGGAGATGAAGACTATGATTGCTACCCAGACAAAATTATAAAAGATGAGGATTGAAAGGCAGTTAATATCACAGAATATAGCCAAATCATTGGCAGTCTATTGTACTTAACTGCAACAAGGTCTGACATTATTTTCGCCACAAGCCAAGAAGAAAGATATCAGAGCAATCCCAATGAAAGCCACATGATCACAGTGAAAAGAATACTTTGGTATATGAAAGGCACCATGGATTATGTTTTGATTTATAATGACATATCTCAATCAGTGTAATTGGGATACACAGATGCAGATTGGGCCGGTATAGTTGAAGACATAAAATCAACGTCAGGTGGTGCATTCTATCTTGGTGGATTGTGTATTTCATGGCTAAGCTAGAAGAAATATTGAATTTAATTGAGCACCGTGGAAGCTGATTATATTTATTCCACTCATGAATGCACACAGTGATTGTGGATATAGAAGCAGCTTGATGTTACGGGAGTTTAAGTGAAGTCTTTTACTAGAATTGAGTGCGATAAAAAATGTTCTATCAATCATTCCAAAAATCAGTTACATCATTCAAGTAAAAACACATTGAGATAAAGTGTCATTTTATCAAGTAGAAGGTAGTGTCAGGAATCGTGAAGTTGGAGTATGTTTCTACAAAGCTATAGGTTTCAGACATTCATGACAAAGGCTTTACCCAAGGAAGCCTTTGAGAGACATCGATTGGCTCTGAGAGTTCAGTCGACTCCACAAACATGAATGAGTGTGGATGTGAAACCCCCCCCCCCCACTCACTGAGGTATGATGTGTTTTTACCAAATGTTCTGATATGTGCTCTCCACTCTATTACAAACAACAAAGGAGTGACCTTTGGATTCATTGACAAATGGGGTGAAAATATTGATTGTTCAAGGGGGATGAAATGTGGCTAGTTGAGAAATCATGACAGATAAGGGGGGAAGCTGATAGGTGGAGTAGCAAGATAGGGGGAGTTGAAGCTGGATTAAAGTTCTTTGCTAGAGGAAAGCTTGGACAACACTTTCAATAGTGATAAAGAGGATTTGCAGCTGAAAAGAGATACACCTGTGAGAAGAAATGGGGAGAGTATTTCATATGACAATGCTAGAAGAGATCTATCAAAGAATAGATATCACGACAGTCGATGATCATGATAAAAGAAAATGTGTGGTTAATGATTGTAGAATGAATATTCCAAAAAATTGGTATCATTTTGGGGACAACAGTGGATGTCAGATTTGAAGTGATTCATTGATGAACTTTTCATTTATTCTTGTTCTCACACCGACCATTGCTCATGTTGGCTAAGAGTATGTGTTGAGTAAGTCCTTGATCGCTAGCAGAATCGAAATAGGTGAATGTGGGATGAAGAACTAGTGATGTATCTTTTTGAGGAAGAGTTGTTAATAAACCCAAAGGGTGATATTGTTGGGAATAAATCCCTCAAGGTACCATTGAACCATTTTTGAGGTGATTGTGTTTGTCGACAATGTGGACATCAGTGTTGTGATTGCTGACGAAGCAAACCATGACTTACAAATTTGTGACAAAGGGGATTTCATGGTGGCATGCCAAGTTCAAGGGTTGTGGTTAACGATCCATGTTTGATTCAAGAACTTTGACAATGGATTGAATGATATGGAGGCAGTAAAAAATAAAAGATACAAGGTGGCACTGTTTTCCAATGTTTTCCAAATTTTGGGCCTGAAAAATGTCAAATGAAGAAAATTGGTTTTGGAAATGGGACATGCACATCGTCTACTTGAAGGAGATTAAACTTGTTTACCATATGTTTTTCATGATCAGAACATAAAAATATGGAAAATGGGTAAGGGTCACGCAGTAGAGGTTGCATGTGTGGTGATATTTGTGCATCCATGGTGGTCTAGGTGGGGAAGGAAGAGAGTCGTGCTGGTTCTAAGTTGAATAAGGAAGTGTCGCGCAAGTGGTTTGGGGACACTTGTGCGCCAATTTTTTAAGAAGAGCTAAAATTATTGTTTGTGTGGCAATATTGGTTTGGGCGTAAATGGGTGTGTGTCACGCATGTTTGGAGTTGGGGAAGCTAGTGTCGCTCAAGTGGTTAAGGTAGACTTGCACGCTAGTTTTGACTTGCACGCCGAGACTTGCGTACCTGTTTAGAGAAGGGAACCAAGTAAGGTTTATTTCCCACAGTGATTTTGGGCTGCGTGGAAGCTGGAAGATTTCCTGATAAATTTAGGGAAATGTGAGATTCATCTATGGGTGAAAGTTGGACATCAACAGATCATGTACATACAACAGAGGATGCATTAATTAGTGATAATGAATAGACCAACATGAATATATACTTTGAGAGGATCCTTTCTAGAGAAGTGAGAAAAGGAATAGGAAATGGGTGATCCTCTCCACCGGTATTGAGCCAGAGAGAGAGAGATAGGGAGTGATTCTTGGGAAAGCATTTAGCTAACCCAAATCATTGTAAAGGAAGTGAGCCAGGGAATAGAAGTTATCTATCCCAAACCTTGTAAAAAGCAGTGTGCTTATATTGGATGTAGTACATCAGCACATTTCCGGTGTATGCTCCTTGATGGTTAAATTATATTTTCTAGGTAGAGGAAGCATCTTACGAGTTATATTGAGTTTTTTTAAGAGTCGTTTACTCATGTAGAACAAAACTCAAAGTTAATTCTTTTAAATTTAAGGAATTGTGGAGACATTGTAAGTGGCATTTAACTCTTGCAAAAAACTAATTACTATGAAAACTTTTACGTATTTCTATAAAAATTCTATACATAATCATATACAAATTTTACTTTGAAAATATTATATCTATTGGACTTCCTATGTCTCATCCAAAGCACAAAATTTGAGAAAACGTGATTGTTTTTTGTGAAATATGAAAAATATGAGGTTTAAAATATGAATTTTCATACGATATTTAAATAAAAAATCTATCATAACAATAATAATTTATTTAAATAACCCAAAGGGTGTTTTTTATTAATGATAATGTGTTAATATGGCTCACATTATAAATATGAGTTTTTCAGCATAAAGGATGAAGAAGGACGTTTTATTATAAGACAATTGTTTTACCACAGATTAATACATACAGTTTTACCATGATTTATTTATATGTCTACAAATAATTATTTAATGGCTGAAATAGGAGAAGATAAAAAATGGGGTTAAGATGTATTATATCATTTTTAGTTAGAGATTGTTATCTTTATTAAATTTTTATTTGATCACTTCATCAATAAGAGGGAAATTACTGCATCCTGATAAATTATATTACTTTTTCTTTGAAAATATTCTAGATTCTAATGTTCACTGAAAATATAAATACATATATTATAAAATAGTGAGAAAAAAAATGTATGTAGAAGATACTTGAGGTTTTTAAATTTGTATTATTAGAAGTTGAATAAGTAATGACACATTGACAACTCAATAGGAAAATGATATATTTAAAGACTCCCTTGTTGTAGATAATCAATCTTATTTATCTTTGAATGTATTCAAGAAAACATTACATTTTCATAATACTAGTTTTTTATCATGATTTCACGGATAACCCCTTATCAGGTTCCATTCATATGACCATACTATTGTATTTCATGGACTCAATTGAATCAAGACCATGATATGTATTAGATGACTCATTTTGAGAAGTGATGATTATAAAAAACCTATTTTCATAATCTAATTTATTATTGGTTTGTTTGATATTGATCATAGATATTAATTTTAATAGACTAATAAGTTTGTTTCTTCAAATATGATACACAAAACCAAAATGATTTGACAGATTCACCACATCTCATTGAATTCACATTGATATTTTTTGTGTTTTTTATGTGTGATTAAATCATAGTTATTTTATTTAATTATATAATTTTTTAGATAATGGTTTCACTTTTATTTGAGATTTAGTTATAGAATATAAAATTTTAATTTGGAAACACCAACTCATTGAAAATTATAGGATTATAACTTATTATGGTAAAAACTACTAAATGCTTAAATATTAAATCCTTCATTAGCATTGATCAATAATTTAAGATGTTATATATTTTTTAAATTAATAATTCCTTCCTCATTATGAAGGGTTTTCTGTAAAAAAAATCTAAGAGAAATTTGGAGAATAATTTTGATGTTTATAATTTAATTATATCATATAATTAAGATATGATGATTCCAATTTTAAAATGGAATAAGACTGCAAATTAATTTCATTATTGGTTAATAAATATTAATAATTCTAATGAATAAGAAAGTCATGCCCAACTATTGGTTTTGTGGTGAAATAATGATTACCATCAATTTATAAAATTTGAAAAAATAAATGATTTCTCTACCCAAATAAATGATATTCTATGAATTGTTAATGATTTAAGTGAAAAAATCGATGATCTAATTCTTATTAATAAATTTTCATACATTCTTATCAACATAATGGATGTTAGTTTTTTGTGAAATGATGAAAAAGAACTTATTATGATTCCTTTGTATTTCATTAAAAACAGATATATTCCATATGAAATTAAAATGATATGTGTTTTCAAAAATAATATTAACGCTAAAATATATATTTCTTTTAAAGCCTCAAAAAATGAGATGTGGAGAAACCATTCAATTTTTTGAGGTGCATATTTACATAATGATGATTATTTTAAACTAATCATTCAAACAAACATTAAATATTAACTATGATTTATTGAAGAGGAAAATAAAATTATATTGGAAATATTTGATTGAATGTTCCAAATGTGGTTCCATTGGGCATTCTATAGCCGATTCACTATAATTGAAATATGTTGTTTTTGTTGATGATGAAGATGAAAATCCAAGGCAATTCTTGAAGAATAATTCCCCATGATCTAATAAATAATTTTTTCATTAAAAGGGGTGGGTTTGAAATTATCTAAATATAAAAATATATTCTATTTATTTAATTTGGATTATATTGAAAATAGTGAAAAATATGTAAATGTTGAGGTTTCCTATGAGGGCGTAGATTAAAAACTACAGATTTATAAAGTTTATAAGGATGAATTTAAAAGTAATGATATTATTAATACTTGTAAATATGTTGAAATAAAAATATTATTTATGTTTATGAAATAAATAATGTAGTGTATATCGAATATATCAATATTGGGGATTGAAATTCTAAATTTTAAGAAATGCGGGGAATAATAAAAAAATTATCGTTATGTTTTTTCATAAGAATAGTAAATGATACTAAAATGGATTGATGTATTTATGAAATTTTGTTCAGAAGAGAATAGTCAAAAGGTTTTTTTAAATAGAAATCTAAAATTAAGGATAAGAATCTTGAGACTGCTCAATTTATTTTGATCAATTCTAAAAATGGATAATACAATTAAAAATATAATTTTTTTAACATTAAATTAGTTCTCAAGATAGTGAAGAATATTGATTTAATAGTTATTGAAATCCCCATAATGATAAGAAGAATCTGTCCACAATTTATCATAAAAAAATATCTTTAAATTGTTGTTTTAATGTTTTTTTATATACACGGGGGAAGAGAAAAATGTTTGTGGAATAATAGATTGATAGTATGAAATATTGAAATTTTAGGACTAATTATTTGAATGAAAAAACTTCTAAAAATTGATATTTATAAATATATTGAATGAAAAAAATATAAAATAAGAATATTCTGGTAGTATACCAAAATATTGGTTAAAATTAGATTCATGATTGATGTTTAAAAACAAGGAAGAATAATATGTTCCAAAATAAATCTAAAAAGATGATTTTAAACGGTAATTATGAATTTTATAGATACTGTTGAGACTATTTAGGCCATCAGATCATTTTAAGACGTTGTTTCCATTAGCAGTATTAATATAATCATAAGAGGTTTGGGATTTAATGTTTTAGAGAGATTTAATCCCATTACTATATTAATTTTAAGAAGAATATTTTAAATAATATATTACAGATATCGAATAAATATAAACCCTTTAAAAATTTATGTATTTTTTTTGAAAAAGTCAATAAATTTTAGAGAGATTTATTTCACCATACTACTTTTTTCTATTAAGTGTAAACTAAAATTCTCAAAAGTCCCAAATGAAGAAGGTTAAATGTAATGGGAAATTATTTTGTTATTAAAATAAAATTCAACTCATTCTAAATGAAATGATTATGTATTCCATATAGGGTATTTTACTTAAATGTTAATTGATATTTAAATATGTAGAAATAGCATGAAATATCTAAATAAGGCTTTGTGGCCATTATATATTATGGGTCACATAAAATCAATGGATTTGATTCAATATTAATATAATAGAATATGTTGGAGTAAAAGAACAATTTTTTTCAGTGGGATGAATCAAAATGTTTTATATGTATCCTTGCTATGTGATGAGGAAAATTATATAGTATTTTAGAAGGTTAGATCTTGTTAATTAGTTACTAAAATAGATTTTAATTGATACAAGGGAACTAAACAAGATGTAACATATATTAGGTTTGTGATGTTAGTAATTATATCTATCTAATCTCGAAAGAAGAAAATAAATTATGGAGTTGTTGATTTGTCCATATTGTTTTAATGAACATGAGAAATTATATCTCAAGGATTGATTTTTGTTGATTTAACTATATTATAAATAGATATAAAATATATGTTCTTATCTTATTAATTGTGGAATAATTTAAATATTTTACAAAATAATGTATATATTCAGACATACCATATTTTGGTGCTCTTCCAATATAACATATTGGGTTCTATGAAGATGATATTTATGGATATAATTAGTATATTTACATTAAATATTAATTTACTCATGTAAAGTATTTTTTTTATGAATAATAATTAAAAGGGTAAAAAAATCACGAGTTTCAGAAGGTGTGATGAAAAGGAGTAAGGTTTTTCCATAAAAATGAACTATAGAAAACATGTTATCATGTAGAAATTATAGAATAATAAGATTTTATTAAATATAATAACTGAAATAAAACTAAAATTTTATATTTTATTACTTGAAAATTTAAATTTATCTTTCATTATTCGTATGTTTGAGATTAGTTTGCATTACATACAATACAGTGCTTAAATAAAATATGAAATATGATATATTATTAAAATATAATTATTTAATATAAAATTTATAACCTATATTTTAAATTTTATGATATATATACTACTAAATAATAATGAAAATATTTTTATCTATTTATTAGAAATAAAATAATAATTATTTAGATAAAAAATTTCTTCTAATTAAATTGTATTTTTCCTAAAATATTGTTTAATCATGCTTTGTGAATTTATATTAAAATTCATTTATAACACTTTTATAAAATTTATATGAAAAAATAATCATAATTTTTTTATTCTGTATACCAAAATTATATTTGTGTTATATTTTTCAATTATAAAAAGAAAATTATTTTTTGATTAATAGTGAAAATTACTGAATTTTAATTGGAAACATCTTTTTTGATTATATTATCTACAAAGTAAAATTATATATTGAATTTGTTTTAATGATATACTAGTATAATTATATATCAACTAATCCAATATGTTGCATTTTATTCAATTTAATATTTATATTTAATTTAAATATATTAAAATTTTCATTAAATTTTCTCGTTAATATCAAGTTTCCTCATTATGTCTAAAGGATGAATTGTAAAAAAATTACACTTATGTGAATTGAATTTTGAAAAATGGATAAAATATTAAGAATAATAATAATTTAAAAATAATAATAGTTACTATATTTTTTGTCCTAAATAAATTGTGGAATCAATATATATAAATTACAATAGTTATGCAAAAAAGGGACTTAACAACACGTAAAATAAGGAACATAGGGGTGAAAATGATCATAAAACATTTTTGAAACCTATCTTCATACATTAAAAAATATTTGTTTTTTCCATGTAAAACCATATAACCTAAAAAATTTATTAATATTATCCTAAAAGTATTATTTTATTATAAATCAAGTTAAGGAATGTTTTATTGAAAACTTAATGAGGATATCCAAAATATTGGTATTGTACTTCAATGAGATTAATTATATTATTTCTTTACCAACCTCATTAAATCATTATAAAAAATGTTTATAGTGTAAAATTACGATCAAAAGTATATTTTTATTCTGATATAGTAATATCATGACTACAACCATATCTAACTCCATCAAATCTTTTATAAAATTATTATTTCGTTGTACAGTGGACTAACAGACAACAAAATGACGTCATTAATTATTCCATTACAACATTTCATGGTTCGGTATGATGAGAGATATAAATATATCTGATATATATATATAATATTTATACCTATAGAGTAATTATATCATATATATCATTTTACATTCCATTATATAGGGTATTTTATGACATCACCCATATCTTTAGAGAACTAGTTCCAATTGAAGTGATGTGATTCGACAATCCAAACACATTACATGAAATATAATATAGTTAATGTATATGTGATACAAATCATATAAGTTTTATATTTATTTCCTTTTTATAATTATTTAACTGAAATATATAAATTTATATTCTTACCTTCTCACTCAATTAAGGATTATAATATAATTATTGTACGCATGGACTAATGCTTTCACAATGTGATGTGACTCTCATTTCATCACCACACAAAATGGATCATATATATAAGTATATATTCTTTATATATAATATTATGATCATTATATAATGACAATATATTACTTACATTATTTTCATAATGATCTTTGAAAAATGAGAATGTTACTAATGCTTACATATGGTCTATCGTCTCGATGATCGTAACATACTTATTTATTCATAGTCATATATCATGATTTGTTTTAAAAGTATTATTTATGTAAACATATGGTTATTATTTGATGATTATTATAATTGATATGATATAATTATATAATAGTTACAATAAACAGACCATTCATGACAAAACTCATATGAGAAGAGAAGGCAAATAATACATGAAAAATAAAAAATATTGAAAAATTATTATTGAATCTGTAATAATTTGTTTTAAAATAATTTTATATTATATTATAAATATTAATTTGGTTCTTTTATAAGTTAATAACCTATTTAAAACCACTATATATAATGTTAAATAACATTAAATCAAATTAAACCATGAGGTAAGGTACTTCATTTAAATTTCATTTCATTGATGCATATTATAATTATATAGACATATTTTATTTAGTATGGTGTATATAGTTCTGTTTAATAATGTAATTTACTAAAAAAAATATCTATTATTTATATTTTACGTATTAATTTCAATTATTTCATCTATTTTTATTTGAATTTGATGTTACTATGTTCAAAGGGATTGCTTAACTAAATTTTAGTACACTCAGTTTAAATAGAAATTAATTGTTTATGTCATTATAAAACTATGTAAGTAATTAATTTTCATTAATCCTTGTTTTATTTAAACTAGATATATCTGTAATTATGGTTTAAAATGTTAAACAATTAATTGATTAATTATCATTTCATCATTGTAATTATTTTCACGGTTTATTTCAAAGTCTAATTCTAATAAAGATTATTCACTCCTGAATTTATAATGAATAAAATTACTTGATGATTTCGAAATAAACCAATTTTATTTTATTTTTTATGTTTATTGAATATATTTTCATGTCATAGTTCCATTTTTCACTCTGGGGTAATAAAATTAATTTGGAAAGAATTTTTATGAATATATCACCCCATTTCACTATTTAGTCTGAAATATGTTTTTTTCCAATGATATGATTTCTAAAAATGACTTCAGAAAATCAATTACAATTTTCTAACACATTTTGCAAAGGAATTTTTACCAATTTTATCACTCTAAAGAATAATTTCAATGGAATCATATCTTTTTTTAAAATCAATTCTCATTCATGTTTTTTCAAAAATGTGAAAGGAATGTTACTGTTGTTATCCAAAAAAGGAACTAAAATAGTATTTTTAATGTGAAAAAATATTATTATTTTTAACTTCTATGAAATTTATTGAATTACATTCCATCCTAATCATAATTTCAATTATGATTTATTTTAAATTCTATTTGGTTATTTTAAAAGAAATTTTCTTTTAAAAGTGACATTCAAATAAAAGGAATTTAAATTTTTTAAATGAGAATGATATTTTCATTATGAATCATTTTGATGATATATTTATTTTATTTATATTCATCAATGAGATAAAACCATAATTATTAATTCAGTGGGTAAATGGTGAAACAATCCTTATTATTCCTCTAGATGATTTCCCTTTAGTTTGACTAAAGGTTGTATTGACATTCAAATCCATGATTCATTTTGATGTCCTTTTCGTCCCCTTGATATACTATCATTCATAGGATCATTAGACAGAAATTTCCCATAAATATTCAAATTAATTATCTTGGATAATCTTACTTCATAAATTGTATCTCCTTTACACAAATGATGTTTCAAATAGAATTTTATTTGATTGTCTTTTGAAATATTTATGAATATATCTTATTTACTTACTATGTATATTTGGAGGATAAGGAAAATTTTTAGGATTTCAATTGATTATTCAATATATTTGGAATTATTTGGACATACAGTTATGGTTAGATCGTATAATAATATATCCCATTGATGTAATAGTATGTATCATGATTCTATCAAGTTAAGCTATCATTAATCATGTTTTCTAGGTTCATATTAAAATTTATTTTAAAAGTTCATGTTAGTATTAGTATCAGGATTCCTAAGATCATGGAATCCAATAATTATAACTTTATTTCCATATGAATTTAGTTTTTATTATCCATGATATTTTCAAAATTATATTAACCCTAAACGCATTTCATTTTATTTTTATTTATAAAATTTAATTTCGTTTTAGTAATATGACTGTCCAAAATGATTATTTCCTATCTCATTATTTAAATATTTTGTATTATTAATTATTTACCTTTCAATGGTGATATTCTTATTAATTCATGACAGGTTTCACTAAACATAACCCTTACAGATCATTTGATCTCAACCTTATATTTTTCATTCATTCATAGTATAGAATGTGTTCTATGATTGGTATGAAATGATACAGTAGTGGGAATAATTTTATTCTCTATAAAATTATATTTTCATTTCTGTATTAATGATTATTGAAGGAATCCGGTTTGTATCGACTAAACAATGATAACTAAATAATTTTTTCCATTGATAATTTTTTCCTTTTTTCTTATTCCAGTGTAAAAGAATCATGCATTGACTCTAGGATACTAGGGTTGGGGTTTCTATATACTTCATGACCCATCCCAATGGGGACTATTTTTTGACTACCCCAAGACTGCCTCCAGCAGGCCAGGGGATGGTTACTAGCATTGAGTATGAATATCCCATAAATTGGAGGCATTAGCCTAACATACATGTACACTAACACACACACATCTCCAAGCTTCAAATGTTGAAATTTTAAAATAGTAAGTAAACAATGCATGAAAATCACTATATCGCATAACCATTGCACAATAGTGAAAGAACCCAAAATTAAATAGGTCCAAAACATGCCCACCAATAATTTTCGTTGACCGCAAGTCCAACCAATATAAAAGGTGAAATTAGGAATACTAACTAGGCCATTGGAACACATATTTTTTGTCCTTTATAAGAAGTACTATGTCCCAGAATACCATTGACTATGTCAATGGGTCAATCATCTTCACAAGACATAACATGTGATGTCAATTCATGTGCAGGGTTGATTACAACAATACTCAGTAAGAAAACCCAAAACCATAATGTAAATTAGAAAAATTAAATACTACAATAGAAAATAAAAGCCATCTCTCCATATTTATATTTCATCACAATATATAACAATTATTTTCTAGATAAACCCAAGAGAAATTCACAACCATCATGCCATTATATAAAACATTTACCACTAGGGTTCCGCATGAAACATGTTCATTTTAAGAGATCTCAATCCTTGATCAATGATATCATTGGAGACTCTCAAAAAGGGTTCCAACTCATTTTTTCCATTCCCAAATCAGAACATATTGGTTATGGATGATTATGACACCACAAATATGGGATCATGTCCAGTCAAACTAGGGGGTACCATTAACATAATAAGGATCAATTCACAACATAGGTGATCTTGCACAGTCGCACTAGGGGATACCACAGACCCTACCGATTCATACCTTCTAGGTGGATGATTAGTTCCCAACTAATGGAGGTTATGCGGTTCCACGTACTCTCCTAAAGGTGATAGATTATCTCACTCTAGTCTCGGGAGGGATGCATGACTCTATTTGGGACTCAACCTTTAGAGGGGATTATAGTCCAGCGATGTGGATGTAATACCGTAATGAACCCTCGAGGAGATGTCCAAGGAAAAAACACTCAACCTATATTGTTCTATGATAAAAACAGCCCACATTACCTCAAAAGGATTGAATCATTGTCAGTTTCCCAACACCAATGATGACTCATCAAATGGGTCCTCTGTCAGATTGATATCATGGTTTGATGTTTCTAATAAGGGAGTAACTAAGCTGGGGTCTAATCGCAAGGTCAGTCCACTAAACATGGTGGTCAATTGAAAAAGTTCATATTCCCCATGGTCGATCCATGAAACCTCACTGAAGTTGATCGTATACCCCCTGGTTTGAATGGATGTCCAACCCATATCTGGACATGACTACTGGGCCAACCCAAAACGCTGGGTCTCGCCAGACCATGTTCATCTATCGCATCCAACTCAAACCACCCCTACTCTGCGTGGTCCCCTGCACATCACATGAAACTGTTTCCACCACTAAATCTAACATCTCCCCAACATTATATAGATTTTTAATCTCCCACATAGCCACTCGCTACACCATACACTTTCTACACCAGCACCGCCTATGTTCTCTGCCATCGCCAATACCCACCACCTTGCCTCACCAGACTTCCGCACTAGACCCATGGAGGAGGTAAATTCTGCAATCCCCCAAACGACATCTGATGCCCAGAAAATTAAGCGTTTGAATATCTATGCTCATTTGGTCCTGGTCTACAGTGATCTGTCCACCACTGTCATTTTTCGTTCAGTACGATGGTATGATCGCATTCAAGAATGCTCTGAAAGGCTAACCATATCCATGAGGGTCTAATAGTGATTAACATGAATAATTATGGAATGGAAAGAAAAAATATCACCATGATGATCTATCTTTATTGTTTTTTCATTTCGGACTCAATTCGTTCTCATGAGAATGGAAAAGGAATAATATTCTGGAAAACTCTAAAAAATAAGACCACCAATTATCAACCATCCTAAAATGATGAAACTGATGATCAATCATTTCTTGGATTGACCCAAATTCATAATGGAGATAAAGAACAAGTAAACATCAGCTTGTAGAATCCGCCCTTCCTTAGTTAGGATAATTTTTTAATGTAGGGTGATCATTATTTCAAAATCATTGATGGTTGTCCTTCGAATTGACATCACATTGATCATTGTTACATGATCCTCTATATTTTTATCCATAGTGTTCTTATAATTCTTTTGTTATCTATTATCTAGTGTTCCCAGTGTTATCTGCCTAACCTTGTTATTTCTACATAAGGATAAATTAATGGTAAAAGTTTATGTGTCAAAATAAATAATTTTTTTATATTAGTTAATGAATATTCTGTTTTGTTTGAGTCTTTCCATTGAAGACCTTCACCGACTATGATTAAGTCACTCCTAGATAGAATCGCACATTACAGACACAATGGTGGTATCAAATTTCCAATTTGAGTCCTTGATCATGAGTGATTATTATTTTAAAATCGAAATAATTATATTTAATTTTTTGATTTATTGTTATATCCTTGGTGACTTTTTCTAATGATTACTCGCTCAAACTAATGTTAGGTCACGCCTAGGATAATGCTTCCATTCTGAGCTAAAAGGAAACCTTGGATTTATGATTCAGAGAACCATTTATGATTTATTCAAACTCTTATGTAAAACCATGTTATTGTTTTATTAAAAAGTACATATTTTTTCGAATAATTATTCTGGTCACACCGAGGCTAAAGATGACAAAATTTCTCAGTACCTCATCTTCAAATAAATGTTTCTAATTTAAAAAAACAATACATTGAAAATATGAGAAGTTACATTCTCTTCACTTTTTGGATTTTCATCCCTGAAATCCAAAACATGGGGTACCTAATCAAATGAAGTTACTGAGCATGAATATATTCCTTCCTCTCCCAATATGTATGTTCTTACTTCTGTGGGTGAAACGTTGTGATCAAGTGAAGCGGAGTCTCAGATACCACCTATAATCCTTTCCAAAAACGACATGTTAATTGAGCATCATAATATATAACTATGATCAATGGAACTCCCTGGAGTATAATTATCTCCTTCACGTAGTGTCGTCCAATTCACTCTACATAAATCCTCTATCGGATGACTAGAAAGTGGGATGACTTAGTTAGTAGTATAGTGATCAACTAGATGGAATCATGTCATCTGAATGTTGGAGGTAAACACATCATTAATTCTATTGATATACTATCACGCGTCAATTATGGAACCTCAATGGGTTGAGATAAACGACAAGAACTTGGTGCTTAGCCTTCTCTTTCTGACATGTGAGGTATCAAGAGACAAACTGTTCAACTCACATATTCATCCCTAGCCACCAAAACAATCATTGTAGGTCAAGATAAATCATCTCTATACCTGGATGTACCAAAAATGGTATTTATGGAACTACCTCGAAACCAAATACCTCAACACTGCAAGTATAACTTTTCACCCTTTTAATATAATGAAATTCTCCCCACATTTTTAATATCCATCAGGATCATGCCCTATGGGCATCTGAGCATGTAAGGTCTCACAGTAGGTGTCACCAAGCTATGCGTCCCAAACATGTTGTATGAGTGGAGGGGTGACAACCCTATACTTTAGTTAATAAACTCTATCTCCATAAACAATTAATAGATTTAGTGAGGCTAACTTCTCTTACACCTCACCCAGAATCTGTAAACTTGATCTCATACAATGATCATCTTCCCCAATGTTTTGCTTCTTATGAGTATAGAAAAACTCAAATTCATATTACTAGAGGAACTCGATTAATTAATTTTTCTCAAATTCAAGTCATTCTGAGAGAAGATATGAATTAGAAATTTTTTAATAGTGTATATAATAAACAACTACCCCATTTGGTAGTGCCTCCACATATTTAATGTGAAGACTACCGCTACTAGCTCAAAGATCATAGGCCGTGTTGTTCGTCTCATGAAGTCTAAACTAGAAAAAAACATAGACAATCACCACATTACATTGAATAATGAAACATCTTGGCCCAGTCCATAATGCATTTCAGAACATCAAATACTCAAATACTTCCTTCGGTAACATCATGATGTGAGTTCTAGTCAACCTATTCCTCCGCTTATGAAATCACTGCAGGCACTTCACTATCCATGTGAAAGGATTCACATTTCATTACAAATATATCAATGATGAGTTCACCCTATATAATTCAGGTAACATCCTCCAATATTACCATTCTCTTCCAATAAAACTCTTTACCTCCATGATAGTCTTGGGTAGATCCTAAGAAAACATTGCCTATACCATTGCTAGATCCACTGCCACTTCATCCTACAAGATTATCGGTCCAACAAAATGGACATATAGAATCCAAAACTAACAATTTGAGAGCTTCCCATGGAGTTTGTTCTTTTAATCATGTTCCAGTACCATCATCATGTGTCTTGAGTTCTCCTCCTTAGATGTTTAGTACACTCTGATGTCTTTGAGGAAGACCACCATGAATCAATCTAATTATTCCTAAAAGACTTGGTTCATTAGTCCCATGAAATATTCAAGAGAATTATCCCAAAAAAATTGAATTATTATCTACTCATAGTGACCATAATGAAATAAGAATGAAATTTTTTGTATTTTCTCATCTCGTATTGGAAAGTGGTTATAGCCAAACACAAGGTCAATCTTTGAGAAACATTGTTCAACTTTCAACTGGTCAAGGATTACATATATACATGGTAGTGGTTACATGTTCGTCATGGTCACCTTGTTCAAGAACTGGTAATCCACACATAAACTGAATCCTGTTTCTTCCTTCATGGAATAGAAAACGGGGGATTCCCATAGTGAAACACTGGGTCTCACGAACCCCTTCTTCTGCATGTCCTCCAACTAAACCCTCAGCTCGCAAAGCATTGTAGGTTCCATTATATATGTGAGTGTAGATATAGATACCTAATGAGGTGTAGATTAATTAAAATTTCCATCTACCTATGGGGAGGTAATGCTAGAACATCTTTTGGGAAGACATCCTCATACCCCTCCGATGCAGTGGGAAACTGATGACCCATATCATCCACTACATCAGGGTGAGGCTAGCCCACTGGTAAGTAATTGGATACATCCTCCCAAATGTGAGTCCATAATATGTTTCCTATGTTCTCTTTCTCACCAAATAATAAAAAACCTGGTTCCATTATTGCAGACACACAACACATGGTGCCTAAAAAATAAATCTAAATATGAAATATGGAAAAACAGTCCTTACCATGAATGACATCATAAGGCCATGACTACTCTACCAAGAGATCGTAATGAAAACTCAAGCATCCAACAATCATATCACACTATCAGCACCTGTGTGTGTCCATTGGGTCTCCTTCAGTTGAAGTGTCCATGAATGTATGTCAATTCAACGGTATGAACAATATCACAATATCTTGATCCAGATTCTTTGAAATAACAATATTACTAGAACATCTGTCTATCAATACAATAGATAAGGTAGAAAAGAAAAATAGAATACCTCAAATAATTCTTGGATCCCCTAGGTAATATCCTCGGACCACATGTATTTCCCTACCCACTGTCCTCCATCTCTCTAAGCCTGGTGTGGACCACCTGGAGCTGGTGGTGGTAACATGTAGATGTTTTGAACACCTCTTTCTGCTCTCACTTATCTTCTACCATGTCCACCACCCTACTGACCACCTTTATCCTATCATAATATTCTCCTCAATTTCCACTCTATAGACCCTCTATCAGTTGTATGATGGGTTGGAAAATCTCATGTGAGATGTACCCTACCATTGCATGAATTACACCATCTGTCACTTGGTTACATGGAGCATCCCTAGGATTGCTTTATGACTTGCATGACCTAATTGTATCCCTATGATAGTCATCTGATACCTACTACCATGGTCGCATTTCCTACTTTCCCATTTCTAACTACCGGAGGTTGCATCTTTTAATCCATGGAAATCTCAATCTCCAAGGCTCTCTCTATCAACCCATCAAAGGTGGGAATAAAAAGAGATGTAATGTTGTCTTGGATGTCCCTATCCAGGACTTGCTCGACGTTTTAATCCTTGATGTAAAGATCATGCATCATTTCCATCATGTACGCAGAGAGGTTTTTATTCTATGATGAATTCTCAGATACAACAATTTAATTGTTTCGGAGCTACAGAAACTCATGGATACATACTGCTTATATCTTATACGTTGAGATCTCATCTTTGAAAATTTTCTCAAACAATATTTATAGAAAATTCAACTCCTCATAAGATCAGGTAACCAAACAAAACCATCACACTGTTAATCCATATAGAAGGTTCGCTTCCAGAATGACCTGTTGATTTGCTTGTGTCTTGACTTGATGAAAAACACTGGTTACTACCTTAAGCTAGTCATCGACCACTTGTGTGCCTGTATAAAATAAGAAGCTAAGGTGTCTATACTAATGAAACATGTAAAGTGAACATAGACACCTCTCATCATTCCCTAGTACTATGAGTACCATGTGATTCACTACATTTGGTGGCATGGAGAGTGCACCACATGGTGGTCATATCTCATGTCGAAATCCATGTACCAATGCCTCGTCACAAGGTAGATGAACCTCATGATCCTGTAGTTGAATACTAGTTATCTATCAACATAGAGACATCCTAAAATACACCATGATGAACCATAGTCAATTAGCTACATCTAGAGAGATGAATAAATAATGACATGGAACACACAACCATTCCTATATGATTAATGATCCGTTGTTTCTCATACAACAAAATTTTCCATGAACTGAGTTGAAAAGTAGGTAGTTAGAGTCATGTTGTATTGATACGTAAACCACCACACCAACTCTACAATCACTGGCCTGAAATCTGACGTGAAACACATAAAATTGTTTCACAAAACAAACCACACAGAACCATGGTCTTTATGTACAACCAACCCCTCTGATACTACTCTGTCACCACCTGTCCTAGTGGGGCACATTCCATGACAACCACAATCATACCTCCAATAAGCCAGGGGATGGTAACTAGCATCAAGTATGAATATCCTATAATTGGGAGGAATTATCCAAATATACATATATGCACACACTAATAACCATGCCTAAAATTTTGTAATATAATAACCCAAATAAAACCAAGAATAAAAATTATTGTATCCCACAACCAAAGTATAATAGTTGAAGAACTAGAAACTAAACATTGTCAAATAAATCCCACAAATAATATCATATGGCCACATGTACAACATGTTAGAAAATAGATAATGTGACTCATTTATAGTCCATAGAAACCCCTAATTTGTCTGGCCTTGATATGAAATTACTATTCTTGGTCAACCCTGGACACTGTCAATGGTTTGATCATTAGAACAAGGAATTAAATGTGAGGGAAGAGACTGTGTAGTGGTGAGTACAAAAATACTCTATAGGAAACTACAAAATCCCAAAGGAAATACAACAATGGGAAATTCTGGTTAGCTCCACACTGGTATATGTCAATAGCACCTACAATAAGAATTATCTATATGTATTCATGGGAAATAACCTGTCATCAGGTGGTCATAACCAACCTTCATCCATAGTATTCTCCTCTAAGAATGCATGTTTTGGGAGATCACACTCCATGAGCCATGATATCATCAATGAAACTCATGAAGATGTTTATCTCATTTTGGAATTTTTTAAATGGGAAAATATTGGTCAAGGAATATTTTGATATCACATTGAGGGAATCATGCCATGTCACACTGGGGGATACCAAGGAATATATCAATGTGGCTCGTTTGGTGGACAATAAATTGCTTGCTCACGGAAGATACATAATTCCATAGACTCTACTTGGTATAAGAGAGGATTTCACTCCAATATCAGAGAGTGATACCTAACTCTATCTGGGACTCATCCTCTAGAAGTAATTATAATCTATTGATGTGTATGTAATACTGTATTGAACCCTCAAGGAATAGACTAGGGGAATCTATATTAACATGTATTGGTCTATGATAAACACTGAACAAATTATCTAAAAAGTAAATTCATTTTTTCAGAATCCTAATATTGTAGATGGATCTCAAAATGGATGCATCATTTGAAAGATAACACAGATTTATTTTTCAACCAAAGGGGTAACTAGGCCATTGACTGACCGCATGGGTGGTCTACTATCTATGGTGGTAAACCTTCACTGTTGATCCACCCGATATTCCACTACCATGCATCCTATCTGTGTCCCCACACTGAAATAGCTCATATTTCCATGGCCTTCAACCATTCGACCGCCCCAGGTTGACCCAAGCTCCATCCAGGTTCCGACTCAGATCTGGTCTAGTGTGCTGGGCTGACCTGACACACTAGTCTGACCTGACCCACTAGGTTTGACTCATCCCTTATCTTTGTGGATGTCGAACACATCCCAGATCGATTCCTTCCATTATGCAAACCAATGAGACCGCCCCACCTCAATTCCCCACCACTGCCATTCACTGTCGTCCATTGCCGATCCTGCCCCCTCTCTGGACTGTCACCATGCCTAATAAGACCTCCACAACGGACCCACAATGATAGTATTTTTTTGGAACACCTAGACACCTCCAATTCCCAAAATATAAATGTTCACATTTTTTAAAACATATGGTCCCGATCTACATATATTCAACTTCTTATTTTTTTTTCCTCCAATAGGGGGTCCAATCACATTTGGAAACACCCTAAATGTTTACCTATGTCCAAGGGGGTCTAATGGGGATGAACATGATGTAATGTGGAATTGAATTCTCATAGAACACCCCGAAGAATGAAATTCAACTTTTTTATTGTCAGACAATATTATTTCTTATGAGATTGATGAACATATATGAAATAGGAAAACATTGGAAAAGTATCCCAACAATTATGCACTATCCAAGAACAATCTAATTTTGGATCATTATATTTATATATTAATCTTTGTTCATGGTGGAAATCATGAATAGAGTAAATATCAATGAGAAAACCACCCTACCGTAGTTAGGATCAGTTTTTGATGAAGGACGATATTTGTGTCATCGTTGTTGGTGAGGTACCATGGAATAATTTGTGCATTGATTGTTTATCCATGATCTATCATCATTTTATCAATAGAGTTATTACAAAGCTTCCACTAATGATTCTATGGGGTTCCCAAGGTTATGACTTTACCCTTGATATTTTTGTATAAGGATACATATATGTGAATATTTACTGCATCCACATAAATAATTTTTATATTATTTATTTAATAATGATGATGCCATTTTCTAGTTTTTCCATAGAAGACTTGGGAGAACTATGATTAACTCGCACCAATAGAAAGACAAAAATTAGGAACTCAATGGTGGTCTAATATTTCCAATCAGATTCACCATTCATGATTTATTATGATATCAAAAATTAAATAATTTTATTTAATAATTTTATTTACTTTTATTTCCTTGGTGACTTTTTCAATAGATGACCCTTATCGAGCAATGTTAAGTCATTTCTAGGGTCAATCTACAATCATGATCTCATAAAAACCCTCAGATTTATCATTTGGGAATCCATTTAGGAGTTATTAATCTTTTTAAGGAGAACCTCACGTATGTGCTATTAAATGTTTATATTTTTGAAGTAGATGTTTCTGGAACACCGAGACTTAGAATTATATGCCATCTCTATGCCTGGCCTCGATATCAATAACTTTAATTTCTAAAAGAATCATGTCGAATATGTTACACTATAGGAATCAAGGAAATATTTATAGAATCATTGGAAGCATGATTAATAAAAACATATAATAGGGAATATAACACTATGATATAGTTTGAGTATAAGTATATAAGAACACCCAATATTATTATTTAGGTATAGATTATGTTGTTTTTAGAGGTAAACAATACTTTTATCTATACTGATAGTGGATGGAATTATTGCATAAAAGTACCTTGGGGTAATAAATCCATAAAGGATGCATTGTTGTTGACCCAAATATCACTTGTTTTAAGACAATTATCCTTACTAAACACCATGCATGACACTCTTGGGGGATATTCTTTGTATTGTTTATATATTCATTATGTTCATTAGGTATAATTTGAATTGATAGTGACATTTAATGAACTATGTTAAACAAACGATATAATGAATTGATAAAAATGACTCAAAATAATTGGAAAAAAATTTACATGTGGAAAAGAAGGGGAAAACAATGAATTTCCATGGAAAATTAAAGAGTATGATGGAAGAAAATAAATCTCACCCTAGGGATCCATTTATAATTATTTTTTAATAAATTTGGGTAGCCCCATCATTTTCCAATTCAATTCCCTTTTATAAATGTTAACCCTTCGTCTAAGGATCGACCTACATTAAAAAAATGGATTATATATTTATGTATTTTGATTCATTAAAAAAATTGTTGAAGTATTTTACCAATGGTATTTTTGTCATAAAAATAATGAAACATCGTATTGTTGTGTAATATTTTAGAATCCTATACGTATTCATTTACTTAGTATTTATGGATTCCATCATGGCCTTATGATATTATAATTGATTATAAGATCGAAGTCATAAACCCCCCAGTCAAGGTTTTTTCTGGTGAGAGTCTACCACGAATAAGGATATATTGTGAGAAATTTATAGAAAATAATCCCATTGGTATACAATATGTTATAATGAAATGGTTATTTGTAGTTAAAATCATTTCAATTTTATTGACATAAGAATAAAGGTATTGATAAACACTGGGTTAATATGACCATTATTTACATTATAATAATATTAATATAAGAGTTTTAAATATTTCAAAAATATACATTTTAAAGAAAACTATAGTAAAAAAGTTATTTAATTAATATTTCATTTCCAATGATTCCCATAATGTTTTTTTGGAATGTTATTTGAATTATATTAATATATTTTAGATAATAGGATATCCCATATGTTGAGTGGCAACCTATTGCATCTAGAAATGCAGCAGGGATAGAACCCATCACTAATGGATGATAATGGTTTATTTCATACAACTAGAATATGTGATATCGTGATTAATATTTCATTTCTATTAGTTAAAATATTTTAATAATAAATAATAACCATGATTTATATTTTTTGTTTTTTTGGGTTAGAAATTAATTTATTATATTGAATGACTTTTTCTTACTATATTTATTTTAGAAAATAGTTAATGATAAATTGAATGTCATGTTACTCTTTAATGGGTCATAAAATCCATTGAATGAAAATTTTAGTTCTTATGGTGAAATTTTTTTAAATATTTATATTTGTTAGATTATGTGATAAATTAAAAATTGATGGAAGCACAATCAGAGGATGAAATTGTTCTTATGAAATTGCAATGTATCAAGTAAGTATATTTAAAAATTTTATTATGTAATAAAATATTACCTAAACATTTCAAAAAATATAATGAATAAAATTTTTTCCCATTACATTAATATATGATAAATAATATGGACCTTTGAATCAACACCAAATTTTTTTTGAAGCCCATAAAATACCATTGATCAATTACTTTCTTATTATCAACAACTTCAATCACTCCATTCAATTATTTACAATTTTCTTCCATGTCAATGTTTCTATTTCCCACATATCTTATCCAACATGGAATCATATTTAGGTATTATTCTAGATAACTAACATGCATCATTTTCTATCTTATTGATATTTTGTTTTGATAACAGTATTATGTTGTTGGCTTTTGAAAAATCATTTCTCAAATATCAGACCTGGGATTAGCAGGAACATGTTTATATTGTGAGGAGATAATTTATTTATGGTGGGGAGAATGTAACATCGGAAAATTATTGCATAAAAATATTTTATTTTATATTTTTTGAAACATGTAAGATTAATTTATATTTTATTACACGCAATACTAATTTTATACTATGTTAGATGAAACACTAAGTTTAGATTATGTTACATGGAACAATGAGTTTAAAAAAATGTGAGATATTAATATAATATTAGTAAATTATATTATATTTATAACATCTATGTTAAATCGGTGAGTAATAATAGTACTAAATAAATTTCAAAAAATATGGTGATCTATTGATTACTAATAACACAATAATCATACAAAATAAAATGATATGTTTTTTAAAAAATAGTATTTTTTTCTAAATAAAGATAACTCTGTCTTTGAAAACATAATTTAAAATTAATTTATACAATAGTTATAAAATTTATTTGAAATAATAATTATTTTTTTAAAATTTTAATAACAATATTTTATTATGTTTATTATTTTTATTTTTTTAAAAGTATCATTTTAGATGAATAATGAAAAATACGGAATATTAATTCACAACTATATTTTAATTTAAATTATTTAAAAATATTAATTATATATTTAATTAGTTTAAAATTAATGTTTTTTCAATTATAAATCAATTAATCCAATTTACGTAATTGGATTAATTTATTTATTGAATTTTTGATATAAAAACAGCGTAATTTATTTGTCATTTTCTCTTTGAAAACCTGCTTTCTCCTCACATTTACATGGTTAATTTTAAAATATATTTTGAAAAAATATTAAATTGAATTAGGAAAAGTGGTTTCCATAATTACAATTAGAAATATTTTTATGTTTTAATAAATTCAATATATTTTTTACACTAATGAATAGTAAAAACCATAAAAAATAATTTCCATAGTTAAAGTAAAAAATGATTTACCCGAGTGTTAAACTGAGATGATAATGATGAAAATGAAAAAAAAACATAAAAAAAGATATTGTATGTCCATTTTAAACAGTATACCATATATTTTCATTAATGGACCATTTCAAGATGATAATATTGAATCGTGTAAATAAAATTTATAGTGTACCACTCACCTCACTTACAAAAGTCCACCAACACTACCCTCTTTTAATCACCATAGAAAATAAATTTTATAACAATAATGATAGAAATAGAGTTCAAAAAAGCCTCTACTCACCCTAAAATCCATTATTTTTTCCTAAATCCATCCTAAGCCTGGTTTAGTGCAATCCTAAGGAGGTTACCCGAAGCAGTGGTAATCTTCTTCAAAGAGGGTCTTAAATTTATTTTCGTATCCAACTAATAAAATTTTTCTAAAACCATTATGATATAATAAATTAGATATATTCCATATAAAATGATTTTCTAATAATAACTCCATGACTTGGAACCATCTATACCACCCTAAAATGGGTTCCAAATTTAGCGTCTGTGTAGACGGCCAGTTACAGCCTTGCAAACCAATATTATTCGATCGTCCATTACCACTATTAATTGTTTTTTATGAAGATTTATATAAACTATATTAACTATATTTATCAAATATATATACCTTTATATTCATTATATAATATACATGTAAATATATATATATTTAATTACAATATTATTAGAGATATGATAACATCGCCCGTGTAAATATCAGGCTACCACCTCACAAAGTGATGTTATTCATTATCTGATAACACATTATTGGAATTTAATATGGTTGAATTAAATGAATATTATATATATGTAATAATTATGATATTAATTACATATCTATCATTCCTGGATGATAATATATACTATTATCAGTGTTAACTTTTTACTCACATAAAGGTGATAACATCATTTGTGTATGTGTGGAATGTTGCCATCATAAAGTTATGTGACTCTAATTTCATCACCACACCACAAGGATTATATATATATATAATATATAATATATTATTTTACTATAATTTTTGAAACATAATATCTTAGTGATCGTCTTTCCATAATGAATATAAAAAAATAGAAGCATTACTCATGACTACGTATGACCTACCGTTTGCATTACCGTCATGTACATAATTTTTCATAACATCCATTTATAATTTATTTTAAAAGAGTAATTTAGTAAAAAAATTATTATTACATAATTTTAATTATTATTTATATTATATAACTATATAATATGTGCATGAACTATATCTTTCATCATGAAACACCCATGAGAAAATAATGCAATTAACAGCCAAAATAGTAAAAATAATAAATTATTATTACCGAATGGGTAAAAATAGAATATAAAACTACTATATAGGATATTATAAATTTAAATATGGATCTATTACAAGTCAATAAAATATTTAAAATTACTATATAGGAAGATTATTAATGTTCAGATAGAATGATGCGTGATACAAGGTACTTTGTCTCAATTTCATTACATTGATGTAGATTGTAATGTCATGCACATTATATCTTGTATATGATGTATATACATATCCTATTAAATTAAAAATCTCATGAAAATATGTGGGTAAAATCGGAAACAATCTCTATTACTGACACAAGATACGGCGTGAGATGCATTCTCGATCCTCTATGGATGTAAAATATTATTGTGCATTAAAGAAGAAGCAATTGGAATCAATTTAGACAAAACAATGAAAAGAAAAAAATATATATATACTAAAAAATAAAAATAAACAATTAAATTTAAAAAATTGCACATACCTCATTGGGACCTTGTTGGTCACCACAATCCACTAAACTAATCTTTCTTTTTGGTGACTAGCCTGGAGCCGGAAGAAGTACCATAAGCTAAAAAAAGATAAAACTGTAGTAATAATTATTAGAAAATGTATTAATTCCGAAATAAAAAAATCCTTATGAATTAAAAATAAAAATACCATTAATTCCATTTTTAAAATAAGACATAAAAATAGGGGTACCAAATTGTTTTCAAAAAATGTATTTAGATAACATTATTATGAAAAAATAAATTTCATTAAATTTATAAAATAGAATCAAAACCATGTGATGTTTTTAATAAATCTTTTAAAATATAGATGAATCAGTAAATAAATTGTTGCAACAAAAAAATCACGAGATGCCATAATATGGAGGAATAGAAATGATCTTTTTTATTTTTTTCAATCATGTAAATGAAACAACAAATTATTTTAAAAATAATATCAGGTAAAAATAATTCAAAAAATTTCATGACTCATGGTAAATATCTATGTATCTAGGGTTACAATATTCCTATTATCCTAACACCTCTGTGGTGATTACATATAAAAACCAACTACATTATCATGCAAGATCTAGTAGATGGGAATACCATCCCAAGTAATAGCAGTCTCCAATCCTCATCAAATGTATATTTAGTGTTATAGAATTAAAACTACTAGGGAAACATGCATCGACCCAACTGGACCTCCTAGAATACTATACATATTAGGACTATATAGGTATCTAGGACCAATGAGCTTCTTCCAAATGGTATTGATTTTTCATAAATCTTTTATATACATTCATATCATTTTATTCACCAAACACCCATCAAACATATCACAACCAAAATACCTCCTTAGGAATATACCCATTTTCATGTCAAACAACAAATAACAAGCCACTTAACTAGGAACATATTTTAAATCACATATTTTACACATATATAAAATTTCTAAATCAAGGGATCATGGATCATGATTGTTGTTCCACATTAAAAAAAAAACATTTTCATGGTTCTAATAAATCCACATAATTTATATAGGAATTAATTTATTTTAAAAAACAATAATTATAAAAAAAAATTAAAAAACCATTAATAATACTAATTGAACAATTATTGAAAATCACTTTTAGAAATAGTTTTTGAAAAATTATTAAACAAGCAATGTCCACATTGAATGCATAGGAAAATCACGGAGATTGAGTGAATAAAAAATTCCTTGGAGTAAAATATAATTTTATTATTATAGAAATTTCATATAATAAGAAAACACATTTTTAAAAAATTAAATATTCATGGAATTCAATTAATGTTCTGGGTATAGGGAACCTACCTCAAACATGATGAATGTTGAAAATGAAAACCTGAAAGTCCCCTTTTCCTACTTAATCATATATTCATATTAAAATATATATAAGGAATAATAACCCTGATGATCATATTCTCATGGACAAGATTTTTTACAACTAGTTCCTTAGATATATGGTTACACATATATATACCCATTTACACTAACACACATATGATATTTTTGTACATATATATAAACACAAAAATTTCAAATATATATATATATATACATTCATTCCACCATGATTGAATATATAAAAAGTAGTGATATATATATATATATATATATATTTCTACCTATTCATATGCATGTATTTCCTCTTCAACATCAGTGACATGAAACTACAATATGGAAGACAAAGAATCACTATAAAAATACTAGGAACCCAAAAAAACATAAAGACCCCCAACAAAATTCAAAAAAACAAAAAATGTAGATTAAACAATATATAATGGTGAAGGAAGAACCAAAATTAACCAAAATTATTATTCTTTGGAAGTGGATACAAAAACATAATCAAAGGTCACCCGAGAGACCCACAACTATCCTCGACCACTAATGAAACGATCAAAATATCATTCAATCCTCACCTTAGGATTCGGTCTAATGAAGAGGGGATACATTTAAAGGGTTAGAGCCATGAAAATGATGTAGTAATATAGTAGAGAGCTTACCTCAAATAATCGACCAAGTTCCCTCATCAAATCGTTTGGAATATCTGAGGAGGAGAAGGTGACTGAGCGGCATGGTTGGGGAGACCCCCATCAAGATTGGTTATATGAGAAGGGGACTTTGGATATGGGATGGCATAATGGAATGTTAGAAAAAGGAATACAATCCATTAATGTAAATTATAAATGAAAAATGAAAGTAAAATAAATGAAAAACCCAAAAATTTAAACTTCGGGGAAACCCTAACAGTTTGTGAAGTATTCACCAAACCAGACACCAACCATATGTTTTCCAATACATATACCGATAACCCCCTCTCATGGTTCCCCAAATGATGATTCATAGTTCAATTACTACGTGTACCCTACTCTATACACACCCAATCTCTACATGGTTTCTCAAGAGCTCTCCACAGTTTTTCAAACTATGTGGAAACCATGCAAAATTAATTTATAAAATAAATGACTCTAACTATACGGAATTATACATGAACCATATGGTTACTCCTAAAATTGAAAGATAACCAAGAAAAAGATAAATATCCATGAAAAATTAAATTTTGGCCCACCAACTACTAGATATAAAGCCCGGTCAATTAGATTATATAATATCAAATAAATTATAAAATAAACTAGAACCTTTGAGTTGGGGTTTGGAAATTCTACCCACCATAAAAACAATATACCCATAGAAAGTCAACCAATTGAATTTAGAACAAAACCATGAATCTAAAATAATCACGACCACACACAACCTTGAAAACTATGGTGACCTTTCAACTCCACAAGTCAGACATGAACATCTATCTGGAAAAGCTAGGAGATACATGGGGGGATGATATTAGTCTCCCAATTATTATGGAACTTACTAGAACGTTAGATAAACAAAGAGAATCAATCAAGTAAACCACCCACCATCCAGTCAATCATTCAACCACAGAGACTCAACCATATTTATTGTCTATGTGAGAATTATTAATTTCAAAAGACATATTAATATCCATACATTTCCACCTGAACATAAAAACTCTTCAAACAAAAGATGAAGGATTCAATATTTTACATCAAAAATATAAAAAACACATAAATTTCAATAGAGAGGATATTATTATCATAATAAAATTCTTCTCAAATGCATAGAACAATAATACTGAAAAACATTAATGGTCACCACTCTGATGTCAGATGTATCTTGTTGGATGTACATCCCTCACACATTTTAATTCCCTGACTAGATGAAAATTATTATTAAATGTTCTATGTTGGGAGACCTGATGTATTGCGGTATCTTCTTCCCATATTTTTGAAATAGAAACCCTTCAATAGGGATTCCACATATGGATAGACAACATACATAACCTTTCCATGGGAACACCATCAACTATAGTTTCAAATATTTTGTAAATATGTACAAGAGTATGCATATATACCACACTTGTAGAAAACAGGTGAGTGTTGTGATGAATTAAAGGAATAATTTGATAATGCAACTTGTTTGGAATTCTTTCCTCTGGTCTACACAACTTGTCAGATTTGAATCCACTATGGGAATGTAAAAAATAAACAATCATCTTCCATGGAGTGACCTCTAAGACATTCCTATAAAAAATAATACAATCATTTAACCCTGGAGAGTTACCCACATGAAAAAAGACATTCCAACTGATTAGATGACATGGTATCTGATGAAAAGGAAACGAGTTTATTGAAATGGTAAAAATATGCCTTTAGTCATTAGTTTTCCCTGTAGAATTACATCAAGCTCATACACTTTATTATTTTATGAATAATCACGAATAACTAATTGAATAAAAGTAGTATTGAAGATCACCAATCATATCCCATGTCTTTATGAGGATGTAATTATCAGCTTCCAATTTTCCAGTCCCAATCCATCAAACATACCCAGGACATCTCACACTCCCACATAATCTAAAGTTCACAAAAAAATTAAGACACATTCCACTTCCATTTTAAACTGAACAACCTCAAAAACAATTAGATGAATACAAAAAACATGCACTTATTTAGAAAATATCAGCTCCCCTACTCCAATAATAGTCTGGGTATATGTGATGACTATAATTGAATCCTCATAACCGTGTGAATACTTTTTGGTGGTATGTTATAAAAAATTTAAAGAGAAAATTTAAATCAACATCAAACTAGAACTCGACCAATTAAAATCAGAAACCAAAAACCATGTTCATAAACCAAAATACCACAAAACCGAATCAAAATCAAATAATGTCTGAGCCAAAAAAACCACAACAACACCATAAAACAAGCCCAAACCCCACTTTTAAAAATCATAATTTCCATTAAAATTGAAAAAAAATATCCGAGATCAAAAACTATTTCTGAACATCCACTATATATTTTCAAGAATCACCTCAATTTTCTTTTTAAAATAAAAAATACCATTAGAAATGATTCCAATTTTTAATGGGAAACATTTTACTTTTCAGAAACCACTTTGAAAAAACCCATTTCAAGCCCCTGATATTAAATATTAACCGGTATCATATTATGAACTATAACATATGTGGGAATCCCAGTTCGACATATATCATCAATTCAAATGTTCCAACATGTACTGTCCATTGATAGATAGACACAATCACACCTAGAAATATATATATATATATATATATATATATCAGTGTGTGTGTGTGTGTGTTTTTCTTCATGTGTGTGTGTGTGAATAGTTATAGTAAATACAAAGGGTCAAACATATAATTTTCCCTTAAAGCTAACTATTTCCCATTTCCTTATGAATTAACATTTTTTATATCCATTAAAAATTAAATTCATTCTCTAATTCCCCTTTAAAACATGAAATCCATTTAGAAAAAATCCATTTCCCATTTTAATAACAATTTTTTCCAACCATCAACCAATTTAAAAAATGATTTTCCTTTCAGAATTATCTCACAAAAAACAAATTTCTACCAAAGAATCAACTATTGGAAAATTATAGAGATAGGGGACTAGATGTCTTGCATAACCCAACCCCATGGTTTGAATACCATATTTTGATCATCCACTAACCACTATATTCATATTAAACCATGAAAATGGGATCCACATTAGTCTCTATACATTCTAAACTCATCATGTAGCTCAAAAATATTTTCTTTGTCATCTCCAAACATTCAATACATCATAAAACTCAAAAATGACAATGGAATAAACCCAAAAATAAAAAATAAATACTCAAAACCCAACTACCCCTTGTGACTCTTGTTTTGTCATGAGTGGTGGTGATCATGAACCAACTGTTGAACTACATCCTGAGCCCCAAATATCCTATTCATGATCTATGTGTCACCCCAAATAACCTTGTGTTTCACTGATAACATTTTTTCATGATCTGACATTGTTCAAACCTGAATCATTCACCCAATCTGGCTTGTGACTAGGCATAAGAGTATTTCTCGACCACTACAAGCTTGAAAATACTGTCACTCATCAAAAATAAATAAATTGGAATTGATTTGACCCATTAAAATAAAAAATAAATAAATATAAACTAGATTTTTTAAATAAATACAAGAATAAGAAATAAATATAACCAAATTTACCTCCATGTGACCCTATGGTTCACCACTAATAAACAAACCATCATTTCTCCGTGGTGACTGAGACCAACCGTAAAGAAGCACAAAAATATAAAATAAAATATAAATCTATAGTCGTTTGTATTAAAAATTAGTATGAATGGCCAAATAAACTATTCAAATGACTTAGCCTCAATAATAAAACCATGTCATGAAGGTTTAAAAATAAAACATATTAAAATTGGGTTTCTCTATTATTTTCAATAACAAGAAACATGCATCAATTTATATGAAAACCCAATTTCACATATATTTCGAAAAATAATTTCAAAATAATGATATGTTTCCAATAAATATTTTACTTTGTGTATCATGAAATTAATGAAGATTCGCAATAAGAAAAAAATCACCAGGTTTCACAAAATAGAGGATATGAAATGTACTTTTTTATTATTTAAAACGTGTAATGGAATCTATGAAATATGATTCTAAAAAAAATACCATGTTAAAACAGTGTAAAAAATAGAAATCAATATTGGAAATCTCTATTCTTTTTGGGTTAGCTATATCTTAGGTTCCTCATACCTCAATGATGAATACATACCAAAACCCACAATGTTCTAGTACATGATCCACCTTAGGGGAGTAACATCCCAATAATTACTAGTCTCAAATAATCTTAATATGTTTAGATAGTTTTGTAGCATGAATCCTTCTAGGGGAATCTGGATTCATCAATATTAGAGCACATACCCTACTAGGACTAGTCTTCACATTTCGGTACACACGTCCATGAGGTTATTCTAAATTGTGGTCATTTTTTGTTAAGATATCATAATCATTCATATCATTTTAATTACACAAAACCCATCATAAATTTAACCATTGACCTCCCTCTTAAGGTGTATCCATCTTTTCATGTCACAAAATAATGAACATGACTTTTCACTATGAACATATCACCAGTCACACATATTACACATGCATCATATTTCTAAATCAAGGAGAATTAATCCATAAGGGTTTTCCACATTCAAAAAAATCAAGGATCCAAGAAGGTATTATCATTATAAAATGATTTCTTTTACATTAAATACAATAATTTTTGACACTTTTATGATCCAAACCATTGAGAAGAAAAATTTAATAGTTAAATATGCATGAATTTAGATACTGACTTAAAAACATTCGTCAACAAGGTAGGTCCACTTTGAATGCATAGGGAAATCATGGATAGTGACTGAATATACATATCCAAGGGTGAATTTACGCTTTCCAAGTATAGAAATTTTAAATAATATAAAAAAAAATTAAAACAATCATGTAGTTGTGTAATTCAATTTAATTTCGTGTGCATATGGACCCTAACTCAAAATAAATGACCTTTAACAAGGGAAACCTCTATCTTCCGATTTTCTTCATGCACCCATATGAATGTTCACATTTATATATTTAATGAAACATATAACCAATGTAAATATTCACATGGCCATGTATTTGTACAGTTGGTCATTACATATATTCTCACACATGTATATCCAACTTTATACTATAAAAAATATTAATTATTCATATATATATAAGCACTGCTAGAACCAATATATATATATTAATAATACCATGTGTTAATATGTATATATATATATAAAGGACAAACTTATATATATATATATATATATATTTGTGTGTGTGTGTGTGTTTTCCTCCTTATGAAATTTCATGTATGTCAGATTCGTCTTCGGTGACACGATACCAAAACAAGGAAGACCAAGACTGACTAAAAACACTAAGAACCAAAAAATAACCAAAATACCACCCCCCTAAATATAAATATTCAAAGAGGGTAGAATAATCCAATGTAAAATAGTGTTGGGAAAACTAAAATGATACACCTTCAATGGCAGGCACTAAAAGATACACAAATTTAAACACATGGGCCTAGTGCAAGTGCCAACCACAAATGAAACGGTCCAAAAAAATTTCAACCCTCACCATAGGGTTAAAGAAATAGAGTGTTGATACTATGATGGAAAATAAATGTAATATAATGATTAATGTATGAGAGAGATTACCTTATATAATAAACTAATAACACAAAAAAATCATACGCAATCATTAAGGTGGAACGTGACGCCAAGGCATGTACCTGGGGTGATCCACCATTAGGCTCAGTTGTATGACAATGGTATGGGGTATATGGTATTTTACCTCAAGTGGAGGAAATGGGATAAAAACCCCTTATGGTAAATAATGAAAAATAAAATTAAAATAAAAGAAATACTAAAATTTTTAAAATTATGGGAAATTATCACAGCATACCCATGTTTTACCAATACGTGTACCAACTATGTGCTTACTATTTCCTAATAAAGGTACCACGTTGCATAGTTTCTCTTATGAGGGTGAATGGTTCAATCGAACCATTCCCCTTACTTTAGACACACACAAACCTTGCATGACTTTTTGAGGAGCACTGTACAGTTTAGAAAAATGTGTTGAAGCCATGCCAAAAGACTATATGAAATGAAATAACCTAAGTGCACGGTCAATAATTTGTTTCTCATAACCATGTAGGATAACCATGCAATAACATAGAATCCTCAACTAATTTAAATTTAGGCCCACCAACTTCATGAAATAAAGACTTTTAAATAAAAATATTGAATAATTCCAAAATAAAATAAAATAAAAGCAATGTTTCTAGATGTGGTGTAAAATAATATCATGAATACATAATTGTTCATGTCATTTTGAGTTTTAATTTGAATTATTTCATCAAATTGTTTTTTAATTAATATTTCCATGTGGTAGATATTTCTTAACTAAATTTTCATTCAATGTGTTAAACTTATTCTTTATTGATTATGGAATTCTATGTTAATGAGTATAATGAATTTTGGTTACATTATATTGGATTTACAATTTTTTAATCATATTTTTACCGGATACAATTTCTTTACTCATTTATTAATTTTAAATTCAATGTTAGGATCATTCAAACTGTTTATTTAACAATCACATTCTAATAAAGAATGTTTACTCTAGAATTTATAGTGAAGGAACATATTTTACCACTTCTCAATAAATATATTTCATTTTCTTCTCCTCTGTTAATTTCAACTATTTTTTAGTAATAGTTCCATCTTTTACACCTATTTCATCTTGAGGGAAATAAGGAAATACTATTATGAAAATTTGACATCAATTCTATCTTTATCCAGAAATTGTTTTTCCAGAACCATGTTTTCAACAAATGATTTGAAATTATTTATTACTTTTCAACAATATTTATCAAATTAATTTTATCAAATTATTCAATTTATAATTCTATCATAAAATTCCAATAATTTTAAAAATGATTCTTTTTTGGGTTTTTCGAAAACTGAGAATGGAATAATCTGGTTATTTTTGAAACAAGGTAATTTCTTAATCGTAATGTGGTGAAAATGAAATATTTTTTAACCATTAATAAAATTCATAGAATTGCCCCATTCATAAAAATCGCTTCATATATTCTTCCATTTTATATTTATATGGTTCATTTTAAAGGTAATTTTTTAAAATTATTTTTCAATTAAATATATTTTTAAAATGAATATGAAAATTAAAACAATATATTCCTAAATAATTTACTAAATATGTTTTTACGTTATGTATATTTATCAATGAAAAAACACCATTATTATTATGTCAATGGGTATATATTGAAACCATAATTATTCTTCAACAAGCTGGATTTTATTATTTTTAATAATGATATTACGGACCTTCACATCCTTGTTTCCTTTTCTAATCATTAATTTCCCATTGAAATATTCACATTTATGTTATCACTATAAATTATGTTTCTCATAAATATCAATATTATTTATCATGGAAATTCATAATTCATAAAATCTATGTAATGTTTATATATATTTATTTAATTTTAATGTTATCTGATTAACTGCAGAAATATTGGTAAATATACATACATTTCCTAAAAAAATTTCTGATAATAAGGTGAATTTTTAATGAATTAAGAAAATTTTTTTTATATATGAGTAATGCTTATGACCAGTGATAACTGGTAGAAATATTATATTATATCCCCTCAATGCATCAGTTGGCCACATGAAACAATCATGTTATGTTAGAATTAAAAGGGGTTTCGATCCGTATATTGCATTTTCATGTGAATATTCTTGATATTAGAATAATCAATGATGTCTAAGAATAGAGAGTCCAATAATTCAGATTTTCATTCACTAAGACATCACTAGTTATTATAAAATATATTTTCACAACAATGTTTTATTGGGATTCATTTATTTATTAGTTTATTAACTTAATGGAATGTGTATTCAGTTATTCACTTTTCCAAATTGATTATGCTCTATCCATTTTATTAAATGGAATGTGTGCTTAGTTATTTACAACGACATGCTGATTATGATAATTTATTCCTGATATCTTCCACAATACATATCATTTACTGAATATTCTAGCTCAACCTTATTTTTTTACATTCGCATGAATCAGTTAAGTATTATGTGTTTTACATTCATTGATATTCTAGGGGGAATAATGTTATTCTCGAAAAAAAATTGTTGTTTGTGTATTAGAATATAAATAAGGATTAGTAAATGAATCTATTTTACCAATACTACTAACCTATTTAGATCTTTCGGATGCAATTCTTTGAATCTTATTCTGTTGAATTAAACTATGAACCATATCTAGAAAAATTCGGTCGGTGTCACTACACAATGGTAGAGATCATACTAATAGAATATATATATTAATATATAATGAAGCATGGTATTCACCATGAACATAGTGAACCATAAATACCATAATTAGATGGTGTTTCTGAACATAATAACATAATTTTCGTCAATATGGCTTATACCATGCCAATAATGCATCATATTTCTTAGAATTTATGGAGAACATTGCTTGGCGTATCTGTTCACATTCAAAACTTTTGTCTATCAAAACTAAATAAATAAATTTCCTTTATTATATGTATTAAAATAATTATCTATGTTTAAAATACATATGGGTTTTTCGGTATAACATACATAACTAAATTTAAATGAGGAAATATTGGTAAGATTAAGAAGGAAGGAGTTGATATAATATTTATAGGTTATTATCAAAATAGAAGAAGACGATGTTATAATAATAAGGGTGCATTTAATATTCTTGAAATTATTGTATTAATGTTAGAAAATCAACTAATAAATTATATTACACACAAGTAAGTGTATTTTGAAATTTATAGTGATGATGGTGTTTTTTGAGGGATGAGAAGGTGTTTTATAAAACAATGTGACATTAAAAGATGATCTGAATGAAGACAATCATTAATCCATTTCTATTGATAAAGAGAATCTTTATTAATAATATTCAAATTATAGAATGTATGTAAAGATACAAAATATCATGCATAAACAAAATAGTAGGTTCAAAGAAGAATAACATTGAGGATAGCCATAAATACATCACTTGGTTCATATGTCAAACAAAAATATGTAAATAACTAATTATGAATTATTTAGATGGTTGATTATATTGACGATGTATTAGATAAATTAGATGAGAATTAATAATTGAATTTGGTAATCGAGAATCAAAATAATAATTTTATCAAAATAAATTTAATATATAGAATAATACTAATTGAAAAAGGATATGTTATATGAAACAATGAAAGTATTGTTTCAAATGGGTAATCATTAGTTGATGGAATTGATTTATATTATAACTTCGAACTAATATCTATACTAGGGACTATTAATATATTTCATTAGATTATAGAATAAAGGTAATATTAGTTTTTCCAAATGTATTTCATGTCTACCTTCTTCAATATAGAAAATGAAGTGATGTATAAATTGAGAAATGAAATGGAAACAATCTTGGTAAAAATGAATGTTATGATTTCTTATTAAAAAGTATCATTATTGGTGAAAATATTCGCCAATATCAAGATATTATCTATCAGATAATATATTAGAGAAGTTGATGTTTAGAACATATAGAGTTTTAAAAAATTATATAAATTAAATATGGTAACAATATATCACTCATTAAAAATTTTTATATAGAATATCTTATTTTTAATAAAATTTTATACTGTTATTTTGAAGAGTTTTATTTAGTAATAAATATTTTATATGAAATGTACAAGATTGGATAATATTATATATGTTAGTAGATTTCTAATGTGGAAGATCAAATATTTTTTTATTAAGATAATTTTGACATAGAAATTCTAAAGATGATTAATTTAGAGTATTAATAATCATGTTATACACATATCACGATGGGAGCCAAACTATATAAGGATGAAAAAGGTAATGATGTTAAATCAAAGGAATTCATGGGGCTTATTGACCGATTACAATATCTGAGATACATAATTAAATATATTTTATATATTGTAACTTCATGTTTCTTGTATCAAACAACAATCATGATGTCTAATTTCTTCTATGGAAGTATAATTGCCTTGTTTTTAAAATTTATAATACACATTTTATTTAATTATAATATAAGTGGAAATAATAATCCATTTAGATATACAGAGTTATATTTATGTCTTTATATATTGATGATAGATGGTTTACATATGCTGAATATTATTTCTAGGTGAAAGGTGTTTTATGTTGTAATATAAAAAAGATATTTTTTGTGACTTTGACCATTATGGAAGAAAATATGTGGCATTAACTCAATAAAAAATTGATTTTCTTGAGGTCTCAATTACATGATATCAAGGTTAAATTGAAGCTACCACTATATATGGGATGTGATAATAAACATTATATCTATTTTTCAAGAATACCTGTTAAATATTACCGATCAACAAACCATTATATCAAATAGAAATTCATCAAATATCAATTGGATAATATATTAATTTTATTTTAAATATATTCCATAAAAGGAAAAAATAATATATATTTTCACTAATCCACTGCAAGAGGATTCATTTTAATTTCTGATGTTGATAATGGGAGTTCTACCTCATTTCACCAAAGGAAAATTGATAATTTTTTTCCCTTCAATCACTTTTTTTGGATATTGATGTATAAAGGGGATAATGAAAACATACATATCCTTATGATTATTTGTTCATGTATTTCAAAAATATATACAAAAATGGTGATAAAATATATTTATATACAATCCATTGATATTTATTTTTATTTATTGGAATTGATTCTTTTATTTAGGGGGAGCATATATTTAGAGAGAGTAAATAAAAGTTGAAATTTGTGAGGTCAACATGTTTTTGTGTTAGTTTTTTGTTTCATGTACCTTTTTAACAGTTTTGGTGAGTGTGTATGAATAATGTTTTTATATATAGATTAAAAGGATAGAGTTTTTTATTTAAATAAGTGTTGATTCTCAATTGATTAATGAAAATATGATTTTCAATTTTTATTAACAAAATAAATAGTTTTGAATTTGTGTTTATAATTCAAAATTTTATAGAGAACGAGATGTTATTATTCATTGTTCTTATTTCAAATAACAGTTACACACATGTAGGAATCAAATTATTTAATAATGATACACTTCTAAGAATATTTATTTGTATTGTTATTTATATTATTTGTTTTTTTAAAAAGTATATGTTATTAAGGCCTATATATTTTTTTGGAAATATTGAGTTATTGGGAAATTTCAATGACCCATCATTGATGTTATTGTGATAGGTTGTTTAGAAAATTTCCTCTTTCATTTGAAATTATTCTTACTGAAGAAAATACAAGGAGATAAGAAGCTGATATGTTTATTTAGTTTTATTTTATTTTCAATAAATAAATAAATCTAAAACTAATATAATATAATGATAATTTTTTGAGTGGATGGTTATCAATGTGTTTGAAAATATTTTTCGATGTATGTAAGGTAAAGTACATTTGGTGTAAAATCGTCTTATGTATTCAACATACTTTCTAATTAACCACATGCATAATAATGAAGAAAATAGATAAGGTATGATATTATAAGAGTATCAACATACTTCAAAATTTAATCCCTATTAAAAAATTCAATAAAATGGAAAATTGATGTCTTTAAAAGAGTATATAATGACTTCGTATGAGTAATACTATAATTGAATCTAAACAATGTTTTAATGAAGCTACATTATAAGAGTAACACTAGAATTAGTAATATTAATTAATTAAACAAATAAAAATAAGTTCTAAAAGTCATGGATTTATAATATTAAAGGGTAAATATCTACGAGTAACCAACACTATTTAAGAGTAAACTACATTTCTGTAAGGTTTCCAGCACATTTATTGAGTAAACAACATTTTTTATGGGTAAAAATCACATTATAAGGATAAGATTAATAAGTAAAAACTCTTATTTCATAACTATAGGAAGTTTAATACGATTCATTTTAAGTCCCAATAAGATTCAATTAATCTTTATAAATATCACAATGTTAAATTTTGAAAAATTGTGTGATGTAAAAAGTCATTATAAGATTTATTTTACCCCTATGAAAACTATATTTCTATATGAAATATAAAAATGCCTTCGACATACTCTTCACATCATAAAATACATTTATTTACCTATAATATAGTCCTTAAAATAATTTCTATAGGCGATCATCAGCCAATAGTTAGAGAACTTTATAATATTTTTTGAAAGATGATAAATCAATGAATTCCAAAATTAATATTTGAGGAAATTTAATTCATGAAATACAGATGATAATACTCATTTATTTTAATATCAACATTTTTAATTAAGATTCAATAAAATTGAGAAAATTTCTGAGATCATGAAAACAATAATTTTATCAAGAAGGGAGAAGAAGGAAGTTTTAGTTCTACTTAACCATTATGTGATATATAATGTAGTGGTACATGGAATATATGAGTCCACCTAGATAAAATAAATATATTAAAAATAAGAAAAAATAATTAGTAATAAATTGTATAATTTATTAGAAGTTATAGAAAATTATTTATTTCAAAATTGAATAAGAAATATGAATTTTGAAGATGGAAAATGGCGTATCCTAATAAATTATATTAATTGTGATGTAAAAAAATTATGGATGATTTTGTGAAATTAAATGATAAATATAGATATTATCCATGAGTGAGAATTTATGTTGGATTATATTATAATTTCTACTATAGAAGACTAAAAATATCAAATTACAAAATAAAAACCAATGGAAGTATAATCTATTTAAATACATTCTTTTTGTAGAAAAACATTATTATTTGTCTTTTTAAATATTCATCATAACATTAAAAAAGTTAGATAAAATATGAAATAAATTATTTCAAGGATAAAAACTTATATTAATTAACTCAAATGACAATAACAATGAAGTGTATGGTATTAGCAGAATTCAAATCATGACATGGATTTTATTACAAATATCTAGTGGTGAACCTTGTAACAATAATGATGTACACATTTTTATTCATATTTGGTGTGTGTGTGTGTAAATGATTATATATATTCGATATAATATGTGACATGAGTTTTTTCATTATGAAATCATTTAATGGAATTTAATTCGTTGATCAACCCCTCTCAATGACTTCTCACTAATCATATGGGTGATTTTTAGGAATTGTGTTTTTCTTCGAATATATCAACTATAGAAGATGATTCTAAACACAAGAAAGTATTATATCCATTTTAACCACCCCAAAAAATCTTATCCACCACTTATACTACTCAATTTATAATATCATAGGGAATTATATAAGACTTTCTATTCCATTTCTCAAATAGAGCATCATAGATTTGTTATTATATGAACTTATCTTATAATGAGATTAAATAACCACCTATGATTTAACTAATGATGATGTGTGAAAACCCAATTTCCATATAGAATCCTATTTTATTCATGGAGTTATCAACATATCACTAGTATAAATTTATCATATTTGAAATAAAAATTCAATGTTCTTACTAGGATATGTATCTTCTCAGTATGTGTTAGCTGATCGTAATAATGGTGTGGCCACATTAATTTTAAAATAAGAACTAAATAATGATTGGGGTATTTGGAAATATTATTTATAAAATATTTTAAGGAACATATTTTTAATAAATCATTCAGCCAAAATTGTAAAAATATCTTATTTCATTATGATCATTGATTCCACTACAGTATCGGCAGACCCCCACTATCCTTTAAATGAGTCACCAAACCCTCTATAGCCTTCCACCATGCTTATATTGGATATATGAGACATATTGGATCATTGCCTCACCGATTGGACTACAAATAGATCTCCAGTATATTTTTTGTATATGATTTATAAGTACAAGCAACATCAATGGCCTCCGTCATAGCCTTTACCTCTATATGGATTATTATAAGGAAATAATGTAGTAAAAAACAACAGAATCACTCTTCTAAAATCTAAAACAATGTTATACAAATAACATAAATCAAAAATCCATTATAGCCATGAATATTTAAAAAAATTATCAAATTTAATAGATTATATTTTTCGTTAATTCGATAAAGTGTATATGACTATAAAATTATTTTACATTTTACTATTAAATACATGATGGGGAATTCATTCTACTTATTAAGTATTCATACATGTCACTTCTCATCGTTACATGAACAAGCCTTAATATATGTGGGGGATCATCTACTTATTAAATTAAATTTAAAACTAATTATAAAGAAACAACATCTTTTTTATAGCAGTAGTGTGAATATTTTTTTAATTTATTTAATATAAACAATGGAATATATTAAAAAAATTATTCACATATTCTAATGAAATTTATTTTAAATATTATTTAAATTAAATTATTTAGAATAATATATATATATTTCATGTCCCTCAATGAATGAGAATTTTCCATTGCGAGTACCTGAAATGTTTGTGGAAAATCAGAGGATGATATAGATGAGGAAATATATATCTACATAGTGATACACAATAGGAAATTGATTTCATTATCCTATGTCATGAAGAACTCTATTTATTTTTAAATATATTTTTTAATTAAACAATAATGATGTAGGTGGAACTCTCTTCTTCATCTTTTGATGTCTCACCCTTTGGGTTTATATAATAAGGTGATGGGATGTTATGTATTGATTTCCATTGTCTCATAAATAAATATCGTTTTACTGGATTCATTATTATTCACTTTTTTTAAAATATATTTTAGATGAAGATGGTAATTAAATATCATATTATAAAGATATGGAATATGTTACATTTAAATATTTCATGAAATTTTTTTAATAAATTATATTGTTTATCTCTAATTTAGAACAAATTATTATTATTATTTATAATAATTTTCATTTTTTACCTTGTTCATAATTGGAAAATAATATAAAATTTTATGGGATGTTAAAATTACAAAATTTAATTTAACAAATATTTTTACCAATGGGTTGATTTTTTATAAAATTTTGAGATGTTTATTCATAATTATTACCATTTGTGTTATGTTTTTATTTTTATATTAGTATTTTTTACCCTTTAATATGTCTTTACATTCATGGATAGTTTGATCGGTTTATTATATTTGGGGATGTGTTTTTAGATTAAATATTTATGTATTATTTTATTCACATTTCTTTATAATAACAAGATTATATTTTATTAGGAACATAACTTATAATGTCGAGGTTTTAATGATGTTTATTGAAATTTTTTATTAAAAATTTATTCATGTATGGAAGAATAAATCTTAAATTCACAAAATTTATTTCAAAATAATGGGTTTAGAGATAGATTGTGTATTTGAGACAATAATATTAAAACAATTTATTCCTAATAAATTGTATTATATCTGGATTGGAGAATAAAACGCTATTGAGTGTTTTTCTTAATATGTCCAACATCAGAATGAATAGGTAAATTTCCTTATAATGGAAAATACTATCTTTATAATGATAAATAGAACATTATTTATATTAAAGAAACATCATAAAGAGGAAAATACATCAAGTAATCATTATATTTTTTATTCAAATATTAATATACTTCTAGAACTATAATAAAAATTGATCAAGATGATAACAAATTTAAATTTGATGCCTTGGATATAAATTCAATGGAAAACATAATAGAGGGAGGAACTATATTGTTTGAAGAATTAAATGATGAAAATTAACAATTTTATAAAGTATTTGAAAATATATCAATATTATTTTTTTGTTAATGTTTATCCAAATTAGGATTTTTTGTGTAATAATAAATAGTGTAATGTATATGTTCTATGAAATATTTCTTAATGTATTTATTGAAGATTAAATCCCTCTATAATTTTAGGGATTAATAATGTCATAATCATTCATGGAATCAGTCAAATTAATATATATTCATTTACCCATTATTATATATTATAATTGTGAGATGTTTATAACAGATAGGAGTGTTAAATATACTATAAATGATGATGTAATTCAATAAAAAATTTATGAGTAAGAAATAATATATAACCATTTTGATATATCAAAAAATTACATGGAATATTTTCATTGGATTCCTTTAAATTTATGATTATGGTGATTATTTATTTTCTCTAAAACCATTTCATATAAGTTTCATTAATTTAATAATAAAAATTATTGGTTATGTAACATATAAGATATTCAAAATCATGAAATACATTTCATTCAATATATCTTGATTTATTAGTTGATCCAAGAAATTGGAAATTGGGATTAGAATTTGACGGATACAATACTTTGTTGGCATTAATTAGTAATTACATAATACTAATAGTAGTTTTTATCCCCTATAATATAACCACCATGATGTGTATGAAATGGAAATTATTCATCATAATCATGACTATTACATAAAAAAATATGATAATTAACTATGATGTATATTTTCTAATTCTTATCAAACAAATTAATTAGTTATTGAATTATTGGGTATAAATATATGATGTACCTACAATAAAAATGACCAAAATGAACACATCCTAATTAAGATATCAAGTGATTTTCCATGACTAAAAATTATATCTAATTGGAACAGAAAAACGTTTTTCTTTCCACGTTTGTAACATTGTTTTTAGCCTCAATGATAGAATTATAATAAATTGACAATGTTTCACAATCAATTTTCCTTTTTCAATTCATGGTTTAATGGGAAAATATATTTGAGGCCTCCCCCAAATTTATTATTATGATTAGAGAACATATAATAATTTTTAAATCATTTTTTAGTGTATATAAAAAACATTATGTTAAAAATATTGGAAAATACAATTAACTCTACCAGATATAAGTAGAACATGATAATGGATGAAAATTGTCATATTATTTAATCTTTCATAATAGGAATGTAATTTTATGTTTCACGATATTGATGTAATGCACATTGAAAAGAATGTGGGTGGAAATTTATATTATATAATATGTAATGAGTTGGGGAAATATAAGTATAATATAAATTTTCAAAAGTTCCTAGATGTAATGAACATCAATATTGATCTACGGGAATATGACAAAGGGAATCATCAGGAATTTAATTTCAAAAGGAAAAATCTACAAAACATGAAAAATCATGTTGGATATCCATATAAAATTTCATGATATGTTAATGTGATTCATTGTAATTTTTCTTAAAAGTGATGACACACACAATTTTATGAAATAGTTTCTACCTTTCACAGTTTAATTTTTTTTACCTGAATAAATTTCCACAATTCTTATTTAATTCATCACATTCATCAAATAGATTCCAAAGATAACCTCTTTCCCAATTGAGAATATATAACTCATAATTGAATTGCATGAAAATTATTTCAAAAGAGATTATTTGTTTCTGGCCATTTTGTATGTGATGATTTATTTTACAATTAATTTGATTCAGGAAGATAAAATTGGAGGAAATGTACATTATTTATTCATATATCCTATATAATGGTAATTTACTTTAATATTTTTATTTTTAATAAATTATAATTATCAAATGCTATACTTATTAACTATACTTATTAATTTATTATATTTTATATTTGGTATTTTAGTTATTATAAGTAATTGGTGTATAATAATCCTTAAATATTAAGTTCATATACAAATATTTAACATAGAAATATTTGATAACCTCTTAAACAGGGTATTTCGATTTGATAAGGAAAAAATAAAAAATTTAAATTATTTTAATGATAATAAAAGACACTCTTCTACTGCAAATAAATCATAAAAATTCTAAAATTATTTTTATAAGTCCTATAAATAACATTCTATTCATTGAAATATTAGAATTTAAGAAAAGAAAAAAAATATTTTCACCTTAATACTAATATTTTTTAGCCTTATATAAAATATTTGATGACAAAAATGATAAAAAGAATAGGATTTGAACTCAAAATGAGTCTGAGGAAACAAATGTGATAAAAAAATAAATTATTGATTGGTTTTGATTTTGTGTATGTTCTTAATCTAATAAGTATTTTTAATATTAATAATTCCATAATTAATAAATATGGGTAAAAGTATTTAAGATGAATTATGTATGGGAATCCATTAATTCAAATTGAGATAATCTTTAAAAATATTTGATATATTTAACAATATTTATTTTGAAACATTCTTGGAGATTCAATGATTAAAATATTATTGGTTTCATGTTTAGTATAATATATTTTCTGGATGGTTTGAAAAAGAAAAAAATAATATTTATAGTTTTATATTTGGTTTAAAATGGAATGTTGGATGTTATTTACAAGACATGGTCCACTAGTGCCTTCCTGGCCGGAAAAAAGATGATAGTTTCAACCCATTCCTACCTCATGTAGGCTAGGGGATGGTGACTAACATCAAGTATTAATATCACCAAAATGGGTGGATTTATACCAATTCACTAGTATATATATACATATATATCCACACACTCCAATGTGATTCCATAGTAAATAAAAATATTAATAAACGCATGTGTAACCTCTAATATCCCATAATAGATTATGAAAATTTACAAACAAATTAAATCAGGAAAATCATTCCCCAAAACTAGAAATTAGAACCATACTATCAACCAGTGATAATATTGTCTCAGGATGAAACCTTAAAGATTAAATATGATCCTACTATCACAACCAGCTAGGACTATGACGCAACACCTGCACTGTGTCCACCTATATAATTATCAAATATATCATCATCTATATAAGACATGAAATTTATTGGTAGATCCCATGATGGTGTGAGTATATAACTATACAATATGATTCCCAAAAATCACCAAGAACTAAATAATCCAATGAGGGTAAGTTATTAGTGACAAACAAGATGAATGAAAGCAAAAAAGCAGTTATTATAATAGAAGAGATAAATTCATCCCATAATATCTAAATCCTCACATCCAACCAATTGATCATTATTTTTCATGTTTATTCATGATAGAATACTATTGAAAATAGATCATTGGGAACTCTCTAGGTCCGAAGGAATAATAATCTTCATTGGAAGACACCTCAGATTAGGGAAATCAACCTATATATAGAGCATCATGGCCTAGTTTATAATGAGATAACTAAATCAATCTATACATCCTTAAGGTAGGGGATGAAATGAATTGGATTAAGGTAATAGGATTCATAATGATTCCTAGTGAAAGGTAAGTGAGGATCCTAACTCTTCTCCCCACTATGGGGGGTATACTAGACTCAATAAATCATAACCCATTAGAAATGGGGTGAGACACCCTGATTAGTATAATGTAATACCTGATCATACATAGAAGGATGATGGACTCTATAAACATGTTTCATGTAGAAAAAATCTCAGAAAGGACTAATCGATGGTCCTACAATGAGTGAATGGAATGTAAATGACATGTCCAAGGATGTACATGATTTGTCAACCAAATATCCAAAAAATCAAAATGAAAAAGGTCACCTACACCAAAAGTGAGATAAAATAAAATGTGTAATGGGATATGTTCACAACTCATTGTGCGAGTCACTAACCATTTCATTGACATCATGGTTATATGGTGTGTGTCCCCTTCACATGACATGTGACATCACTTAGGTTATTGGTTAAGTGCCATTTTTATATGTCAGGATGGTTGAATAGGTACACAAGGAATGTTGTTCCGACCACATACCAATATGATATTTAACTCTAACATGATTCCCCAACCACTGGATCATTGGGACACAAGATGTGTATTCTACCGAACTATATGTCTTGTACTCAAGTTTTCTCCATAAATACTTAACCATCTATATAACTACATATTTCCCACGAATTCCTTTCATTTTACATCCATTCACACATGAAACACTATTATTAACATCATCCATATATATATTATTTTAATAAATTTGATTTCAAACACAAATCGACGAAATTATCAACTCCCATTAATGTCTTGTCACTCAGCATTTTTCATCATGAATAAACTATTATTTTCATACATACCTCAAATACCCATTTCGATAAATGATCTTTTTTCAAATTGTATCCATATAAAATGAATCTAAAAATTGATCCTTATATAAAATAATAAAAAAATTCCAATAATCACTCTACATTGAAAAGATTAATAAAAATATAAACCAAATACCATTGTCGAACACAAAAATAAAGGAGTGGAAATCCATAAACCAATAAATTGAAAACCAATGATGACCATAAGAATTCATCAATAGACTTCAATTAATTTTTCAAAAAAAAATATATTCATAATGATTTAAAGACCACGATTCCCTAATAAATGGTATAATAAACATTATAAATTAAAATGGGGATTCAATGGTTGGTTATTTGTTCAGTTATTAGAGGGAATAATCCCTGATAATAAATATTTACAATATTTAATAAAACCAACACAATAAAATACACTTGAATATAATTGGAGTGATATCTAATGAATATGAGTCTTGCATCATTATCATCATAGTCGTGTCTAATCATTGACATGTACATGATTGATCATCAATTACTATACTAGACATTGATATTTTTTACAAGAAACTCATACAAAGAATCCCTTTAGATTATATAACTAACACCTGAGGATTATCTAATAAGGGAATAAATAGGTAATAGTTTTGGTAATTAATAAATTAATATATTAACTAAATAATATCATTTTTACCCCAATATTGACTCTGCATAATAACAGAAGCCAACACGAATGAATCTTTTGTTCCTACTAGGATAAATACCATATTTTGAATTCAATGGAAGTATGGATTTCCCCCTTCAAATCTCCATTAAAGATAAAATCCATTATTATCAATATTCTGATGGTATATGAGTTAATATATTTAATATTATTAATATATTGATATTAGAGACATCTGATTCTTGAAAATCCATGAAAAATATATAACAACATCTGAGAATATTATTTTTTAAAACCAAAATTTCCAATATAAAAATTATAGTTGTGACATTTTTTCATCTTTAATTGTTTTTTCCTAATAATTAAGAAATACATAAAAAGTTTAGGGTAATAAGCTTTCATGTGGGTGTCTTTTTCTAGGAGAATTATTGAATATTATCGTGTTTCTAGATAACATTTACAAGAGAAATAATTTAAAATAAATGATAATTTTCTAGTGATCATTAATCACTGCTAGGTAATATGAAGATGTTTCTCATTAATCTATGAAAAACTCACCAAATTATAAATATTTGATGTAACATCCATGTATTTTATTATCTAAGAAACATGAAAGACATAAAAGACTATGTCACGCTATAGAGGGAATGACCAGTAGTATGAATCCTCATAAATCCAATATTGAATCTAAAATTGATAGATCCTCTTCAAATTAATATTTCTATTATGAATTGTTCTTATTAATCATTATTGAGGAAACACCTTTAAAAACATATGGTATCCCTATTCACGATCCAAATTCCTTCATCATCGATTTACGTAGGACATATAATGGACATGGGTTGTACTAATTAGTTCTTCATAGATATAAGATTTATTCAACTTTGTTCACTTTAACTATATCCTCATTTGAGATGATTCTTCCAACTCCAACCAACATAGTGTTGGACAACATTGTCTCCGATATAAGTTCTTAAAATGATCAATTCCTATATGATAATGATAATTATTTTTTGAAAAATACCATAAGGGTAGTTTATATTCATAGATTCATTAAAATTTTAACATGAAAGCCTACAACATGACTTCAAAAAAATTAATGGACTTCTTGAAATAACCATCCTCCTAGGGATGTAATTTTATTATCATCCACAATTAGGTCCTAAAATTCAATTAAAACATATCAATAACCAATATGGGAAATGAGTTTCACATTTTGATAAAATAATTGGGGGAACACCATAAAACTAGATGATTCAATATATGTCTAAGTGTATGATGATTACAAATAAAATCTTATCTATAGTGGGGAGGAAGTGGGACGATTCAAGGAGAATAAAAAAAATTCATGATGGAATCCTGAACTCTCTCATTCTAGGGATGTACCATCGTTATATACATGGAAATAATATCCCACTTCCATTATATTACATTAACTAGATGGTGCAAACATATTATAGAAACAATTTTTAACTCACACCCTTTAATAAACTATGATGAAACGTGAATCAATCTTCTTTGTTGTGAAACATATAATATTTGATGAAATTGGTCCAATTATGGTGGTAATGATAAGTGGTATTTATTCCCATCAATATTTTGTATAATTTTATATTTAATGATAAAACATAATGATAGATTTCCATTACGGATAAATATTATTAAAGTTTATTGATATATGATCTTTTGGACCATGTAGTCTTCATCCCTGAACACAAAAGTCCATCACATTCGTAATAGTAGATACTATGATAGTTATAGGTTATCATTATTCCTGTGAAAATGGCCCAAAGGTGTTAATTGTTTTGATAATAAACCATTCAATTGGTGAGGCAGAACCCTTAAGAGTTGAAAATGCTTAAGAGACAATTACAAAACCTCTAGGTCTTAATGAAATAACTCAGACGAGAGAACCTGGAACTACTCCTCCCTAGAAAAGTCATAAAATCCATGCTTCACCATCGCAAGGCTGGTCGGCTAGCTTTCCTATGCATAACTGCCCATGCCCGATTGCAATGGAAATTTCATTCCCTCTTATTCGTCTGATTCCAGTAAGCTCTGCTCTTGTGAATGTTCCTTCTCTAAATTACCATTTGGAGCCTTATCCACAGTAATTTCCCTAGTACATCGACTTGTTTTCCTATGGGCCAAAGGCCTTGGAATGGACCAAAGACCTTGAGGTGGCCCAAATGCCTTGAAAGACAACTGGCATGAATTCCTTGGGTGGCACAAAAGCATTACCGGACTTGAGGACCTAACTGATGGTCCAAATTCCCAAATAGATGAATAGTTATGGCTACTAGAGTACGGAATAATTCAAGTTACAGTGCCTACTATGGTACTGCTTACAGTACCCCAAAAATATGTCTCCACCCATATTTGATCTCATGTCTCTTGGATGCACTTTTCGAGTCCCCACCAACCGGGTTGTGGATCATGTGTGGTTATCATCATTCATTCCTAGGTTTTCATCACATTCTACATCAATCCTCAAACTAAATATGGCCCATTAGTGATGAATCTTCCTAATCCAACCATCATATTGGTTACATACAAGGTATCATATATTGGGTCTCAAAAGGTTCCATACGATTATCAAAATGAAAAGTTATGTTGTATTACACCTCCACTAATGGTATTTGATCCTCATAGATTTATCCAATCACTAACATGAATGGCCCAGAAATATCATCTAGAAAATGAAAGATCTTCATTTTATAACCATATACCTCAAGATGTAATGTCATGTTTATCCACATCTGTGACCTATACATCTCCTATAAACCACTATATAAATAAGACATGAAAAGAGCATCATAGTCTCATAAAATCATCAAGAGAACAAAACAAATATAGAACAACTCCTATATGTACAATATTCCTATGATTCCAACTAAACCCTACTCTCTGGTGGTAAGGATATTGGATAATTTAGTGGCCCAATCCAAAATCAAATATATGGGATGATGAAATATCCCAATCCATGGAAGTCATATCATTAAATAGATGGGTATAACATCACATTTCCATTTTATTACCTCATGGTGTTGAGACAAACCGATTGGCATGTTATGCTCTATGTTCCCCTTATTCCATTATAAAACACTGATAAAATTATCATTTTTAAGACATTAGTAAATTTATAATTATTTATATAATTGGATAAAATCTATATTTTAAAAAGTTTTTATTTATTTTTGGAATTAATTCGAATCCATTAATAGGATTATTTGTATTTTTTTTAATTAATTGTTTTTAGGATAATTGTTTGAGCATCATTGATTTTATTATTTTGAAAGAAACATATATCTAATATAGATGTATGATAGTTTATGAATAAATTATATTTTAATGAAAACTATAGAATTGAAAATTTTAAATTATATATATAAATAAATTGTTTTTGTCAAGATTTTTATTTGTTTTGGAATTTTTAGAAGTACATTATTTGATTCTATGATTTTTTGTAGTGATTCGATAATATATTGGTTTTAAAATATATTATTCATTATGTATATAAATCTTGAATTATATTACATTAAATATTAAATTTAAATAGTATAGGAATTTTAAAAAAAATGTCAAGGGACCTTGACAATTCCATCAGTGAACCAACATGATCGGAAAATAGAAATTTAATCATGTTTTCATTAAAATCAAATGGTCACATAAAGACTTCAAGATATATAGTATGCCAACCCATAAATGGAAAACTCTCAAAGCTACCAAAATCCCTTATTAATGGTCAAATATAATAAGCTAAATCAACTATAAATATGTGTAAAACAAAAATCATTCACAAGAGAACCAACATACTACAATAATTCTCCACAGTCCATCATGATATCAGTCATGAAAAACAGAAAACTCTCATTCTCCCATTTGTCCAAATTTAATATACCTAATTAGCTAAGAGATATCGTACTTACATCCTTTATCATAATTTCCCTAATACAATCTCCAACCTGAATCATGAAATATTTCAAATGGGATAATTTATTGTTCTCCCATATAATCTACAATGTGGGAATTCAAAAAAAAATAATGTCAATCACAATGGAAGGATAGTATGGATTCATATTGTAGGTAAATCAGATTAAATAACATTTATAATCAAATTAGTACAGAATAAAATTGAAGATGATAACTAAGACTCTCTTTATGGAAGATCAAAATTAGTTAAAGTGGATAGTGAGAATGTGAATGTTGTTCAACCAATGTTATGTGAATGGTAATGACCAAATTTTGACCTTAAAATGATGGAAAGAGTATTTTAATAATAAAACTGATTTATGATCCATCTGATATATTCAAATTCATGAGGATATAAATTCCACTGTAGCTGAGAATAGTGAATAAGATCATGAAATTATTGTTTTTATATCCCTATACATGTTCAAAGAGATTGTGGTCTTAATCATTCCCAGTTCACTAGATGGTGAAATGAATATCACATCATAATACTCAATTGAAAAAATTACATAATGATTCCATTGTATGAGACTCGACAATAAAAAGTACTTTTTATAACCTATGCAAATTTGTCTTGGGTGGACTTCTAGCATTACACTTACACCACAATGACTAATAAGCACATGAAGTTATTCAAGGAGGTTGTGACACAAGTTATACAACACCTTGATTAATTCACATGATAATGATAATTTTTCCATTTCCATACATGTGAAAGACTATTCTCATGATGATTCATCAAGATCTCTTAATCAGTACATCTTCCAGCACTGCACCACCCATTTGATTTCCATCCATCCTATCCACCCCTGATGAAAAAATGATTCATGATCATATAAAATTTCAATCCTCAATAATACATATTATGACCAATACAGGTCTACATGGAATGAAAGAGCCATTATATGTACTGTGAGACCAATTCATAAAACTATATGACAAGATAATCAATGAAAAACCATGTCAAATTCACCTGAATATGACATTTAGATTTCAAAAAGATATCATTCTAAAATAAGAATAATAAAAATGTATTATTTTTTGAAAATTAGAGTGCAATAAAGGTCTAGAAAAATCAAAATTTTTTAATTAAAATCATTAAACACAAACTTGTTCATGGCAAGAATTTTGAAGTCCAACCATTCAAGAGTAAGACTACCATTTTCATGCCCAATCTATAATCATCCCCTAAAAGTTCATTAGTGGTCATACTAAGAAGCTCTCATCTATAACCGTGCTGCGAAACAATGATTCATTCCATCTATGATTCTTTATAAATACATATGGATCCTGATTATAGGATGGACCTCCAAATAAGGTTTATTTCTTTTTAAAATTATATTATGATTGGGGAGAGGGTTCCTATATAAAAATGGATTAGGGGGAGTAAAAAATAATCCCCCTTAATTATATTATGATTCTTGTTCCCTCATGATTTTATAAAATTCAATCAATTTAATAATCTACTTTTTAAAATTATATTATCATCCTCAGTTTCTTGGTGATCTATACCTTCTTCTTATGATTTTGTTTTCTCACATCCAGGATTATGGATGAATAGTTCAATGATTTTTCAGCACTGTATTTCACATCTTCATTAACAATATTTGTCTTGAAATTTTTTGATTTATAATTTTCATACATAATGTGATAGTGAATAGTTGGAAATTTGGTAGATGATATCTTTCATATATTCTAACATGCTACTAAATTTTTCAATTTATTGATCATATCTCCCTATATAATATGGATCCAAAAAAAACATACATGATATTTTCTGTTTATAAGTAAATGAATAACATAGGCTTGAATTTAGGTGATCCATGGTTCATTATCTACCATGATGTTATCGTCACCATATCATACTATAGATAAGGTGATAAAGGAAACTATAGTGAGATATCCCATATGTGATTAGTATCCATATATAAATTGAGAGGATCAATTATGGATTCTTTAAGTCAATAAAATTGGGTGAGATCATTTTTCATAATGAAGAACCCATATGATAAAACCCATGACCATTACCATTCTCCTTCATATTTGGTTTCATATTACCATTACTATTTATTCATAAAATATAAAACCAAAAAAAATAAAATCTCATTTATTCAACCATGATTTTAAAATATAAATAAAAAAATTAGATAAGTTTTTTTTATTATTCAATAACTAAAAAATATTTTATAATGAACGTGCTTATTAAAACTATACTGAATTATATTTTTTACTAATTTTTTATCTGAGGCCTTTGATAAACATCCATAAAACTAAGACATTTTTATGGGATATGGACAAAAATATCATACATGTTTGTCAATTGTAAATTAAATTCTTATTTTTGAAATAAAATTCATTATCTAAAAAAGAGGATATGTTGTTGGGTCACCCTCATCCATGGTAGTTCATGTTTTATTATGTGTTAGATATACCCAAAGATCAATAAATAAAATTTGTAGAAAATATTTCATAGAACTCATCAAGGACCTTATGTAGGACATAGAAATGTCAACGATAAAATCCTATGACTATAATATTTTGGGATCCTATAATAATCACCAGGGATAAGTCTATAATTATTTAGGGAACAAGAACTAGAAATCTATCTAATATTTGGGAAAGATGAAAAAATAATAGAATGGTTGAGTACCATCACATACGTATTCTAGATGATGTCTTCCTATGAGGATTGTGAATGGAGAAAGGGAATGGGTATGAATTAAATAAGGTAGTGATGTGGGTAGAACACTACCATACATTTTTTTTATGAAAATTTTAAATATATTATCCCCTCTCCTTGTGGAATCATTCAAAATCACTCTTTGAACACAAAAAACTCATGGTCAAACAACAGAAGGGATTGAAAATTAATTTTGATTCAATTTATTCGTATATCTCGCTACATGAACTGAAATCTATTTCCCATTTTTCTAAAATTACAGGCCATACCGAACAACATTTTCCCTTCAATGGTGAATAATTGGATGAAAACACCAATAAATAGAAGGCATATATAGATTTTTAAGATAAATCTACCAAACATTAAGAGGATGAGATATATGATGATATTTTTTATCATTTATAGTGGTTTTTTATTAATGAAATGGATGAGGCTACAGTATATTTAATTAAATATTGATCCAAAGAAAAATAGATATTATATTTTGAGTAGTAAGAGCCCCATAAATAGTCTCTACATGACCATATATTGGGGGAATGAATATAAAAATAATAGGCCCCATATTTTATCCTTATTTACCAACATATCAAGCTATTTTACACTAAAATAGTGTTGGACATACAATACATTATTAAAAATAGAGTCTTCTAAGATAATAAAAAAGTAAGAAAGAGATATTGAAATATAATATTGTGGAAGTACATATCACAGATGTTCCATACCTCCGATAGTTTTGAGATTATACATGTGATGTCAGACTATGGATAAGATAAATTGAATCACCTTTTTTGTTTTACCCATTATCTTTCTATATTTTCCTCAAATTTATCATAATTTATAGTTCTAAATTATAATTTTTACAAAAGTATTTAAATCTATATGATCTTAAATATGGGTAATGAAATTGAAATGAGCAATTAGATCATGTTGAATACCATTTAAACCCAATTAAAATGAGGATGTATTGTCCTAGTGATAACCAAATGAAATGAATAATTACACCTCATTGAATTCCATTAATTTCACTAGTATTTTCAATCCTATTTTAAATATACATGATATATTAATATGACTATAGATGTTCATTAACTATATAGTTGAAACTAATTATTGGGGATGGGGGTAGATGTTGGGTGTTGTTTTCTGTTTTTTATTTTAATTTCTACATTCTTTATTGAGACTATTTTGATAAAATATATTCTATTTTTTAAATGATCAAATTTTTTTACTAGTCATTTATATTTAGAAGAATTAATTTATTTGGACGTTATAATTCTTGTTAAACATATAAGGATATAATTGATGTAGTTAATTATTTCTAAAATTATGAGATTTAAATGGGTGAAGAGTTATGTTTTCAATGTTATCATGAAATATTTTAGTTGGACCTAAGAAAAAGAGTATGAGTGAAATCATCATTGTTTATTTCAGATTAGATCATGAGGTCAATGAAATTTTAAAATTAACAAAAGGTATATTAGTTAATTTGATAAAGAACACATTAGGTATCAAAATAAAATTAATTTGATATACTTTTGGTTAAACTAGAATATAATGGTCAATTGGGATGCAATAATGTAGCTATAAGCCAATAGGCAACTATTATGTGAGTAAATTACATTTTTTAATTAATAATTTCTTTATAGAGATATCTTCACATACAATTCTAGATAAAATATAATGTCTCACTAATTTTTAAAAATTAATTCATTCATGTGAGATGTATATTGAACCGGGATAAATAATGGGAAATTAACTAATAGAAACTGCAATTGAGTTTTATCAATTAAATTGGATTTGGAACATTAGTTCAAAAAAGATCATAGAAATGGATAAATGGAAGTGATGTTTTTTTATTATTCGAATTCCACTTAAATCTGTCTATTTTATTAATTGAATAAGAACATGTTATTGAATTGTAGTGTGAATGTGAATTAAAATCATAATGTAGGCTTGATAATGCATAAAATATAGAAATTTGTGATTTTCCTCTTCTTATAAATGTGTATATATGATAAGGAAAAACTATATATTCATAAAAAATTCTCTCGTTTGTTTAGTCTAGAACTACTATGTGTGGGGAGTTATAAAATGATAATTTTTTAATGTTTTCATTTTAATTTATAGTTTTAATCCAAAAATATTATTATAAAACCCGGTAAAATTGATATTTCTAATAATTTAGTGAATTTATAGATGTTCAGATAAATGGATCACACATTTAATTTTCATATGATTCATTCATTTATTAAATGAATTGAATTCCTTGAATTTGGTAAATGATATTCTGGAATTTAATAAGTCCAAATATATTTTTTAGTTCCATTAATATTTTCATTTTGATGATTTTATTTTGGTTATATATACATCTGTATCTTTTATGAATAAATTTACATTGTAAGAATACTATATACATTAAATGTGTAAATGATAACTACAATTATATGGTCTAAGTAGTGAATTTCATTTACTTCAATTATTTCTAAATCCATTTTTTATTCATTTTGTTTTGTTTCAACAAAATATTATGTTTTTAAATAATATTTTTTAAATTTAATATGTAAAAATATCTATTTCCATCACTGATTCTTGGATTTATATAATGTGTATTGAATTAAAAAACAAAAAAAATGAATCTATCGTTTTTCTATAGTGATTGTGCATCATTTAAAAACATGTAAAATTCCTCAGGCTTCCATATAAACCAACTAACAACATGAAGTCTTCATGTTTAACAAAGAGACTAGTAAAAAATAGAAATAATTCCAAGATAATATAATCCCTTATCCACGATCAACCACGAGAATCAAAATCAATATATCATATGTGTAAAACTAAAAGCTACCAAATGATAACCTACATGTTGAAAGAATTCCCCATGGTCGATCAAGAATCCATGTGTAAGAAATATCACATAAAAATTATCATACGAACAACCACTTAATACTACATGAATCACGATCTATTTCTCATATACCCTTTAACCTATCAATCCCTCTTCCAACTGCCTCATTAATCATAGTTTTGGCATATGGGGAAATCAAACACGCATTATTTGAAGATACCACATGGGACTTTAAAACAACATAATATGAATCCTAAAGGATGTATGATCTCAAATATGATTGTCACTATAGATGATTAAAGATATTGGTATCATCAAACTATTGATTATTAAAATTGAATGAAGTTCACATGATCATAGAAAGTTGAAGAACAACCTTGACTAATGTATAATGTGTGAATGTTTATTTTGATTAACATGAGCTGTGTGAAGGAGTGTAACCCAATGTTGAGCTCTGACCGATGGTCCAAAGCATATCAGTATTTAGTTATGATAAAATCCAAATCTGTTATTAAGAATGATGTTGAGATATATAATCTAATTCTGAGATAATGATAGAAGAAAATGAAACTAAGTTTTTTTTACATGTCAGTATAAAGATAGTGAGGCCTTGACCATTACCATTCTACCAGATGGGGTTTTAGATATCCAAACTTAATCGGTGTGTGAGAAATTATATAAAGAATTCAATCTCCATGAACTACATATTGCAACATATTTTTTGCACCTCTATGAACTATTCTTGATTTTACTTACAAACATAAACCAAAAATATCAGGACTCTGAAATAATTTAAAATTTTCTATTAATAAATCCTAAATTTATTATAACCAAAATATTAAATCACTCTATCACAATCATATATCCAATTTTAGAAATGGAAAATTGGGTTCTCCAGAAATATAATCAACAACTAGTGTTCATTACTTCTACCAGAATGACAATATTTATTCGATATATGTCTATATAACATGTTTCTGAAGAAGATAAGATTAATTTCCATATATAATTGAAATTAATTATCCGAATCATTTAGATCAGTTCCAAACCACATTATATGGGTTCTACATTAAGAGAAGTTACAAACTGATTCAAACCAATATATGAAATGATCATCATAGAAAACCCTTTCAGAATTCATGGAATATTTGCAGAAAATTTAAAAATGGTGCTTGATATTGAAGAATAACATAGAGATAGTTCAAGAATATCCCTACCAGATCCCAATCCAATAATGGTTAAGCCCCTTAAAATCATCAAAGTACATTAAAGACCCATTTTATTGGGCCCAAAATTTAAATACCAACATATTAGTTTTATACATAAACTATTACTTTTCCATGAAAGCTTCAACCCTAGTAATAACATTTACAAAAATGAAAATCATAAATCCACTTCCACCTAACATGTAATGTCTTGACTTTTCAATGTATTATAATTTAATATTATATGGAATTATTACAAGATAATGACTTGTGATGAATTGTTATTTTAAGGCCCAGGGATTCTGGATTAAAATTTTTAAATAACATAAGCTCTAAATTGCACGCATTAGAGGTTATCCAAAAAAAATGGAATAGATTTTGCACGGGTGTCTAGATTAGAAATCTGAGAGCATATCTGCATTTAGAGTAGAAGAATTACCTTAGGCAGGGACAAACATCGACTGGCACGGGTTGACTAAAAATGTTTATTTTTCAGTTGTTTTAATGGAAATAAATAAATAATTTATTAGTTTTCTTTTGATTCCATTTTTATGAAACAACCTAATTCTTCATCTATAAATTCATTATTATTGAAAATTTGAAGGGTTTTCCACAAAATCCTATGATTTGAAGATGTGAATTAGTGTTGTGGAGGAGAACCCATTAGTGGTCGTAGTCAGACAAATCGATCGTCACACCTTGGATTTGACGAAACATCACCAACATACGTGACGTGATGATCCTTCACTAACTAAATTGAGGTATCAGGTTTTATGCTTTGTTTTATTTCACAATTCTATGATTAAATGTTGTATTTGAATCAACCTACGAACAAAATGATCTATAGATTGTTATTTTTTGCGACAATGATATATTTTTTCTTAGTTAATATTACTGGTAATTGATAAATTCTTTTCTAAGAAGGTTTTTGATTCATCATGTTAAATCCATCTAACTGGAGCGGATCAATGTCGTTATAAATGGCGGAAGAGGTTCATTCGTCAGTTTGGTGTATTGTATTTATTCCACATTTTTCTCACATTATCCATGTTCTAATAGGGGGACGAACAACTGATCATTTCAAACCTATTCCACAACATAACATTCCCAAATCGGAGAACCAGCATCGTGATGAACTAGAAGATGGGTGACGAAGATGGGGGATGATGTATCAGCTCATATTTGGAGTAATGTTTATTTTACCTTTATTCACTTGAGTGGATTGAAATGAGGTTTTGGGGTTGATTAACGTCCTAAAAAAACTATGTGATGGTGGGAAGACCTTGAATATTGTGTTTTGTGGAAAACAGATCGTTGAAACGAGCATCAGGAGATCAACATAGGCACAACGGTGAAGGAATCACGGTTCTGGAAAATCCCAAAGTACAAAGCTTGTGCTCTGAAAAAACACCCCTTGTGGTTTCATCACAGCATTAAATAGGGTTTCCACACTGCACATGACATGCTCCCTGGAGGACATGACATGTGGACCCCACCATGTAGCGGTTGGAGTTCCATGCGGCATGAAGCACTAACAAGGCATGTGACCATCGTCACATGGCATTTGGGTCCCTACGTGGACTCTGCATATATCAAAGATGATTCATGGAAATTGAGTGGAGTACACGGCATGTACTCTACTGCATGGCCAGAAACATCCAGACACGCCGACTACCTTGTGTAATTGTACATAGTCTAGGTCACCTGGGTGAAGCCGTTTACAGTCACATTTACTACATACATGACATCTTCTCTAGAAAGTGGAATACAGTGTGTCATTATCTTACATGATGTTGATAGCTTCTTCTACATGACAAGGCTTTCGATATGAGCCATTTGTACAGGGCCACTACTTGAGGCCAGAGGACACTGTGGGCGACCTTTCCACACCTCGTGCACTTCTTAGTACATGGATTGATTCCCTTTTCCATCATTCCTTGGACATGATCCATTTGGGATAGTCTCTCTTTGCTCATCCCCTAAAGGTCATGTATCCTTTCCATCAACATGAGTATGATCCTTTAAGAATGAATATTCGAGATAGAGTTTTCTATCCATTTGAGAGGCCTAGAGAATGATCCTTTATATATTATTGACCCTAGGTAGAGTCGGGTATCGACAAGAACAATTTTATTGGACGTCAATCCTATTCATAGTAGGATAATATGGATGTTTTATGATATCGTCAAAGGCCTTGGATGTGACCCACACCCATGTATCGTGATCATTCCCCACTCAGAAGTTTGTTCTCCTAGAATGAGTGTATATGTGCCCTATTCAAATATAATAGTGAATTTATCTCCCTCATGGTTTTTCTGAACAAAAATTACTTACTGGATAGACATCATCAGAGATATCAGAATTGTGGAGTGAGTACTCCTAGATGAGTTCTTCATGGAATCGATATACTAAATCCCATGTGTGGGTATGCGGTCATTGTAGACTACAAGTCTAAGTCTTTAGTATATCTGGATTTGTTCTCTTGATATATGTATAGTAGACGTATACTATATGGAGAAGACTATATAGGTACATTTTTATTGATTTTTGGTTCTCGGGATCTTCTATAGATTATTGTTATACTCAACCCTACACCAGCTTTTCCTACACATGTCATGTCTTGTGAAGATGACCAGCCTTTTCATGCAGTCCTGGGCAAACCCAGATGGGACTGAGCTTTCAGAGTACCTTGTAGGATGAGGTGTTCCTATTACCATGAGCAGTAGTCCCAGTACCACCTTCTTTCTTAAAGGTTGGAAATTGTAGTTTGTATACTCTTTTTTGTGGGATTATAATCTAGCCAAGTTTACATTCCGCGCTTTACCTTCGTTCTAATCTATTGGTTGGGTTTTATTGTATGCATTCACTTATACAATCATAGTTTTTACATTTAATAGTCTATGGGATTAGAGATGTGTGACTGTGTGTGTAAATAGGAAATGCTTTCCATGTTAGTGATATGCCTAATCAGTGCTAGTCACCAACCCCTTGCCAATTGGAGGTAGGATTGGGAAGTCGCTGCATGGGGCCCATTGGAGACGGTTATGACAGAGTTGTATCATATGTGGTAGGTTCTACATTAGGACCGCTATTTTGTGAGATTGTTTTGGTGAAGCAGTGTTACATATTTCGAGATCGGCTTCCAGGCTAGGGACTCTGGTGTTGGTGTGGGCGGCCGACGTATTCCATACACAAGGATTCTGATAACCTTCTTTTCATCTCTGTACATGAATACACTAGTTGAATGTTAATAATACAATGATACATGCATCATATAATAATGGGTTGTCTTTTCCATATCCTTGATTTTCAACTATCTAGATATACTCTTGACCATGGTACATCTTGTTTATTTACATTTTTCCTTTGTAACACATACCCACTAGGATTTATCTGCTCAATCATGGGAATGTCCCCATCAGTGATGAGTCTTAAAAATAGGGAACAGTTCCACAGGAAATACCTCTAGGTGGTGAAACATTTATACCACCACCAGTGGAGAATCATATGGTACTAGATATACCGATAGATAGGGATTACAAACAAAATGTGCTCAATGAGTTTCAGAGACAGAGACCCTCAGGTTCTGAGGTGAGCTCGACCCTCAAGCGGAATAGGATTGGATTGAGGCGGTGAATTAGGTTTTCCATCAACTGAGGACACCCTGGGTCTAGATGGTGATCCTAGGAGTGAGACTTCATTAGGGTTCAGTGGGATGATGGTGGAGTTTAAACAGGAGGAATCATTATGAGGGGACTCTTTCATGGATTAATATTGAGAAACTATTTAAGGAGGAGTTATCACCGATTACATAGAGAGAATTGCATATACCAGACCTTTATTATAGTGAGCCAAAATTTTCATACAATAATATTACATAATTTTAATGATAAACATAATAATTTTATTACACATAGAGGATCCAACAGTTTAGTATCTTGGGAATTTTAAGACCATACATAACAATTACAATATCAAGCATAATAATTTATTTAATTTAATATTTTATAACTTATTATTTGAACTAAACCACTCCTAAGTACATGTATTCACATAAGGATATACATAAAAATGGGGTGATCTAAAATTGCAGTAATTGGATAGCTAATAAAAATATTTCAATGGGTTAGCATAACAATAACATAGTTAAATAATCTTGAGCATGAGGGGAAACATAAATAAGAGACTTGAAATGTGGGAATGCATAAAAATGAAACATCACGTCATAGTGGTTAACTACCACACATTCATGTGAAAAATTATAGAATCTTGTTAACAAATAATTTCACATTAACTCATTAGATTCACCATTTTACCCTATTCGATGATCACTGTATTGTTCCAGGTGCACCTATCACATTGAAACATTCATATTACGCTATATAATATAGGGGGCACCCATCACATTATAAGATTATCATCTATCTTGAAAGCCACAATGGAAATATATCTGAAATGAAGACAACTAACCCATGGAATAAAATGGGGTTCATCTCATATGAAATAATTAAAAAAAATTGGTTCCCAAAATTATTTTGGAATAACATACATGATACGATAGCCATCAACCTTAAGTGAGAAGTAAAAGGGGTGTTTTTTAAAGAATAATTCTTTTGGAAAACTTTTGATTAACATAAACATCAATAGAAAAATTTATACACCAAATAAGGTTTGATAATGATGAAAAAAATTATTTTAAGGAGTTACGATGCCCCAAATGGAAGGAAAGAAAAATAACCTAAAGAAGAAAGTTAGGTTTCAGAATTTCCCCTTACCTTGTATCTAAACACTTTCATCACATTAATGTCATATATAACCAAATTTGATTCATTAATTTATAATTACATTAAATTTATTAAATTAATATGTATCAATAATGTTTCACTATGTTATCTTAAGGGCCTTTGGATTCATTATAGATTTTAAAAACATTGTTCAGGAATGTTCATTTTTAAGGTTTTCTTGAGCGGTTTACAGGTATTAATAAATGAAGTTCTTATAGACCATGGATAAACACCTAGAACATATATGTTGTGATATTAATGATATTAAAAATGTTAATGTGATCATATAATGAATAATATTATATAACATGTGGATGAATAATTAGATAATTATTTCATGATGATTGATTTGGTTAATTTGTGTGGTTTTTCGACCACAGCGAACATGTTTTGTATAATTATTTTGTGATATGTTAATAATTGAGATCCATAAAATTAAATAGGGAATAATAAATATGAACCATTTTTTTCAATGATAAAAATGGTTTCATGGACATATATGAATTTCAAAAATGGAAAATGAACAGAAGTCATTCGTGAAGATGATTTATGTACACCTCACAAATAACATGTTTTTTATAAAATAACAAGAAGAGGAGAAGGGGGTTGGATTTTATATTATCCCATTAGTATAATAAAATTTCATTATATATATTATACTGGAGGTACTATACCATTTAGATGAAGATAGTTGGGGAGGGAATAAAAAAAGAACATGAAATTGAAAGAAATTAAGGGAAAAGAGATAGAGATGAATTACCTCTTGAATCATCCTCATTGAGATCCTCAATAAGGAACCTAGGGTTTTCTTTTGATGATACCAAAATCTATTCGAAGTGGGGGAGGGGATATGGAAGATTATTCAGAAGAGTTTAGACATGGCATGAAGCTTGAGAGGTGTGAGTAAATGAGGGTGTCAAGGGTGGTATTAATAGTGGACCAGGAGATGGGATTTTCTCAATATAAAATTAATTAGTTTATTATTTTCACAAAATACAAGGAATAATGAGTCTCCCATTAACATGATTAGAAATTTTATCATGTCAAACCGATGTATTTGGGCTTACATCATTAGGACATCATGCCTCACTCTATAATTAACTTATTTAGCTTATTTTGTAAATTATGGTATTTCAGTAATCATAAAAAATCATGTATTTCAAAAAAAACCCAACTATTTAACCCAACTATTTTTCAACATGTAGAGTCGAAAAATGATTTTAATTTTTCAAAAATAATTTTTTAAATATGAAAAAATAATAATATTTAACTATCATAATTGACATGAAAATACAGTTTTTAAACTTAATATAGCTTTTATAATGCTTTCAAAAATTATTTAAGGTATTATAAATTTATCTAAAAACAAGAAGAAATAGAATTGTCAATTTATGCCGATATTTTGATAAATTTAAATTTATTTCAAATTAATTAATTAATTACAATTAATTATTTATGACTTGTAAAAATAAAAATACTTTTACTAGGGTCAATTTTTCACTTTTTACGACGCATAAATATTATTTAATTATTCATGGGAATGTTTACTAATATTTTGGATGATTTACTATTCATTAGGGTCACATTACTATTCATATGAGTAGGTTACTATTCACCAAAAAATTTATTTTTCCCTATCAGTCTCCAAATAAATTACTGATCAAAATTTTTTATTTCAGATTTTTGATATTCAAACCATAACAGTTGAAAAATTTTGTTTAATGGTCACATAGTATTATGTATCATGATATTTCATTGTTATTTCTAGTGGTATTATACTATAGGGAATAATTGTAAGAAGGTAATTCCATTGATAAAACTTTGGGTCATTAAATTCCTCCCCCCTTATGATATTTCACCCTCAAAATTTCATTTTTACAAAAATAGGTGACAATACTTTTTCTTCATCACCTCTCCCAGTTCCCATGTATCATCTTCAATCTTGTGTTTCCTCCAAAACACATTGACATTGTCAGTTATCATATAAAATAGAACCTTACCTTTCTATTCCAAAATCTTCACTAGCTTCCCCTCATAAGAGAGATCATTTTCCAGATGTATAACTTCTATGTTCAGTACACTTGAGGGATCAGGTAAGTACTTCCTTAGGAGTGATACGTGAAACACATCATGAAATTAAGCCATATTTCGTAAAAGTGAAAGCTGATAGGCCACGACTCATATGTGGTCAAGGATCATAGTAGGGTCAATGTACATTGGGAATAACTTCTATTTCTTTCCAAACCACATTACACTATTCCATGGTGATATTCAAAGGAATACATTATCTCCAACCTCAAACTCCATGTCCCTTCAACGGTTCTCAGCGTAGCTATTATTCAAACTCTGAGAATCTTTGATGGGATTTTGAATGACTTGAACTTCTTTGTCACATCTTTCACAATATCGTGTACAAGTATCTTTCTTTCTCCATCTTCATCCTAACAGGTTGGTTTTATTCATCTCTTTCCATAAAATGCTTCCTATGGAGCCATCTGAATACTCGAGTGGAAGATATTGTTGAATTATAACTCTACGAATAGAATATTTTGATCCCATCCACCTTTTAATAAAAGATATAAGGGAATTAGTATATCTTCAAGAATCTGAAGAGTCCATTCAGATTGGCCATCATTTTGGGGATGATTGGCAGTTTTGGAATTTCATTCAGTAGACAAAGCATGTTGAAGACTCCTCTCGAATATATATGATAACCTTGGATCATGATTCTAGTAAATCAAGAGTGGATCCCCATGCAGTCTCACCACTTCCTTCACATATATCATTGCATGTCGGTCAAGTGAGAGGTCTTCCATATAGTGATTAAATTGTATTTCTTGGTGAGTTAGTCAAACACAACCCATATCACATTATTTCCCTTCGAAATCTATGGGATACCTGTGAAAAATTCAATAGTGACATTCTCCCATTTCCACATGGGTATAGGAAATGGATATGCCATCCATGTGGTCTTTTTTTTCTCTTACATAACATTCTAACATATAAATCACATTGATATATATTCTTCAATATCCATCATCATTTTATATAACCATAAGTTTTCTAGTTGATCACAAAACATCTTGGAACTCCCTGGATAGAGAGAGAATGTTGAGCTATGTGAATTTTTCAATAGCTTTTTCGTTATCCTGGGTGATGAAGGAACACAATTCTGCATTACAATCCAAATCACACCATCATCATCGATAAAAAAATATAGCATATTCCTATACATTAATTCAATTGAACTCTATTGTAACACCACATCATCACTTTGTGATTCATTAATCTTCTCTTGGATGGATAGTTGTGAAATAATTTTTGGGAAGTTTGGTCGTATCCCCTCCCCTTAAGATTTTTTAATCCATCATTTTCATATCGATGAAGATAGGGTATTTATAAACATGTAAGATGGGTAGAGTAGAAGATTCTTTACTATTTAGAGAATTAGCTTCTTTGTTCACCAATGCAGGATGACAATGAATAGAGCAACCACTATCCTTGTTTAGAACTAACCATCTCCTTTGACATGTGTTGAGATATATTTATGTGCATATATATATTTATTGTTATTGTGGTTGGTTTATATTTCATACTTCTATCCATAAAGGTAGTGCCAACAGATTATCAAGGAAAAAATCATTGCTTCCAAATCTAGAACATGTTTCAGGGTAGTTCTACCCAAGGATATTCAACTATCATGAGTCGTAGGATATGAAATTGTAATTTTTCATTAGCTGGAAACCCTGGCATTTCATTGAAGCATCAATGTATATCACAAAACATTCTCCACTTTTTGGTAGTGTGAGCACAAGTGTCGTAATAGGCCTTCTCTTTTTCTCCATAAAGATTCCCTCACATTCTTCAATCCATACAAACATTACCCCATTCCTTGTTAAAGTAGTTATTGGGCTTGAAAATTGTGAGAAATTTCTCAAAAAACATCAGTAGTACCCATCAAATCCAATAAAACTATGGATTTTTTGTAACACTCGAGGGTCTAGGACATTACTCAATCACAATTTTTTTTTATGGGTGCACGTAAAGTCCCTCACTTGTGATAAAATGTCCTAATAACCTGACCTTCTTTATCCAAATGTCACACTTACTGAAATTTTCATACAACTTCTCCATTTTTAATGTCTCCCACACAAGTCTTAAATTTTCTTCATGTTCCTCCTTGCTCATGGTGTAGATGGGAACATCATAAATAAAAAATACTAAAAATTTGTACAGGTAATGTCTAAATACTATATTCATCAAATCCATGATGATTTTAGGGGAATTAGAACGTATGAAGGGAATCACCAGAAACTAATAGTTCTCATACATTATATAAAATATAATATTCTTAATAACATCAATTTTCACATTTAGATGATGATATCCAGAATGAATATCTACCTTTAAGTAGTATTGAGCTCTTCTAAACTGATCAAACAAGTCTTCAATCCTCAGAAGAGGATTCTTGTTCATTTTGGTGAACTTGTTGAGTTCCTGATATTCGATGCATCCACATTGTTCCATCCTTATTCTTCCCAAATAACACTGTCACACGCCATGGTGATGCACTAGGGAGTATGAAACCTTTGTCTAGATGCACTTACAGCTCCTTAGTTAACTCATCTTGTTAGATAAGAGCCATAATATAGAAAAAAATTTAGATATGAGTAGCTCTGAGTATGAGTTCTATTGAAAACTATACCTCTAGCTCTGGGGGATTTCCAGGCAACCATTTGATAAATACATCACTATATTCACTCATGATGGGAATTTCCACAAGGATGGAACTATCCTTTGAGTAAACCTTTTGGGTGAGTTATTCTTCTTCATAGGTAATCAACACCCACACCATTGAAGGATTTTTCAGAGGATATTCATGATCGTCCAGAAATTTGTAGAGGAGAAAGGGATGGTTCGTAATGTGAAATGATATTTCCTTTTTCTGAAAGTTGATATTTTCTATATATAATGAGAGACAATCCATTTCCATTATATTGTTGAATTCCACCCACGGATGAATTACGAGATTCACTGGAAGAATATTCCCGCAAACCCCAACATTACAAGAGTCAAACACCTAGGTTTGCAGTAGTTTCAGAACATGGTGTTTTTACATATATATCTACTTCAGGGTTTCATGGATTCGATTCTATAGTTCAAGAAAAATATCAAGATATAAAGGAATTCGTTTAAAATAAATAAAATATGATTTTTTACATTATTTAGTTAATAGGAAGTGTACCTTTTATAAAATCATTATATTGATCCCCATCCAGATTAGTGAGGTCATAATCCTTACCTTGTTCCTTTGGATTTGGTGGCTACTGACGCTGATTACCCTCAAGAATTAGAGGTTTAGTGCACTGGCTTGCATAGTGCCCTATCTCCCTAAAGTTGTAGCACAGAACAATGTGTGATTCTATCCTTTCATCATCTAAAATGTCCTTCCTTTTCTTATATTTTCAACACTATTGAGCATGGTGTCCTTCATTCCCACACATGAAGCACTTACTCGTCCCTTTGAGGCATTTCCCATAGTGCAACTACCACCATTTTTGGCATGTGGTTCGTTGAGTTTTCTTCCCACCTTTCTCATTAGATCCACCATCATGAATCTCTATCGTTCGTTTCATGTCAGCAAATCAATGGAAACATTATAAAATCTTCATATCTACATTATGAGCACATCTAACAATATCTTCATAACTCCCAAAGTCTCGAATTTCATGAGCCTTTCGATGGTGTGGTTTTAATCCACTAAAGAATCTATAAATTTTTTTATCCTTATTGATAACAATACCTGATGTTTACCTTGAATGACATTTGAAATTTGGTTCATAGGTTGTGACAAAATCTCCTTCTTTTTTATTGACCTCTATGAATTCTCACTCCATCTTCTGGTGAAGAGTTCATGGGAAATACTTTTTAAGAAACATTATATTGATGTCTTCTCATAGCATCTCTTTATTTACCTCTCTTGACTTGGTGTTCATAATAAATCCACCATTGATATGACTCACTTTATAGATGATTAATAGCTAGTTTCACCTTCTCCACCTTAGAATAATGGTGAACATAGAAGATCTTATCCATGTAGTTGGCCCACTTCTCCGCAACTACTGGATCAGAAGATCCACTAAACATTGGTGGTCTTTGCCACACAAAACATTAGATATAAATTTTCTCCCTCATTGGTGAAAGATAATTTTCTCCATTATTATGGTTATTGTTCAAAATCTAAGATAGTTGGATAATAATCGCCATGATGTTTTGAACTCCACCTCCCAAATCATTGGGGATGTCATTCGGGCAATCGTCGCATTGGCCCTCTCACGAGTTGTTGTCTTGGTTTCTCCTGCTTCACACCATTTTCTAAAATATAAAGGGTTTGCAAAAACATAATCAAATATTTCATTAATAACATATTCATTTTTATGATTTATAAAAAATAATATCTTATGCAATCCCTATGTAAATATTCTTGTGTGCCTAATTTTACATAGTCTTGTTCTAGAGGTTTTATCTAGGGTTAACTAAGTCTAATTCCCATATTAACTAATCATTGCCTACGATAACAACCATATAATATCATAAATTTCTTACATTATAATAAAAACAATTTAAAGACAAAAAATATAATAGTATTACACATAGTGGATCAAATGTTTTAGTGTCTTGGGAAAACTAGGACCATACATAACAATCACAACATCAAGAATAATCATTTATTTAATTCCTTCTTCTCTAGATTCTTATTGTAACATGACCTTTACTTACCACATGTAGTAACCTAACGATATAAATCAAAATGGCATGAGATTAAAACCATTTAAGAGGATAGATATGAACAATATAACAATGGGTGATCATAACCATAACAAAGGTAATGAATCATGAACATGAGAGGAAACATTAATAAGAGAAATGAAATGTAGAAATTTATAAAAACTGAAACATCATGTATTATTGGTTCATTACCACATATACTTGTAAACAATTCTAGGATGTTTTTCACACATCATTTCACACTAAATCATGAGATTCATAACTTTACCTAATGCATTGGATCACAATATTATTACGGGCGCACCCGTCACATCAAAACATTATCATTTATCATGCATTGCACAATAAACATATATAAGAAATTAACATAACTATCCAATGTAAAGGAATTGGTTTCATATCATATGAACACATTCTGAAACATTGGGTTCCCACAATTAAGTAGTAATAACACACATGATACGATATCTATCAACCATGACTGAGAAGTAAAAGGTGTGTTTTTAAAAGAAGAGTTCTATTGGATTATTTTTTATTGACATAAAAATATGTAAAAAACATGTATATCCTAGAAAGAGTAATATAATGATAATAAAAGGATTTTAAGTAGTGACCATACCAAAAATAAGGTGAAAGAGATATAACTTTAAGGAAGAAACATGGGTTCCAAATTTTCTCCTTACATTGTATCCTAACACTTTAATATCATTAATGTGTTGTATAGACACATTAGATACATTAATTGATATTTAATGAACCTTTTATAAATTAATATTGTTTATTATGGTTTCATTATGTTATATTATGGGCCATTTCATGAGTTATAGAGGTTAAAAACATTGTTAGGGAATGTTCATATTTATGGTTTTCTTGAACGGTTGATATATATTCATAAATGGATGTTCATGTAGAACATGGATAAATATACAGAACTTATCATTCATGTTATTTATAATCCTCCAGAATTTAAATAGATATTATAATGAATTTTATTATATACCACATGGATGAATCATTATATAATAATTCAATGATGATTGTTGGTGTTAATTTTTCAGGTTTTGCGACCGCAGCGAAATTGGTGTGTTCAATCATTTAGTAATATCTAAATAATTTAGTTACTGATTATCCACTAAATGAGGCTAATAATAATTGTTAATATATATAATATTCAGGTTTTTTATTATTCATAAACACCATTTTAGTGTATTTTACACCGTGAACATCGTTTCACATTATGATTGTAATACCTTCTTAAAATGCACTATTATGTGGTTCAATTTGGAACATCATTTAATGTAACCAATGATTAATATGATTTTAAGGAATCTAAATAAACATATTTCAGTTTTATATTTTGGGAAATTTTTCTACACTTCAATATGATCTTGTTTCATTTAAGGATCAATGGAGAATTCATGGAAGAAGATTGAGATATTTTGTGATGAAAGGAAACAATTCTGGAGAAATCATATTATACACCAGACCACTGATTACAATTTGGGTCCCAAAATACATACCCAATGAATCCCAAATATCATGTAATGATATAAGACATAGATAGTAACAAATAATTCATTAAGATCCAGTGCTAATTCAGCCTTCATTGTGTTCATTTATGCGTCCCAATTTAGAGATAAAATTTTGGGACAGATTTGTTAACCAGAAAAAAGCCCACTAATCTACTCATATCTCCGAATATACAACTCCAAATGAGCCCAAATATTACATGTGGTTAGGAGATATCTTGTTATCCATTGTCTTCTTCTATGGACCACTATGATTCGGCCATCTAGAATGCCTTAAAAGTGTGTATGGTATGTGGATGAAAGATGGATGTCATCTCGGGTAAACTATGGAAAAGTCCAAGTTCCACATTCATTCCACCACTCTAGGCCTACCATAATCTTGTGGGATACATTGTAATGTTGGAGGCTCGACACAAGGCCTCCAAAATGCCTATTTAATTCAGTTGTGGTGGAGGCGTTTTTCATCTTTGATGCTTTGTTCAATTGTAATGTTATGCTGCCATTTTGTTGTCTCAAGTTTGTCTTTCACATGTAAGTTGTTGAATTCTATTTAGTTTCTTAATAAAAGTACATTTTATCCTCTTATTAAGTTTTTTTTCATATCAAATTGATACCGTTGGTTCATGGTGTGAATTTATTCACACCCATCCTTGTGAAATTATCACACAATGGTGGAGTGATCATTTTTACATTGTTTTTTACTTCCCTATTTCCTCCCTCATGAGTCTACTTTCTGCTTCCATTGAAACCATATAATCAATGGAGGGATAACCCAATTATTGGTTGATCCATGTTAGAATCAATAGGATGGATTGGATTCTATTTATCACCCCATTAATGTATATTCACTTCTTTTAATTGAGATTTTTTTTTGATGATTTTTAAACCCCATCATCCTTGTTGAATTTAAGGCCACACACATCAAGTGCTAATACGAACCTTTACCGTGAAGTGCTAAAAACATTGATCCTTCAAGTGAATAGGTGATTAGTATTAAAAGGATTAGGTATTAAATCAGTAAGTGATGATGTTTTTTTATCTTCTTATATTAACCCATCTCAATTATAAGAAATTTAAATCATTGAAAAGGAAATATGTCCATTCCATCCCTAGTGATAACCTAGGATTAAATAACTCTTTTAAATTTAATTCACGTAAGTATCATAGAGATCATTTAAACCACAACTAAATGAATCCCAATGTTGGCCACATCATAGCCAAAATAAATCCATAGAATGTACATGTCTGTAGGTTACTTCCTAGGTCTATGAGGATTTGATAACCCAAGCTAAACTACAAGGACTATTCTACATTCATCTCTTTGGTAAATTTGAGCGTGAATAAAATTTTCGCACTATTTCCGGGGACCTAAGTAGGTTGTATTAGACACTATCATACTTTTTCTCATCCTACATCTCTTTTTTCACCCCTCATTCCTATGGATGTTAATTTTGAACAAGTCGAAACATGGTAAACCTATCCCTATAACGATCACCAATCCTCATGTATGATGTACAATGACCATCCTAATTACGACTTGTGGTATCATCAACATCCTACTGAACCAAAATGTTTTTATTCAAATTATCCACAATACATTAAATCCTATTCGGGGTTCCAATCCCAACAAGTCCAAACCGAACATCCTCCAATGTAATTCCAACAACTTAACTCTTGGAATAGACCATTTGTACCAACAACTTGACCATATTAATCCACATCCATTCATTGAGAAATTGTGTCAACAAATGGATAGAATTAATTCAGAAGTTTCATCCTTGAGAGTATAACTACTAATCATTGAAATAGGTATGGGACCCATTCACAGTCATGTAGTCCATTCCTTATCATTCATAGAGGAACCGTGTTACACAGAAACATCATAAAAAATTCTAATGAAATTTCTTTTGAACCTATGATTCCTAATGAGAAATAAGTAATTTTTGAAGGGTATTTAAATCATGATGAAATTAATTTTTTGGATTCAAATGAAGAGAATTTGACATCATGGATTGAGTCTCCTAAGTATAACCACATTGATGATTTTTCAAAAACACCAATAAGTGAAACATTGGGAAAAATAACAAACTTTGAGTCTATACCCATTCCTAACACTGATCATTCCAATTTAGTTGTTGAATCTTATATTAAAAAGGAACCAATTTTGTTGAGAAATTTTGAAAATGAAACCGAGTTAGATTCAAAGTGCAAACCTATGTCTGAATTTCCTATCCAAACTGAGCTCAAAAGTAGTGTTATTCATTTATCTCTCATGCATCCCTTCATTGTGTATAACCATGATCTTTTTGATGTAATTCCTTCTTCTCTTGATACCAAAAAAGTTTTAATGGTCAGTGATTTATTAGGAAATACTACAGAGGAAACTAGATCAACCATTTCTATTATTCATTGGATTTTACCACTAATTTTAGAACATATGTTTGTGCATGAAAAAAATTATAAAAATAGAATAAATTTCATCATTGTATAATTGGTGAAACATGTATTCATTAGAATGTTGAAATTTTTTATTGGATATGTTTGAGGGTTCATGTCGAGCTAGAGACATTAAAAAAAAGTGCCGCATGGGAGGTAATCCATGGATTTCAAGTTTCCTATCATTTTTTTGTTTTAGTAATCATTATATTTTAAATAGGATTAATTAATCATTTTGATATTTAATTAAAAAATTGGTGGATGACCTGTTATTCTCTTAGGAGTATGGTTGTGTAAGAAAGGTGAGCTCCATATTCATATGTGTCACGTGGTGTGATACTTGATTAATACCTAAAAAGAAATTTAAATAGAAGACAATGTATCATCAGTTTATTTTATTTTATTTTTATGTGTTTTTAGGTTAAAATAAAAATACGAAAAAAATTAAATAAAAATATAATAATAAAAAATGTCCATATCTTATGTCGTGGGGAAAACCCCGTCACAACCAGCAAAGCTGTGGGGATTCGAACCCGGGACCGAAGGGAGATAGGGGCACGTGATTACCACTAACCTACGACTTATTGTGATTCCTTATTCTATAATTTTTTTATATATACTTATATTTATATTTCATTATTATATAAATATATATATATATATATATATATATACTTTTTTGTTTTTTTTGTTTTTATGATTTTTCTTTTTTTAACTAGGGACTTCTTAGAGTGACATTGAGATTAAGAGATTAAAAAAGAACAACAAGAATTTCATCTTCAACCACCAGCAGACTTCAATCCATGATCCTTATTTTCAGTTTCCCATTTGAAATCACATTCTATGCCTCTACGCCATTATAATTTTTTTTATTCAAACACTGGGGGATAAGGTTATTTTATGTTGGGTGGGAGATAAAATTAAAAAATTTCTTTTGTGAAAAAAAAACATTAGAAAAAAATGAGTGTAAATGGATGGAAAAATTTCTTTAACTTTATACATGTTAATATAAATTTCATACTGTGAAACTAAATATCAAATAATATAGAATGTTTTGATTCTGATTTTAATCCTTGTATAAATTCATGAGAATAGATTTTGGAATGTGTGGATGTCCAATGTGATATTTCATTGTTTATATTTTCATCCAAATAAAAATAATAATCACAATGCATATCCTTTTGATAGTGGGGTATTAGTTTGAGTTCATGGGGTCCCCCAAATAAATAGTATTGGTTTGGTTCTAATTTCATTTTAATTTTTTTTTCATGAAAATTAAAAAATAATAATAAATTTGAAGGTATAGCTATGAAATGACCTAATGCGAGGCTTTCGGCACTTGGGGGTATTGACTCCATAGTTTTTTGGACCTATGTTTGTAATTGTATCTCTATTTTTTTTAATTTGAATTTGTTTTTGGCATAGTTAACTCGAGATGATGCCCGACTATGTGGGATTCAATTGGTGCCTAAGGTCTTTGAGCCTGGGAGTCATCAGAAAAGTCTCATTACATGGGTTGACTCTATTTAGTGAAATTCAATTATCATGGAAAAATAGAAAATAAAATTAAAAAACAGTAAAAAATTGAATACACATCTTAATATTGATATGTGATTCAACCTAGCACTTCCGTCATTTTCCCCTTGAATAAATATGAACCCCCATGTCTATTGTGATGCACAACACATCCTCATACATAATTGACATTGGATGAAATATGGAAATGAATTTAAACAAAGGAATGGTCTTGGGATTTGGATATGATTATGAAACTATCTTGTGATAAATAATTTTGATGGGTTTCATGATTGATTAGTATATGGGTTTTTGGTAATCATTTTTTATTAAAATGTTTTCAGAAAAGGGAATTTGAATTTCATATTGTTGAGATATATTTTTCTCGGGACTAGAAAAACTCAAGTTTGGGGGTGTGTTTGGCCACAAAATGAGGCTAATATTCATTGTTAATATATATATAGTATTCATGTTATTTAGTATTCATAAACACCATTTTAGTTCATTTTACACATTAAACATCATTTCACATTATGATTGTAATACCTTCTTAAAATGCTCAATTATGGTGTACATTTTTTAACATCATTTAAAGTGTCCAATGGTTAATCTGATTTTAAGGGATGAAATTATCCATATTTCAATTTTATATTTTTGGAAATTTATCTACAATTCAATTTGATTATGTTTCATAAAGGGATCAATGAGTATTTCATGGAAGAAGATGCGGTTATTTTGTGACGAAAGGAAACAATTCTAGAGAAGTTAGATTGGACACCATCCCACTGATGAGAATGTGGGGCCCTATATACAAACCCAATGAAGAAAAAATTTTGTGGGACTATAGAAGACATATAGAGGGATAACCCACATATGGTTTGATAAAATTGAGTAGTGATGGTCTAGAATGGATGTTATTTATCACCCCATTATTGTCTAATCAATTCATTTAATTGAGATTTTTATTTATTTATTATTAAACTCCATCATCCTTGTTGATTTTTAAGGCCACACACATCAAGTGCTAATACGAACCTTTACCTTGGATTTCACAAATATATTATCCTTCAAGTGTATATGTGATTATTGTTAAAGGATGTAGGTATTAAAATAGTAAGTGATGATGTTTTTTTATCTTATTAAATGAACCCATAAAAAAATATAAGAAATTGAAATCATTGAAAAGGAAATACGTCCAATCCACCCCAAGTGACAAACTAGTATCAAATAACTATTTTAAATTTAATTCACATAATTATCTTATAGTTAATTTAAAACCCATATAAAATCAGCCCAAATATGGCCACTCATAGACAAAAAAAATCCATATAATGTACGTGTCTGTAGGTTACTTCTTTGGTCTCTGGGGATTCGATAACCTGTGCTTAACTACAAGGACCTTTCTACCATCATCTCTGGGGTAAATTTGAGTGTGATTCAAATTTTGGAAACCTTTCTGGGGACCTAAGTAAATTAAATTAGACACTATCATCATTTTTTCATCATACTTCTCTTTTTTCACCCCTCACTCCTATGGAAGATACTTTTGAACAAGTCAAAACATGGGAAACCTATACCTACTTTGATCACCCAACCTCATGTATGATGTACAATGACCATCGTAATTCTTACTTGTGGGATCATCAACAACCTACTGAACCACAATTTTTTTATCTATATGATCCATAATACATTAAAATATATTATGAGTTCCAATCCCAACAAGGCCAATTAAAACATACTCTTTGAAATTCCAACAACCTAATTATCCTCTTGGAATAGACCATCTGTCCCAACACCTTGACCAAATTGATCCACATCCAATGATTGAGAAATTGTGTCAAAAAATGGATATAATTACTTTTTTTGTTTCATCTTTAAGATTAGAACTAAAATTCATTGAAATAGTTATGGAACCCATTTCCAGTCATGTTTTCCATTCCTCATCATTCCTAGAAGAATCTTGTTACACACAAACATCTTATGAAAATGCTAATGAATTTTTTTATGAACCTAGGATAACTGAAGAGAATTAAGTAATTGATGAAGGGTCATTAAATCATGATGATATTTATTTTTTTGGATTCAAAAGTGGAGAATTTTACATCATGGATTGAGTCTCCTATATATAACCCCATTGATGATTTTTTAAAACAACAATCAATTAAACATTGGGAGAAATCACAAACATTGAGTCAATAACCATTCCTAACCTTGATCTTTCCAATTTGGTGGTTGAATCTTCTATTCATAAGGAACCAATTTTGTTTAGAAATTTTGAAAAAGAAACTGATTTTGATTCGAACTGTAATCTTATGTCTGAATTTCCTATCCATACCGAACTCAAAATTAGTGTTCTTCCTTCATCTCTCAAGTATCCCTTCATTGTGTATAACCTTGAACTTTTTTATGGAATTCATTCCTCTATTGAATCCAAAAATGTTGTAATGATAATTGATGTCTTAGGAAAGACTACAAAGGAAACTAGATCAATCATTTCTAATATTCATTTGATTTTACAACTCATTTTAGAACATTGGTTTGTCCATGAAAATAATTATTAAAATAGAATGAATCTCAACCTAATTGAAGTGGTAAAACAAGTGGTCCTTAAAATATTTACAATTGGTATTGGATAAGTTTGGGGGTTCATGTAGAGCGTGCGACATTAAAACAAAGGGATGCATGGGAGGAAACCCATGGTTTTCAAGATTCCTATCATTTTGTTATTTTAATCAAATTTATATTTTAAATAGGATAAATTAATAATTTTTATATTTTATAATAAAATATAATGTTGAAATATTCTTCAATTATGAGTATGGATGGGTATGAAAGGGGAGATCCATATTCATCTATGTCACGTGCTGTGATCCTTGAGTAATACCTTACCCAGAAATTTAAAAAGAAGATAATGTAACATCAGTTAATTTTATTTTATTTTCATGTGTTCGTAAGCAAAAATAAAAATAGAAAAAAATTATAATAATAATAAAAAGGCCACATCATAGGTCGTGGGGAAAACCTTGTCACAACTGGCGAATCCGCAGTGATTCGAACCCGAGACCGAAGGGAGATAGGGGCGTGCGTTTACCACTGACCTACAGCTTATTGTGCTTCTTTATTCTATAATTTTTATATATATAATTATATTTTAATTTATTTATTATATACATATATATATATATATATATATATATCTGTTTTATTGTTTTTTTTTCCTTTTTTCACTAGGGAATTCTCAGAGTGACATCGGGATCAAGGAATTAAAAGGGAGAAACACAAATTTCAACTTCAACCACCAGGTGGCATCAATCCATGATCAGTATTTTCAATTTCCCATTTGAAATTCCATTTTATGCCACTACCCCATTACAAATTTTCTTTTCTTCAAACACTGGGGGACAATGTTATTTTATGTTTAGGGGGGAGATAAAATTAAAAAATTTCTATTGTAAAAAAAATATTTGAAAAAAATGTTAGTAAATGGAATGAATAATTACTTTAACTTTGACCATGGTATTAAACATTTCACACATTGAAACTAAGTATTGAATAATTTAGAATGCCCTGATTCTGAGTTTAATCCTTGTATAATTTCATGAGCATAGATTTTGGAATGTTTGGTTTTCCAATATGATATTTCATTGTTAATATTTTCATCCAAATAAAAAACAGAATCAAAATGAACGTCTTTTGGATAGTGGATTATTAGTTACAGTTCATGGGATCCCCAAAATAAATAGCATAGGATTGGTGATCATTTTAGTTTAATTTATTATTCAAAAAATAATAATAAAATAATAATAAATTTGTGCTTAGACCAATGAAATGACCAAATGTGTGGCCTTCAACACTTGGAGATCGTGACTACATAGTTTTCGGGCCCATAGTTAGTAATTTTTTCTCTAGTTTTGGTAATTTGAATTTGTTTTTGACTATGTAAACTAGAGATTATGCCTCAGTATGTGGTATTCACTTGGTGCCCTATGGTCATTGAGCCTTAGAGTCGTTAGCAAAGTCTCTCTACAGGGGTTGACTCTTTTGAGATCAATTTCAATTACCATGGAAAAGTTGAAAAAAAAAACAATAAAAAAACAAATAAATAAATAAATAAATTTTTAATACTCATATTTATATTGAAATGTGAATCTACCTAGCGCTTTTTTCATTTCCCCCTTGAATAAATATGAACCCCCAGGTCTGTTGTTATACACAATACATCCTCAAACTTAATTGATATTGGATGAAATGTGGAGATAAATTTGAACAAAGTAATGGGATTCATATTTGGATATGATTATGAAAATATCTTGTATTAAATTATTTTTATGAGTTTCAAGATTTTTTGGGATAAGGGTTTTTTGTGAAAATCGTGTATTAAAATGTTTTTGGAAAAGGGAATTCGAGTTTCAAATTGTTGATATATATTTTTCTAGGGACTAGCAAAACTCAAGTGGGGGGTGTGACTATCCTATAAATGAAGATAATATTCATTATTAATATATATAATATTCATGTTACTTATTTTTAATAAACACAATTTTAGTGCATTTTACACTTTGAACATCATTTAGAATTATGATTGTAATACATCCTTAAAATTCACTATTATGTTGTACATTTTTTAACATGATTTAATGTACCCAATGATTCATCTGATTTTAAGGAATGTAATGATCCATATTTCAATTTGATATATTGGGAAATTGATCTACACTTCAATATGATCATTTTTCATGCTGGGATAAAATGGAGAATTCATGGAAATGGATAGGGATATTTTGTGATGAAAGGAAACAATTCTGGAGAAGTCAGATTGGAAACCGTCCTACCGATTAGAATGTGGGGCCCATAATACAATACCAATGAAGCCTAAATTTCCTGGGATGCTCTAAGAAATATATAAGAACAAATCATTCTTTGAGATACTGTGCTAATTATACCTCCATCATGTTCATTTTGGCGGCCCAAGTAAGAAATAAAATTATGGGCCCCATTCTGCAGCACAGAAAAACATCCCACGAATATAAAAATATCTCCTAATCTACGACTCCAAATTGACCCGAATTTTACAGGAGGTTAGGATACATCGAAAGATTCATTTTATTCTTCTATGTCCTACTCTGATGCGGACATATAGAAGGACTTCCAAGCGCTTCTGTTTGGTGGATGAAAGCTCGCTTCCACCTCGGGTCAGGTGTGGAAAAGTCCATGTTCCACAAGCTTTCCACAAACCTTGGACTACCATAATAAAGTGTTATGCTTTGTAATATTGGAGGCTAAACCTAGGGCTTCCAAAAAAAATTACTGGAGGTAGTGGTGGTGGAGGTGTTTTTCATCTTTTATGATTTGTTCAATTGTAATGTTGTGCTGCGATTTTGTTGTCTCAAGTTTGACTTTCACTTGTAAGTTGTTCGATTCACTTTAATTTCCGAATAAATGTTCTTCTTATCCTATTATTATGTTGTTTTTCATATCAATTTGATACTTTTTGTTCATGTTGTGAATTTATTCACAACAAAACTTTTGGAATTATCACACAATGGTGGAATGATTATTATTTTATGGTTTTTTTTACTTCTCCATTTCCTCCCTCATGAGTCTACTTTCCGTTTCCATTGGAACCATTGAATCAATGGAGGGAAAACCCACTTATGGGTTTATCCAATGGAGTATAAATGGTCTAGATTGGATTTTATTTATCACCCCTTTAATGTCTTATAACTTATTTTAGTTGATATTTTCATTTGATGATTTTTAAACTCCATCATCCATATTGAATTTAAGGCCACACACTTCAAGTGCTATTACAAAACATTACCTTGAATTGAACAAAATTTTGGTCCTTAAAATGTATAGGTGATTAGTATTAAAGGTTATGGGTATTAAAATAGTAAATGATGATATTGTTTTATCTTCTTAAATGAACTCATCTCAAATATAAGAAATTGAAATCATTGAAAAGGAAATACATCCAATACACCCCTGGTGATAACCTAGGATCAAATCACTATTTTAAATCGAATTCACTTAAGTATCTTAGAGTTCCTTTAAATCCCACAAAAAATGAATCCCAATGTTGGAAACTTCATATACAAAAAAATTCGATAGAATGTATGTGTCTGTAGGTTACATCATTGGTCTCTGAGGATTTGATAACCCAAGATAATCTACAAGGACCATTCTACATTGATCTATTGGGTAAATTTGAGCGTGAATAAAATTTTGGAGCCATTGGTTGGGACCTATGTAAGTTATCTTAGACACTATAATCCTTTTCTTCATCCTACTTCCCTTTTTTCAACCCTCACTCCTATGGAAGTAAATATTGAACAAGTCCAAACATGGGAAACTGATCCCTACTTTGATCACCCAACGTCATGTATAATGTACAATGACCATCCTAATTCCTAGTTGTGGGATCATCAACAACCTACTGAACCAAAAATATTTTTATTCATATGATCCAAAATACATTCAAAACTATTATGATTTCCAATCCCAATAAGGCCAATCAGAACATCATCATTTGGAATTCCAAAAATGTAATTATCCTCTTTGAATAGACCATATGTCCCAACACATTGACCATATTGATCCCCATCCAATGATTGAGAAATTTTGTCAATAAATCGATAGAATTACATTTGAAGTTTCATCCTTGAGAGTAGAACTACAAAGCATTGAAACAGTTATGGAACCCATTCCCACTCAGGTTTTCCATTCCTCATCATTCATAAGGGAGTCTTGTTACACACAAACATCTTATGAAAATGCTAATAAAATTTCCCTTGAAGCTAGGATACCTAAAGAGAATGATGTAATTATTGAAGCATCTTTAAATCAGGATGAAATTTATTTTTTTGATTCAAAAGATGATAATTTGACATCATGGATTTATTCTCCTATATATAACCCCATTGATGATTTTTAAAAATCATCAATCAGTGAAACATTGGGAGAAATCACAAAATTTGAGTCCATACCCATTCCTAACACTCATCTTTCCAATTTTTTGGTTGAATCTTTTATTCAAAAGGAACCCATTTGGTTGAGAAATATTAAAAATGAAACTGAGTTTTATTCAAATTGAAAACCTATGTCTAAATTTCCTATCCAAAACGAGCTCAAAATTAGTGTTCTTCCTTCACCTATAAAGTATCCATTCATTGTGTATAACCATGAACCTTTTGATGAAATTAATTCTTTTATTTAAAACAAAAAAGTTGGAATGATAATTGATGTCTTAGGAAAGACTACCATCGGAAACTAGGTCAACCATTTCTAATATACATTGGATTTTAACACTCATTTTAGAACAAAGTTTTGTGCATGAAAAGAATAATAAAAATAGAATGAATCCTACCCTAGTAGAATTGGTGAATCATGTGGTACCTAAAATGTTGAAAATTAGAATTGGATAAGTTGGGGGGTTCAAGTCAAGCTAGAGACATCAAAACAATGCACTGCATAGGAGGAAACCCATGGTTTTCATGTTTCCTATCATTTTGTTGTTTTAATAATATTTAATTTTATATAGGATTAATTATTCATCTTGATATTTAAAAAAACAAATAGACTCTTGACCTGTTCTTCTATTATATGTATGTATGGGTATGAAAGGGAAGCTCTATATTCATCCATGTCACATGGTGTGATCCTTGAGTAATACTTTACCCAGAAATTTAAAAAGAGAACAATGTGTCATCATTTTATTTTATTTTATTTTTATTTATTTTTAGGTTAATATAAAAATAAAAAATAAATAAAAATATAATAATATAAAAAAGGCCACATCATATGACGTGGGGAAAACCCTATCACAACTTGTGATGTCGCGGGGATTTGAACCCGGGACCGAAGGGAGATAGGGGCGCACGCATACCACTGACCTACAACTTATTGTGCTTCCTTATTCTATAATTTATATATATATACTTATATTTTAATTTAATTATTATATAAATATATAAATATATATATATATATATATATTGTTTTTGGTTATTTTGATTATTTTTCTTTTTTTTCACTAGGTAATTCTCAAAGTGACATCGAGATCAAGGGATGAAAAGGGAGCAACATGAATTTCAACTTCAACCACCAGGTGACATCAATCCATTATCTGTATTTGCAATTTCCCATTGGAAATCCCACTTTATTCCACTACCCCATTATAAATTTTCTTTTCATAAAACACTAGGGAACAATTTTATTTTATGTTGGGGGAGAAAAAATTAAAAAAAATCTATTTTGAAAACAAATTATTAAAAAAAAGCCTGTAAATGGAAGGAAAAATTCCTTTAACATGGAACATGGTAATACACATTGCACGCTTTGAAACTGAATATCAAATAATTAGCATCCCCCTATTATAATTTTAATCATTGTATAATTTCATGAGCATGGATTTTGGAATGTGTGTCTGTCCAATATGATATTTTATTGTTTATATTTTCATCCAAATAAAAAACAGAATCACAATGCACATCCTTTGGATAGTGGATTATTAGTTTGAGTTCACGGGGTCCCCAAAATAAATTGCATAGGTTTGATGATCATTTTTTATTAATTTGAGTATTAAAATAAATAATAATAATAATAATAAATTTACACATAGAGAAATTATATTACCTAATGCTTGGCTTTCAGCACTTGGGAATCATGACTCTAAAGTTGTCTGGCCTAGAGTTAGTAATTTTATTTCTATTATGGGTAATTTGAATTTGGTTTTGACTAAGATAACTCAAGATGATGCCTGAATATGTGGGCTTCACTTGTTATCCTAAGGCTTTTGAGCCCGAGAGTCTTCAGAAAAGTCTCGCTACAGGGGTTGACTGTTTTGAGTGAAATTTCAATTACCTTGGGAAAATTGCAAAAAAAAATACAATAAAAAAATTTAAATACTCATCTTAATATTGAAATTTTATTCCACATATTGTTTCTGTCATTTTTCCATTGAATATCGATTAACCCCCATGTCTATTTTGATGCACAACACATCCTTATACTTAATTGATATTGGATGAAATATCGCAATGAATTTGAACGAAGGAATGGGAATGGGATTGGGATCTTCTTATGAAAATATATTGTATCAAATTATTTTGATGGGTTTCAGGATTTTTGGAATATGTTTTATTGGTGATCAATGTGTATTAAATTTTTTTTGGAAAAGGTATTCTGAATTTCATATTGTTGGGATATATTTATCTCGGGACTAGAAAAACTCATGTTGGGGGGGTGTGATTAGCCATTTCTAGGGACCTAAGTAAGTTATCTTAGACACTATCATCTGTTTTTTCATCCTACTCCTCTTTTTTTACTCCTCACTCTAATGGAGGTCTATTTTGAACAAGTCCAAACATGGGAAACCTATCCCTAATTTTATGACCCAACCTCATGTATGATGTACAATGACCATCTTAATTCATACTTGTGGGATCATCAAAAACCTCATGAACCAAAATGTTTTTATTAATATGATCCCCAATACATTCAAACCTATTATGAGTTCCAATCCCAAAAATTCCAATCAGAACATCCTCTGGTGGAATTCCACCAACTTAATTATCCTCTTCGAATAGACCATCTGTCCCAACACAATGACCATATTGATCCACATCCATTGATTGAGAAATTGTTTCAACAAATGGTTAGAATTACATCTGAATTTCCATCCATGAGATTATAACTACAATGCATTGAAACAGTTATGGATCCCATTCCTTTTCCGGTTGTCCATTCCACATCATTCATAGAGGAATCTTGTTACACACAAACATCGTATGAAAATGATAATTAAATTTCATTTGAACCTAGGATACCTGAAGAGCATGAAGTAATTGTTGAAGGGTCTTTAAATCAAGATGATTTTTTTTGGAATCAAATAAGGAGAATTTGACATCATGGATTGAGTCTCCTAATTATAACCCCATTGATGATTTCTCAAAACACCAATCAGTGAAACATTGGTAGAAATCACAAACTTTAAGTCCATACCCATTCCTAACATTGATATTTCTAATTTGGTGGTTGAATATTCAAGTCAAAAGGTACCAATTGTGTTTTAAAATCATGAAAATGAAACTGAGTTTGATTCAAAGTGAAAACCAATGTCTAAATTTTCTATCCAATCCAAGTTCAATATTAGTGTTCTTAATTCATCTCTCAAGTAAAACTTAATTCTGTATAACCATGAACATTTTGATTAAAATAATTCTTCTCTTGAATCCAAATAATGTTATAATGATCATTGATGTCTTAGGAAGGACTACAGAGGAAACTAGATCAACCATTTATAATATTCATTAGATTTTACCACTCATTTCGAAAAATATGATTATGCATGAAGAAAATTATAAAATAGAATGAATCTCAACCTAGTAGAAGTATTGAAACATGTGGTACTTAAAATATTTAAAATTGTTATTGGACATGTTTGGGGGTTCATGTCGAGCTTGTGACATTAAAACAAAGTGCTACATTGGTGGAAACCCATGTTTTTCATGTTTCCTATCATTTTGTTGTTTTAATAATATTTATATTTTAAATTGGATTAATTAATCATTTTTATATTTAACAATGAAATAGAATGTTGACCTATTAATTTATTATGATTATGGATCTGTACGAAAGGGGAGCTCCATATTCACATGTGTTATGTGGTGTGATCCTTGAGTAATACCTTACCCAGAAAATAAAAAAAAACAATGTATCATTTGTTTATTTTATTTTATTTTTATGTGTTGGTAGGTTAAAATAAAACTAAATTAAAATAAATATATAATAATTTAAAAATTCCACACCATAGGTCTTTGGTCAAACCCCAACACAATCGACGAAGCCGCAGCGATTCGATCCCGGGACCGAAGGGAGACATGGGCGCGCGCATACCACTGACCTATGGCTTATTGTGATTCATTACTATATAATTTTTATATATATACATATATTTTACTTTATTTATTATATAAATATATATATATATAGTTTTTGTTTTTTTATTTTTATTTTTTTTTATTTTTTTCACTAGGTAATTCTCATAGTGACATCGAGATCAACTGACTAAACGGGAGCAACAAGAATTTCATCTTCAACCACCTGGTGACATCAATACATGATCCTTATATTCAATTTCCCATTTGAGATCCCATTCTATGCCTCTACCCAATTATATATTTTCATTTCTTCAAACATTGGGGGACAGTGTTATTTTATGTTAGGGTGGAGATAAAATTAAAAAATTGCTAATGTGAATAAAAAATGATTTGAAAAAAATTGTGTAAATGAAACGCAAAATTCCTTTAACTTTTAACATGGTATTACACATTTCACACTTTAAAACTGAATACCGAATAATTTAGCATGCCCCAATTCTGATTTTAATCCTTGTATAATTTCATGAGCATAGATTTTGGAATGTGTGGCTATCCAATGTGATATTTCATTGTTTATATTTTCACCCAAATAATAAAAAATAGTCACAATGCATGTCATTTGGATAGTGTGGTATTAGTTTTTCGTTCATGGGGTCCCCAAAATAAATAGAATAGGTTTGGGGATCATTTTAGTTTAAATTTAGTATTATAGAAATTAATAAATTTCTGCATAGAGCAATGAAATGACCTAATGCGTGGATTTCCGCACTTGGGGATTGTGACTACATAGTTTTCGGGCATAGAGTTAGTAATTTTATCTCTATTTTTTGTAATTTGAAATTTTTTTCACTGATTTAACTCGATATGATGCACGAGTACGTGGGATTCACTTGGTGACCTAAGGTCTTTGTGCCTAGGTGTAATCAGCAAAGTCTCGCAACTGGGGTTGTTTCTTTTGAGTACAATTTCAATTACCAGGGAAAAATTGAAAAAACAAATAAACAATAAAAAATAATACAATAAAATAAATAAATAAATTTTGAATACACATATTAATATTGAATTGTGAATCTACCATGTTCTTCTGTCATTTCATCTTGAATAAAGATGAACCCCCATGTCTATTGTGACGCACAAAACATCCTCATACTTAATTGTTATTGGATGAAATATGGAAATGAATTTGAACAAATGAATGGGAATGGGATTGGGATATGATTATGAAAATATATTTTAATAAATTTTTTTATGGGTATCAGGATTGTTTGGTATAAGGGTTTTTGGTGATCATTGTTTATTAAAATGATTTTGAATAAGAGAATTCCAATTTCTTATTGTTGAGATATATTTTGCTTGGGACTAGCAACACTCAAGTTGGGGGTGTGATTATCCACCAAATGAGGCTAATATTCATTGTTAATATATATAATATTCATGAAATTTATTATTCCTAAACACAATTTTAGTGCATTTTACACTTGGAAGATCATTTCACATTATGATTGTAATACCTTCTTAAAATGCACTATTATGTGGTACATTTTTTAACATCATTTAAAGTATTAAATGATTCATATGATTTTATGGAATTTAATTATACATATTTCAATTTTATATTTTGGGAAATGGATCTACACTTCAATATTATAACATTTCATTTAGGGATAATTGGAGAATTCATGGAAGAAGATGGTGATATTTTGTGATGAAAGGAAACAATTCTGGAGAAGTCAGGTTGGACACTAGCCCACTGATGAGACTATGGGACCCATCATACAAACCCAATGAAGCCCAAAATTATTGGTATTATATAAGACATATAAATTATCAAATCATTCTTCATGAGACAGTGCTAATTCGGGCTCCATTGTGGTCATTTAGGCGTCCCAATTTAGAGATTAAATTCTGGGTCAGATTCTACGACCCAGAAAAACAGCCCACTAATGTAATCATATCTTCGAATCTAAAACTCCAAATGGGACCACATTTTACATAAGGATAGACTACTTCTGGAGCTCCATTTTTTGTTGTATTGCACACTCAGATTCGGCCATCTAGAAGGACTTCCAAGTGCGTCTGTTCGGTGGATGAAAGATGATTGCCACCTCGGGTCAAGTGTGGAAAATCCACATTCCACATGCTTTCCACCACCCTCGGCTTACCATAATCAAGTGGGATGAATTGTAATATTGGAGTCTCTATCCAAGGCTTCCAAAATGCCTATTTACGGTAGTGGTGGGGGTGGAGTTTTTCATCATTGATGATTTGTTCAATTGTAATGTTATGTTGTGATTTTGTTGTCTCAAGTTTTTCTTCCACATGTATGTTGATCAATACACTTTAGTTTCTTAATAAAATTTATTCTTCTAATAATATTATGTATTTTTCATATCACATTGATACAGTTGGTTCACGGTGTGAATTTATTTACATCAAACCTTGTGAAATTATCATACAACTGGGGAGTGATCAGTTTTTCATTGTTTTTTTACTTCTCCGTTTTATCCCTCACGATTCTAAATTCGGCTTCCATTGAAACCATAGAATCAATGGAGGGATAACCCACATATTTGATGATCTAATAGAGTATCAAGAGGCTATATTTGATCCATCAAGTGTATAGGTGATTAGTATTAAAGGGTGTAGGTATTAAACCTGTAAGTTATTATGTTGTTTTATCTTCTTAAATGCACCCATCTGAAATATAAGAAATTGAAATCATTGAAAAGGAAATACATCCAATCCACCCCAAGTGATAACCTAGTTTCAACTTACACTTTTAAATTGAATTCACATAATTATCTTAGAGTTCATTTGAAAACCATATAAAATAATCACAATGTTGGCCACTTCATAGCCAAAAACAATCCATAGAATGTACGTGTTTGTGAGTTACATCTTAGGTCTCTACGTATTTGATAACCAAGCTAAACTACAAGGACCATTATACCTTCATCTCATGGGTAAATTTGATCATGAATCAAATTTTGGCTCCATTTTCAGGGACCTAATTATGTTATCTTCAACACTATAATTTGTTTTTCATCCTACTTTTCTTTTTTCACCCCTCACTCCTATGGAAGTCAATTTTGAACATGTCCAAACAAGGGAAACCTATACCTACTTGGATCACCCAAACTCATATATGATGTACAATGAACATAATAATTCCTACTTGTGGGATCATACAAAACCTACTGAACCATAATTTTATTATTCATATGATCAAAAATACATTCAAACCTATTATGAGTTCCAATCCCAACAAGGCAAATTAGAACATCCTCTTGTGGAATTCCGACAACTTAATTATCCTCTTGGAATAGAACATATGTCCCAACACCTTGACCATATTGATCTACATACGTTGATTGAGAAACGTTTTCAGCAAATGGATAGAATTAAATCTGAAGTTTCATCCATGATATTGTAGCTACAAAGCATTGAAATAGTTATGGAACCCATTCCTAGTCATTTTATCCATTCCTCATCATTAATAGAGGAATCTTGTTACACACAAACATCTTATGAAAATGATAATGAAATTTCCTTTTAACCTAGGATACCTAAATAGCATGAAGTAATTTTTTAAGGTTCATTAAATAATGATTAAATTTATTTTTTGGAATAAATGTGTGGAATTTGACATCATGGATTGAATCTCCTAAGTATAACCCCATTGATGATTTTTTAGAAACACCCATTAGTGAAACATTAGGAGAAATAACAAACATTGTGTCCATACCCATTCCTCACACTGATGTTTCTAATTTGGTGGTTTAATATTCTATTCCAAAGGAACCAATTTTGTTGAGAAATTTGGAAAATGAAACTAATTTTGATTCAATGTGCCTACCGATGTCTGAATTTTCTATCCAAAAAAAGTTCAAAATTAGTGTTCTTCATTCCTCTCTCAAGTATCACATCATTGTGTATAACCATGACATTTTTGATGGAATTTATTATTCTCTTGAAACCAAAAAAGTTGGAATGATCATTGATGTCTCAGTAAAGACCACAAGGGAAACTAGATCAACCATTTATATTATTCATTGGATTTTACCACTCATTTTAGAACATAGGTTTGTGCATGAAAAAATTATAAAAATAGAATGAATCTCAACCTAGTATAAGTAGTGAATCATGTGGTCCTTAAAATGACTAAAATTGGTATTGGACAAGTTATGGGGTTCCAGTCAATCTTGCGACATTAAAACAAAGCGCTGCATGGGAGGCAACCCATGGTTTTCATGTTTCCTTTCATTTTTTTGTTTTAATCAAAATTATATTTTAAATAGGATTAATTTTTCATTTTTATATTTAATAATAAAATAGAATGTTGACCTATTCTTCTATTCGGAGTATGGATGGGTACAAAAGGGGAGCTCTATATTCATCTGTGTCACGTGGTGTGATCCTTGAGTAATACCTTACCCAGAAATTAAAAACAACGACAATGTATCATCATTTTATTTTATTTTATTTTAATGTTTTTTTAGGTTTAAAAAAATTATAATAATATAAAAAAGGCCACAATGTAGGTCGTTGGGAAAACCCCGTCACAATTGGCGAAGCTGCAGGGATTCGAACCTGGGACTGAAGGGAGGCAGGGGCGTGCACTTACCACTAACCTATGGCTTATTGTGCTTCCTTATTCTCTAATTTTCAGGAATATACTTATATTTTACTTTCTTTATTATATATATATATAATTTTTGTTTTTTTATTGTTTTTTTTTCTTTTTTTCACTAGGGAATTCTCAAAGTGACATCAAGATAAATGTATTAAAAGGGAGCAACAAGAATTTCAACTTCAACCACGAGGTGACATCAATCCATGATCCTTATTTTCAATTTCACATTTGAAATCCCATTCTATGACTCCACCCCATTATAAATTTTCTTCTCTTAAATGATTGGGGGAACATGTTATTTTATGTTGGGAGGGAGATAAAATTAAAAAATTGCTTTCGTGAAAAAAATGATTTGAAAAACAATGTGTATAAATGGAAGAAAAATTCCTTTAAATTTGAACATGGTAATACACATTGCACACATTGAAACTAAATATCAAATAATTTAGCATGACCCAATTCTGATTTTAATTGTAATGCCCCGACCCCAGTTATCCAGAGTCGGTGCATTATTACATAACATTGGCATGATCACAAGAAAGATCAAATCTCGAAAGACCGATTGGTTTAGTAGCCTTGGAAACACTAGATATATTCATCAGTTTTACATTACATCATAACATGAAAAACTACTATAACAACATAATGTTTCCACATTCCACACTGTAATCCCCTCATAATATCCCTGCAGGTCATTCATAACTTACATCTTCACATCCTGGGAAAAATAAAACATAGAAAAGGGGTGAGCTCAAATGCCCAGTAAGGATAACAATATAGAGGAACATTCAAAAATAAGCATAAACATTTAAGGAAATGAATTACTAAAACAAAATCCTTTTAAAATTGAACTTCAACATAGTATGGAAAAAGTAAAATAATATAATTCCATTTACCTATTCACATGGATATTCTACTAATCGAATAATCACATGAAATATCAATAACCACTTTCATAATGTTGGAATGCATAATGCCAGACTATCATAACCATATAGCCAAGGCCTCGTGCCAAGACTACAAATAAGATTTTGCCAAGGCCTTGTGCCAAGACACTAGTTTGTCTCATGAGACCTACCGATGCATCGAGGAGCTATAGCGGGCTCCACCCGTCACATATTAAGTCCAATGCATTCCCATATGAAAAGGCTTAAACATAACATAAACATTCGTATTAAAAATAGCATACGAAATGTCAATACTTTCCCCATAAACTATGAATGGTATAAAAATAGAACATCCACAATCAAACATATCACAAAACCTTCAATACAATATAGAAGTTTTGTATCATAATAAATCAACTTCAAATAATCTTAAAATCCATCAAAGGAGGTTGACATAGATGAAATCAAAATTCTTTTAAAAGAAATATCTCCTTTTATTTTGAAATCATTTAAGTTCCATATAAAATAAAACATTTTCTTTGAAAATATTCTTATAATCTTGTAAGGGAATCTTTGAAGATTTTATAACGGCGGAAAATAGCCGCACCCGTCGTATAAGTTAAAAAAAAATTCTTACCTTAATTCTGTCAAAAAGGTTAAAAAGGACCTTATTTTGAAAATGACGGAAAGATTCCTCATATAAAAAGTAATACAATGGTATAAATGACTTTAACCCATATTCTTGTAAATATTAAATATGTTTTGGAATACATTTCGAAGAAACATGGATGTGGATGATAAAGAAATCCCAGTAGATTATAACGTATAAACAACCTCGGATAATGAAGAGATTGTGAAATAACACTTACCTTGTACTTTTCCTTTGTTGGGGTAGGTTAACCTCCTGTATAATGGTGAAATAATTGTTATTAAATTATACAAAAATCATATACATTAATATGATATCATATATGATCTTTTAACATTGCTTTATTAATAATATATTAGTATTATCGTCGTTTCGGGTGATAATCGATTCGTTCTTCTTAAATGTTTGGTTACGTAAGAAATGTTTGTAATGGATAGATTATATCTTATTCATAATCAGAATGATATTAACATTATTTTTAACCCTAAAATGAGAATAATACTTGAATGGATACGATGGAGAATGAATCTCATCGCGTTCGTGGAGACGGTAGTCCGTACATACGCACGAACGCTACTTCCATTTAATTTTTATTTTAAAAGAATCGAATCCAAATGATACATAGGTATATTACTATTCCAGTATAATATAATATTTTATATATGTTACTTAAGTTCATTAACACCATCCTTTATACGTTCCATGTGTGGTATGAACGAGTCATATCATTTTAAGGGGGCGGTAGTCCGCACTTCCTCAAATGAAATTATCGTATGTATATACAACATGAAACGAATAATGATATGAAATAAAATAGAATTACAGAAGCTTATATATAAAATATATATCATTAATATCATATTTAATTACAGTTCCATCATAATGGCCACCATGAGAGGCGGTAAGATGTATTTGAACAATCATCGTTTCGTGAGGCGTTAGTTTGCCATCCACAGAAACATTAAGTTCATCATCCATTAGATGGAGTTGTCTGTATGTGTAGTTTGAATCCTTCTTATAACAACATCCTAGTATATTGTGGATACTGGTGTTGTGACAAAAGAAAGTAAATAAAAAGAGTTTCGGGGTTGGAGAAGCAAAATAAATGAAAATAATTTAAGAGAAATCGTTACCCTTAATTTAGGTAACTCACTTTGGTTGGAACCAAAGGACTTCTTGAAATGCTTTCTGCCTAAGGGGAAGCTTCAAAGAGGAGGATAAGGATGTGGGGAGATTATTTGGGCAGGGTTCGGACGAGCCAAGTGGCTTTAGAGGTGTGTAAAATGACTAGAAGTGATCTCCTTTTATAAGGGAGAGGAGGGGCTCTTTAGGAAAGAGTGAAAGTATTACTTTATAATATAATTATATTCGGTTTATAATGGTCCAAAAATCATTGAGGTCGAAGATAAGATGACCAATTTTCTAAATAACATCAACCAATAAGAATTGGACAGGTTTTAGATAATATTTTAATCATTATAATCTTATTTATTTAAATGATTTATTAATGAGGAAAACATTTCATCATTATTGTGTCAGTAATAATTTAACTTATTTGATGTCTAAAAATTATAAATAAAATATCATTATGTAGGAAATATTTTAAGCTTTCTAATGAATATTTATAATCGAAAATCCAACATGTATAACCATATTTAAAAATTGTTCTTATAAAAGATGTAAGCTTAGGCCATTTTTTATTTTTATTTTAAGTTTATTAATATAATGTGTCCCTACCACATACAAGTGGCTCTAAGGGGTCCCCAAATCGACCCAAGGATGCCCATGGTAGGGTATGTGTCCACCAATAATGTTAGGACACGTTTTAGGGTAATTTTGTATTATTATAATATTATTTTTTAACCCTTATTTACCGGATTTACCCTTTAACCATGGTAAATAAAATATTTACCGCAGTAATTATTCAAAATGTGTAATAATAAAAGTTACCTATTTAAATAATTTGGACATCCTGATTCCAATTATGTAATCCATTTTTCCAAATTCAAAACACATAAGTGGCAGAAATTAATTTAAAATTAATTCCCGTTGTTAAAATAAAAATCGTGTTTTTAAGAGATAATAACTATCAAAAGATTGACATTTGTTTATGTCTGATTTAATTGTGAAATTATGTCCAATGAAAAACATTAAATTAAATGGTAAAAATATATTCTAAATATACTTTAAAACCACTCAAATTCATAATTTATCAATATTAATTATTTTGATTAAAAAAGTTGTTTTTAAATAAAATTTAGTAATTTTCACTATTCATCAAAATATAAAAGTTATCCGAAAAGTACCAAAATTTCTCCCTAGGCTAATTTCAATATTCCGAATCCAAAAATGATGTCCATTTTCAAATATAAAATATATATATGATTTCAAAAAGTAGGTATTACTATTCACAACGGCTCGTTTAATTAGTTGTGGTGTGTGTTAGAACTCGAGGTTGCGTACAACACACGCTATCGCATTATTCGAAGGGAAACGTACCGTGGAAGCATGGGGTGTAACATTCTCCCCTCCTTCAAATAATTGCGTCCTCGAAATTTCTCAGGTATTACTGCATAAAAAGACTTGGGTCGTTCTTCATCGTAAGTTCCTCAGGTTCCCACATTGCCTCTTCCATCTTATGGTTTCTCTACAAAACTTTTACCAGACGCGTCGTCCGGTTTCTCAGCAGTTGTTCTCTCGTATCAAGAATCCTGACGGGCTCTTCGCAATAAGACAGATCGGGTTCCAGTTCTAATTCTTCATAAGTGAGTACATGCGTTGGGTCAGGCATGTATTTCCTCAACAGAGATACTTGGAACACATCGTGAACTTTGGAGAGACATGGCAGCATTGCCAATCGGTAAGTAACAACCCCAATTCGTTCTAGAATTTCGAAAGGTCCGATGTACCTGGGACTCAATTTACCTTTCTTACCAAAACGTATGACTCCCTTCCACGGAGATACCTTTAGAAAAACATGATCACCGACTTGAAATTCCAAATCCTTCCTTCGATTATCGGCATAGCTCTTCTGCCTACTTTGAGATGCTTTGATGTGGTTTTGGATTACTTTCACCTTTTCCACCGTTTCCTCCACCAGTTCTGGGCCTACAAGTTTTCTTTCACCAACTTCATCCCAACAAGTTGGTGTACGACATCTCTTTCCGTATAACGCTTCATATGGTGCCATCGGAATACTCGAATAGAAGCTATTGTTATAGGAAAATTCTACCAGTGGTAAATATTGATCCCACATACCCTGAAAATCAAGTGAGCAAGATCTCAACATGTCTTCTAAGGTCTGAATAGTCCGTTCTGATTGTCCATCTGTCTGAGGGTGGTAAGCAATGCTCAAATGAAGTTCAGTATCCTGGGATTTCTGAAGACTTTTCCAAAATCTTGAAGAAAAACGGGGATCACGATCAGAAACCATCGATAAGGGTACTCCATGAAGTCTCACAACTTCATTAATATATAGTCTTGCTAGACGTTCCAGGGGTAGATCTTCTCTTATAGCAAGAAAATGTGCTTACTTGGTAAGACGATCAACAATAACCCATATTGAATCGTTCCTTCTAGGAGTCTTTGGTAGCCCCATGACAAAGTCCATCATAATATTGTCCCATTTCCACTCCGGTATGGGAAGAGGTTGCATGACTCCTCCAGGCTGTTGCCTTCCAACTTTCACTTGTTGACAAACTATACATCTTGACACAAAATCAGCAATCTACCTCTTCATGTTGTCCCACCAAAAATTTTCCTTCAAATCACTATACATTTTGTTGCTCCCAGGGTGTATAGAGAAATTGGAACTATGAGCATCATCCAGCAATTCCCTTTTCAGATCAGGTAAATCGGGAACACAAAGTCTCTTCCCGAATTTCAAAATTCCATCTTCATACACAAAGTCTCTCAATCTCCCATCATTCACATCTTTAATCTTCTTTTGAAATTCTTCATCATCGGTCTGAGAACTCTTAATCCTTTCTAGTAAAGATGGTTTGGAAACCATTTGAAAAAGAATTGATGTTTCACCTTCCCTGGTTATTCCCATGTCCATCATCTCTAGATTCATGAAAATTGAATCCCTTTCAATTCTCATCATGTTCAAAACACCATGGTCTTTTCTGCTCAAAGCATCTGCCACCTTGTGTGCTTTCCCCGGGTGGTAGTGTATCGTGCAATCATAATCCTTGAGTAATTCAAGCCATCTCCTTTGCCTCATGTTGAGTTCTTTTTGTGAGAAAATATACATCAAACTCTTGTGATCAGTATAAATCTCACATTTTTCACCATAGAGGTAGTGCCTCCATATCTTCAAAGAAAATATCACAGCTGCTAACTCAAGATCATGAGTAGGATAGTTTTGTTCATGAATTCTCAACTATCGTGATGCATAGGCAATAACTCTATCATTCTGCATAAGGACACAACCAAGTCCTTTCTTTGATGCATCACTATAAATAACGAACCCATCATTCCCCGATGGTAGAGTCAGTATAGGAGCATTGACTAATCTTCTCTTCAGTTCGTCGAAACATTCTTCACACTCTTTGGTCCAAACAAATTTAACCCCTTTACGTGTGAGCTTCATTAATGGGTTAGCCAATCGGGCAAAATTCTGGACGAAACGTCGATAATAACCTGCCAAACCAATAAAACTGCGTACCTCAGTTATACTCGTAGGTGATGTCCATTCTTGGATTGCCTTGGTCTTAGAAGGATCAACATAGATTCCATCTTTAGAGACAATATGGCCAAGAAAATAAATCTCCTGAAGCCAAAATTCACACTTGCTAAACTTCCCATATAATTCATGCCTCCTCAGAGTCTTCAAGATAATGCGCAAGTGATTTTCATGATCTTCGTAGGTTTTGGAGTATACCAAGATATCATCAATAAATACCACCACAAATTCATCGAGATACTCCTTGAAAAAACTATTCATCAGATCCATGAATACAGAGGGTGCATTAGTCAATCCAAACGTCATTACGGTAAACTCGTAATGCCCGTACCTGGTTCGAAATGCTGTCTTCGGAATGTCTTCCTTCTTCACAGACAACTTATGGTATCCAGATCGAAGGTAAATCTTTGAAAAGTATTGAGCTCCATGCAGTTGGTCAAATAAATAATCAATACGAGGTAGGGGATACTTGTTATTTATTGTAATAGCATTGATCTCCCTGTAGTCGATACATAACCTCATAGATCCATCTTTCTTTTTAACAAAAAGAACAGGGGCTCCCCACGGAGAAACACTAGGGCGAATAAATCCCTTATTACTCAATTCCTCTAGTTGTTTCTTTAGTTCGACTAATTTTACGGTGTCCATTCTATAAGGGGTCTTCGATATAGGCCTTGATCCCGGAATCAAATCAATGGAAAACTCAACTTCTCGTTCTGGAGGATGTCCAGGTAAATCTTCCAGAAATACATCTACAAATTCTTTCACAACAGGTACATCCTCTATTTGAAAATTCCTTTCCTCACCGACAGTTATTTCATTCTCTTCCTCCCCAATAATTGAATTAAGTTGTGCTACTGGGGGTAGATCTAAATAAGAATTAGGTGGTGACGATTCTGCTCTAAAAATAAGGTGTTCCTTATCATTATCATCAAGAATCGTAACCTCTTTCTTCTTACAATAAATCATCGCATCATAGTCCGAAAGCCAGTCCATACCGAGGATTATTTCAAACTCAATCATAGGTATGTCGATGAGATCAGCAGATAAAGAAAATTTATGTGCTCTAATGGGGACTGATTCACAAAACTTTGTTGTAACGATACTTCCCTTAGGAGTTTTAACTGAAAACTCCATTATTAAATCAAATTGGAAATATCTAATTTTCTTAGGAAACTGGGAATATATGAAACAATGCGATGATCCAGAATCAAATAATTCATTTTCTAAACTTGAGGAAACCCTTAAATTACCTGCCAGCACGTCTTTCGGAGCTTCTACCTCAGCAGTAGTGATAGCATAAGCCTGACCTTGATCCCTTGGCCTTTTCTGAGGTAAGTTATCCTGATGCTTAGGACATTAATTTGAATAATTCCCCATCTCCCTACAATTGTAGCACTGAACGTTGGTAGCTTCCTTCTTCCCCTTCCAATCACAAGCTTGGTGGCCTTTTTCACCACACTTGTAACAGACTCTCATTCCCTTCAAGCAAGTACCAGGGTGTTTCTTCCCGCATTTACCACAAGATGGATATTCATCCTTTCCCTTCTTCCCCTTATTTTCATTCCCATATTGATCAGCATGTCTCTTCGTCTCTTTCTTTGCTTTAAAGTCATAAGACTTAGAGAATTCCTTTTCGGTCTTGATAGCACATGAGACAATGACTTCGTACGATGAAAAGGATTGTGAGACTAATGCTCGACGGAGAAATGGTTTTAACCCATCAAAGAAACGATCAATCTTACTTATTGGGTTGCGAATATAATCTCTATCATACCTTGCTAACCTTGTAAAGTTAGCCTCATACTTTGTGACATTCTCATCCTCCTTTTGTCTCAGACTCAGAAATTGCCTTTCCATATCTGCTCGATGGTCGCGAGGGAAGTATTTTTCTAAAAACAGATCTTTGAACTCCCTCCATTCCATATTTGATACTTCATCATCTTCCTTCATGTTTTGAATCAATGACCACCATTGATCAGCATCTCCAGTGAGTCGGTAAACTGCCATGATAACTTTTTCCCTTTCACTACTCCCAAAAGCCTGAAATATTTTCTATATGGAATTTATCCATTGCTCAGCTACTAAGGGATTTATACTCCCATTGAACGTTGGTGGTTGTTTCCTCGTGAATCGATCTAACATTGATCCTCCACACTGCGGATCAGGGTGCTCCATACGGGTAAGGTTATTATTCATAACCGGAGTAAGTTGTCCCAGTATGGTGATTAGCTGGTCGGCACCAGTTGCATCACCAGCCCCACTATAATTATCTTGAGCAGGAGGGAAATCCCTATATGGAGTGCGTGCATTGATACAGTTTCCATTTCTTCCACTGGGCACCATTTCTAATCAATTTCATAAACTAGATCAGTTTATGAATCAAAATACATAATCCCATACTTAAAAAACACTTAACATAAATTGAACTATTTATGGATATAATCCATAATCATAAAAATGTTTTCTTTGAGGAAGTATAGAATCATAAACCCTTCATAATGATTTGTAATGAAAATGAGAGTTATCCTAAGCATATCCCCCAGGAGTGTCGTAACCAAGAGTGCAGCAAGGCCCGTTGTTGTGCACCAGTTCCCGTTCGAGTCTAGCTCAAAGCGGTGTTTTCGGGTTTTACCCCAAGGTACATCTGTGCCAGAGCCACTCTACCTGCTCGTATCCAGAAAGGGATGTATTGCTCGGAAAACTCACAAAATCTCTACAATACCAAAATTCTAGAAAGTTCTTCTACACTAATCCTCAAAGTTCATCTTAGGTCTACGTGCTTTAATCAGAGTTTATCTAAATCTAGCTTTCAAGGTTTGTTCTAAACTTCCTCTGATACCAACTATAACGCCCCGACCCCAGTTACCCAGAGTCATTGTATTATTACATAACATTGGACTGATCACAAGAAAGATCAAATCTCGAAAGACCGATTGGTTTATTAGCCTTGGAAACACTAGATATATTCATAAGTTTTACATTACATCATAAAATGAAAAACTACTATAACAACATAATGTTTCCACAATCCACACTATAATCCCCTCATAATATCCCTGCAGGTCATTCATAACTTACATCTTCACATCCTGGGAAAAATAAAACATAGAAAAGGGGTGAGCTCAAATACCCAGTAAGGATAACAATATAGCGGAACATTCAAAAATAAGCATAAACATTTAAGGCAATGAATTACTAAAACAAAATCCTTTTAAACTTGAACTTCAACATAGTATGGAAAAAGTTAAATGAAATAATTCCATTTACCTGTTCACATGGATATTCTACTAATCGAATAATCACATGCAATATCAATAACCACTTTCATAATGTTGGAATGCATAATGTCAGACTATCATAACCACATAGCCAAGGCCTCGTGCCAAGACTACAAATAAGATTTTGCCAAGGCCTTGTGCCAAGACAGTAGTTTGTCTCATGAGACCTACCGATGCATCGAGGAGCTATAGATGGCTCCACCCGTCACATATTAATTCCAATGCATTCCCATATGAAAAGGTTTAAACATAACATAAGCATTTGTATTAAAAATAGAATATGAAATGTCAATACTTTCACCATAAACTATGAATGGTATAAAAATAGCACATCCTCAGTCAAACATATCACAAAACCTTCAATACTATATAGTAGTTTTGTATCATAATAAATCAACTTCAAATAATCTTAAAATCCATCAAAGGATGTTGACATAGATGAAATCAAAATTCTTTTAAAAGAAATATCTCCTTTTATTTTGAAATCATTTAAGATCCATATAAAATAAAACATTTTCTTTGAAAATATTCTTATAAGCTTGTAAGGGAAGCTTTGAAGATTTTATAACGGCGGAAAATAGCCGCACCCGCCGTATAAGTTAAAAAACATTCTTACCTTAATTCTGTCAAAAAGGTTAAAAAGGACCTTGTTTTGAAAACGAAGGAAAGATTCCTCTTATAAAAAGTCATACAAGGGTATAAATGACTTTAAACCGTATTCTTGTAAATATTAAATATGTTTTGAAATACATTTTGAAGAAACATGAATGTGGATGATATAGAAATCCCAGTAGATTATTACGTATAAACAACCTCGGATAATGAAGAGATTGTGAAATAACCCTTACCTTGTACTTTTCCTTTGTTGGGGTTGGTTAACCTCCTATATAATGGTGAAATAATTGTTATTAAATTATACAAGAATCATATACATTAATATGATATCATATACGATCTTTTAACATTGTTTTATTAATAATATCTTAGTATTATCGTCATTTCGGGTGATAATAGATTCGTTCTTCTTAAATGTTTGGTTACCTAAGACATGTTTGTAATGGATAGATTATATCTTATTCATAATCAGAATTATATTAACATTATTTTTAACCCTAAAATGAGAATAATACTTGAATGGATACGATGGAGAATGAATCTCATCGCGTTCGTGGAGACGGTAGTCCGTACGTACGCACGAACGCTACATCCATTTAATTTTTATTTTAAAAGACTCGAATCCAAATGATACATAGGTATATTACTATTCCAGTATAATATAATATTTTATATATGTTACTTAAGTTCATTAATACCATCCTTTATACGTTCCATGTGTGGTATGAACGAGTCATATCATTTTAAGGGGGCGGTAGTCCGCACTTCCTCAAATGAAATTATCGTATATATATACAACATGAAACGAACAATGATATGAAATAAAGTGGAATTACAGAAGCTTATATATAAAATATATATCATTAATATCATATTTAATTACAGTGCCATCATAATGGTCACCATGAGAGGCGGTAAGATGTATTTGAACAATCATCGTTTCGTGAGGCGTTAGTTTGCCATCCACAGAAACATTATGTTCATCATCCATTAGATGGAGTTGTGTGTATGTGTAGTTTGAATCCTTCTTATAACAACATCCTAGTATATTGTGGATACTGTTGTTGTTACAAAAGAAAGTAAATAAAATGATTTTGGGGGTTGGAGAAGCAAAATGAATGAAAATAATTTAAGAGAAATCGTTACCTTTAATTTAGGTAACTCACTTTGGTAGGAACCAAAGGACTTCTTGAAATGCTTTCTGTCTAAGGGGAAGCTTCATGGAGGAGGAGAAGGATGTGGGGAGCTTATTTGGGCAGGGTTTGGACGAGCCAAGTGGCTTGAGAGGTGTGTGGAATGAGTAGAATTGGTCTCCTTTTATAAGGGAGAGGAGGGGCTCTTTAGGAAAGAGTGAAAGTATTACTTTATAATATAATTATATTCGGTTTATAATGGTCCAAAAAATCATTGAGGTCGAAGATAAGATGACTCATTTTTTGAATAACATCATCCAATAAGAATTGGACGGGTTTTAGATAATAGTTTAATCATTATAATCTTATTTATTTAAATGATTTATTAATGAGGAAAACATTGCATCATTATTGTGTCATTAATAATTTAACTTATTTGATGTCTAAAAATTATAAATAAAATATCATTATGTAGGAAATATTTTTATATTTCTAATTAATATTTATAATCGAAAATACAACATGTATAACCCTATGTAAAAATTGTTCTTCTAAAAGATGTAAGCTTATGCCATTTTTATTTTTATTTTAACTTTATTAATATAACGTGTCCCTACCACATACAAGTTGCTCTAAGGGGTCCCCAAATCGACCCAAAGATGCCCATGGTCGGTTATGTGTCCACCAATAAGGTTAGGACACGTTTTAGGGTAATTTTTTATTATTATAATATTATTTTTTAACCCTTATTTACCGGATTTAACCTTTAACCATGGTAAATAAAATATTTACCGCAGTAATTATTCAAAATGTGTAAAAATAAAAGTTACCAATTTACATAATTTGGACATCCTGATTCCAAATATTTAATCCATTTTTCCAAATTCAAAACACAGAAGTGGCAGAAATTAATTTAAAATTAATTCCCGCTGTTAAAATAAAAAGTGTGTTTTTAAGAGATAATAACTATCAAAAGATTGACACTTGTTTATGTCTGATTTAATTGTGAAATTATGTCCAATGACAAACATTAAATTAAATGGTAAAAAGATATTCTAAATATACTTTAAAACCACTCAAATTCATAATTTATCAATATTAATTATTTTGATTAAAAATGTTGTTTTTAATTAAAATTTAGTAATTTTAACTATTCATCATAATATAAAAGTTATCCGAAAAGTACCAAAATTTCACCCTAGGATAATTTCAATATTCCGAATCCAAAAATGAAGTCCATTTTCAAATATAAAATATATATACGATTTCAAAAAGTAGTTATTACTATTCACAATGGCTAGTTTAATTAGTTGTGGTGTCTGTTAGAACTCGAGGTTGCGTACAACACACGCTATCGCATTATTCGAAGGGAAACGTACCGTGGAAGCATGGGGTGTTACATTAATCCTTGTTTAATTTAATGACCATAGATTTTGGAAATTGTGGCTATCCAATGTGATATTTCATTGTTTATATTTTCATCCAAATAAAAAAAGAATCACAATGCACGTCCTTTGGACAATTGGTTATTAGTTTGAGTTCATGGGGCCACCCAAATAAATATCATAGGTTTGTTGATCATTTTAGTTTAATTTGAGTATTCAAAAAAAATTAATAAATAATAATAAATTTGCGTGTAGAGAAATGAAATGACATAATGCATGGCTTTCGGCACTTGGAGATCATGACTCCATTGTGGTATGGCCCAGTGTTAGTAATTTTATCTCTATTTTTGGAAATTTTAATCTTATTTTGACTAAGTTAACTCGAGATGATTCCTGAGTTTGTGGGATTTTCTTGGTTCCCTGAGGTATTTGATCCTGGGAGTCATCGACAAAGTCTCACTACAGGGGTTTACACTTTTGAGTGCAATTTCAATTACCATGGAAAAATTTCTAAAACAAAAAAAACATTACAATATTTTTTTTTTGAATACTAAACATAATATTGAAATGTGATTCTACCAAGAGCTTCCATCATTTCCCCCTTGAATAAATATTAACCCCCTTGTCTATTGTGATGCACAACACATCCTCATACATAATTGATATTGGATTAAATATGGAAATGAATTTGAACATAGGATTGGGATTGGGATTGGGCTCTTCTTATGAAACTATATTGTATTAAATTTTTTTGATGGGTTTCAGGATTGTTTTGTATAAGGTTTTTTGGTCATCATTTTGTCTTAAATTTTTTTTGGAAAAGGGAATTCGAATTTCATATTGTTGAGATATATTTTTCTTGGGTCTAGCAAAACTCAAGATGGTGGTGTGATTAACCCCTAAATGAGGCTAATATTAATTGTTAATATATATATTAGTCATGTTATTTATTATTAATAAACACCATTTTAGTGCATTTTACACTTTGAACATCATTTCACATTTTGATTGTAATACCTTCTTAAGTTGCACTGTTATGTGGTACATTTTTTAACATCATTTAAAGTACCCAATGATTCATCTGATTTTAACGAATGTAATTATCCATATATCAATTTGAAATTTTTGAAAACTGATCTAGACGTCAATATAATCTTGTTTCATTTAGGTATAAATGGATAATTGATAGAAAAATATGGGGATATTTTGTGTTGAAAGTAAACAACTCTGGAAAAGTCTGATTGGACACTATCCCAATGATTAGAATATGGGGCCCAACATAAAAATCCAATGTAACACCCCAGGTAAATAAAGAGTATGTAATTTTCCCATTTATCCATATTTGTGAATAAAATATTAATTTTACTTTAAAGGGGATTCTATGCTCGATTGCATACCCAATACGCAACAACGAGTTTCTTGGGAATCTTACGTTGCACTCTAATAATAAAATAATATTATTTTAAATGGTAGTTAATTCATAGCTGTTGTAATGGAACAAATGATCATACCTAACTACAAAATGATTATATATGTTTGTCAAATATTTTTACTCTTTACAATAAATGTTGGAGGATTAAAAATGCGAATGAATCCAATTTTAAGTGTAAACATTCTAATATTCTTTAAAATGATCGATTAACCGCCCTTTGATGGATAACCTTTTTTAAATCCACTTTTGACAATTTTATGTGTTATATGTGACTAAATAAAATTCTTATTTAGAAACGGGACATCAAAATTTACTTTGTGTAAAATTTTGGTATTTTTCTGAAAAAGTTCAATTTTTAATGAATAGTGAAAAATGTTGTATTTTAATTCAAAACCTCTGTTTAATATAATTTATTTATATGATTAGATTATCTTTTGAATTGTTTTTAATGTGAAATTAGAATATATTTTTACCATTTAACCCAATAGTGGTTGTTGGAATTAATTTTACTTTGAAATCGAACTTAAACTCGTGTCAATCTTTTCTTACGTTTTGTTTCATAAAAAAACGCCATTTGTTCTGACAGTGGGAATTAATTATTAAATTAATTAATTCCACTTATATGTTTATAATTTTGTAAAATAGAAATAATTTTTGAATTCGGAATATCAAATACATCTTTGGGTGAATTTTTGCTAATTTTCTGAAAAACTTCAATTTTTGTTGAATAGTGAAACCACTAAGTGGTACTTATAAAAACTGATTTTTCTGTTTAAATCAAAATTTTCCACCTTTGTGTTTTGAATTTCAAAAATCCGACATAAATGGTTGTCATTAAGAAGTAAAATTTTGTTCAATGGGATTAAAATAATTTTTTGGTGAATAGTAACCTATTAAGTTTGTAATCGCGATTAGAGGTAATTAGTGTAATTTATGGTAAGAATAATGTTTTAATAAATTGAAATGACCTAGACACATGTCCTACTATCATTGGATGAGTCATTTCCGACCAAGACAAACCATGGGTCAACTGGTGGTCCCCATGGAGCCACTTTGGTTGGAAAATGACATAAATACCTTTTTATTTAATGTTAAAATTAAAATGACACAAACATGAGTTGTTTAACTAAAACAATTTTTATATGGGCTTATACAAGTCATATCTTTGACTATAAATATTCTATAGAAAGATAATAATGTTTCCTACATCATAGTATTTTTTATATAATTTTTAGACAATAAATAAATTAAATTATTTATGACATCATGATGATGCTGCAATGACCTCATTATTTAACGATTTAAATAAAATGGACGGATAATGTAAAATATAAGACCTACACATGTCCAAAACCTATTGGATGGGTGGATTTCGAACACTTATCACCTTATCCTCGAAAAAAATCAATTTGAGACCATTAAAATCCGAATCTCATTCTAAAATAATGTAACATTTCCTTACTTTCCAATAGTGCCCCTCCCCTCCTCTTATAAAAGGCCCCCACCTCTACCTCCTTACCCACACATCCAAAGCCCTTGGATCTGCCAGACCCTGCCCATTTTGTCTCTCCACATCCCTATCTAACTCCTGGAAGCCTCACTTTGGGTAGAAGTCTTTCAAGGAAGCCTTTGAGATCAAACCAAAGGGAGTTACCCGATTTTTAGGTAATGTCTTCACTTGATTCCTTTTGTTTTATTTTACTTCTACAACCCCCTAAATTATTTTTATCCATTTATTTTGTAACAACTCTAGTATCTTTAATATACTAGGATTTTGTTATAAGAAGGATTCGAGCTAAACATACAGACACTTACATCTAATGTTTAAAGAACATTCTGTTTCCGTGCATGGTGAATTTCTGCCTCACAAAACGATGATTGTTCAATATCCTTCTAACACCATAAAAGGTGGCCATTAAGATGTCACTATATTTAAATATGATATATAATATGTTTTTTATTTCCTTAAACTTATGTATTTTTCATTTATGGCATACCTTTATGGCTTCCATTATGGTTATACATGATATCTTTATTTTAGGAAGTGCGGACTACCGCCCCCTCAAAGTGATTTGATTCGTTAATACCATATGTAGTATGTATAAAGGATATATTTAATGATATTATATATTGAAACATACTGGAATTAAAATACTATTATGTATCATTATGTTTTATTTCCATTAAATATGAAATAGAAATGGAAGTAGCGTTCATGCGTACGTACGGCTTACCGTCTCCATGAACGGTGCATTTCATTTCTTACCTCTGAATGTTATGTAATTTTATAAATACATGAATATAATGAACATATATGATATATTTGATATCTACATCACAAATACAATTATTTATATAATGGATACTTTACCACATGATCAACTTGTAATTATAAAGAGTTTATTTTTGACTCAAGTACCAAGGATCGTTAAAACGTCCGTTATCAACTTAAATAATAACATAGTGTTCATGACAAGGTAATAAGTGATATAAAATGAATAATGAACATGAAAAAGGTTCTTAAATAATTAGAAATTTAATCATGTTTGTTATTAAGGAATATAAAGAAATGAACAAGACAAGTCGGACTTGAGGTAAGGGATCCTACTCCACTCATTCTTTTTAAGTACACTCTTTTATGTAATTCCTATTAAAGCTCATATTTCTTGTTATTGGGATACTATTTTATATTAATATTACTGTTATTTTTATGTTCAAATTATGAGAGACCCTATTCTCTCTCATCAATCTATTTTGGATGTTTTCAGTGGCGCCGTTCGGCTGCAGAATTTTCGTAAGAGATCCCACTTCTCTCGTTCTTTTTAAGTACTATCCTTTATGTCACTTCTTTTAAGATCCTCTTTGTTATGTTGTGGGATGTTCATTTATATTCATATTTCTGTAAACATTATGTTAATATGTTGAGAGACCCTATTTGGTCTCATCAATCCATTTTTGGATGTTTTTTGTGGCGTCGTTAGGCTATCGAGTTTTCGTAAGGGATTTTTCATCTCACTTTTATTCCCGTGATATTTATGCTACATTTTCCAAAATTTTCTTTGAGTGGTGTATGTAATGAACATTATTTTACTCATGGTGTAATATACATTCATTTATGAGTATTTACATCAATGTTGTATTGTCCTTCTTTCATGGGATGCATGTCCTGAAAGATACCCATGTCGGTAAGGGAACCTTTTACCCTCCTCGTTTTAAAAGACTAATTTTTTATGTCTTTTAATTCACTTACTATTATGTTGGGATATTTTCTTCTATATCCTTATTGATTTAAATTTTATGTCCATGTGATGAGATACCCTCTTTATCTTTCATCAACTCATTTTCTGAATTTTGTAGTGACGCCATTAGGCTGTCAAATTTTTTCAAGGGAACTTCTTAACCCAAATTTGTTTCTTTGGGATGAACATGTACTCCATGAATATGTAATTCTATGAATATGTGTGAATAACATTATATTTTTTTACACTTAATATCCACTTATATTTTCTGTATTCATTTTTCACACATAATTATGTAATTGATTTATCCTTAATCCAAGGATATCGTCTTTGTATGTGACTTCGTCTCAATCTCCTTTCATTGAGGAATATTTTGTTTTATACAAAACCTTCTTTTATACGGTGTATAAACCCCTTTGACTTTTACATTTATCAAAAAGGAATCTTTTTTATACGAAGCGTTTTACTAAATGACAAAAGGGAATGTTTTTGTCGTACGTATGCGGTGACAACAAATTCTCAGCCGTCGTGACCATTATTTGAGTTTCGGCTTCCTCTACAAGCCATACCTTTTTTTAGAGAAAAATAAATACCATGTTTTACTTTTATTTTGTTTTGGTATTGAAAATAGTTTTCATAATGTTTTTATATCAATATGTTATATTTATATCTTGTGATTGAAAGGTGGAAATGTTATGTTTCCTTTATGAATGTTTTATGTGATACAATAATGTTGAGGTTCTTGGGCATTATTATGAAGACAGGTGGTTCCGTGATAAACTAAGGGTGGGTGAGCCCGATATAGCTCTCCAATGCATTGTGTAACGCGAAGGAGTGAAACATTAAAGTTTCTCCGAAGAGATTTAGGGAATATACTGTGATGGGTATTCCAAACGTAACCAAGAGGGTTACTCCCTACGTAAGAATGTTATGAATGCCTGAAATTACCTTTATGTCTTATGAATTCTATGATTTATTCATGATTTGATGAGGTATGTAAAAGTGCTTATGTTTAATGGGTAAAGTATTATTTCATTCTTATGTATATATGAAGTCATGGTTCCTTTCCATCTTTTTTTATAACCCTTACTGAGATTTTTATTCTCATCCCATGTTTTTTGAAATGTTTTTCACAGGTCAAGGTAAAGTTACATGATATGATGATAGTGTCAAGGAATTGTCATGAAAGAGTCCATGCTTTATTTTTAAATATGTTTCCATTGATGGGGAAAAAATGAATACTATCTTTTATGTAACCAATTTGTTTAAATGTGGAATGTAATGCAAGTTTTATGATATAATTCTCTAAAAATCTAAACCTGAAAAGATCCTCAATGTGTAATCTTGTAATAACTCGTGATTAAGTATGGTTTACGGCTGGGGCCTTATAGTTGGTATCAGAGGTCGGTTTAGATAACTTTAGAGGTTAGGGTAATCTTTAAGCATAAGTGACATTACCATAATGTTTAGGATTTCAGAAAGAGTCCTAGTTTTAGATAAAGTGATTGAGTAAGTATATCATAGTGTTTATCTTCCTCATTAGTACATGATGGTTTTGTTGATATACTTACATTGAACTTTTTGGTTTTAGTAAATGGCTGGATCTAGCAGGCACCAAAGTAACAATAGATGTGAATGAAACTGTGACAGTTTTTTGAGCAATAAACTGAATGATATGGGAGGTGCAATGAGAACTCTTGTGTTTATCCTCAACCAACTATCTGGAGTCAGTATTTACCACCTAAACCTTGGTGATTTCTATAAGGAATCTTATCTGCGAGAAACAAAACCCTACAGAACTACAGGTAATAATCATAATGGTAAGAGTGATCAAAAACCTATGTGTCAAAGATGTGGAATGAAACACGTAGGAAAATGTTTCAAAGGGACAGAAATATGCTATAGATGTGGAAATGAAGGTCATAAAGCAAGAAAATGCCATGGAAAAAGGAAGCATCTAGTTTACTCGAGGAAAGGGAATAAAGTTCTTCTGAGGGATCAATTGAATATTTTATATGTGGTGTGCATGGTCATTATGAAAACACATGTAAAATGAAGATGTTTTGTGAATGGGCTCACCATGATTGTACGAATATTCGTTTACCAATACCTAATGCCATTCCAATTGAGGATGAAGAAACTGACAATGACCAATCAAAGGTATGGATTATATCATAACTTTTGTTTTCCTATTTTGGAATCTTTGGATATGATTCATGATTTTGTTTGTAGGAACGAAGTATTTCAGAATAAGTTGGAAAGGAATGGTTAATGGATCCTGAAGAATGTTGAATGAGAAAGAAGTCAACATATAAGGGCTTCAAGAGTTATGGTGAAATTCATAAGAGTATTAAGTCTTTTTTTTATGATGGGGTTACATTAGGAGACTTTTTATAGTATGTGTAACCATGATGTTTAATATATGAAAATTTTATTCAAGGAATAGTTATCTGTTCTTTTGTGGACATAGTTATAAAGAACCATTTGGGATTATATGATCCGTACTTTTGAGGTAATTATGGGTAATTATATGTTATGATGGAAAATGAAAGGCATGAGATAAACATGAGGTTAAAATATGTTATGATTAATCTTGAAGATTTTATCTAGTTTTGGGGAATGTTTTATGTATTATATAGTTTTGGAAAAAGGAAAACATGCAGACCATGTGACAACCCGTCACGTCAGACAATGCTGCGAGAATCGAACCCACAACTAAAGTGAGACTGGTGTTTATCTACTACCACTGGACTATGTGAAGTCCCTGGTTAGTTTGACTGATTCTTTTTAGTTAGATGATTTTATGAATTAAGAGTAATTTGATTTTGGGTTATCTATGGAAATTTATTAACCTATCATGGAGGATATGTGATTATGTTAATTACTTTTCAATACGAGACATTAAGAGAAACTGATGTTGTTTGGAGATAAATGTTACGATTTAACTTGTAAGACTATGTGACTAAATCCTTAAAATATTTGGGTTTCAATATTAGTTTGTTTTACTTTGAAGAATTTTATGGAAATTTTTTTTATCGAATGGTCCTTGTTGAAATTTGGGTTTTGTTGGACAAATTTTGGTGAATAAGAATAGATTTTCTTTTTATAAAGGGTTATCTTTTTCTGGATTATCTGACCTCATACTAAACTTTTTGGTTTTGGTTTTTGTTAAATTCTAAAGGCATGGGAAGTATATAGTTCTCTTTTTTGGATTAGGTGATTCTCTAGAAGTTGATTATAATACTCTTAATGTGAACAATTCATCCTAAATGCTCGTTTTTTGGAGAAAATATGAGTTTCTGTAAGGAATCTAATAAAAGTTGAAAGTCAACATGATAAGTGATTATGTTTCCTTATGAATACATTCCTTAATAAAAGGTAACATATAACAAAAATGTTGTCTGTTATCTTTTCCTGCTGGGGAATCAAATACCAATTAACCCATCACAAGTTTGTGATTTTCTTATGGTTAGCTTTTTCCTAGACATGTTTACTATCACTCTCCTTTAGAACATGACCCTTTGTTTTTTCCTCTATGTCCATATTTTCATACATGGAATCCTAGTATGGGTTAACTCGGGTGTCCTTTGTACTTCCCTTTCTCTATTTTAAAGTGATTGTTTTACTGACTCTTGTTCCGATGTGGGATTTTCAATGAAATTTCCAAACCCAATTTTAAAATTGCGAGGACGCAATTCCCAAAAGGGAGGAAGGATGTAACACCCCAGGTAAATAAAGAGCCCGAATATCAATATTTGTGAATAAAATATTAATTTTACTTTAAAGGGGATGCTATAATCGATGGTGTATCCAATACACAACAATGAGTTTCTTGGAATCATACATTGCATTCTAATAATAAAATAATATTATTTTAAATGGTAGTTAATGCCTGGCCATTGTAATATAATTAATGAACAGAACTAACTACAAAATGATTATATATGTTTTTCATATATTTTTACTCTTTACAATAAATGTTGAAGGATTAAAAATGCGAATGAATCCAATTTTAAGCATAAACATTCTAATATTTTTTAAAAGGGTCGATTAACCACCTTTTGATGGAGAACCTCTTTTAAATCCTCTTTTTGAAAATTTTATGTGTTATATTTGACTAAAAATAATTCTTCATTAGAATCGGGACATTAAATTTTACTTTGTGTAAATTTTTGGTATTTTTCTGATAAAGTTCATTTTTTAATGAATAGTGTAAAATGTTGTATTTTAATTCAAAACCTCTTTTTAATCTAATTTATTTATATGATTAGATTATCTTTTGAATTGGTTTTAAAGTGAAATTAGAATATATTTTTACCATTTAACCCAATAGTGGTTGTTGGAATTAATTTCACTTTGAAATCAGACTTTAACTAGTGTCAATCTTTTGATACGTTTTGTTTCATAAAAACACGCTATTTGTTTTGACAGTGGGAATTAATTATTAAATTAATTAAAGCAACTTATTTGTTTTCAATTTTTTAAAATAGACATCATTTTTGAATTCGGAATATCAAATATAGCTTAGGGTTAATTTTTGGTAATTTTCTGAAAAACTTCAATTTTTGATGAATATTAAAACCACTAAGTGGTATTTATAAAAACTGATTTTTCCATTTAAATGAAATTTCTCAACCTTTTTGTTTTTAATTTCAAAAATCTGACATAAATTGTTTTCATTAATAAGTAAAATGTGGTTCAATGGGAGTAAAATAATGTTTTGGTGAATAGTAACTTATTAAGTTTTTAATCGCGATTAGAGGTAATTAGTGTAGTTTAAGGTATGAATAATGTTTTAATAAAATGCAATTACCTAGAAACATGTCCTACCATCATTGGATGAGTCATGGCCGACCAAGAAAATCCATGGGTCAACTTGGGAACCCCATGGATCCACTTTGGTTGGAAAATGACATAAATACCTATTAATTTAATGTAAAAATTAAAATGACACAAACATTAGCTGTTTAACTAAAACAATTTTCACATGGTGTTATTCAAGTCAGATTTTTGACTATAAATACCATGTTTTACTTTTCTTTTGTTTTGGTATTGAAAATGGTTTTCATAATGTTTTTATATCAATGTGTTGTATTGATATCTTGTGATTGAAAGGTGGAAATTTCATGTTTTCTTTTATGCATGTTTTATGTGATACGATTATGTGGAGGATCTTGGGAATTATTATGAAGACGGGTGGTTCTGTGATAAAATAAGGGCGGGTGAGGATGATATAGCTCTCCAATGCATTGGTTAACGCGAATGAGTGAAACATTAAGGTTTTTCTGAAGAGATTTAGGGAATATACTATGATGGGTATTCCAAATGTAACCAAGAGGGTTACTCTCTACGTAAGAATGTTATGAATGCCTCAAGTTACATTTATGTCCTATGATTTCTATGATTTATTCATGATTTTATGAGGTATGTTAAAGTGATTATGTTTTATGGGTAAAGTATGATTTCATTCTTATGTATATATGAAGTCATGCTTCATTTCCATATTTTTTTATAACCCTTACTGAGCTTTTTATGCTCATCCCAAGTTTTTTGAAATGTTTTTCATAGGTCAATGGAATTGTACATGATATGATGATAGTTTCAAGGATGTGTCAAGAATGATTCCATGATTTATTTTTAATTATGTTTCCATTTATGGGGAAAAAATTAATACAATCTTCTATGTAACCTCTTTGTTTAAATGTAGAATGTAATGCAAGTTTTATGATCTAATCCCCTAAGACTCTAAACCTGAAAAGTTCCTCAATGTGTAATCTTGTAGTAACTCAAGATTAAGTAATGTTTAAGGAATGTGCCTTATATCCAATGAAGCCCAGATTTCGTGGTATGATAGAAGATATAGAGAGGAACAAACCATTATTCATGAGCCAGTGCTAATTCGGCCTCCATTGTGGTCATTTTGGCAGCCCAATTTAGAGATAAATTTCTCGTCCAGATTTTGCGGCCCAAAAAAGCCCACTAATCTAATCGTATCTCCAAATCTGTACCTCCAAATGGGTCCAATGTTTACAGGAGTTTAGGAGATATCTGTGGATAAATTATCTTTATCTATGGCCCACTCTGATTCTGCTATCTAGAAGGTCTTCCTTGCACGTCTCTTCAGTGGATGAAATTCGGCTGCCACCTTGGGTAATGTGCGGAAAAGTCCAAGTTCCACAAGCTTCCCACCAACCTAGGCCTACCATAATCAAGTGGGATGCTTTTTACTATTGGATTCTCCACCTAGGGCTTCCAAAATAAATATTTAAGGCAGTGTTGGTGGATGAGTTTTTCATCATTGATGCTTTGTCCAATTGTAATGTTATGCTGCGATTTTGTTGTCTCAAATTTTTCTTTCACATTTAAGTTTTTCAATTCACATTAGTTTCATAATAAATGTTCTTCTTCTCATCTTAATCTATTGTTTTTAATATCACTATGATACCTTTGGTTCAATTTGTGAATTTATTTACACCAATCCTTGAGAAATTATAACACAATGGTGGAGTGATCATTTTTCATTTTTTAACTTCTAAATTTTCTCCCTCACGAGTCTACATTATGCTTCAATTGAAACCATAGAATCAATGGAGGGATAAACCACATATGGGATGATCCAAAGGATGAGAAAGGTTCTAGATTGGATGTTTTTTTATCACCCCATTAATTTCTAATAACTTTTTTTAATTGAGATTTTTATTTGATGATTATTAAACACCATCATCCTTGTTGAATTTATGGCCACACAGTTTAAGTGCTAATACGAACTTTTAACTTTAACTGCTCAAAACATTGATCCTTAAAGTGTATAGGTGATTAGTATTAAAGGGTTTAGGTATTAAACCAATAAGTGATGATGTTGTTTTATCTTCTTAAATGAACCCATCTCAAATATAAGAAATTGAAATCATTGAAAAGGAAATACGTCCAATCCGCCGTAAGTGATAACCTAGGATAAAAACACTCTTAAAAATTTAATTGACTTAAGTATTTTAGAGTTCATTTAAAACCCATATAAAATCATCCAAATGATATCCACATAATATCCAAAAATAATCCATAGAATGTACGTGTCTGTATGTTACTTCTTAGGTCTCTGAGAATTCGATAACCAAAGCTAAACTACAAGGACCGTTCAACCTTCATCTCTTGTGTGAATTTGAGCCTAAATCAGTTACAGAACATTAAATAAGAGATATTAAATATTAGATACTCGGTTTTGAAAATATATATTGTTTCTTGACCATATCTGATGGTAGAAATGTAAAAAATAATACATATCGTTCTTGAAGGTGACAGATTAACACCTCATGAAGAAAGTTTTCTTTTGTAAAATAAAAAGAAAAGAATATGGGGGATATATGGTATAATATCATAGTATAATCATATAATTCTAGTATATGTATTATAATTGAGTTACCAGACAATTTGGATGAAGATAGGTGGGTAGAGAATAAGAAAAGAACATAAAATTGATTTGAAATTAAATGAAATTAGAGGTAGAGGCATTTCCTCTTGAATCATCCTCTTGAGATCCTCCTCAGGGGACATAGGCTTGGTTATTTGATGATATTATAAGCTCTTGGAAGTGGGGGAGGTGCTATGGAAAATTCTTAGGTAGAGATTAGACAAGTCTTGAAACTTGAGAGGTGTGTGGAAATTAGGGTGTGAAGGGTTGTATTTATAGTGCAGGGGAGAGGGGATTTCTCAATATAAAATTTATTAGTTTATTATTTCCCCAAAGACATGGAATAGATTTTCTTCCAAGATATAGAATAGTAATATTATTATGTGAACCGAAATGAATTGGGATTACATCAGTAGAACATCATGCATGACTCTATAATTAGTTTATTTATCTTATTTTTTAAATTATGGTATTTCACTATTCATAAAAAATTCATGTATTTCAGAAAAATCTCAAAAATTCACCCCAACCATTTATCAATGTGTAGAATCCAAAAAAGAATCCCATTTTTCATTTATAATTTTCCAAATATGATTATTTTAATGCTTAATTAAGATCATAATTTACGTTAAAAATAATATTATAAAAATTAAAACTTATTTTATAATGATTTCAAAAATTACATAAGCTATTATAAAATTATAAAAAAACTAGAATAAATATATTTTTTAATTTATTAATTTTTTAGGAAAATGAATTTTATTTTAAACTAATAATTTAATTATAATTAATTATTTAGGATTTATTAAAATTACAATACTTTACCTATTTTTAAATTGTCACTTTTTAAGATGCATAAATTTTATTTAGTTATTCATGGGTAAGGTTACCCTAATTTTAGATGTGTTACTATTCATAAGGGTCAGTCTACTATTCATAAGGGTATGATACTATTCACAATTTTTTTTTCATATACGTCTCCAAACATCATACTGATCACAATAGTTTGTGTCAAATTATCATAATTCGAACCATAGAAGTCATAAAATTATGCTTAATGGTCACATAATATATATTATCATGATATTTCATTGTGATTCCTAATGTGATTATACTATAGTTCATAAAAATAAGAAGGGAATTCAATTGATAAATCGTTTGGTCGTGACATACTTCAGCTCTTGTAAGGAAGTTTTATAGTGGATGACTATTCATCGAGGTTCACCAACCACGCATGGTAATCGATGGATTTGGTCGGGGGTCAGTAATTCAGAGCTTAGACCTTCACGAAAGGTCATTGATGGGAAATCCAAACTAGTGTTGTTCATGTATTCATTTCAACTTATGTTGGAGTGCTTGAGTGGTCCATTGTGATCAATTTTTTTTTAAAGAGCCGAGACAACGAGTTGTAGTCAGCAGCATGTAGACATGTGCGGAGACCTCATCAGTAGGGGAATGATATCAGGACCATGGATCGAGATGTTGGATACATCACAGGAGGACCTAGGATAGGGGATGGATAGTCCATGGCTCTCATTATATATCTAAGAAATATAGATACATGTGATGCAACTCGTGTGATAGTATAAGACATATCATTTGAGATTGTCTAACCCGTCGAGCAGCTAACATTGAGGTGGTGGATAGACCGACAAGGAAAAGGAATATAGTGGATCATACATACCCACTAGGAGGAAAATGTAGAAGAGGAATATATAGAGTTGCAGGTGGTGACATATGCTTTTATCTATTTCCACAACCACCCACAGGAGGTTCGTACAAGGCTCAGGGAGTAGGGGGACATGGGTGGTTAATGTTGAATGAGGTCAACGAGTATGACTCAGGGGATCCATGGATGTTCAATATTAAGATCTATGTATTTTCTACATGTACTTCCATGTTTATAGATATAGGTTCCAATCATTCCTTCCTATCCAGATGACTTTTATGAAATCATGATATTCCTGTAGATACATTGACTTGTCACTTATACTTGGAGACACCATGGGGAGGAGACATGATGATCATGAATTATTTCTAATAGTGAAATATTTCACTTGGAGGTGAGAGTTTCAGTAGGAACCTCTTTGTGGAAGCTTGTAAGCCTTATAATGTCATTAACGTTATGTATTATCTATCTTTGGTTAATACCTAGATTGGATTTTTTTGGAAAAGAGCGTGGTCTGTCTGTAGCGAAGGAATGCAGTTTTCTTTTGTTGGTGAAAAGGAAACCATGGCCGCACAAAATGGTATCTTTCATAGGATGGTGAAACAAATAACTCATGAGCTAGATAGCCTTACCCTGGGAGCAGTTGATGTTGTGAATTTTTAGTTCAAATAGTAGTTGAAGAGTACGAATATTTCATTCCAAAATATTTTCCAGGGTTACCACCCCTTCGGGGGATCAACATGTACACTGACATACACCCTTGGATGACACATATGTCTTCATCTGTAGAACTTATGGATCTTGCAGGGCTTCATGAGTTGACGGTGCAGTTGAGGGATTTGTATGACCCAGTGCTTCACTCTGGGTAGCTGCAGTTATGGTTTCCCAGAAGGTAGGCGTGATTTTGAGGTTCTACATGGATTTGTGATGACTGAATCATGTAATAGTTAAGAACATGTATCCACAACATAATATAGAAACCACATGGATCAGATGAGAGGGGTGAAATGGTTCTTAATGTTTTACCTTCAACCAGGTTACCACCAGTTATGAGTACGAGATGAGGATATACCGAAGACGACTATCAGTCGCAGCTATAGTCACTATGAGTACATGTTGATGCCATTCAGCATGAAGAACTCCTACATAGTTTCCATAGGACTTATAGGCCAAATAACCTAGACAAACATATACTAGTTTATAGTTGACTTAATTGATGAAATCCTTATTTAATCAGCTTGAGAGGAGGAGAATGTGTGACACCTGCAGATGGGTTAGGATGTAGATATAGAGCACCAACTTTATGAGATGCTCTCTAAGTGAAAGTTCTGGATACAAGAGTTCCACTTTTTGGGACATGATATCTTAGTAGATTGAGTATTAGAGGACCTGACCATGTTTGAGACGATCCTAGCATTGGAGACACCCCATAGTGTGAAAGAGAAGCATAGATTCCTTGGGGTTGTAGTATACTATAAGAGATTTATCATGTATTTCTCTCTTATATTAACACTAATGATAGCCTTGACCTAAAAGGGGTGGACTCCCATATGGAAAAAGAAGTTCCAACGGGATTTCTAGCTATAGATTCAATGATTGAAAAGTGTACCAATCATGACATTTCTTGAAGAGGGTATAATTTTCAGTGGCACATCAGGGACTGAGATTTGAGGGGTCTTTCTGCAAAGAATGGTGGTGATTTCGTATGGTTCGTTCTAGCTAAATCCTCATGATCTAAACTATGCGAATCATGATCTTGAATTGGCAGTGGTAGTCTTCTCATTGAATATGTGTGGACACTACCTGATGGGTGAACAATTTATCATCTACTCTGACCACAAGATCATCAAGTAGGTTTTCTCATAGAAGGATCTAAATCTACGAAAAATCTGATGGGTATAGTTCATCTAATATTATGACATTGATAATTTCTATACTCCTAGGATGGGGAACATTGTGGCAGATTATCTCAACATGAGATCGAGTTCATAGCTACTGAGCAAGGTGACAAGGCATTTGTCCTTGCTACATTTGTCCATCATGGGTAGAGATGATGGAGCTTATCTCCAGTCTATTGTTGTCATGCCTCCAATCATACGGTGAGTCAGGGAGCCGCAACTAGGATATGTCGACTGTGAGACTTTAAGAGCTTAGTAGTCCACATGACACACTCATGAAGGATATTCGCAAGGTGGTGAGAATTTAGTATTTTCTAGATGGCACACAGTTGTACCAGAGGAATTTATAGAGGAGGTTTTTAGGGAGTTTCATACACCATCCATGGTGGTACATCGTGGGGTAGCGAAAATGTACCAATATATCTGGTGTCAGTTCTAGTGGACATGTATAAAGAAGGCAGTGTCAAAGTTCATTTCCTTATACCTTATGTGCCAGCAGGTGAAGGATGAGAACCCGGTTCATGTAGGGTTAGCTCACCCCTAGATGTTCCAGAGTGGAAGAGGGATTGAATATTTATGGACATTGTGATGGAATGACCATGAAAATCTAAGGATCACAATTAAATATGTGTGATCATTGACTGGATCACCATGATGGACCACTTCTTAGATATAAGTGAGTAGATATCCATAGAGATTGTGGGATTACTATATTTGAAGGATATAGTTCGGCCTCAATGAGTCCCCTTAATGATAGCCTCAGATCATGAATCTCGTTTCACATCCTAGTTATGGAATGGATTTCTGGAGGGTTTTGGGACTCATCTATGCTTGAGCTTGACATTAAATCCCACGACTGATGGCTATATGGGGATGACCATTCATGTTCTGTAGGATATGTTGTGGGCTAGTATTTTGGACTTTGGATGTAATTGGGAGGACCAACTTCCACTAGTGGCGTATTCATAGGAGAAAATAAACCACTCCACCACTGGAATGGCACCGTTCGAGGATTTATATTGGCAACCCCGCTGGTCACTAATCTACTATAACTTCCCCGTAGAATTAGCAGTCATCGGTCCAGAGATGGTGCGAGCTACCACTGAGAAGGTGTAGATCATCCGGGAGCTGATGAAGACTATTTAGATCTGGCATAAGTCTTATGGTAAAATATATAATTGATAACACTAGAGTTTTAGGATAGGGACCATGTCTTCCTTCAGGTCTCACCTTTGTTAAGGTTGCGAGATTTGGCTAGGCTAAAAAGTTATTTCTTAGGATCACTATCCCTTTTCTGATACTACATAGAGTTGGAGAGGTGGTATACCACCTAGCTCTACCACTTAAGTATCACCGAATACATGAACTATTCCATGTGTCACAGCTGAGGAGGTACGTGTATAACCCATCACACATCATTGAATGGATAAATATGGGCATTGAGGATGGAGTGACCTTTGTAGAGTTCCCAGTGGAGATCAAGGATCAACAAGACATCATCCTCTATGGGCGAGTGATTCACCTACTGAGTTATGCGTTATAAAAAGTATCTTCAGGAAAGCATGAGGGAGCTAGAGGCTTAGATTCATGTGCAGTACCCACATCTATTTGAGATTCCTTTGGTTTTGGATTTTTTGGGATGTAAAACCCTATTGGGGGAGAATGTATTTCCTCATATTTTCTCTGAATTATTTTTAAATATTATAATGAAATTTTTATAGACTAGGATTTGTGACAACGTTCAATTCTGAGGCCCAAGGTGCATGGAGTATATGTTTTAAATAATTTAAACTCAAAATAGTACGGGAAAGCTTTTTTCGTAGAAATGTTGTAAAAAATATAAAAGGGTACCCATATCATAATTTTGAGGGCACTGTTTCATTCAAAGTACTGAATTTACCTTATCTAGGGACTAACATCGACCAATGCAGGTCAATTAGCCAAGTAAATTTTTAGAATGTTTTAAATGAAATAAAATAAATTTGATTTCCATTTTGAGGAAACGACCTAATTCTTCCTATTTAAATTCCTACTTATAGAAAACCCACATGTTTATCCACATAATCTTATGAATTGATGACTATCTTTAAAGCTATGGAGGACCACCCGTTAGTGGACGATGATAGAGAATTTGATCGACGCAACTTGGATGCCTAGGAAAATCACAAAAAAATGACACACATTGATCGTTCTCCAACCAAATCAAGGTAGGAGTTTTTGGTTTTGTTTTAGTTATGTTTATTTATTAATAAAAGAATATGTAAAAAACCATGAACAGTTTGGTCAGATGATCTTGCATTCTTGCGAGACAGTTAGATTTTTTCTTGGAGATTATTAATGTGAATTGATCAATGCTTTTATGAGATTTTTTAATTTTTCCTATTTAATTTTTACAGCATCAGTGGATCAATGTCGTGACAAACGACGTCAGAGTTTCATTCCCCAAATTTGTTTATTGGATTTCTACCCCATTTTTCACGTGTTCTTCATGTTCTTAGCTGTGAAATGAATAAATGATTGTTGTGAACCTGTTTCTCAATAAAATGGTCCCAAATTAGAAATCAAATATCGTGATGCACTAGAAGAGGTGTGACCACAAGGGAAGATGACCAATCATCTCAGATTAGGAGAAATATTTCTTTTACCTTTCTTTATGTGAGTGGTTCGAAATATGGTTTTGGGGATGATCGAACTCCCCAAAACTCCCAAAACGTTGATGGAATGGCGAGAAAACCTCTGATATTGAGTTTCATAGAAAATTGATCACTAGAATGAGCATCTAGAGATTGATTGAGGCATAATGGCGGAGCTCTCTCGGTTTTGTAAAATCCTGAATAACATGGTATGTTGTCCTAGGAACACGTTGTGTGGGGTATCCATGGCAGTGACTAGGTTTTCTGTGCTACACACGATGTAGAGAAGGACGTTCTCTCAAGAGGACATGGTGTGTGGGCACCACCCAGTTGTGACTGGAGTTATGGGCATCAAGAATCACTAACACGACGTGTGGGTCCTTACATTGACTCAGCATATATATCAGAATATACAAGGATGCAGTGTGGAGTACATGACATGATACGCATACTACCCCATATATCAGTACATCGTCTAGGACACATGGGTTGAAGCCGCATATGGGAACTTGGCCAGCGTACATGGAGTCTTCCCCCAAATAGTGGAACAAAGATTGTCATAATCTTACACATTGTGTATACATTAATCTAAAAGACAAGACATGTGACATGAGATATTGTACACTTGGTGTACCTAGGGTCAGAGGACATGGCGTGTGACCCTTCTACATGTCGTGTACTTCTTAGTACATGGATTGATTATCTTTTCAAATGTTCCTTGTACATGATCTATTTGGGTCAGTTCCCCTTTTTTCATCACATGGAGGTATGGTATCATTTCCATCCATGGTAGTATAATCCCTTCAGCTAGGCATTGCAATATAGAGTCTTGTTTCCCTTCATAAGGCCCGTAGCGAGATCCTCAACCATTATCGACCCTAGGTAGAGTCAACAAACAACTTGACCAATACAAAATTACACGGAACCTCTACATATTAGGTGAATATGAATGAGTCTTAGTACAGGACAAGGCCCTAGTAGTGATCTTCATCTATATATCATGATCATTACTCACTCATGTGTGTGTTTTCTTGGAATGAGTGTATTTGTTATATCTTTAGATATACGAGTTCATCTATCTCTCTCAAGGTTTTTCTTGACGAATAGAAAATCTTGGATGGACGTCATCTGTGAATTTAGACTAATGGAGTGAGTTCTCCCAAATGAGTTCTTTGTCAAATCATCAAACTGAATACCTCGCGTAGGTATGTGGGAATTGTAGACATTGGGTCTAGGAGTTGAGTATATCTGGATGTGTTCTCTTTCTCTATGTTTGGTAGAAACATATTGTGTGGTGTTTACTGTACCATAACTTTTTGTATTTTTTTTGTATTTGGGGTCCCCTATTGAGTACTATTATACTCAACCATGCACATGTCTTTACAGAACATTTCATGTGTTCTACAGATGAGAGTCATTTTGATGGAGTCTACGGAGGATGAGGACTAGACCTAGCTTTCATAGTTCCTTGTTGGACGTGGTGTTCCTACGTCCACGAGTAGCAATACCTGTACCTCTTTCTTTCTTACAGGTTGGGATTTTTTGTTTTCAGACTGTGGTTTTTGGTTTTCTAGTATTCTGTCACAGTTTACATTACACACTTTACTTCTGATGTACTCTTTTGGTTGGGTTTAGTTGTATGCATGCATTTTATTCCTTAGTGGTTTTTCCTTTAAAAAAATTTGTGTGCATGGAGATGTAAGCGTGTGTAATGGTACCTAGGTAATGCCTCCCAGGTTAGTGAAATGCACACTCGTTGCTAGTCACCATCCCCTGGCCTATTGGATGTTGTCTTGGGGAGCCACATTGATATCCACACTCAGACTGGTTGTGATATTACTATAGAGAATTTAAGCACATTAACTATAATTCAACCATAATTCATATATATTCGGAGATTGAAAACATTTTCCCAATTAGGTTAATTAATTTTTCATGTTATATAAAAAATAGGGGATGGAGTTACTATATAAAATGATATTATGGGTGAGAAACAAATTCCATTTAATGGGATAATTTTTTAATTATCTCATAATTTTATAAATATCAATCTATTTAATGCTATGTTTTGTGATAATAATTTTTTTCTAATATATAATATATATATATGACATCATATTTATTATATGATCTCTCAATTACGTGATTATGGATCAAAACATGAGGCTTTTTCCCTATGGGATATGTAGGGATTTCAAAATTTTTGTCTTCAATTCAATAATTTCTAATTTTCATCCCTCAAATAAATGTGATGGATTTGGAAGTTGATAGTTGACCATAATCTTTTCCACAGATTTAATGTTGAATTATTTGATTTATTAGTCATCTCTCCATTCCTTATCTAGATATATGCAACATACCATTATAATTTTATGGACATAGGGATGAAAAACATATTATTGGAGCTAGATTATGTGTGGCATATTCACCATTTTAAAATATGGAATAAGTGAGATAGACATGAAAAAAGATTTCATCCAAGTATTATTAGTCTAGAAATAATTTTATATAATTGAAATTAGTTATTTTTTATGAACTAATGATTGGATGTAAATAATATTGATAATGAATAACCACTATTATCAAACCCAGGACCATTCCATTTCAACTGGATCATTTTGTGGTTACTGTCTACACCATATTTTCAAAAAATAAAAAATAATAATAAATTCAAATTTCATATATATTTCATAAAATATTTTTAAATTATAAAATTTAATTTACTATGAGTAAAGAATATCCAAACCATTAATCCATGATAATGATCATGGTAAATCCCCTGGGACTACGTTCAATGTTTTACAATTTTTGTGTGTGATGTGCATGAAAACCTTCCACTTCAGTTATATGTTTACATATGTACTCCAAAACATTAATCATAATATCTAACCAATAAAAATATCATTGAAGATTCAAATACATATTTAAAACATCGTGATATACTACTATGGTAGATGTGTAAAACTCTCTCACAATCTCCTCTAGAAGAGAAATTAACACCGTAGTTTGTCAATAAGAGTGCGTGATTCTTTCCCCAACATCGCGGAACAAATTTTTTAAATTTCAAATTAATAAATGGTCAGAAAATATCACACAATTTATATCTTCTTGTTTTTTTCATTTATGTTCTATAGAATTGGAGGTGTCACTACCGTCGATTAGTTTTTTTGTTACTCATAGTTCATTTACCAAGGATAACATCAATGAGAGAAAATGGTTGGAAACCTAAACTAACTAATATAAAAATGATTTCCCATTTAGATAATATACCAATGCAATCCTTTTCCCAATAGTATAATCTTTTATTAATTCATGATCCTATAAGAACACTATACATCGCCATTGTCTCAGGATGAGATCTATCTGATTGAAGATCTGCCTAATACTATTGTTAAAAAAAATCAATAACAAAAATATTATAATAAAAAAAAATTCGATGATAACATAATGTCCACCATCTCCAAATCATGAGTTGTGTAGTTCTACTCATTAGCTCCCATGTTCTATGATTCATAAGCAGTCACACTATACATGTCTATCAAAACACACCTAAACCCAACTTCAAAGGCATAAATGATCACCACATACTCAACCCTCGTATATAGTAACAAAATTAAGTGATTTATTGAATTCATTGTTTACAATTTAAAACATTTATATATTAAAAATAAAACCATGTTCGACAGCATATATGACGCGCAATAGAGAGCCTAAATGAGCCCTAAAATATTTAAATTTAAATATGACCATCAAAACCTATCTTTTAAATTAGTGTGTATGAATAAGATGGAATAATTTATTATTTTTTTTATAAATATCCTACAAAATATATATTTATTTAGAAATTCATAGTAAAATATTTCTCAACTCTTTTAAGGAAGGCATAATATTCATGAAAACAATACGTCTTATTAAAAAATATGAAATAATTTCTATTTATAATAAAATACTAAATTTAATTTATTTAAATATTATAAAATTAATTAATTTATGAAATCATCATATTAAAAAAACATACTTCAATAAATTGTTAATTTTTTGGAATTATTGATTTTTTAGTGAATAGTTTAAATTACGAATTTTACAAATACTTGAAATAATTCTAATATAATCATGTAAATTTAAAATTATAATTATATTTTTATTTTACTTTTAAATTTAAAAATGAAATAAATAATTTTAAATATTATATATACGTATAATTGAAACGTAAAATATTATTATTTTATTGTATGTTAACTTTTATGCTTAAAAATATGATTTTTTGCAAAGTGTTTTCAAGTGCATAAGGATTATCAACTTTTATAAATTAATATAGAATAAATTTAAGGAAATATTAAATTAATTATATTTAATATATTAAAATTTATATCAATTTAAAATAATTTAATGAAAATGTCTAGTCCTATATTTAATATAAGACCAAATATTTCTTGGAAAATGGATTTTCCTAAAACCATCATTTTATCACAATTTTTAGAATCAATATTAAATTAAAAAATTATAATTATGTAAATTTAAATAGATATAATTTTTTTACTTATCATTAATCATCATAATTAAAATTTGAAAATAAGGTTAACATTATTTTTTCATAATTAATTGTAAAAACAATAAACATCTATTACCATTGTATAGAATGAAATAGAATTCTACGCAATACATGAAATTCTGTTAAAATAATTTTCCACACATATAGGGTTTATATTTGAAAAAAAATTATTCTCTATTTATAATAATTGTGGAAAACATATCATACATTTATCATTTTTTATGATTAAAAGTTAAATTAACTATGTAAAAAATCAACTTACAATGGTAAAAATCTAAAATGGTAAATATTGGTTACAATATAGATAATTGGTATAACCTTTTTAAAACATGATTATATTTTTTTAAATACTTTTATCAATCATTAATTCCCTCATATCTATTATTTATCAATTATTGGGGAACTTTTTTTGGGAGTGACATACCATTATTAAATCATTTTGGATATTCAAAAAAATTTAACTCTTTCTCAATTAGAAAGTAACCTAATATAATCTCCACAACAAAGAAGAAAATTAATTTTTTTTAGACAATAAATTCAAATATCCATTGTTTAATTATCTCCCCCAACTCTATATTCCTATATTTTATTATAACCCACCCATGGAATTATTTTTTTCTAAAAAAAATGTGGTTATATGATTAAGAGGAGAAATTATTAACCAAGTAGATTTTATATATAAATTAGTCACATAATTCAATAATTCAACTATGATATTTAATAATAAAAAATATATTAAATATAATAAGGTACTATTATGTTAATTTCATAACCTATTTCAATTCCCTCTTCAATCAAATGAAAATGGAAATCATATTTCAAGTGTACGATGGACCACCTTCTCGTAAACCAATGTCATCTGTTTTTTATAACCACTTCTCAAAAATGGGTTTAATAATGGAATAACTATATATATATATATATATTGATTAAATATTTTTCATTATTTAAATATTTTTTTTCATATACTTTCTTAACATCACATTCATTTAAAAATGATAATTTCATATGTGCGTACATGTGGATTTCGACCACAAAGAAGTGAAGTGTATTTTTTCATCACGACATCACATTAACTGATTATAATTTTTTTAATCAAATAATATAACATTTTTAATATGTGGATAATTATGTTATGATTGAATAATACTAAACATTTTTTCATAATCATCGTTGAAAAATGGAAACATTAATTATTCTTATGTACGACCTACCATATTAATGATTATAATGTAGTTAATATTTCATAATGTTGTATAATAAATGTATTTAAAATTATACTTTATGAATTAAAAGGAAAAATATTTCAGGATTATAATTCTAGGGATTTTTAAATAGTGTCATGTCTACCATTAGTTAACCTATCGAAGTCATTTTAGACATATCATCTAATTATAATAAAAACATCTGACGTAAACAAAATTGATTATGATAATACTATTATATGTTAATAAATTAAATAATAGCTATAATAGACATGAATAAGCCAGTTTATAATTTATAAAATTAATATATATGTTTATTTTTTAGGATTATAATGTATGTATTTGATGAGTAAAACTCGAGGTAGGTAGATATATGACTAATTTTTTCAATTGGTTAATTTTTCTTCTTTACTGACGAACGTATTCTGAGATTATGTGTTGAATGAAACTTATTTTTTTATGTTTTTTATTTCTATTCACATTTATACACATAATCAAATCATTGTTCAATTCTCACATCAGCATTCTGATCTTTTTAAGGGATTACATTTCACATTTTCTTCATTGAGGTATATTTTATTATCATGAGCCTAATTTCATTTATATGTTGTGTATTTTACCCTATTGACATGTAATATATTGAATAATTAATACTAAATGGTATCTTAATTTAAAATTCATTTTAATTTACCTCAAGGTATTTCATTTTAATGTCACAACAACGGTAAATGCATTGTGTTATAATCAATATTCTTTTCAAGAGTGTTTATGTTCATGTTTCCCATGGGAGAAATTATTTACTATAATTTTCATGAAATGAATATATTTTAATATCCTATGGTCATTAATGCAGTATACATTTTTGGATTCATTTCTTCACATTATTTAATAATTAATCATCTAGAATGGTTCGTTTAAGTAATACCAATCATGTATCTTCTTTTAGATATGGTATCGATATCTTCTATGTCTATATTTAACCTATTATAATATATATGTAATTATTTTAATATTATAAATTGATTTATTAAATAAACATTGAAATATGATTGAAATTTTTTATAAACCTGTTTAAAAATATTTTTTCTTTGGTTTATGAATATGGAACATTTTTAAAGTTATTTACAAAATTGTGAAAGTAATGTTTTCTTGTACCATATACATCATGACCTGAATTTACCACCTTCATGGCCACTCATTTATTTAAATATTACAATAAATGATTCCATGCTAATTCTCAAATAACTTTTCCCAATAATATTTGGTAATTTTTATTATTTTAAATAAGTGAATGTAAAATTGAAAAAATGTAGTTTAATTGAGATATAATCCATGTGATATTTTAAAGATGTATTCTTAAATTATGGAATCACTTTATATTATGGGTTTATTTTGAATTAGGTATATTTTTCTCTTAAATATATACTGGGTGCATTGTTCATTCATTTTCATGAATAATATATTCCTTAAGATCATTTATCAAATTAATTTTTTTTGAAATATTATTCTATTACTACATAAGGATATAGTTATGTAATTAATTTCCATACATGGTAATTTTTATGATCTTAACTTGTGACTTATTTCCATTTATGGAAACAGAATTAAAATGTTATAATGTTATATACATGATATCTCTCAAATTGATTGTGTATCTTATTTGGTTTCATAAAATGTTATTTATGTGATTATTGAGTAATCCTAATCAATTTGTGATGATGTCCACCATGTGATGTCATATTGGATGTCAGAATTGACTTTTTCTTATGACTTGTTTTGTGTTACTGCAACATTTATTATGTTTCCATGATCATGTGATATAATTTAAATTATTATATGATCCCATGTGTTTATTAATAAACCATATATTTTATGATATCATCGTATACATTGTTATCATTTTATTCCCTTACTGGGATTTATAGTTCAACACTTTATTTTAATTATTTCCCAAGATATGATATACATAATAAGGACCTGAAATGGATTTAGTATCCAACCATGAATAATAAAAATTAAATATATTTTTTTCTAGTTTGTATTCATTATATTATGAACGTAATCATTCAAATATACTCTACATATAAATATTTGGGTTGTAAATAATGGATTTTTAAGTCAAAATCAATATAATAAAATGTTTATAATAATAACATCACTATTTTAATATCATATAACATTCTAGATATTTTTATTCTTTAGGATTAAATAACATTAGTAAAAATCCTAGGGTTTGGTATAATTATATAATATCATCCTTAAGGATTAGTAAGGAAGACATTATGTGATTATACTAACAATACAAAACATTCTAGATACTATATGGTGAGTAGTTCTTAGCACAGATGTATCAAGGTTAAATAATCCTATAAATAGTTGGTTGAGTATATCCCAACCATAATTCTTATTCACGGTGAGATTAACATTATAGAACAACAAGTTTTACACTCCTGAGGGATACAAATGGGTTAATTCATATTTCATTTTTTAAACATCAGGAAGAATTTTAATAGATGATAGACAGAGATGACCTTCGTAATTCCCAATGTATAATGGATATAATAGAGTGTGTCCTAATTTAGACACCTATAAATTAATTATCAGGATTTAAATTATTGTATCTAACACCATGATTTCAGGATTTAGTAAATTGTTAGAAGGAGGAGGAATGTTGTTAATACAAAATGAAATAGAAAATGGACAGATTTTTAGCAACAATATGTGGTGATTACTAAATTGGGAGAAATTATGATTATAATTATTAAGTTACCATGAAAAATAATTAATGAAATGTACATTAACCTACTCTCACACTAATTAATGAATAGAATTATAGAGTCCTCTAAGGAATTAGTTATAGGTCCTTGGAGGAAAGAGGGTTCAATTTCCATCAAGTCATAAATAAAGGTATAGAAACACAAAAGAAATTATCAAAGGAATAATAAAAAAATTATGTGTGGAGATGAAGGGAATAAATCAATGAATTATTAGGTAAGATGAGGTGTTTAGTGGAGATAATCAAATTTCATCCTATAGATCCATTAATACTTCATTGGATTAAATGTGAGGAATTTATTAATTTTTCTATTCAATTTATATATGATAAAGGTAAATCCTACACCAATGGGTGACATATATAAAATCAATAATTAATTTGATGGTATTTACTTATTGGGATTTTTTTATTATGTCCCAGATGTATTTTTAATAATATTGTTTTGGTTTTCAAAATTTTTAATCATTTAAAGTTTATGTTCATTTCATGAAGAATATATGATGTCAATGTTTTTTTTTTGGTGATTTAAAATATTTATAATATTTGTTACAATATATGATTAGGGTGTATACATTTTGGAATTAAATTTTATGAGTTATCAATGTTATTTAATGTTAAATTTTAAATTATTCTTCGAGGTATATATGATCAAATATTTGTAATCCTTGGTCAACAATCTGCGACCGAATTTTATTGCATAGTTTTATGTTTATATATTTATGGAAAGGTACAATTTGAACTATTTGTTTTCTTAATAAGTTTTTATTTATTAATTTTTTTCTAATGTAGGATTATACATTTCACGAATAATAATATATTGTGATAATAATTTTAGTTTTTGATAATGTCTATGGATAGTAGGAATAGTTTTTTATCCATCTAGGGAATATCCAAAAAATTAATATCAAATAATAGTAAAATGATTAATAAGTTCAATTTTAAATTCCAAGGATAAAATATATTAAAATGGGAAGAATTTAACACCTCAATATTTTAAATTTAAAATAATGTTTAATAGAAAATATGATACAACAAACCAAGAATAATATAACCATGAAATATTATTTTTTTTAAAATTATTGTTATAGAATTGTTGTTAGATTAGCAGGTATGAATAGAATTGAACACATAATTATAAATATATGTTTATATTACACAATATTAAAATATAGAAAAATTATTTTAAAATTATCACTAAAATGTTTCTAATGAGGATATTTATTTCATAAAAAAATATGTATTCTTCCATATTGATTTTTATTTCTTTTTCAGATAACATATAATAATTAATATATAAAAATTTTAAAAAATATTTTCTATTAACATAAAATCATTTATCAGATCATCATAATAATATTATCATAGGTGAATTTTTTGGATTTTTCCGAAATGATGGAATTTTTTGAAATTGTTTATTTTTCAGTTAATAATGAGAATTATTGATTCCTCAAATACATTTATTTATTTTCATTAAATACATTAATTTAACAAGACCATTATATTTTAATTTTTTACTATAATTAAAATATGAAAAATTTTATTTAGAAATATATAATTATTTACATTCTTATAAACAATTTTTATGCTTTTTGTGTATGTTATTCAATATGATCAAACACTACTTTTGACTAATGTTTTAAAGTGAGTAATGTAAATCCATTGTTTATTTAACATAATTTCCACTAATATGGAAGGATTTAAATGAAATTTATATATGATATATTTTTTATATGAATTTAAATTTATATAATGATTATTTGTAGTCATAGTGTTAATTTGTGATCATTTATTTCTTGAAAAATACATTTTTTATGAATAATTTCTTATCATCATGTTCTACAAGATTAATTTTAAATTAAAATTTATACTTATTTGTATTGAATTTGATAAAATTTTTAACATATTTTTAATCAAAATAATAACTATAATTTAAAAATATAATATTACCTTTTTGTCATAATGAATAGTAAACACCGGAAAATATGATAACACGATGATGGTTAAAACTATGTTTTCATGTTACATGTTCTTTTACTAGAATTAATTTTCCATAAAATTTGGAATCATAATTTTGATATGATATTTAAAATTTATAATTAGTGGGGATAAATTATCTAATAAAGATTATTTAAATTTTAGTCACAAATGTTGAATTATCTAATAAGAATAACCATGTCATTGTGGTGAATAAAAAAATTATAAATATAACAAAACATATAAGTAAATATAATAACATTTTTAAAAAATTTCTTTATTGGGGGAGGTTTTTATTGAACTTATATTTATTCAAATACATTATTTATCAATTTTTGAGTAACATGGTTTCAGGGTAACTTGCCATTAATGATTTTTCCTCAGGATTTTAAAAAATTTTACTCCTTATCACTTATAAAAGGGAGCCCACTATCCTATCCAATCCATACTTGAATTTTTTTTAAATATCTACAAAATTTTTTTCCTTACTTAATTTTCCATTATCTAGAGCCTTTTTTATATTATAAATCAATCTTAGGAATACTTTTTGTGTAATCATAAAGAGGTTGTTTGAAGAAGTTGTATCATTATTGATAGATAATTTTTATTTTATTTTTAAATTATCCTCAATAAAATATTATTAATCTATAATATAATAATAACAAAATTATATTAAATATAGAGATACTATTTTATGTAAATGTAAACCTATATCCATTTCCTATCCCATCAAAAAAAATGAAACTGCCTTTAATTTATATAATGGATTTCCTCCTATTAAACCAATGCAATTAATTTTCCATCTCCACCAATAATAAAAGTATTTAATTATAGAATACATATATATATATATATATATATATTTACATTAACTGATTATCATTATTTATGTATGTTAAGTCATATAATCTCTTACCTTCCAATTTATTTATTAAACATAATCATTTTTTGGAAAATATGTGAATTACATCCTCCAAAAAGTGATGTGGTTCATTTTTTGTTATAAGAAATTTAAGTTATGATGATAATTATCAAAGTAAAAAATAATAAATACATTTTTTTCATAACAACCTTGGTAAAATAGAAACGTTGAACATGAATATGTATATCCTACCAAATCCAGGATTGTAAGATAGTTCAATTTTTATAACCATGTTTAATGGTGTGTTTTAAATGTTGAATTATTTTATTAAAATGATTATTAAGTAATTATTAATATCATTTAGATATTGAAATAATATAATATTTACCATAGTTAACGAAATGATGTCATATTTGGTATATGAAATGAATATATTTATGAAATATGACTTCAACTTAATTGATTATGTAAATAAATTTAACATGGTAATAAATAAATAAAAAGGAATAATTAACAATAAATATTTTCTTAAGAAACTAAATAATTTACATCGGTTTGTTATTTTGTAAGATAATGTCTTAATGTGATGAGTCCAACTTCGTGTATGAGGTTTTATGACTAAATTTATTTTTATTAGGATACATTACTCTTTTTGACTAAATAATCCCAATATTATGAGGTGTATAACTCTTATTATTTAATATTGTACCTCAACATGTTTTCTGTTGATCTATAATTCATATACATAATAACTTCACTGTTTAATTATAACATAAATGTTATATTCTTTTTATGGTATTTCATTGCAATTTCCCTTCACAAAGGTTTATTTTAATGTCATGTGCATAAATTATTTTATATGGTGTATATGATTTCCATTTGAAACATTATATAAACAATCCTTCAAAATTAAATGAATTTTAAGTTATAATATATTTCCATTCATCAAAAGGGATTTTTTTAAAATTTTCAAAATTGTTAAAACTTTTATGATACAATCATATTTACATTAAATATTTCCTATGTGAAATATTATTTATGGAGAAATTATATATAATTATTTTCTTCAATAAAATATATTTTGTTATAACACTTTTTTTAAAGTGGTTTACAGGATTTGATTCCATTTCCACCATTTTTTAATAAAGAAATATTTAAAATGTTGTTTGTAAGTAATTAAAATAATTTATCTTCTTATATATATTTGACATATCTCTTCTAAGTCTATATTTTTCCATGAAATATTTTAAATAATGTTTTTACTATTCTATAAAGGTTTATTAGTGAAATGATTACACATGTCAGTCTCTTCTAACAAAATGGTATAAAATGAATGATTCTGTCATTTTTTGAACATTTTTTTTCTTTTATAAAAAATAGTCATGTTATATATTATTTTAAGATATACTATGTGAATGGAATCTCTCAATGTCATTAATTATCATTTATTTTATTCTTCTCTTACAGTTGACTATTATTATTTTCATTGAAATTTTTTCTATTTTTTTGGAAAAAACTATATTTTAAAGAATTTATTTAAAAGTGAAATGTGTATTTTCATCAAGAAATACTCTATTAGATAATTTAATGAAATTTTCAATATTGAAAAAAAAAATTCATGATACATATTGCTACTAAATTATTTTTATATGACTCTTAAATATATACCAACCTCATAATCACTTCTTATGATGTGCTAATACATGTTATACATTAATTTATCAAATTCATTATTTATGAAATCTCATTAGATTATGGTGTGAGATAACATTATTCATATCATTTCATTCCATGGGTAATTCTTATGCAAGTACCTTTTGATTTATTTTCTTATTCTGAACCTCTAAACATTAACTTGTTATAATGTGTAAACCTCAATTTTTATCTAATGCAATGGGTAATATTTTTGTTCTCATGACTTTTTATATATATGATTAAAGAGTAAACCAAATATACTATATGAATATATCAACCATATGACGTAAAAAATGATGTTATATTTTAAATATTCCAATTTCATGATTATCCTAACAATCATATTTCATCTGTGTCCATGACATAATGAATCCATATTCTTTTCTTATTCTCCCATTTTTTATTCATGGTCCTATTCTTTTATTATATAATGTTATACATAATTATATTATTTACTTCTTTACTAGGTTTTATTTCTCTAATATTTCAATTCTCTATTCCACAGGTCATCATATTTTTCATTTGGGGGGTCAAAGGGATTTAGGACCTCACTAATGAGAATAAAAAACTAATGATGTTAGGTTTCAGTTAGCTTTTGATGGATTGGGATCCGAGTATTCAAAATAAATTTTTTCATGATCTTTTGGTTATAATTAATGGAATTTTATTTTAATTATCATGTAATAATATTTTTAAAAGGATTGGGTCTATATAAAAAAATCATATATGTCCTTCTTGGAATATTGTAGCAGAAAAAATGTTTACCATTTTTATTCAGGGTTGTTAGGAGAAAAATAATCCTATAGAAATATGTCCCAAATCTTTTTTAAAACCGACCCAACCCAATTAATCTCAAATCCTTTATAATTATAATTTGTATATACTAATATAGAATTGACTTCACCTTCATTGAGTTTAATAATTCTTCATATTATAATATAACATATCCTAAGAAGTGTACTTCTAAAATATATAATTATCACGTATAAATTTTAACTAGAAACAAATCCTCTCGAAGTATACCTAAATCCATTTTTAAAGGCTTTACATGCACAACCCTTGAAATTTATTAAATGATTATGAATTCTATAAACACCACCATTAAACTATCTAGTAGTCGTTGTAAGATATATTTTATGAATCAATGAAAAACCACATGGGAATTATCCACAACAATGGGAATCCATGTGTACTAATAATGAACATCGAGATCCTCGAATTCCATCACTGTTATATCATCATCATGTACATAAAGCTATAGAAAACTTCCCTTTGTTTTAAATTTGAGATCCTCTATTTCCCATTTAGCTTGCTAAAATGTTAATAAATTCTTTGTAGTGGATACATTTTCATGATTTCCACCCAGTTCTAGTGATGATAATCCATACACAAGTTTGGGATTATATCCACCATTTTAGTTAATAACATTTTGATCTACCATAGTATATTCATTATGACTAATAAATCATTTCCTCAAATGTTCATCCAATTTTACCCTCATCATTTGATGTTAAATGGGGTTAATTTTATATACTATTGAAGTACATGATTTGTCCTTAGTGTTAGTCCAATACAAAATAAAATCTCTCAACGATGATGTAGACTAGTTATATACATGGGGATGATGTCTTGGTACTCCTCGAACACATTAATGAACAAACATCCATTTAGTATTAAAAAAATAGGAGTTAATTTATACAATTTCTAGTAAATCAGCTATAACCTCATTTATAATACCCCAACCTACACATCCTAGAATTCATCCTCGGTAGTGAAGGAAAATCATGACAAATTATCAATGGTAATTTTTAAAACTATTAGAAATAAACTATATGGGTATAGAAGATAGATGTATATTTTATAACTAGAATGAGATCATAAATTCCCATTGTAGCCATGCATATATCACATGAGAATTTATCCCTTCCAAGATCCAAGTCATACTGATGAAAAGGTCTCTTTCTAAAGAATCCCCTCCAATAGGTGTCACCACCTATAAATGAAATGCTAGATGATTTGTTGAAACTAGGTGTTATTTAATAGTAAATATGGACATAATGTAATAGCTCACACCATGGTATAAAAAAATAATGTTTTGGTGAAAAAGACAGAAATCTTACCTCAACTCAAATGGGAATCATTTAAAGAAATACTAAACAATAGACAACTATCTACATCCTCATCCAATATCCCACTGATCCGGACATGGACTACTAGTTAGTGGTTTTTATGGTATCCGGTCATAATTTTGGCGAGTCATTGTATCTCATTTAGATAATTTACCACAATCACCTATCTCGCACTCTCAATGGTCATCCCTAGGAGGTCCCTCGTCATGTAATTATCTTTAAGGGTATATTTAACACACTACTTATCTTAACTCTATTATATTACATGTTAGATATTCCAAATAAATATAACCTTGAACATCAAAAGGAATATAATACCATTATTAAAGTTGACTAGATAACCTCTGTGAACAGAGAGGCACTTAACCGATGTATTTAAACTACACCTGAGAATGCCTTTGGTTTTTATATATATAAAAATTTTTTATCCTTCAATAAAATAAGGTATCTACTCATGGGCAATATCTAATATAACCATATAAATATGCATTTTCTAAAATTTCGTTTTACCAGGAGGGAATGTTATAGTACCCTCAAAATTGGGGGTGAAATAAATGGGAATCAACCAATCTTATAAAGCACTATGAATTCATCTCTTAAAATTTTGTTATAAAAAATACTCATCATAAACCATGTCAATATAGTATCACATTAGGTAGGTAAAACATGATACCAACTTAGTCATATACATGCTTACCTACTATAAATCATATAAATTTTGTATATACAATGAACATAGAGTCATCAATAATTACTCCTTTTTAAATTTGAACTCAAAATCAGTCCAGTTAATGTCATATCAACAAAATATTGAGTCTCCATGTTCCACCAATGTCCTAATGATTCCATATAGGTGTCTTAGTACATGATACACTATGTGATTCGGATGTGTTTAAACATGATAGAATACATATACAATTGGTTTATTCTATTCCACAAAGAACTACATGTTTGTATTTACCTATAACCATAGAAGTCTCATCCTCTATAAATCAGTATGCTCACTCATCATGTGTCCATCATTATCATGTTCTACTATAATGATTTATTTCTCATTAATAATAAAAACATTAGTTTATTCTAATGGGGAAAGGGAGACACACTTCTTGATGGGTGGATGTATAATTCATTTTCTGCATTGGGGAAACACCTCATGAAAAACCCATAACTAAGATATCATCATCATGATCATTGTAATTTTTGTCACATTATTAAATCCACACTAGTTTTCTAGGTGGATTCATCCTATAATAATCATGATGTATTACTTTCAAGAATTCAATGTATTTAAATATAACTCAAAAAGGACATATAACGAACAAAGCATTCCTATATGATGAATGTACCATTATTTTTTCTAAAATGGATATCTTGATGTACTATGTTGATAAGTGGGTTAACATAGTCCTACTATATAAATATTATGGCCATTATGACATCATTGGGATCCCTATCTTCATATCCATTCATGAGACACATTAACACTATTTCCATAAATCCCATACCAATACTCATAAATATTATCTCTCCAAACCCCATACTATGAAAACGTAGTTTTAGATTCAACTCTGAAACACCCAATAAAATAGGGTCCTGCATTTCTGGTTTCACTCCAAAAGTCTCACCCCAATAATAACTCAAATAGGTTAGTGGATGATGAAAATCAATGAGTAGTCATATCACAAAATGGGCACCCATAACATAATATACCTATACGAACCTACTCAAATATCACGAAATACCATAGAGATGTATATGTAAATAACTGGAATAATAAACTTATGCACAACCTCTAATATTACACAACATAATATTACAGTACACAATCATTATAAATTAAGATAATACAATACAAAAAAATTCCAATGTCGATCCATCCTATATTCATGAGATAAAATTAACTCTGCATGGAACCTCCAAGTCTAACTACTTTCATACTATAATATCCACATAGAACCACAATGCACAACCAATACTAGTTCTACATAGATCACCATTGGACCATCTATCATATGCATATTAAATGAGAATTGTGAGTAGATACCATGAATAGGTGAGTGTATACAAACCCATTAGGACATCCCAACATCACCATGATAGTATGAATTAAAATATTTTCAACTGAAAAGGAATAACCATGGTGTAAATATGTTAGAACCCAAACAAACTCATAGTTGGATAGACATCATTAAGTAAATTCACTTTCCTCATTGATAGTCAAACGATTTACTTTCATAACGTGTCATTAAAAATAAATATATTCAAAAAAGATCCATGAGGCCACTTAGGAAATTCCATACAAAAAACCAAACCTAGGAGGAAGATACCATAGATGATTGGATTAAACTCGCATATGAGGACCACATCATTTTCCAAAAGAAGATACAAAAATTCAACTATACTATACCATAGGAGGGGATAATGGTCCCTATATGAACCTAATGAGATACCTAACCCAGACTGGTAAAATGAATAGATTATTAAATCCCTTTTTATCATAGAGGGGACACTTGTCTCTGAAAAAATTAACCCACATATAAGGGATCATGTATTAAGAGTATCAAAGTGGGATTACTTGTGTTATCTATAATGATATAATGCTCTAATAACATGTTTCATATATAAATATACATGGAAATGACACCTCAAAGGTCCTATAACCAGTAAAATGATTGTACATGATGTTTTCAAGGGGGTATATAGTATTTAACCCCATGATCATAGGTTTTCATGAAATAGGCCAACTACATAATCTATGTGACAATATACATGTCATGTAGGGATAGGTTTAGCCTTCATCATTTTCCCTACTACCTAAATCATGTTATTTTGGGGTCATGTGATTTAGGTACCCTCCAAATATCTTGAGAGGTTACTCATGTTCATTGTTATAAACCTTATTTAAATTACATGATATATTTCTATGGATTCATAGTGTGTGGGATTAACCATATGATCATGTGTTAATTCACTCAATCATGAAACATTATCATCAAATCACGAAAACACATGAACTATGTTATACCATTCTAAAAATCATGTAGTTTGGTTTTCTCTTGAATGCTAAAAAATTTAACATGTCTTCAGATTTGTTATATGCCCCTTTGATTATATTACCATCAATGGATAAACCTATATAATCTACAAGGATCATGGATCCGTCATAATTGAAAATTAATTTCCAATCACCAATTAACAAAATCGTTATTTCCCATAAAATTATGCTCATCCAGCACTCGCTTTATTGTAGAGACAATTTAATTATATATCCAATAGATTTCAACTTCTGTCATTAATACTTGATTTTGATATAATAATCAATGATGAATCCATGAAAAGGATCCATAAAACAATTAATTTATAACGTTATTAATTATGGTGTGGCAAAAGATGTAATCCATTTTTTAAGAAAATATAAGTGATGAATTATTGAATACAATAGTGGAAGTGCATGAACCAAAATCATTAGAACCAATAATTAATATAGATGTTCATAAATCATTTATAGTTGGAGAATCCATTGAAATAGAAAATATACAACAATTTATGAATTAAAATATTCTAAAATCATAACATAAACAAAAATATATAAATTAACAAGGAGATCCAATCGTTGTTTATAAATTCAATTATAGAGAGGGTAGTCCATAATCACAATAATAAGTAAAAATAGAAAAATAAAAATAAAAAAAAAACCCTACATCCAACTTGGATCAATCACTAGCGAATAAGTACATTACATCACTCCTTTCATAGACATGGGTGATATCTTATGTATTTTTTGTTGATTCTAAATTATATGATCACCCACCAATATTTCCACCAGGATCTCCTCCCAAAACACCCTATTGGTTATGAAAATATCTAGGTTATAATAACTATTGTTCTATTAAATATATATTATCAAGGTTTTACGAATTAACATTTAAATTAATTGACTAAATAATTAACATGCTATTTATTTTATGTGTGACTATGGATCATCATGGTTATTCATGAAAAATATCCTTATATCTCACCTAGGGAAAAAACAATGTTAAAAATTAAATGTGCTTCTTAGTTTCCCTATTCAAGTATCTGTGTAATATCTTTGGTTTTTCTATGAGGTAATCATATATTAATTTAGGTTTTTCCCATATCATTTTATTAATTGAAAATTACAAGGAGGTTATGGAGGAAATGAGGATGTCTAGGTCTTGTTCAAATCCTAATTTGGTGACTATTAGAGAAAAAATCTAGACAATATGGTTTTTAGAACCAATGTTTCCCACATGGAATGGTTTCTACTCACCATCTATGGAGTTTAAGTGTATAGAAGGTGGTCGTTTTGTTTTACATAACTATTTGACTTGGGCATCATGCTCACATAGTTTCTCATAGACATTAGACAATAAGTTTTCTCATGGGATATATGTAGTTATTCTAACCATTAATATAGCACATTAATGGGGATTCTCAATAAATATATAGGCGCATGGTTGGTGTAGGATATGGAATATTGTTCGTCTACACCATGAGACCAATTAAAATGTGGACAAATGACTATTTTCACTCATATATCATATATATTTTACCACTTTTACCTTCTCTTTTCCAACAAACAATGAATCATCCACCATGATGCCTATACTGATTCCCTATTCTAGTATTTTTCAACATTATTCTATATCACATCTTATTCATATGTCTTTTGTCTCTTTAGGTAGCAACCAATGATTTCATAGGTCCTCATGTTCCATTCATTTTTTTATTTCAATCAATGACATTGTTTTTGTGTAACTAAATATGATCTTTTTTCATGTTATTCAACTAAACAGACATGTCCAAAAACGTGGACCAAATCAGAGTATAATACTAGAATATTGTTCCTTTATATGAAAAAGGTAGGTGGACAATACATTTTACATCAATGACTAGTTGTTTGTAAATTATTACCATTTTTCTACATGTTGTACCTTACAGTAATTTCATCCTAAATTCGTAAACCCACAAAGAAAAATATAATTTCTTATTTAATAGATTTGATGAAACCCTTGTACCATGTTGGATGTTTTTTACCTCAACATGAACAACTCATGGGTCACGTTATTCCTTTGGGTGAGTTGATCTCACAATTCTTTACGGGATTTGAATATGCTAATAAATGTGATTCATAATGAAAATATGAATATTGAAACACGTTTTCATATTTATATGTATGGTATAAAGTGGATAATAACTTGGATTTTATATGATTATGAAGGGATTAATGAAAACATTCATGAAATTGCTTACAAAATGGTAATTAATTAATTATAACGATAATGGAGGGTTCACATTATATAATTGATATCCAGCATTGATTCCTTAGGAATTTCTACTCTATGTATACAGCCTACTTGGATGATTCTAACATTTATATTCATAGGATTCATCCAACAAGGAAGTTGTTGACATTTCAACTCCTTGGATCCGGACAACTAGGATTCCTGGGACATTACTACTTCTTGGATCCTACCCATTATAGGAATGATACTTTATTACATTATTATTGATATTAAAAATTCTTATTAGGTTCATTGTATAAGGCACTGACCTTTGAAACATTACATAATAATAAATTAAATTAATAATTCACATAGAGGATCTTTTCAGGTTTAGAGTTTTAGAAAATTTGGATATAACTATTACATCTCAAAATATTAAAAAGTAGACACTTCTAATAAGTTTCCATAAAATAAAAACACATAAAAAGAAACATGTGTAGTTCCATTTTTTAGATAGCATGTTTTCCTTGATCCCATACTTGATAATTTTTCTTTACGTCATGTGGAGAAAATTTTAAAAACATGGGATGAGCATAAAAATCCCATTAAAGGATACCCAAAGAAGGAAAACTGTTCGTTTTTCAAAACATCATGCAAACCATGCATACTTTATCAAAGTGATACTTTTCACCTTTATGAAGTAGTATAAACTTTTCATTGAATAAAATACCATTACTTACCCTTTTGTAACCAAAATATTAACATAATACCCATATAATGAACACATAACTTATAAAGGTAACTTGGGACATAAACATACATAAATAGAATAACAATTTGGTCGACTTCCACACATATCACTACATGGAATATCCATTCATCCGACTTCCATACCCAATGAATTAGAGGTTATAATGTAACCACTCATCCTAGTATTCACAGCACCACTCGTCATATGGTTTATCATGTAACCACCTGTCAAATTTTCAAGTACCATTATAAAATCATAACACATAAATGAATTATAAAGGAAAGAATACATTTCCGCATTTTAATCACAATATATCACTTAAATATATTGACATAACAAATACATTATCAAAACCATTTTAGATACCAAAATACATAAAAGTGTGTATGTTATTTTTTTAATTTTAAAAACACTACGGCTTGTTGAGGAATCCAAAGATCAAATAATACTCGCGGCGGCAGAGAGGTCATTTTCACCGCATACCTTTAAAAGAAAAACATACTTTTTGTCGTTAAGTAGATTTATTTCTTTAAAAATGATTTCTTTTGATTTAAAGTAAATGTTAAAAGGGTTTATACACAGTATAAATGAAAGTTGTGTATAAAACAAAATATGCATCAATGAAAGGAGACTGAGACGAAGTCCCTTACAAAGTCATTATCCTTAGATTAAGGATAAATCAATTATATAAATATGTGTGACAGATATAAATACACATAATAAAAGACGATATAAAGTGTAAAACAATAAGATTCATTCACACATATTCATAGAAGGAAATATTCAAGGAGTACAAGTTTAAACCAAATAATTAAAATTGAGTTAAGAAGTTACCTTGCAAGAATTCGACAGCCAAACGACATCACATTAAAAATCAGAAAATTATTTGATGAGAGAGAAAATGGTATCTAATCACATGGACATAATATTTACATCAATAAGGATATAGAAGAACATATAACAATGTAACAATATGTAAATTAAAAGTCCCAATAAAAGAATTCTTTTATAAAGATGAGGGTGAAAGGGTCCCTTACTGATTCGGGTAACTATCGAAACATACACCCCATGAAATAAGGGTCCTACAATGAAGTTATAAATACCCATAAATGGAATTATATTACACAAATAGTAGAATAATGGGTAGTGAATACACCACTAAAAAGGAAATAGTGTAAAATTTAGAATAAATATCATGGTAATAAAAGTGAGATGAAAAATCCCTTACGAAAACTAGGCAGCCTAACGATGCCACTTAAAGCTTCAAAAAATGGATTTATGAGATCAAATAGGGTCACTCATAATATGAACATAAAAATTACAGTATTATTAATATAAAAGAACATCCCCAAACATAATAAATATGAGCTTCAAATAAATGACATAAAATATAGTACTAAAAAAGAAAGAGAGAGGTAGGATCCCTTACCTCGTGTCCGACATGACTCGATCGTTCTTTAATCTCCTTTAAATAGGGAAAAACTTTTTGATTTGAGCACAAAGGATTCTTTGGAAAGTCTTCTGCCCAACCTGAGGATTCTAGAAGTAATATAAGGATTTAGAGAGACAAAATGATCAGATCTTGGTCGAGCCAATGGCTTGAGATGTGTGGGTAAGGTGATAGAGGTGGGGTCCTTTTATAAGAGGAGAGAAGGGGAACTCTTGGAATGTTATAAAATATTGCATTATTATAAAATGATTTTCGTATTTTAAAGGTCCAAAAAATATATATTTTTAGAATAAGGTGATAATAGTTCGAAATCCACCCATCCAATAGGTTTTTTACAAGTGTAGGTCTTAGATTTTATATTATCTTTTCATTTTATTTAAATCATTAAATAATGAGGTAATCGCTGGATCATCATGGTGTCATAAATAATTTAATTTATTTGATGTCTAAAAATTATAAAAAAATATCATGATGTAGGAAATTGTTTTAAATATTTAATGAATATTTATAGTCAAATATATTACTTGTATAACCAATTGTAAATTTTTCTTTAGTAAAACAATACATGTTTATGACATTTTTATTTTAACATTAAATAAAAGGTTATTAATGTCCGTTTCTTACAAAAGTGGACCCATGGGGTCCCTAAGTAGACCAATGGATTGTCTTGGTCGGATATTAATCATCCAATAAGGGTAGGACATGGGTCAGGGTCATTTCATATTATTATAACTTAATTTTTACCTTAAATTACACTAATTACCTTTAATCCTGATTAATGAAACATAAAAGTTTCTATTCACCAAAAAATTATTTTAATCCCATTAACCAAATTTTACATCCTAATAACAACCATGTATGTAGTTTTTTTAATTCAAATCACAGAAGCAGTAAAGATTCATTTAAAAGAAAAATCAGTTTTTTAACTACAACTTAGTGGTTTCACTATTCATCAAAAATTGATGTTTTTCATAAAAATACCAAAATTTCACCTTAAGATATATTTGATATTCCGAATTAAAAAATGTTTTCTATTTTACAAAATTAAAAACATATAACTTTAATTAATTAATTTAATAATTAATTCCCACTGTCAAAACAAATAGTGTGTTCTTAAGAAACAATATCTATTAAAAGATTAAGACTAGTTTAAGTCCAATTTCAAAGTGAAATTAATTTCAATGACCAAAACATGATTAAATGGTAAAAATATATTATAAATACACATTAATCTCAATTAAAAAGATAATATAACAATTTAAATAAATCATATCAAAAGGAGGTTTTGAATTAAAATGCATCATTTTCACTAAAAATAATCTTTATCGGAAAAATAAAAAAAAAATTACACAAAGTAATTTTTGATGTACAGATTATATAGATGGATCGTATATTGTCAAATAAAAAATAGAAAATTTTAAAAAGTATATTTAAAAAGGTTTCTCCATCAAAAGGCGGTTAATCAACCTTTTAAATAATATTAGAATATTTATGTTTAAAATTGGATTCATTTACATTTTATACCTCTAACATGTATTGGATGAAAGTATAAATTTTAGAAAAACATATATAATAATTTTTCAGTTAGTTCTATTCATTACCTCCATTACAATATCCAGGAATTAACTACAATTTAAAATAATATTATTTTATTATTAGAGTGCAACTCAAGATTTCAATGAAACTCATTGTTGCGTATTGGGTACGCCATCGAGCATAGCATTCCCTTTAAAGTAATGTTAATATTTTTTAAAAAATATTAAAAAATATGAAAATGTAATATTCTTTATTTATCTGGGACATTAAATCTTTCCCCCATTTGGGAATTGCGTCCTCGCAATTTAAAAATTGGCCTTGGAAACTTCATTGTAAATCCTACATCGGAACAAGATTTAGTAAAACTATCTCTTTAAAATAATGAAAGTGAAGTACAAAGGTCACCCGAGTTAACCCATACTAGGATTCCATGTAAGAAAACATGGACATAGAGGAGAAAACAAAGGTCCATGTGCTGATGGAGAGTGATAGAAAACATGTTTAGGAGAAATTTAACCACATAAAAATCACAATAAGAGTCCATGATGCTTTCCCCAACATCGCGGAACACATTTTTTAAATTTCAAATTAAAAAATGGTCAGAAAAGATCACACAATTTATATCTTCATGTTTTTTTTCATTTATGTTCTATAGAAGTTGAGGTGTCACTACTGTCGATTAATTTTTTGTTATTCATTGTTCATTTACCAAGGATAACATCAATGAGGGAAAGTTGTTGGAAACCTAAACTAACTAATATAAAAATTATTTCCCATTGAGATAATATACCAATGCAATACCTTTCCCAAGAATATAATATCTCATTAATTCATGATCCTATAAGAACTCTATTCATCGCCATTGTCTCAGGATGAGATCTATCTAAGTGAAGATCTGCCTAATACTATTGTTATAAAAAATCAATCACAAATATATTATAATCACAATATTTTCAAGGATAAAATCATGTCCACCAGCTCCAAATCACGAGTTGTGTAGTTATACTCATTAGCTCCCAACTTCTATGATTCATAAGGAGTCACATTCTACCTGTCTATCAAAACACACCAGAGCCCAACTTTAAAGGCATAAATGATCACCACATACTCAACCATCATATATAGTAACATAATTAAATGAGTTATTTTATTCATTGTTTACAATTTAATACATATATATATTAAAAATAAAACCATATTCGACAACTTATATGATGCGCAATAGAGAGCCTAAATGAACCCTAAAATATTTAAATTTAAATATGACCATCAAAACCTATCTGTTAAATTTGTCCGTATGAATAAGATGGAATAATTTTTTATTTTGTTATAAATATCCTACAAAGTATAAATTTATTTAGAAATTCATGGTAAATTATGGCTCAATTCTTTTAATGAAGACATAGTATTCATGAAAACAATACGCCTTATTCAAAAATATGTTATAATTTCTATTAATAAGAATATTATAAATTTATTTTATTTAAATATTATAAATTTTAATTTATAAAATTAATTAATTTATGAAATCATCATATTAAAAACAAAATACTTCAATAATTTTCTAATTTTCTGAAATTATTGATTTTTCAGTCAATAGTTTAAATTACCAAATTTAAAAATACTAGCAATTATTTTAATAAAATCTAGTAAATTTAAAATTATAATTATAATTTTATTTTATTATTAAATTTAACTATGAAAGAAATTATTTTAAATATTTTATATACTTATATTTTAATTATAAAGCATTTTTATTTTATTATATCTTAACTTTTATGCTTAAAAATAGGATTTTTCGCAATGTGTTTTTAAGTGCATAATGATTATAATTTTTTTTAAATTAATATTCAATCAATTTAAGGAAATATTAAATTAATTATATTTACTATATTAATATTTATATCAATTTAATATAATTTAATGATAATGTCTAGTCATATATTTAATATAAGACCAAATATTTTATAGAAAATGCATTTTCATGAAACCGTCATTTTATCACAATTTTAGGAATCAATATTAAATTAAATAAATATAATTATGTTAATTTAAATAGATAAAATTTATTCCTTATCATTAATCATCAAAATTAAAATTTTTAACTATGGTTAACATTATTTTTTCATAATGAATAGTAAAAACAATCAACATTTATTACCATGGTAAAGGCTAAAATAAAATTCTACGCATTACATGAAATTCTGTAAAAAATAATTTTCCACATATATAGGATTTATATTTGAAAAACATTATTCTCTATTTATAATAATTGTAGAAAAAATCTCATACATTTATCATTTTTTATGATTAAAAGATAAATTAACTATGTGAAAAATATACTTACCATGGTAAAAATCTAAAATGGTAAATATTGGTTACCAAAAAATAAATGGAATAACCTTTTTAAAACCTTATTAAATTTTTTAACACTTTTATCAATCATAACTTCCCACATCTCCGTTATGTATCAATTATTGGGGAACTTTTTTTGGGAGTGACATCCTATTATTAAATAATTTTGGATATTCATAAATATTCAACTCTTTTTCTCATAAAAAGGCCACCCAATATAATATCCATAAAAAAGGAAAAAATTAATTTTTTTTCAGAAAATAAATTCCAATATCCACTGTTTAATTACCTCCCCCGGCTCTATAATCCAATATTTGATTATAAACCCCCCCCCCCCCATGGAATTATATTTTTCTAAACCAAAAGAGGTTATTTGATTAAGAGGAGACATTATTAACCGAGTAGTTTTTATTTATTTATTAATCACATAATTAAAAAATTCAACAACTTTATTTATTAATAAAAAATATATTCAATATAAGAATGTTATATTATGTTAATTTCATAACCTATTTCAATGCCCTCTTCAATCAAATGAAAATGGAAATCATATTTCATGTGTACGATGGACCACCTTATCGTAAACCAATGTCATCTATTTTGCATAACCACTTCTCAAAAATGTGTTTAATAATGGAATGACTATATATATATATATATATTGATTAAATATTTTTCATTATTTAAATATTATGTATCATATAATTTCATAACATCCCATTCATTTAAAAATGATAATGTCATCTGTGCGTACATGTGGATTACGACCTCAACGAAGTGAAGTGTATTATTTTTCATCCCCACATCACATTAAATATTTATAAGTTTCTAATAAAATAATATTACATTTTTTCTTTGTGGATAATTATGTAATGATAGAATAATACTAAACATTTTTTTCATACTCATCGTTGAAAAATGGAAACATGAATCATTCTTATGTACGACCAACTATATTAATGATTATAATGTAGTTCATATTTCATAATATTATATAATGAATGTATTTAAAATTATACTTTATGAATTAAAATTAAAAATATTTCAGGATTATTATTCGATGGATTTTTAAATAGTGTCATTTCATTCATTAGATAACCTACCGGATTCATTTTAGACATATCATCCAATTATAATCAAAACATGTGATGTAAACAAAATTGATTATGATAATAATATAATATGTCAATAAATTAAATAATATTTCTAATAGACATGAATAAGGAAGTTAATAATTTAAAAATTAATATATATGTTTATTATTTTGGATTATAATGTATGTATTTATTGAGTAAAACTCCAGTTAAGTAGATACATGACTCATTTTTTCAAATGGTTAATTTTTCTTCCTTATTGATGAATGTATTCTGAGATTATGTGATGAATGAAACTTATATTTTTTATGTTTTTTATTTCTATTCACATTTATAGACATAATAACTTCATTGGTCAATTCTCACATCAACATTCTGATCTTTGCAAGGGAATACATCTCACATTTTCTTCATTGAGGCATATTTTATTATCATGATCCTAATTTCATTTATATGTTGTCTATGTTACCCTATTGACGTATAATATATTTAATCATTAATACTTAATGGTATCTTAATTTAAAATTAATTTAAATTTACCTCAAGGGATTTCATTTGAATGTCACCACAGCGGTAAATGCATTGTGTGATAATAAATCTTCATTTCAAGAGTGTTTATGTTCATGTTTCTCTTGGGAGAAATTATTTACTATTATTTTCATGAAATGAATCTATTTTAATATCCTATGGTCATGAATGCGGTATACATTGTTGGTTTCATTTTTTCACCTTATTTAATAATCAATCATCTAGAATGGTTTGTTTATGTAATAACAATCTTGTATCTTCTTATAGATATGGTATAAATATCTTCTATATAAGGCCCCAACCTTAAACATTACTCAATATTGAATTAAATGAATAATTCACATTGAGGATCTTTTAGGATTAGAGTTTTAGAGAATTAGAGAATAACTATTACATCTCAAAATATTACAAAGTAGACACTTCTACATAGGTTCTTTTTTTTTAAAAAATGTGAACTCTTGAGAAAAAATGAGTCATGTCTAGTTCTAACATGAATTTTACTTGATCTCATACTTGGCCCTATTCCACATTATTTCATGTGAACAACATTTAAAAAAATGTTATGACCATAAAAATATGAGTAAGGGTTATACAAAGAAGGAAAACTGTTAGTTTTTCAAAACATAAAGTAAACCATGAATACTTTATCAGAGTAATACTTTTCACCTTTATGAAGTAGTAAATACTATTAACTGAATATATGATCATTACATACCATTTTGTAACCAAAATATTACCATAAAACCCATATAAAGATCGCATAACATATAAAGGTAACTTGGGACATAAACATACTTAAATGGACTAACCATACGGTCCACTTCCACACATATCACTTAATGGAACAGCCATACGGTCGATTTCCATACCCAATGCAGTGGAGATTATAACGTAACCACCCATACTGGTATTCAAGTCACCACCTGTCATATGGTTTATCAAGTAACCACCAATCCAATGTCCAAGTACCATTATAAAATCATAAGACATAAAACAAATATAATGGAAAGAAAACATTTCCACATTTCGATCACAATATATCACTTAAATATATTGAGAAAAAAATCCATTATAAAAACCATTTTCAATACCAAAATACATAAAAGAGTATATGTTATTTATTTCATTTCAAAAAACACTACGACTTGTTGAGGAAGCCAGAGAACAAATAATACCTGTGGCGGCGGAAAAGTTCATTGTCTCCACGTACGTTAAAATAAACATTTCTTTTTTATCATTTAGTAAAATGATTCATTGAAAAATATTCCCATTGAATTAAAAGAAAAATCAAAGTTGTGTTATACAGCGTATAAATTAAAGTCTTCTGTTACAACAAAATATTCCTCAATGAAAGGAGATTGAGATGAAGTCCCTTACCTCATGTCCGACGTGACTCGATTGCTCTTTAATCTCCTGAATAATAAACTAAAGTTAATTTATAATTTCTTAAGAACATTTTTCAATCTTTTTATTCTTTTTATATCACTTATATACATGTTATAAACATTATGTAATCATTTATGTTAATAATATCTGTTTTGTTGATATTTGGTTCTTAAGTCGAAAGTGGAATTCTTACAATTACATGTTGTTCATGTGGTAAAAGGTTCATTATATCCAGAATTATATTCATGATTTGGATATCATATTTGTCATATATATCCCGAATATACATGTATTTATAATATTATTTAACATTTAGAGGTATGAAATAAAATGCACCATTCCTGGAGATGGTAAGTCGTACGTACGCATGAATGCTACTTTCATTTCTATTTCATATTTAATGGAGTGAAATCATAATTATATAAAGGTATATTATAATACCTATATAATATCATATATAATATTATTAACTCCATCCTTTATACGTCCCACATATGGCATTAATGAATCAAATCACTTTGAGGGGGCGGTAGTCCGCACTTCATAAAATGAAATTATCATATTTACCCATAATGGAAACAATAAAGGTATGACACAATTGAAAAATATAGAAGTATAAGGAAAACATAAACATAATATATATCATATATAAATGTAGTGAAATTTCAATGGCCACCATGATAGGTGTTAAAAGAATATTGAACATTCATCATTTCGTGAGGAAGAAATTATCCAACCACGGAAACAATATGTTCTTTAACCATTAGACAAAGGTGTGTGTAAGTGTAGCTCTAATCCTTCACATAAAAACATCCTAGTATATTTAAGATACTGGTTTTGTTACAAAAGAAAGTAATAAAAAGAGTTTATGGGGTTGGATAACATAAATAAAACATAAGAACACAATAGAAGACATTACCTTTAAATCGGGTAAGTCCCTTTTGTTTGAACCAAAAGGGTTTCTTGAAGAGCATTCTGCCTAAGGTAAGGCTTCTAGGATGAGTAGAGGGATGTGGAGAGATAAAATTTTTAGATCTTGGCCGAACCAAAGGCTTGAGATTTGTGGGTATGCTGGTAGAGGTGGGGGCCTTTTATAACAGGAGAGGAGGGGCACTCTCGAAAGGTTATAAAATGTTACTTTATTATATAATGAGTTTCAGTTTCTTAAAGTTCCCACAATTATATATTTCGAGGATAAGGTGATAAGAGTTTTAAATCAACCCATAAAATAGGTTTTTGACAATTGTAGTTCTTATATTTTACATTATTTTTTCATTTATTTAAATCGTTAAATAATGAGGTAATCGCTGCATCATCATGGTGTTATATATAATTTAATTTATTTAATGTATAAAAAATATCATGATGTAGGAAATCTTTTTACCTTTATAATGAATATTTATATTAAAAAATATGACTTATATAACCCCATGTAAAAAAATATTTTAGTAAAACAATACATGTTTGTGACATTTTTATTTTAACATTAAATAAAAAGTTATTAATGTCATTTTCCTACCAAAGTGGCTCCATGGGGTCCCAAAGATGACCCATGGATTGTCTTGGTCGGCCATGGCACATCCAATTGGGGTAGTACATGTGTCTAGGTCCTTTCATAATACTGAAACATTATTTTTACGTTAAATTACACTAATTACCTCTAATTGCGATTAATAAAACATAAACGCTACTATTCACCAAAACATTATTTTAATCCCATTGAACAACATTTTACATTTTAATGAAAACCATGTATGTCGTAATTTTGAAAATAAAATCACTGATGTGGTAATGTTTCATTTAAATTAAAAATCATTTTTTTAACTGCCACTTAGTGGTTTAAGTATTCATAAAAAATTGATGTTTTTCAGAAAAATACAAAAAATTAACCTTAAACAATATTTGATATTCTGAACTCAAAAATCATATCTATTTTAAAAAATTCAAAACATATAATTTGAATTAATTAATTTAATAATTAATTCCCGCTGTCAAAACAAATAGCGTGTTTTTATGAAACAATATATATCAAAAGATTGACACTAGTTTAAGTCCAATTTCAAAGTGAAACTAATTCCAATGACAAGCATTGGATTAAATGGAAAAAATATATTCTAATTTTACTCTAAAACCAATTCAATAGATAATATAATCATAGAAATATGTTATATTAAAAATTGGTTTTGAATTAAAATACATCATTTTCCACTATTCATTAAAAACATAACTTTATCGGAATAATACCAAAAATTTACACAAAGGAAATTTTGATGTACTGATTCTAAAGAAGAACTTTATTTGGTCTAATAGAATGTATAAAAGTGGCCAAAAATATATTTAAAGAGGGTTCTCCATAAAAAGGCGTTAAGTCGGCATTTAGTGAATATTAAAGTACCTATACCTAAAATGGAATTCTTTTCTTATTTTAAGCCTTAATCTTTTATTGGATAAAAGTAAAAAACATTTAAAAAAAATATATAGTCATAGTTTAGTTATTTCTATTCATTACTGGAAATACAACAACTATGTGTTAACTACCATTTAAAATAATATTATTATATTACTAGTATGCAACGTAAGATTTCAAAGAAGATCTTTGTTGCGTATCAAGTACGCTATTAAACATAGAAACCCATTTATAGTAAAATTAATATTTAATTTGAAAATATTAATAAACATGAAAATGTATTATTCTATATTTACCTGGGATGTTACATACTTCACCCCTTTTGGGAATTGCATTATCGAAATTCTCTTCACTTATCAAAATAAGTGGGGGCATTTATCCCTCATAGCATTTTCAGATTCCTACGTTGCCTCTTCAACCATATGGTTTTTCGAAAAAAAACCTTTACCTGGTTAAATACCTTATTCCGAAACACTTTCTCTCTATGGTTAAGAATCTGGACTGGTTGTTCTTTATAAGAGATATTTTCTTCCAACTGAACTACCTCTTCGCTCAAAACATGAGATGGATCTGGAATATAATTTCTCAACATCGAAGCATGAAAAAAATTGTGTACCTAAGACAAAATCTGAGGTAAAGCCACTCGGTATGAAACTGATCCAACTCTATCCAGAATTTCATATTGTCCAATGAACCTTGGACTCAGCATTCCTTTCTTACCAAATCGCATCAAACTTTTCCATGGTGAAACTTTGGGAAAAACATGATCACCTACCTCGAACAATAGATCCTTCCTCTGGTTATCTGCAAAATGTTTCTGCCTGCTCTGAGATGTTCTCATGTGTTTCTGAATCAATTAAACCTTTTATGCCAGGTCTTCTACCAATTCTAGTCCCATCAGCTTCCTTTCCACTACTTCATCCCAAAAAGCTTTAGTTCGACACTGCTCGCCATATAATGCTTCAAACAGAGCCATCTGTATACTAGAATGAAAACTGTTATTATATGAAAATTCAACCAACGAAAGATGTTGGTCCCAACATCCCTGATAATCCCTCGAGCAAGCACGTAGCATATCCTCCAAGGAATGAATTTTTCATTATGACTGCCCACTTGATTGTGGATGAAAAGCTATACTATGATTTAATTCAGTACCCGATGACTTCTGAAGGACTTTCCAAAATATAGAAGGAAACCCAGGATCACGATCAGATACAATAAAGTGGGGAACTCCATGCAACCTGACTATCTCTTTAAGATACAATCGAGAATGTTGATCTAGAGAGAATGTATCTCTAATAGGAAGGAAATGATCAGATTTAGTCAATCGATCAACAATAACCCAAATTGCTTTATTACTTTGAGATGTTTTCGGTAATCCCACAACAAATTCCATGGATATATTTTCCCATTTCCACTCTGGCACCGGTAAAGGCTGAAGCATCCCTTTCAGTAACTGACACTCTGCTTTAACCTGTAGACAACTTAAAGACATCACAAAAAAATCAGAAAAATCACTTTTCATTCCATACCACCAGTAATACTCCCGTAGATCTCTGTACGTCTTAGTAATACCAGGATGAACTAGAAACGGGGAACTATGAGCCTCACATAACAACTCGTTCTTCAACTGTGAATCACAAGGAACACATAATCTATTCCCAAACCTCAAAACCCAATCATTATCAATGTTAAATTCAGGTAATATACCCTTCTTAACTGGATCTACCTTTTTCTGCAACCCATTTTCATTCCTCTGTGCTTGCTTAATTTTGACTAATAGAGATGATCTCACAAAAACCTGAAACAAAACAGAAGAATTTCTGCACCAACAACTTCAATGCTAAAGTTCACCAAATCCTTAACCAAAGGATCACAATCCAAATGTAGCATTTTTAATGATGCATTACTTTTTCGACTCAAAGCATCAGCTACTTTATTTTTTTTTCCGGATGGTAATGAATTGTACAATCATAATCCTTGATTAATTATAGTGATCTCCTCTGTCTCATGATCAATTTTTTCTGAGTTAATATATACTTTAAACTTTTGTTATCAGTAAATATTTCACACTTTACTCCATACAAATGGTGCCTCCAAATTTTTTGAGAAAAAACAATAGTGGCTTATTCCAAATCATGTTTAGGGTAATTTACCACATTTGTTTTCAACTATCGTGAATAATAAGAAATTACCTATTAATTCTGCATAAGTACACAACCATTCCCCTTCAACGAAGCATTACTGTAGATAACAAACTCACCATTCGTGGAAGGAAGTGCCAAAACTGGATCATTCACCAATCTTCTTTTCAACTCCTGGAAAAAATCATGACATTCGTTTGTCCAGATAATCTTAACACCCTTTCGAGTTAGCTTAGTCATTGGACTAGATAACAATGAAAAAGTTTCAACAAACCTTTGGTAGTAACCTGCCAAACCAAGAAAACGACGGATCTCAGTTACATTTGTGGGTCTTGGCAATTCTTCAACAACTATTGTTTTAGCGGGATCAACAGTTCTTCAATTATTTTAAACAATGTGACCAAGGAATGAAATTTTTTTTGACCAAAACTCACACATGCTAAATTTTCAATATAGTTTATTTTCTTTTACGATTTTGAAGAGAACCCATAAATGACTTTCATGATCCTCTATACTTTTAGAAAACAAAAAATTACCGTCAATTAAAACAACCACAAAATTATCCAAGAATTCATAGAAAAATATATTCATAAAGTTCATTAATACAAAAGGTCCATTGGTTAACCCAAAAGGCATAACTACAAATTCATAATGGCCATATCTAGTACGGAATGCAGTCTTAAGAACGTATGCTTCTTTTACATTCAACTGATGGTACCCCGAACTCATGTAAATCTTCGAAAAATAATGAGCTCCCTGGAGATGATCAAACAAATCATAGATATGAGGCAAATGATACTTGTTCTTAATAGTGATTTTATTCAAGGCTCTATAATCAATGAAAAGTCTCATTGAACGAGATTTCTTTTTAACAGACAAGATAAGAGCACCCCATGGTGATGTGCTAAGTCAAATGAAACCTTTATCTAATAACTCCTGCAATTGCTTCTTTAACTCTAAACATTCAACTTGAGCCATTTGATCAGGGGGTTTTGAAATTGGCTTAGAATTAGGAACTAAGTCAACAGTAAATTCAACTTCCCGATCATGAATAATACCAGGAAACTCATCAATAAAAATATCAAGATACTCATTTACCACTGGCACATCATTAATCTGAATAGCTCCTTTATTTTCAACAATATGTTCAACGTAACATTCATTTTCGTATATGACTAGTTTCTCAACTTCCTGATATGTTATCGAAAGCAAGGGTTCATTCTTATACACAAAATAAAAATATTTCTGAAAAGAAACCATTTTAGATCTGCAGTCAATCTTAGCATGCTAAACAGAAAGCCAATACATGCCCATAATAACATCAAACTATACTAGAGGTAAAACAATAAGGTTTTCAGGTAGATACTTTCTACACACAAGGATATAAAGGTTCTTATAATTTCTTTATGTCTCAATGTTCCCTCCGGGTGTTGTTACCATACGTTCAGAATTCATATCATGAGATTGAATTTCAAATTTTCTAGAAAACATCTCAAAAATGAAAGAATGTGTAGAACCTGAATCAAACAACACATTGGCATAATCTGAACAAACAAACAGTGTACCTGATACTACTTTATTTGATGGCCCAACATCTACTTAAGTAGTTGCAAATGATTTCACCACCCCTTTCTGCTTGTAGTCTGGATGCTTCTCCTCAGTTGAGTTCTTCGTCAGACAGTAATTTTCATACTGACCCATTTCATTACACTTAAAACATCTTACCGCTGGCTTTTCATTGCCTGCTTGATCATCTTCATAACAGTTAAGAGCAATATGACAAGACTTACCGCATCAAAAGCACTTTCCAGACTTGGATAAACATTATCTAGGATACATTTTACCACACTTATCACAGGATGGATATTTGGTTTTCTTAACTCCATGCTTCTTTGATTAATTCTTCCCTTATGCCTACCAACTGTACCTCTTATTCTGTTTTTTTGTCAAAGAACACCTGATCATCGGCAAACTCCATTTCCACCTTCTCTACACATCAAACAAGTTTTTCATAACTTTAGAACTCACAAGAAGCTAAAGCCCTTCGATAATTTCACTTTAACCCTAAGTAAAAATGGTTGATTTTACTATCAAGATCTCGTATAAAATATGGGGCATACCATGACAGTCGAGTGAACTTTGTTTCATAAGTAGCCACAGAGTCATCCTCCTTCATCAATTCTGGGAATTATTTTTCCATCCTAAGATGAACCACCTTAGGAATATATTTCTCAAGAAACATACTTTTGAATTCATCCCAGTGAAGATCATCAATCTCATCACTATCCCTGATATTTTTCAACATTTACCACCACTGATCAACTTCACCTTCAAAACATTAAACAACAAGACTAACATTTGGATGTTATAACCAACCCATGACATCAAAAATCGTCTCTGGTGCTTTAATACACCCTTCTGCTAGCATATGGTCAGATGATCCTCTGAATGATGGGGGATGTTGCCTCATGAAATGTTCCACCACTGACATGTTCATATGCGATTGATCTGGCTGATCTCGTGCATGGATATCACCAAAATTTATATCCTGAGTCAATTGTGCCATCATTACAACAAATTGTTCAGTTCTGATTCCGACCATCTCGGGTTACTAATTTGGAAGGACATCTTCCTCTTGATGTCATCCCAACATAGCTGCCTTGTTTCCTCTGTAGAAAACCATTCTGAACACAAAAATATCTTAGGTGAAGTATCATGGTTATCTTTAAATGATATATCATTTCAATCATACCATAAATTAATTTATAATTTAACAATTTTCTAACTCATAAATTTGTCTAAACCGACCTCTGATACCAACTATAAGGTTCTGGCCTTAAACATCACTTAATATATAATTAAATGAATAATTCACATTGAGGATCTTTTTAGGTTTAGAGTTTTAGAGAATTAGAGAATAAATATTACATCTCTAATGTTTACAAAGTAGACACTTCTACATAGTTTCAATTTTTTTTACAAAACATGAACTATTCAGAAAAAAAGAGTCATGTCTAGTTCCATCATGACTTTTCCTTGATCCCATACTTTACCCTATTCCACATTATTTCTTGTGAAAAAAATTACAAAAAAATACTGGGATGGGAAAAAAAAGATCAGTAAGGGTTACACAAATAAGGAAAACTATATGTTTATCAAAACAATATGTTAACCATGAATACTTTATCAAAGTAATCCTTTTCCAGATTATGAAGTAGTAAATACTCTTCACTGAATATAAGAACAATACATACCATTTTGTAACCAAAAAATTACCATAAAACCCATATAATGATCACATTGCATATAAAGGTAACTTGGGACATAAAGATACATAATTGGAATAACCATACATTCGACTACCACACATATCACTTAATGGAATATCCTACAACCGACTTCCATACCCAATGCATTAGAGGTTATAACGTAACCACCCATCCTGGTATTCATGGCACTACCCGTCATATGGTTTATCACGTAACCACCCATCAGATGTCCAAGTACCATTATAAAATCATAAGATATAAAACCAATATAATGGAAAGATATCATTTCCACATTTCAATGAAAATATATCACTTAAATGTATTAACACAACAAATCCATTATAAAAACCATTTTCATTACCAAAATACATAAAAGAGTATATGGTATTTATTTCATTTTAAAAATCATTACGGCTTGTTGAGGAAGCCAAAGACCAAATAATACCTGTGGCAGCAGAAAAGGTTGTTGTCACTGCGTATGTTAAAATAAACATCCATTTTTGTCATTTAGTAAAACGCTTCGTAGAGAAATATTCTGTTTGAATGAAATGAAAAGTCAAAGGTGTTTTATAGAACGTATAAAAGAATGTCTAGTATTAGAACAAAAGGTAAGGGTCTTGAAGAGCATCCTACATATGGTAAGGGTCTAGGATGAGGAGAGGGATGTTGAAAGGTAAAATGAGAAGAGCATGGCTAAACCAGAGGCTTGAGTGGTGTGGGTAAGGTGGTAGATTTGGGGGGCCTTTTATAAGAGGAGAGGATGTGCACTCTTGGAAAGTTATAAAATATTACTTTATTATATAATGAGTTTCGGTTTTTAAAGGTCCCACAATTATATATTTCGAGGATAGGGTGATAAGATTTCAAAATCCACCCATCCAATAGGTTTTTGAAAGTTTAGGTCTTACATTTTACATTATCTTTTCATTTTATTTAAATATTTAAATAATGAGGTAATTATTTCATCATCATGGTGTTATAAATAATTTAATTTATTTAATGTATAAAAAATATCATGATGTAGGATATATTTTTATCTTTCTACTGAATATATATAGTCAAAAATATGACTTGTATAACCCCATGTATATATTATTTTAGTAAAACAATACATGTTTGGGACATTTTTATTTTAACTCTAAAAAAAGTTATTAATATCATTTTCCTACAAAATTGGCTCCATGGGGTCCCCATGTTGACCCATGGATTGTCTTGGTCATCCATGAAATATCCAATAAGGTTAGTACAGATGTCTAGGACATTTTTATATTATTATAATATTATTTTTACCCTAAATTACACTAATTACCTCTAATCGTGATTAATAAAACATAAAAGTTATTATTCACCAAAAATATTATTTTATTCCCATTGAAATAAATTTTAAATCTTAATGACAACCCTGTATGTCGGAATATTGAAAATCAAATCACAGAAGTGGTGAAGTTTCATTTAAATAAAAATTAGTTTTTTTAACTGCCACTTAGTGATTTCACAATTCATAAAAAATTGATGTTTTTCAGAAAAATACCAAAAATTCACCTTAATATATATTTAATATTCTGGATTAAAAAATTATTTCTATTTTACTAAATAAAAAATATATAATATTAATTAATTAATTTAATAATTAATTCCCGCTGTCAAAACAAATAGGGTGTTTTTATGAAACAATATATATCAAAACATTGAGACTAGTTTAAGCTCAATTTCAAAGTGATACTAATTTCAATGACCACCATTGGATTAAATGGTAAATATATATTCTAATTTCACTTTAAAACCAATTCAAAAGAAAATATAATGATATAAAAACATTACATTAAAAAGTGGTTTTGAATTAAAATACATCATTTTCCATTATTCATTAAAAAATGAACTTTATCGGAAAAATACCAAAAAATTTTACAAATTATATTTTGATGTCCTGATTATAAATAAGAATTTTATTTGGTCAAATAAAATGTATAAAAGATACCAAAAATATATTTAGAAAGGGTTGACCATCAAAAGGTGTTTGGTCGACCTTTTGTGAATAATAGAGTACCTATGCCTAAAATTGAATTCTTTTCTTATTTTAAGCCTTAATCATTTATTGGATAAAAGTAAAAACATTTAAAAAACATATGTAGTCATATTTTAGTTATTTCTATTCATTCCCTCCAATACGACCACTACGTCTTAACTATCATTGAAAATAATATTATTATATTACTAGTGTGCAACGTAAGATTTCAATGAAACTCTTTGTTGCGTATCGGGTATGCTATCGAACATAGAAACCCATTTAAAGTAAAATTAATATTTAATTCACAAATATTAATAAACATGAAAATGTATTATTCATTATTTACCTGAGATATTAAATTCTATGTCTATATTTAAACTTATAAAATTTATAAGTAATTATTTTAATATTATAAATTGATTTATTAAATAATCATTGAAATATGATTGAATTTTATTATAATTTTTTTTAAATATTCTTTCTATGGTTTATGAATAAGGAACATTTTTAATGTTATTTAAAAATTTTTGAAAGGAATGTTTTCTTTTAACATATACATCATGACCTGAATTTACCGCCATCATGACCACTCATTTATTTAAATACTACATTAAATTTTTCCATGCTAATTTTCATATAAATTTTCCAAATAATATTTGGTAATTTTTATTATTTTAAATAAGTGCTTTTAATATTGAAAAAAGGATTTTTAATTGAGATATAATCCATGTGATATTTTAAAGATGTAGTATTACATTAAGGAATCATTTTATTTTAGGTGTTTATTTTGAATTAGGTATATTATTCTCTTAAATATATATTGGGCTCATTATTCACTCATTTTCCTCAATAATACATTCCTTAATATCATTTATCAAATTACTTATTTTTTGAAATATTATTTTATTACTACATGAGGAAAAATATAAATAAATAATTTCATTCCATGGTAATTTTTATGTTCTTAACTTATGATTTATTTCCATTTATTTAAACATAATTAAAAATTTATAATGTTATATACATGACATCTCTCTAATTGATTGGTTATCTTATTTGGTTTCATAAAATGTTATTTATGGGATTATTGAGTAAACCTAATCTATTATGTGATGGTGTCCACCATGTGATGTCATATTGGATGTTAGAATTGACTTTTTCTTATGACTTGTTTTGTGTAACTATATTATTTATTATGATTCCATGATCATATGATATAATTTTCATTTTTCTATGATCCCATGTGTTTATTAATGAACCATCTACTTTATGATATCATCCTATACATTGTTATCATTTTATTCCCTTAATGGGATTTATAGTTCTACACTTTTGTTAAGTATTTCCCAAGTTATGCTATACATAATTAGGATCTTAAATGGATTTAGTATCCCACAATGAATAATAATTTTTTTTCTAGTTTGGATTCATTGTATTATTAACCTAATCTTCCAAATATATTCTGCCTAAAAATATTTGGGTTGTAAATAATGGATTTTTTACGTCAAAATACATATAATAATATGTTTAAAATAATAACATCACTATTTAAATATCAGATAACATTCTATATATTTTTCTTCGTTAGGATTAAATAACATTAGTAAAAATTCTAGGGTTAGGTATAATTATATAATAACATCCTTAAGGATTAGTAAGGAAGACATTATGTGATAATCCTAATAATACAAAACATTCTAGATACTATATGTTGATTAGTTCATAGCACAGATGCATCTAGGTTAAATAATCCTAAAAATAGTTGGTTGAGTTTATCCCAACCGTCATTCTTATTCACGATGAGTTTACCATTATATACAACGGTTTTGGTACTCCTAAGGGATAGGAATGGGATAATTCATATTTAATTTGTAAAAAATCATGAAGGATTTGAATATTTGATAGACGTGAATGAGCATCTTAATTACCAATGTATCATGGATATAATAGAGTGTGTCCTAATTTAGACATCCTATAAATTAATTTTCAGGATTACAATTAGTGTTTCTGACATCATGATTTTAGATTTAGTAAATTGTTGGAAGGAGGAGGAATGATGTTAATACTGAATGAAATAGAAAACGGATAGATTTTTAGCAACAATATGTCGTGATTATTAAACTAATAGATATTGTGATTATAACTATTAAGTTATCATGAAAAATGATTAATGAAACATTGATTATCCTAATCTCACACTCATTAATGAATATAATGATACATTCCACTAAGAGATCAGTTATAGGTGTCCTTGGAGGAAAGAGGGATCAATTTCCTTCAATTCATAAATAAAGGAATAGAAACACAAAAGAATGTATCAAAAGAATAATAAAAAAATTATGTTAGGAAATGATGGGAATAAATCAATGATTAATTTGGTAAAATTAGGTGTTTAATGGACATAATAAAATTTCATCCTATAGATACATTGATACTTCATTGGATTAAATGTGAGGAATTTATTAATTTTTCTATTAAATTCCCTATGATAAAGTTAAATCCTACACCAAGGAGTGACATATATTAAATCAACAATTAATTTTATGGTATTTATGTATTGGGATTTAGTATTATGTCCCATATGTATTTTTATTAATATTGTTTTGGTTTTCATAATTTTTAATCATTTAAGGATTATGTTCATTTCAGGAAGAATTAATGATTTAAATGTTTTTTTGTGGTGATTTAGAATATTTATAATATTTATTAACATATATGATTAGGGTGTATACATTTTGGAATGAATTTTAATGAGTGATCAATGTTATTTTGATTTAACTGTTAATTAATCGTTGAGGAATATGTGATCAAATATTTTTAATCCTTGGTCAATAATCTGCAACCGAATTTTACTTCATAGTTTTTTGTTTATAAATTTTTGGAAAGGTACAATTTGAACTATTAGTTTTATTAATAAGTCTTAATTACTAATTTTTTTTTCTTATGAAGGATTAAACATTTAACAAATAATTATATATTGTGATAATAATTTTCATTTTTGATAATTTCTATGGATATTAGAAATAGTTTTTTATCCTTTTAGGGAATATCCAAGAAAATTAATTTCAAATGACAAGACAATGATTACTAAGTTCAATTTTAAATTACAAGGATAAAATTTATTAAAAGGGGACGAATTTAAAACCTCAGTATTTTAAATTGAAAATAAGGTTGAATAGAAAATACGATACAACAAACCAAGCCTAATATAACCATGAAATATTATTGTGTAAATATTATTGTTATAACATAGTTTTTAGATTAGCGGGTATGAATAGAATTGAATACATAATTAAAAATATATTTTTATATTACACAATATTAATATTTAGAAAAATTATTTTAAAATTATCACTAAAATGTTTCTAATGAGAATATTTTATTCTTAAAAAATATGTATTCTTCCAAATTGATTTTCATTGCTTTTTGAGATAATATGTTATAATTAATATCTAAAATTTTAAATAATATTATATATAAAAAGAAACTCATTTATCAAATCACTATAATAATATTATCGTAGGTGAATTATTTGGATTTTTATGAAATGATGGAATTTTTTGAAATTGTTTATTTTTCAGTTAATAATGAGAAATATTGATTCTTCAAATACATTCATTTATTTTCATTAAATATAATAATTTATCAAGACCATTATATTTTAAATTTTTACTATAATTGAAATATCAAAAACTTTATTCAGAAATATATAATTCTTTACATTTATATAAACAATTTTTAGGCTTTTGGGGTATTTTATTCAATATGATCAAACAATACTTTTTACAAATGTTTTAAAGTGCATAATGAATATCCATTTTTATTTATATGAATTTACACTAATATGGAAGGATTTAATTGAAATTTATATATTATATATATATTTTTATATGAATATAAATTTATATAAGGATTATTTCTAGTCATTGTGTTAATTTGTGATTATTTATTTCTTTAAAAATGCATTTTCTTGAATAATTGCTTTTCATCTTGTTCTTCAAGATTAATTTTATATTAAAATTTCCACCTATTTGAACCGAGTTTGATAAAATTTGTTGCATATTTTTAATCAAAATAATAAATATAATTTAAAAATATAATATTACTTTTTTTGTCATAATGAATAGTAAACACAGCAAAATATGATTACACGATTACGGTTAATAATAAGTTTTCATGTTACGTGTTCTTGTATTAGAATTAATTTTCAATAAAATTTGGAATCCTAATTGAGATATAATATGTCAAATTTATAACTAGTGGGAATAAATTATCTAATAAGGATTGTTTAAATTTTAGTCACAAAACACAAATTTTCTAATTAGAATAACCAAGTCATTATGGGGAATAAAAAAATTATAAATGTATCAAACCTTATAGATAAATAGAATAACATTTTTAAAACATTTATCAATTTTGGGAGGTTTTTATTGAACTTAATTTTATTCAAATACATTATTTATCAATTTTTGAGTAACATGGTTTCAGGGTGACTTCCCATTAATGAAATTTCTTGAGGATTTACAAATATTTCACTCCTTATCACTTATAAAAGGGAACCCACTCTCCTATCCAATCCATACTTGAAAAGAAATTTTTTTAAAATATCTACATAAATTTATTCCTTACTTCATTTACCATTATCTAGAGTCATTTTTTATATTATAAATACCTCTTAGGAATACATTTGGTGTAAATATAAAGAGGTTGTTTGAAGAAGAGGTATCATTATTAATGGATCATTCTCATGTTATTTCTACATTATCCTCATTAAAATATTATTAATCTACAATATAATAATAAGACAATTATATTTCTATAGAGATACTATTTTATGTAAATGGGAACATATATCCATTTCATATCCCATCAAAAGGGAAACGAAACTGCCATTCATTTATATAATGAATTGCCTCCTCTTAAACCAATGCAATTAATTTTCCATCTCCACCAATCATAAAAGGTTTTAATTACAGAATATATATATTTATTTATTTACATTACCTGATTATAATTATTTATTGATTTTATGTCATATAATCTTTACTTTCCAATTAATATATTAAACATAATCGTGTTTGTGCATATGTGTGAATAACAACATCCAAAAAGTGATGTGGTTCATTTTTTGTCATATGAAATTTATTTTAGGATGATAATTATCAAAGTAAAAAATAATAAATACATTGTTTTCATAACAACCATCATATAATGGAAACGTTGATCATGAATATGTATATCCTACCAAATCCATGACTGTATGATAGTTCAATTTTTATAACCATGTTTAATGGTGTGTTTTAAATGTAGAAATATTTTATTAAAATGATTATTATGTAATTATTATTATTATTGCGATATTGAAATAATATAATATTTACCATATTCAACCAAATGTTGTCAGATTTGATATATGAAATGAATATATTCAATAAATATGACTTCAACTTAATTGATTATGTAAATTAATTTAACATGATAATAAATAAATAAAAAGGAATAATTTACAAAAAAAAATTTCTAAAGAAACTAAATAATTTACATTTGTTTTTTATTTTGAAAGATAGTATCTTAATGTGATGAGTCCAACTTCATGTACGAGGTTTTATGACTCAATTTATTTTCATTAGGTTATATCACATTTTTTTCAATAAATTATCCCAATATTATGAGGGGTACAACTCTTATTATTTAATATTGTACCTCTACATGTTTTCTGTGGATTTATAGTTCTTACACATAATAACATCCTTGATTAATTATAACATAAATTTTATATTCCTTTTAAGGTATTTCACCACAATTTCCCTTCACAGAGGTGTGTTTTAATGTCATGTGCATACATTATTTTATATGGTGTATATGATTTCTATTTGAATCATTATATAATTAATCCTTCAAAATTCAATGAATTTTAAGTTATAATATATTTTCATTTATCCAAAGAATTTTTTAAAAAAATTTCAAAATTGGTAAAACATTTATGATACAATCGTATTTACATTAAATATTTCCTATGTTAAATGTTATTTTTGGAGAAATTATATATAATTATTTTCTTGAATAAAATATATATTATTATAACAATTTTCTTTAAAGTGGTTTACATGATTTGTTTCCATTCCCACCATTGATTAATAAAGAAATATTAAAAATGTAGTTTGTATGTAATTAAAATATTTTATCTTCTTATATATATGTGACATTTCTCTTCCAAGTCTATAATTTTACATAATGTATTTTAAATAATTATTTTACTATTCTATAATGTTTTATTGAAGAAATGTTTACACATGTCAGTCTCTTCTAACAAAATGGTATAAAATGAATTTTTCTGTCATTTTTCGAAAAAAAAATTCTTTTATTAAAAATAGTCATGTAATGTCGTATTTTAAGATATACCATAAGAATGGAATCTCTCAATGTCATTAATTCTCATTGGTTTTATTATTCTATTACAGTTTTCCATTATTATTTTCATTCAAATATTTTCTATTTTATTTTGGAAAAATATATTTTTTAATGTGGGTATTTTAAAGTGAAATATGTATTTTCATCAAGAAATACTCCATTCGATAATTTAATGAAATTTTCTATAGTGAAAAAAACATTTCATGATACATATTTCTTCTAAATTCTTTTTATATGACTCTTAAATATATACCAACCCCATCGTCACTTCTTCTGATGTGCTAATACATGATATAAATTCATTAATCAAATTCATTATTTATGAAATCTCATTTTATTATGGCGTGAGATAAGATTATTCATATCATTTCATTCCATGGGTAATTATAATGAAAGTACATTTTAATTTATTTTATTCTTCCGAACCTGTAACCATTAACATGTTATAATGTGTAAACTTCAATTGTGATCTAATGCAATGGGTAATATTTTTGGTCTCAGGACTTTTTATATATAGGATTAAAGAGTAAACCAAATATAATTTATGAATCTATCAATCGTATGACGTAGGCAATGATGTTATATTTTAAATATTCCAATTTCATGATTATCCTAACAATCATATTTCATCTGTGTCCATGACCTAACGAATCCATATTATTTTTTTATTCTCCCATTTTTTATTCATGATCCTACTCTTTTATTATATAAATTTATACATAATTATCTTATTTACACCAGAACTAGGTTTTATTTCTCAAATATTTCAATTATCTATTCCATAGGACATCATATTTTTCATTTGGGGGTCAAAGGGATTTAGGACCTCACTAATGAGAATAAAGAAATAATGATGTTAGGTTTTAGTTTCCTTTTGATCGATTGGGATCCTAGTATTCCAAATAATTTTTTTTCATTATCTTTTGGTTATAATTAATGTAATTTTATTTTAATTATAATGTAATAATATTTTTTAAAGGCTTGGGTCTCTATAAAAAAATCATATATATCATTTTTGATATTTTATAGCAGAAAAAATGATTCCCATTTTTATTCAGGGTTGTTAGGAGAAAAATAATCCTATAGAAATATATCCCAAATATCTTGTAAAACCCACCCAATCAAAATAATATCCAACCCTCCATAATTATCATTTATATATACTAAGATATAATTTTTTTCACCTTCACTAAGTTTAATAATTCTCCATATTATTATATAACATATCCTAAGAAGTGAACTTCTATAATATATAATTATCACATAGATATTTTAACCAAAATCTAATCCTCTCGAAGTATACCTAAATACATTGTTAAAAGCTTTGTATGCTTAGCCCTTTATATTAATTAAATGATTATGTATTCTATAAAAACCACCATCAAACGATCTCGTAGTTGTTATAAGATATATTTTATGAATCAATTAAAACCACCTAGGAATTATCCACAACAATTGGAATACATGTGTACTAATAATGACCATCGAGAACATAGAATTCCATCATTGTTATATCCACATTACGTACATAAGGCTATAAAAAACTGACCTTTGTTTTAAATTTGAGATCCTCTTTTTCCCATTTAGCTTGTTTAAATGTTAATCAATTCTTGGTAGTGGATACATTTTTCATGATGTCCACCTATTTCTAGTTATGATAATCCTCACATAATTTTGGGATTCTATCCACAATTTTAGTGAATAATATTTGGATATACCATGGTATATTCATTATGACTCATAAATCATTTCATCCAAAGTTCATCCAATTTTACCCTCATCTTTTGATGTTAAATGGGGGTTATATTATATACTATTGAAATACATGATTTGTCCTTAGAGTTAGTCCAATACATAATAAAATCACTCAATGATGATGTAGACTAGGTATATACATGGGGATGATGTCTGGTTACTCCTCGAACACATTAGTGAACCAATCATCCATTTAGTATAATGAATAAGTGTTAATGTATACAATTGCTGGTAAATCAGCTATAACCTCATTTATAAGATCCCAACCTACACATTCTAGAATTCATCCTCGAGAGTGAAGGAAAATCATGACATAATATCAATATTTAGTTTTAATACGATTAGAAATAAACTATATGGGTATAGATGATAGATGTATATTTCATAACTATAATGAGATCATAAATTCTCATTGTAGCCATGAAGATATCACAGTTGAATTTTTCCCATCCAAGAGCCAATTCATACGGATGATAGAAGATTCTTTCTAAATAATCCCCTCCAATAGGTGTCTCTACCTATAAAGGAAATGCAAGATGATTTGTTGAAACCAGGTGTTATTTAATAGTAAATAGGGACATATTGTAACAGCTCACACCATGGTATTAAAAAATCTAATGTTGTGGCATAAAAGACAGAAATCATACCTCAACTCAAATGGGAATCATTTAAAGATATACTAAACAATAGACAACTATCTACATCCTCATCCACTAGCCCACTGATCCTGACAAGGACTACTATTTACTGGTTTTTATGGTATCCGGTCATAATTTTGGCGAATCGTTGTATCTCATTCAGCTAATTTACCATAATCACCTCTCTATCACTCTCAAATGTCATCCCTAAGAGGTCCCTCATCATGTAATTGTCTTTAAGGGTATATTTAACACACTACTTATCCTAACACTGTTATATTACATGTTTGATATTACAATTCAATATAACCTTGAACATCAAAAGGAATATAATACCATTATTTGAGTTGACTAGATCACCTCTTTGAACAGATAGGCACTTAACCGATGGATTTAAACTACGCCAGAAAATGCCTTTAGTTTATATATATAGAAATTTTATATCCTTCCATATAATAAGGTATCTACTCATGGGTAACAACTAATATATCCATATAAATATGTGTTTGCTAAAAATGTTTTTTACCGTGAGGGAATGTTATAATACCCCAAAAATTGGCGGTGAAATAAATGGGAATCAACTCATCTCGTAGAGAACTATGAATTCATCTCTTAAAAATTTGATAAAAAAAACTCATCATAAACCATGTCAATATTGTATCTCATTAGGTAGGTAAAACATGGCACAAAATTAGTCATAGACAAGCTTCCCAGCTTTAACACATATAAATTTTGTATATATAACAAACATAGAGTCATCGAAAATTACTCCTTTTTAAAATTGAACTCAAAATCAGTCCAATTAAGTGTCATATAAACAGAATCATGAGTCACCATGATCCACCAATGTCATAAAAATTCCATATTGGAGTACTAGTATAAGATACACTATATGATTCTAAATTGTTTAAACATGATGGAATACATATTCAATTGGTTAATTCTATTCCACAAGTAACTAAATGTTTGTAGTTCCCTAAAACCTTAGAATCCTCCTCCTCTAGAAATCCTTATGCTCACTCATCTTCTATCCATCATTATCATGTGCTACTGTAATGATTTATATCTCATCAATAATAAAAACATTAGTTCATTCTAATGGGAGTAGGCAGTCACGCTTCTTGATGGGTGGAAGTATAATTCATTTTAAACTATGGGGAAACACCTGATGATAAAACCCAGAACTAAGATATCATCATTATGCTCATTGTCATTTTAGTCACATTATTAAATCCTCAATAGTTGTCTATGTAGATGCATCCTATAATAATCATGAAGCATTACTTTCAAAAATATAATATATTTAAATATAAAATAAAAGTACATAGAACCCACAATTCATTCCTATATGACGAATGTACCATTATTTTTCCTAAAATGGCGATCTTGATGTACTCTTTTGATAAGTGGTTTATCATAGTCCTATCATATAAATATTATGGCCATTATGACATAATTAGGATCCCTATCTTTTTATACATTCATGGGACACATTTACAATATTTCCATAAATCCCATACCAATACTCATAAATATTCTCTCTCCAAACCCAATACTATGAAATCTTAGGTTTAAATTCAACTCTGAAACACCCTATAAAATAGGGTCCTACATTGCTGGTTGAACTCCAAAAGTCTCACCCCAACAATAACTCAAATAGGTTAGTGTATGATGAAAATCAATGAGTAGACATATTACAAAAATGGGAACCCATAACATAATATACCTATACACACCTAATCAAATCTCCATAGATACCATAGAGATGTATAAGTAAATAACCAGAATAATAAACTCATGCAAAATCTCTAATATTCCTCATCATAATATGAAGGTACATAATCATTATAAATTAAGGGAATACAATACAAAAAAAAAGTCGGGCCATCCTATATTCATGAGATAAAATTATCTCTGCATGGAACCTACAAGTCTAACTACTTTCATAGTATAATTTCCACATAGAACCAAAATGCACCACCAATACTAGTTCTACCTAGATCACCATTGGACCCTCTATTATATGCATATTAAATGAGAATTGTGGGTAGATCCCATGAATAGGTGAGTGTATACATACCCATTAGGAAATCCGAGTATCACCATGATGTGTTGAATTAAAATATTTTCAACTGAAAATGAAAAACCAGGATGTAAATAAGTTAGAACCCAAACAAACTCATAGATAGATAGACATCATCAAGTAAATTCACATACCTCATGGATAGTCAAATGATTTACTTTCATAATGTGTCATTAAAAATCAATACATTCAAATGAGATCCATGAAACCGCTTAGGAAAAATCATACAAAAAACCAAACCATGGAGGAAAATACCATAGATGATGGAATTAAACTCAGAGATGAGGACCACATCATGTGCAAAATGAAGATACAAAAATTCAACTATACTATACCATAAGAGGGAATAATGTTCCTTATATGAACCTAATGAGATACCTAACCCAAACTGGTAAAATGAATAGATTATTATATCCCTTTTCCTCATAGAGGGGACACTTGTCTCAATAAAAATAAACCCATATATAAGGGATCATGAAATAAGAGTATCAGAGTGGGATAACTTGTGTTATCTAGAAAGATCTAATGCTCTAATTACATGTTTCACATAAAAATATACATGTAAAGGACACCTCAATGGTCCTAGAATGAGTAAAATGATTGTACATGGTGATTTCAAGGGGGTATATAGTATTTAACCCCATGATCTCAGTTTTTCATGAAATAGTCCAACTACATAATCTATGGGACAATATACATGTCATGTATGGATATGTTTATCCTTCGTCAGTTTCCCTACTACCTAAAGCATGTTATTTTGGTGTCACAGGATTCTTGTACCCTCCAAATATCATGAGAGGTTACTCTTTTTTATGTTTGTATACCTTATTAAAATTCAGTGATATATTTCTAGGGATTCATAGTGTGTGGCCTTAACCATATGATCATGTGTTAATTCACTCAATCGTGAAACATTATCATCACATGTTGAAAACACCTGAACTATGTTATACCATTCTAAAAATCATGTAGTTTTGTTTTCCCATGAATGTTCAAAAATTTAACATGTCTTTAGATTTGTTAACTGACCCTTTGACTATATTACCATCAATCGATAAACATCTATAATCTACATGGATCATGGATTCGTCATCATTGAAAATTAATTTCCAATCACCAATTAACAAAATCATTATTTCCCATAAAAGTATGCTCTTCTGGAACACCCTTTATTGTGGAAACAATTTAATTATATATCTACTAGATATCAACTTCTATCATTAAGACATGATTTAGATATAATAAACAATGATGAATCCATGAAAAGGATCAATAAAAGATATAATTTATCACGTAATGAATTATGGTGTGGTGAAAGATGTAATCTATGTTTTAAGAAAATATATGTGATGAATTATTTAATACAATAGGGGAAGTGCATGAACCAAAAACATTTGAACCAATTATTAATATAGATGTTCATACATCATTTATAGTTGTGGAATCTAATGAAATAGAAAATATACAACAATTTATGAATTAAAATATTCTAAAATCAAAATTTTAAAAAATATATATAAATTAACAAGGATATACAGTCGTTTTTTATAAATTCAATTATAGAGAGGGTAATCCATGATCACAATAATAAGTAAAAATGGAAAAATAAAAATAAAAAATATAGACTACATCCAACTTGGATCGTTCACTAGAGAATAAGAATATTACATCACTCCTTTCGTAGACATGGGTGATATCTTATGTATTTTTGATTGATTCTCAATTCAATGATCACACACCAATATTTCCACCTAGATCTCCTCCCAAAACTCGCTATTGATTATGAAAATAACTATGTCAAAATAACTACTGCTCGATTAAATATAAATTATCAAGGTTTTACTAATTAACAATTAAATTAATTGACTAAATAATTAACATGCTATTTATTTTTTGTGTGACTATGGATCATCGTGGCTATTCATGAAATCTATCCTTAGATCTCACCAAGGGAAAAACCAATGTTCAGAATTAAATTTGCATCTCAGTTTCCCTATTCAAGTATCTGTGTAATATATTTGGTTTTTCTATGAGGTAATCATGTTTTAATTTATTTTTTTCCTATATCATTTTATTAATATAAAATTACAATGAGGTTATGGAGGAAATGAGGTTATCTAGGGCTTTTTCAAATCCTAAAGAGCTGACTATTAGAGAAAAAATCTAGACAATATGGTTTTTAGAACCAAGGTTTCCCATATTTCATGGTTTCTACTCACCATGTAGGGAGTTTAAGTGTATAGAAGATGGTAGTTCAGTATGACATAACTATTTGACCTAGGCCGCATGGTCACGTAGTTTCTCATAGACATTAGACAATATGTTTTCTCATGGGATATATGTTGTTATTCTAACCATTAATATAGCCCATGCATGGGGATTATCAACAAATATATAGGCACATGGCTGGTGCAAGGTTTGTAATATTGTTCATCTAAACCATGAGATCAATTAAAATGTGGAAAAATGACTATTTTCACTCATACAAAATATGTTTTTTTACACCCTTTACCTTCTCTTTTCCAACAAAAAATGCATCGTCCACCTTGAGACCTATAATGATTCCATATACTAGTATTTTACAACCTTATTCTGTGTCACTTCTTATTCATATGTCTTTTGTCTCCTTAGGTATCCACCAATGATTTCACAGGTCCTCAGGTTCCATTCATTTTTTTTATTTCAATCAATGGAATTTTTTTGGTGTAACTAAATATGATCTTTTTTCATGGTATTCATCTAAACATACATGTTCATAAAATGTGGACCAAATTAGGGTTCTATACTAGAATATTGTTCCTCTTTATGAAAAAGGTAGGTGGACAATACAATTAACCTCAATGTCTAGTAGTTTGTAACATATTACCATTTTCCTGCATGTTGTACCTTATAGTAATTTCATCCTAAATTAGTAAACCCACAAAAAAATATTTAATTTATTATTTAATAGATTTGATAAAACCCTTATACCATGTTTTCTGTTGTTTACCTCAACAAGAACAACCCAAGGGGATCGTTATTCTTTTGGGTGAGTTGATCTCACAATTCATTACGGGATTTGAATATGCTAATAAATGTGATTCATAGTGAAAATATAAATATTGAAACACCTTTTCATATTTATATGTATGGTATAAAGTGGATAATAACTTGGATTGTATATGATTATGAAGGTATTATTGAAAACATTAATGAAATTGTTTACAAAATGGTAATGAATTAATTATAATGATAATGGAGGGTTCACAGTATATAATTGACATTCTACATGGATTCCTTAGACATTTCTACTCTCTGTGACCAGCCTACATGGATGAGTCTAAGATATATAATCATAGGATTCATCCTACTAGGATGTTTTTGACATTTCAACTCCTTGGATCCGGCCAACTAGGATTCCTGGGACATTACTACTTGTTGGATCCTACCCATTATAAGTATGAAACATTATTAAATTATGATTGAAATTAATAATTCTTATTAGGTTCATTTTATAAGGCCCCAGCCTTTGAACCATCGCAGAATAATGAATTAAATGAATAATTCACATATAGGATCTTTTCCAGTTTAGAGATTTAGGGAATTTGGACATAACTATTACATCTCAAAAGATTACAAATTAGACACTTCTACTAGGTTTCCACAAAATAAAAACACATAAAAAGAAACATTTCTAGTTCCATGTTTTATATAGAATGTCTTTCCTTGATCCCATACTTGACCCTATTTATCATTAAGTCCTGTGGAGAACATTTCAAAAACATGGGATGAGTATAAAAAGCCCAGTAAAGGATACACAAAGAAGGAAAAATGGTATTTTTTCATAACATCAAGTAAACCATGAATTCTTTATCAAAGTAATACTTTTCACCTTTATGAAGTAGTAAGAACTCTTCACTGAATAAAAGACCATTAAATACCATTTTATATCCAAACTATTACCATAAAACCCATATAATGAACACATAACATATAAAGGTCACTTGGGACATAAACATACTTAAATGAAATAACCATACTGTCGACTTCCACACATATCACTACATGAAATAGCCATTCGGGTGACTTCCATATCCAATTCATTGGAGGTTATAATGTAACCACCCATCCTGGAATTCACGGCACCACCCGTTATATGGTTTATCATGTAAACACCCATCAAATTTCCAAGTACTATTATAAAATCATAACACAAAAATGAATTATAAAGGAAAGAAACCATTTCCACATTTCAAGCAAAATATACCACTTAAACATATTGAAATAACAAATCCTTTATCAAAACAATTTTCAATAACAAAATACATAAAAGAGTGTATGGTTTTTATTTACTTCTAAAGAAATTAATGCTTGCTGAGGAAGCCAAAGATCAAATAATACTCGTGACGGTGGAAAGGTCGTTGTCACTGCGTACGTTAAAAAAACATACTTTTTGTCGTTAAGTAAAATTATTTGTATAAAAAAAGATTCATTTTGAATAAAAGAAAAAGTCAAAGTGGTTTATACACCTTATTAAAGAATGTTTTTTATAAATCAAAATATGCTTCAATGAAAGAAGACTGAGACAAAGTCCTTTACAAAGTCATTATCCTTAGATTACGGATAAATCAATTGCATAATTATGTGTGACAGATATAAATACACCAAATATAAGAGGATATTAAGTGTAATACAATATGATTAATTCAGACATATACATAGAATGAAATATTCACGGTGTATAAGTTTAACCAAATGAATTGAAATTGAGTTAAGAAGTTCCCTTGCAAGATTTCGACAGCCAAACAGTGTCACGTTAAAATTCAAGAAATAATTTGATGGGAGAGAAAATGGTATATCATCATTTGGAGATAAAATTTACATCCATAAGGATATATAAGAACATATACCAATGTAACAATATGTAAAATAAATGACCAATAAAAAGAATTCATTTAAAAAGAGGAGGGTTAAAGGTTCCCTTACTGATTCGGGTAACTTTCGAAACATACACCCCATGAAATAAGGGACATACAATGAAGTTATAAATACCCATAAATGAAAGTAAATTACAAAAATAGTAGAATAATGGGCAGTACATACACCACTCAATGAAAATGGTGGAAAATGTAGCATAAATCACACGGGAATAAAAGTGGGATGAAAAATACCTTATGAAAACTCGGCAGCCTAATGACGCCACTTAATGCTTCAAAAAATGGATTTATGAGATCAAATAGGGTCTCTCATAATATGAACATAAAAATCAATGAATGAGGAATATAATATAACATCCCAAAAAAAAAGAAATATGATATTAAAATAAATGACATAAAAGAGAGTATTTAAAATGAAAGCAAGAGGTAGGATCCCATACCTTGTGTCCGACATGACTCGATTGTTCTTTAATATCCTTAAAATAGGGTCACTGTTTTTGATTTGACCTCAAAGGCTTCCTCGGTAAGACTTCTTCCCAACGTGAGGCTTCTAGGAGTAAGAGAGGTATTTGGAGAGACAAAATGAGTAGAGCTTGGCTGACCCAATGGCTTGAGATGTGTGGGTAAGGTGGTAGAGGTTGGGGCCTATTATTAGAGGAGTGGAGGGTCACTCTTGGAAGGTTATAAAATATTACTTTATTATAAAATTTATTTCAGATTTTAATGGTCCATAAAATATATATTTATAGGATGAGGTTATAAATGTTCTAAATCCTCCCATCCAATAGGTTTTTGACAAGTCTAGGTCTTAGATTTTACATTATCTTTTCATTTTATTTAAATGGTTAAATAATGAGGTAATCGTTGCATCATCACGGTGTCATAAATAATTTACTTTATTTAATGTCTAAAAATTAAAAAAAAAAATTATGTATGAAATATTTTTAGCTTTATAATGAATATTTATAGTCAAATATATGAATTTTATAACCGCCGGTAAAAATTGTTTTAGTAAAACAATACTTGTTTGTGACATTTTTATTTTAACATTAAATAAAAAGTTATTAATGTCCTTTTCTTACACGTGTGGCCCCATGGGGTCCCCATGTTGACCCATAGATTTTCAGGGTCGTACATGACTCATCCAATAAGGGTAGGACATGTGTCATGGTCATTTCATATTATTATAACATTTTGTTTACCTTAAATTACGCTAATTACCTTTAATTGTGATTAATAAAACATAAAAGTTACTATTCACCAAAAAATTATTTTAATCCCATTGAACCAAATTGTAAATTATAATGACAACCATTTATGTAGGATTTTTTAAATTCAAATCACAAATGTGGTAAAGTTTCATTTAATCGAAAAATCAGTTTTTTAACTACCACTTAGTGGTTTCACTATTCATCAAAAATTGATGTTTTTCATAAAAATAACAAAAAATTCACCCTAAGATATATTTGATATTCCAAATTCAAATATGATATCTTATTTAAAAAATGAAAAACAAATATGTTACATTAATTAATTTAATAATTATTTCCCGCTGTTAAAAAAATAGCGTGTTCTTAAGAAACAATATCTTTTAAAAGATTGACACTAGTTTAAGTCCAATTTTAAAGTGAAACTAATTTAAATGACCACCATTGGATTAAGTGGTAAAAATATATTCCAAATACACTTTAATATAAATTAAAAAGATAATATATCCATATAAATAAATCATATTAAAAGGAGGTTTTGAATTAAAATGCAACATTTTCACTAAAAATGATCTTTATCGGAATAATAACGAAAATTTACACAAAGTAAATTTTGATGTCCAGATTCTATAGAAGGATTTTATTTTGTCAAATAAAACATATAAAATTGTCCAAAATATATTTAAAAAGGGTTTTCTATCAAAAGACGGTTAATCAACCTTTTAAAGAATATTAGAAGATTTATGATTAAAATTGGATTCATTTTCATTTTATGCCTCTAACGTGTATTGGATAAAAGAAAAAATATTTGAAAAAAATATATAATAATTTTGTAGTTAGTTCCATTCATTCCCGCCATTACAATGGCTAGGCGTTATCTACCATTTAATATAATATTATTTTATTATTACAGTGCAATGTAAGATTTCAATGAAACTCGTTGTTGCGTATTGGGTATGAAATCGAGCATAGCGTTCCCTTTAATGTAATATTAATATTTTATTCACAAATATAAATAAATATGAAAAAATAATATTCTTTATTTACTTTGGATGTTTCATCCTTCCCCCCTTTTGGGAATTGCATCCTCACAATTTAATAATTGGGCTTGAAATCTTCATTGAAAATCTCACAACAGAACAAGAGTTAGTAAAACAATCACTTTAAAATAACGAAAGTGGACTACAAAGGTCACACGAGTTAACCCATACTAGTATTCCATGTATAAAATCATGGACATGGAGGAGAAAACTAAGGGTCATATTCTGATGGAGAGTGATAGAAAACATGTTTAGGATAAAGATAAAATCCTGAAAATCACAAACATGTGGTGTGTTAAATGTTTTTTGATTTTGGAGTAGGAAAAATAAACAGAAAACATTTTTGTTTTAAGTTACTTTTCATTGAAGAATTTATTTATGAGATTAACTTAAACATAATGAAACATAATTACATGTCATGTTGACATTCAACTTATATTTGATTTCTTACACAAACTCATATTTCTCCAAAAGACCAGCATTTAGGATGACATGTTCACATTAAGAGTGCTATAATAAACTTCTAGAGAATCACCTAATCCACAAAAGAGAAATATATATTTCCCATGTCTTTAGGAAAAAACCAAAACCAAAATTGATAGTACGTGATCATATAGTCCACAAAAAAATAATCCTTTTTTTTAAAAAAAATTTCTTATTCTCCAAAATTTGTCCAAAAAAACCCAAAGATCAACAAAGACCATTCGATAAACAATTTTTCCATACAATTATTCAAAGTAAACCAAACTAATATTGAAACCCAAACATCTGAAGGATTTAATCACATAGTCTTCCACGGTACAAATTATTATTTATCTCCATATATGATCAGTTGCTCTTAAATTCTCATATTGAAAAGTAATTATCTTAATCACATATCCTCCATGATAGGTTATTAATTTCCATAGATAACCCAAAATCAACTTATTCTAGATTCATATGATCATCTAACTATGAATAATTAGTGAAACTAACCAGGGACTTCACGTAGTCTAGTGGTTGGTGATAAATACCAGTCACACTTTTGTTTTGGGTTCGATTCCCGCAGCTTTGTCCGATGCGACGAGTTGTCACATGGTCTTTGTGTTGTACTTCTTCCAAAACTATATAATTCATAAAACATTCCCCAAAATGAGATAAAATATTCAAATATAATCATAACATATTTTAACCACAAGTTTATCTCATGCCTTTCATTTTCCATCATAACATATAGTAACCCATAATTACCTCAAAAGTAAGGATCATATAACCTTAATAGCTACTTTTATAATTATCACGTGAACTTACACATTGAGTTGGTTCTCTCGTAAATGATGCATTAGATAACTCACCAATGTCGAAGTGGTAATCCTGACTCCTGATAGTTGGTTTAGAATAAACACAAGATTTCTCATTGAATCCCCCATTTCATCCAGTCTCTTAATTAGAGAACCACCACAGTTTTCATCAAACTCATTGTCACTTTGGTGCCTGCTAGATCCATCCATTTACTAAAACCAAAAATGTCAGTGTGTTTATATCAACAAAACCATCATGTACAAATGAGGAAGATAAATACTAAGATATACTTACTCATTCACTATATCTAAAGACTATGAATCCTTCTGAAATCCTAGCCATTATGGTAATGTCTCCTATACCTAGTGAATACCCTAACCTCTAAAGTTATCTAAAATGACCTTTGATACTAACTATAAAGCCCCAGCCTTATAACATTATATAATAATGAATTAAATTAATAATTCACATAAAGTATCTTTTCAGGTTTAGAGTTTTAGAGAATTAGGACATAACTATTACATCTCAAAAGATTACAAAGTAGACACTTCTACTTAGTTTCCATAAAATAAAAACACATAAAAAGAAACATGTCTAGTTCCTTGTTTTAGACAGCATGTCTTTCCATGATCCCATCCATTACCCTATTTATCTTTAAGTCCTGTGGATATCATTTCAAAAACATGGGATGAGCATAAAAATCCCACTAAAGGATAAACAAAGAAGGAAAACTGTTAGTTTTTGAAAACATCAAGTAAACCATGAATACTTTATCAAAGTAACACTTTTCACCTTTATGAAGTAGTTAAAACTTTTCACTGAATAAAAGACCATTACATACCATTTTGTAACCAAAATATTACCATAAAATCCATATAAAGAACACATAACATATAACGGTATCTTGGGATATAAACATACTTAAATGTAATAACAATACGGTCGAATTCCACACATATCACTACATGGAATAACCATTCAGTCAACTTCCATACCCAATGCATTGGAGGATATAATGTAACCACCCATCCTGGTATTCATGGCACCACCCGTCATATGGTTTATCATGTAACCACCCATCATATGTCCAAGTACCATTATAAAATCATAACACATAAAAGAATTATGAAGGAAAGAAAACATTTCAACATTTCAAGCACAATATATCACTTAAATATATTGTCATAACAAATCCATTATCAAAACCATTTCTAATACCAAAATACATAAAAGAGTGTTTGGAATTTATTTACTTTTAAAAACATTATTGATTGTTGAGAAAGCCAAAGATCAAATAATACTCACGGCAGTGTAAAGGTCGTTGTCACCGAGTACATTAAAAAGAACCATACTTTTGGTCGTTTAGTAAAATGATTTGTACAAAAAAGATTTCTTTTGAATATAAGTAAAAGAAAAAGAGGTTTATACACCATATAAATTAATTTTGTGTATAAACCAAAATATGCTTCATGAAAGCAGACTGAGACGAAGTCTCTTACAAAGTCATTACCCTTAGATTAAGGATAAATCAGTTACATAATTATGTGTGATAGATATAAATACACCCAATATAAGAGGATATTAACTGTAAAACAATCAGATTCATTCACACATATTTATAGAATTATATATTCAAGGAGTACAAGTTTATCCCAAAGAATTGAAATTGAGTTTAGAAGTTCCCTTGCAAAAATCCGACAGCCTAACAACGACACATTAAAATTCAGAAAATGATTTGATGAGCTAGAAAATGGTAGCTATTCACTTGGACAAAAAATTTACATCAATAAGGATATAGGAGAACATATCCCAACATAAAAATATGTAAATTAAAATACCCATCAAAATAAATACATATATATACTTGATATATATGATATATATGATATCTAAATTATTAATATATTTATGGATATAATTAAAATACCCATCAAATTAAATACATATATATACTTGATACATATATATACTTGATATAGAGTTTCCATGAATTCATCATTTCATTTATTATATCCATATGTTATGTACTATTATAAATACATATATATACCTGATATATATGATATATATGATATCTAAATAATTAATATATTTATGGATATAATGGACTTTTGACCACATGGACAACATGTAATTATAGGAAGTTCATTTTTGACTGAAGTACCAAATATCGACAAAACGACCATTATTTACTGAAATAAGAATATAATGCTTATAATGACGTAATAAGTGATATAAATTTAATAATAAACCAGAAAAAGATTCTTAAGAAAGTAGAAATTAACATAGTTTTATTTTTCAAGAGATTAAAGAACGAATAGGTCAAGTCGGACATGAGTTAAGGAACTTCATCTCAATCTCCATTCATTTTGGAATATTTTTTTTATATAGGACATTATTTTATAAATTGTATAAACACCTTGAAATTTTCATTTCTTCATAGTGAATATTTTTATAAGAAACGTTATATTAAACGAAAAAATGGAATGTTTCTTTTTAACTGACGCGGTGACAATGACCTTTCCACCACGGTGAATATTTGCTGATCTTTGGCATCCTTATAAAGGCGTAATTGTTTTAAAAGGTAAATAAATAGAATATACTATGTTACGTATTTCTGATATTGAAAATGGTTTTTATAATGGATTTGTTATGTATTTATATTTTAATGATATATTGTGATTGAAATGTGGAATTTTTATCCTTCATTTCTTTTTGATTTATGTGTTATCAATATGTTACGGTTCTTGGTAATTGTTCATGTATATAGGTGGTTTAATGATAATCCTAGGATGGGTGAAAACGAGATAGCACTCCAATGCATTGGGTATCCTGATGGAGGTAAACATTAATGATTATCTTAAGAGATTTAGGGAATATATTTTAATGGGTATTTCAAATGAAACTCACTACGTAGTTGTGAAAGCTACAACTTATGTATTTTATGGATTCCAAATGTTACATTTATGATTTATGATTTCTATTTCATATTTATAAATTTTATGTTTTCATAAGGTAAGTTAATGTGCTTATGATTGGTATGTATTGATGGACTAATGTTTTCTTTCTTCATTTTATAATACTTACTGAGTTGTTTTTCTAGTCCCATGTTTTTTGAAAGGTTTTTCACAAGATTTAATGATGAATATGGTCATGGATGGGATCATGGAAAAGTCATGCTGTCTAAAATATAAAACTTGACATGACCCTTTTTTCAAGAGTTTTTATTTTTTAAAAAAATTGAAACTATGTAGAAGTCTCTACATATAACATTCAAGAGGTTATGCATATTTTATAACCTAATTATCTAAATAATTATACATAATAAGATCCTTGATGTTAATTCTGACCTTAATTAAAGATAATGTAATATATAAGGACGGAGCCTTATAGTTGGTATCGTAGGTTGGTTTATAGAACATTAGAAGTTAGAATATTGTTAAATTAATGTATATAAAATATTTTTTCATTATGGTAAGATTGAAATGATATAGAATCAATAGATTATCATGTTGATTCACATAACATATTTCTGTGTTTATAATGGTTTTTTTAAGAGGAAAATTTAAGCTATGATGGGTTGACATTAAGAGGAAGACAACCTTCCAAATCAGCTACCATAAGTGGTTGGAATCAAAACTGAACAATTTATTGTAGTGATTGACCAGTTGAATGACGATATAAATATTGGTGGTATCCATGAACTAGATCAACAAGATCAACCACAGAAGAACATTTAAATAGTGGATCATTTCATGAGGCAACATCCACCGTCATTCAGAAGATCATCTGACAATGTGCTAGCTGAAGGGTGGATTAAATCACTGGAAATGATTTTTTATGTAATGGTGTGTTCATAACATCATCATGATAGAATTTTTGTTGACCGATTTGAAGGTGAAGCTGATCAGTGGTGGTTGACGGTGAAAAATATCAGGTATAAGGAGGAGATTGAGGATCATGATTGGTATTGTTTCAAATGTATGATTCTTCTGAAAATTTTTCCTAAGGTGGTCCTTAATATGATGGAAAAAACTTTTCTCATAATTGAGGAAGGTGGATGACATAGTGGCTACTTATGAAGAAAAATTCAAAAGACTAGCAAGTTATGCTTCAAATTTCATATGAGATCTTGATAGTAAAATCAATCATTTTTACTCAAGATTAAATCCAATGTATCGAAGGGATTTATATTCTCATGAGTTCATATTTAATGAAAATATTTTTTTTTGCAGAGAAGGTGTAACTAGAGTCTGTCAATGATCAGGTGTCCATTGAAATGTAACATGAAAATAGGTCGATATGGCAGATAAAAGGGAAGAAATCTTCAACAAACTATGATGCTAAGAATCACAAATTTATTGTTTTTGAATCTTGTGGTAAAAATTTTGCTTTGGATTGTCTTTTTAATTCTGTTAAGTCCTAATTATGTGGTAGATTGGGGAATATTGCTTGTAATTGCACCAAAGAAGATCATGCTAATGGTAAGACAAAATCTGATTTACAGTCAATTAAATGTTTTAAGTTCAATGAAATGGGTTGTTATGAAAATTAGTCTCCAACATAGAACTCAACTGAGGGAATGAAAATAGATTACAAGTATAATGGTGTGGTGAAATCCTTTACAACTACTACAGAAGATGTTGCTCCATCAAATGAAGTAGTTTCGGGTACACTGTTTGATTATTCATATCATTCTAATGTTTTTTTGATTCAGAGTCTAAAAATTCATTAATTTCTGAGAAACTATATAGTTAATTGGTAATTCCATCTCAAGATATAAATCTTGAACATATGGTAAAAACACAGAGAGAAAAGTTTGAGGAAAAAATAAATTATAAGAACCTTCCCTTCCTTGTGTACAGAATGAATCTACCTGAAAACCCTTTTTTTCTTCTAGTAGAGTTTGATGTTATTTTGGGTATGTATTGGATTTCTGTTTATCAAGTTAAAATTGAATGTTGAGATAAAGTGGTTTCATTTCTAAAATAATTTCAGTTTATGTTCAAGAATTAACCCTTACTTTTGATAACATATCAAGAAACTCAAAAACTATTTAAACTGGGAAATAAATGTTTCCTTTCACATATTTTTGAAAACAATGGAACTAATCAAATTAATGATGTGTCACTAGTAAATGTGTAATTTGATGTTTTTTTGAATGAGTTTCCTGATATTATACATGATCCAAAAGTTGAATTTACTATTGACTTATGTCATGACCCAACTTCAACCAAAGGAGGGAAGGGATAACAGATTGAAAAGACCTTATTTATTTAAGATGATGTAGAGATAATGACCCCCGAAACCCGACTTCAATAGGTTCCAGAGTGGAGACCAGCACCAAGGGTATAGAATATCACACAAAAGGAAGTCATTACCAATTTTATTTTCATATGATCGAGAGACAAGATAACAACCCCAACAATATCAATGATTAAAGTAAAGGTAAATCCAAAAGGAACTCATTCCCAAATGTATTTTAAAAAGTAAAAGATACAAGCCACAAAAACTCCCTGGGTAAGTACCAAAAAAATGGAAAAAGAAAACAAAAACTGCCCCAAGGTCCGAGCTAGTACAGTCCAGCCTGATCCCTGATGTCCTCCTAAAAACCTGAAAGCAGTTTTATATACATAGGGTGAGTATACAAGTATAATCAGTAGGTAAAACCAAAATCTCTTGTGCAAATGTGGAGAGGCATTCAAATCCCTTATGAGAAAAGAGATAACCAAAAAATCTAGCAAGGTAAACTATACACCCAAGCCTCATTAATGAACCCTCCCCAAATAATGCATGTCATGTAATGTATAGTAATAGAAAATCAATATTTGGGAACCCCGCACCACTTTCCCACTGGTTATTGAGGACATCCTACGCATCGAACCAATGTCGCAATTCTCGCCGCAGTTCCACTTCCAAACCACACCCGCACACAACTAGGCCATAACCTCACCATAGTAACACTACCAAACCCCTATCGCACACACATAGACAATAACCGACATCCCGACCATAGACTCCTGGGCCATAAATACCCCGCGTAACCACAGCAGCAAAAACCTATGTCAGAACAACTATTTACACTCTTGAAGACTCATTGGCCTCATCCCAAAGACACTTGGGAAACAACCTTCCCGAAAACACTCGGTCCAACCACCACAACTACCCTGCCCAAAGATTCTTGGGCTAATAATGGACTTCAGGCCATCACATCCTATGTGAAGAGTCTAGGGGTATTTGGGAAAGGGAGCAGACAAGGAGATAATAACCATCCAATCGTATGAGTGTTGGGAAACACTCCCCTCCCCATGAAATGGTGGTGTTCGACACTATAGTGATCAGCATAGGTGGGGTGCGAATAAGAAACATAATAAATATAGATATATATATAGTTAACAAGCACTCATCCCATCCCATGGATTCTAAAGACCAACCTAAACACAAACATCCTTGTGACTGTTCATTCCTAAGAAACACAACACTCACGGCCAAGTCACAACTCATTCCCAAAACCAAATCCTCATTTAAGTCATTCTGGTTTCATGTAAAATTAAACCCATTTAATGGAATTTTACAATAATGGGGAACTAGAAGGGATGACAATATGATAGAGGAAAATAGAAACAACCAACATCAATTTAAGCACTCAAACCCGGTTCTCTTGTAATGTTACAACAACAAAAGGGGATTAGTGAGATCCCTCAAAGTACTGGAACAAAAGAAAACATCACAAAAGGGATAAGTGAGACCCTTGAAGAACTGAAAAAAAAATAAAACCTCGAGACACAGCCACATGTCCCCAAAACATTGAAGCAACAATTTAACAACAATAGAGGATCCTAACCGAGTTCATGTCACAGCAGATTAACCACATGCTTCAGACTCACAACTAAGAGGATCCCATCCTCACCCACATCACCCCATAGAAAATCCAATAGAACAAATCACCCACCACAAAAATAGAGTAGGGAAACATAGAGGTTCAATACCATAATTCATTATTTTCTTCTTTCTATGGGTTATCCAGGGTGACCACATGGGGTTTTATGTTTACTGAGTATCAATTTAATCCACCGAGTTTATGTGATTAACCAATTTCCATGTAAAATTCATTTAATCATCACAGAATACAAGGTTTCATTAGTGCGCAAGGAATACCACCAACGAGCACGATTTTAATTGAGCATAGGCCCACACAATTCATAACACATAGTAAAATAAAAGACTACATCATAACATCAATCACACCCCACCCCTTCATTATTTAATGGTCCGTTCATTATATTCATTAAGTTTGGTTTCCTCAATACCCACTGTTACAATAGGGTACCCACACCTTTAGATACACATTAAAGAGAGACAAATGAAAACACCAACCTCATTGATCAAGGATCGATGTTTTTCTCCGTGTGCTAAGAAAAGGGGATGTGCGGCTTGTGGGGGAGGAATTATGTGGACTTTTAGAGGTGAAGAATTGTCCAGAAAAGGTGCACCACAAGCCACAAGAAGAGAGGAACGTTAGGCGCACCAGGGTGAATAATGAAATCTAGCTGAGAAAAAAAAAGAAACTCTATCGGGAGGTATAAAGAGAAGATCATACCATTACGTGATATGGAATTTTGAACGCCTGGAAAGTTGGATCTTGGTTTCCCTCACAGGTGTGAAGTTGAACAAGTTGATATTAAGGTGTTTATTTATTACCCCCCCATTGGGGAGGTTTCTCTAGATTTTTAGGAATTAATTATGGGCTTTAAATGGCATTAAAAATGGTAAAACAATTAATTTACATCAAAAATTTCTGTTGCGGGAGCGGGACTGGAAAATCAAAACAAATGGCTGGGTGAGGACATGGTGCCACCGTCACAGTGTCACCCTTATGGTGCACCCATCACGGTGAAAAAAATTTTGTGGAGCCTTATATTGGAAATGTAATGGGCCAGGAGGGTCTGGGTCATTACATCTTACTTCTTTATTCAAAGCCAATTTCGAAACCCCTTTCCCAAATAGCTCAAATTTATATTTTAGTGTTAAAGAAGAAATTGCAGGAGTTAACAAATAAAGGTTTAATTCGACCTATCACATCCTCATGGGGTGCTCAGATCATGTTTGTTAAAATGAAATATTTTTCAATGAGACTTTTCATTCATTATAGAGCATTGAATAACATCATTATTAAGAAAAAGTATCATTTTCCACATAACGATGGTTTGTTTGATCAACTCAAGGGAGGTAATTATTTTTCAAAGATTGATCTAAGGTCGGGGAACCATTAGTTCAATGTAAATGATGTAGATATTCTAAAGCCAACATTTCATAATAAATATGACCATTATGAATGTGTGGTTATACCTTTTGGGTTACCCAATGAATCTATTATATTCACGGATCTTATGAATAGAATTTTCCATGAGTTCTTGGATACATTTTTGGTCATGTCAGTTGATGATATATTGGTTTTATTTCAAAATTAATGATGAAATTGGTATTCATTTAATGGATTTCTTGAAAAAATAAAAATAAAATAATATGTATGGGAAATTCAACAGTTGTGAATTTTTGTTACCAAAAATTTCATTTCTTGGTCAGATTGTTTCAAAAAATTGCATAACTATTGATCCTTCTAAAACAAAAGTTGTTGAGTATTTTACAAGACTGACAAATATTACCGTGATCGGTAGTTTTCTTGATTTGTTTTGTTATTAATAGAGTTTTCTCTAATGCTCTGCCCAGTTATCTATCCCTATGTATAAATAAACTTGAAAAGGTGTTACATTCATTTAGAGAAAATAATGTCATGATTGTTTTTAGGAATTGAAAAGTATAATGGTGAATGATCAATTTTTAGAACTACCTTCCATAAATGGAGACCTTGTAATCTACAGTAACGGTTCGTTGAAAGGACACAGTTGTTTCTTTATGTATAATGATCAGGTAATTGTTTATTCATCGCGTTAGTTAAAACATCATGAGTTAAATTACCCTACACATGATTTGGGGTTAGCTTCTATTGTATTTGAATTAAAAAAATTGAGACATCATTTATATGATGTAATGTATTAAATATATAGTGATCACATAATATTGAAGTATATATTCACTTAGAAATAATTGAACATGAGATAGAGGTGATCGCTGAAAGTAATCATGGATTATGATTTCACAAATCATTACCACCCAGGAAAGGAAAATAAAGTGGATGATGCTTTAATTAAAAAAGGTAATTCTATAATAACCATGTTTTTTTTGGAACAAGATCCTTTGATTAATGATTTGCTAAAATTTGGAATAGAAGTTTTTGGTTCTTGCGATTCCTTTCTTTGGTTTCAAGTGTTAGAAAAATCATCTATATCAGACATAATTCTGCAATCACAGAAAGAAGATTGTGAGTTGTAGAAAAAGGTATAAGAGCATTAGAAGGGTTTGTTTCATGATTTTAACATTAATAAGGAATGTATATTGAGATTTGGGATGATATTATCTATGGATTTTGACTCACAATTGAATATTAATTTATTATGTGAAGCTCGTAGTTCTCTATTTTTTGTTCATTCAGAAAGAACTATAATGTAATGATATCTTCGAGAGTATTACTGGTGTGGGGGAATTAAAAGAGATATTGCTGACTTTATTGTGATGTTTTTGACATGTCAACATGATAAAATAGAGTGACCGTTACAAAATGGAATTCTTCATCCTTTACTCGTATAGAGTGTAAATTGGTAAATTTGTCCATGGATTTTGTCATGGGATTACCAAAGACTTCCCGAGGTAATAATGTAATATGGGTTATAGTAGATTTATTGGCCAAATCTTCTTGTTTCCTTTCTATTCGAGATAATTTGTCTCTAAATGAAATTTCTATGTTGTATGTTAAATATATAGTCAGGTTACATGAATATCCCTTCTCTATTTTATATTATCATTATCCCGGGTTTACTTCTATATTCTGGAAAGGTCTTCAGATGAAATTGGATACAAAATTAAATTTTTGTACTGTATTTCATCCACAATCTGATTGGAATTCAAAACGAACAATTCAGACATTGGAAGATATGTTACGTTCTTGCTCAATGGACTACAAGGGATGTTGGGACCAACAACTTTCATTGGAAGAATTTGTTTATAATAACAGTTTTCATTCTTTTATACAGATGGCTCCTTTTGAGGCAGTATATGTGAAGCGGTGTCGAACAATTGCTTTTGGGATGAAGAATGTGAAAAAATATGATTGTTCCATAATAGGAAGAAGAAATGGTATAAACATTTCAATTGATTTAGAAGAACATGAGAATAGCTTAGAGCAAATGGAAGATTTATGCAGATGACCAATGGAATGATCTTTCGTTCAAGGCTAGTGATGTCTTTCTCAGAGTTTATCAATGGAAATGTGTGATGCATTTTGGTATGAAATGAAAGTTGAGTCTGACGTTCATTGGACCCTATGAAATCTAGGACAACGATGGATTATTTACTTATAGAGGGTATTTACCACCATGTTTATCCCAGGTGCACAATGTTTTAAATGTTTCAATGTTGAGAAATTATATTCTAGATCCATCACAAGTTTTGAGTGCAGTGGTAGTTCAGTTGGAAGAGAATATTTCTTTTGAGGAAACAACCAGTCCAGATTCTTGACCGAATGGGTCATGTGTTATAGAATGATGTAATTAATCAGGTAATGTTTTTCTGAAAAAACCATATGGTCTAAGAGGAAACGTGGGAATCTGAAAATTCTATGAGTGAAAAATACCCCAACATATATGATAAGTGAATAGAATGGTGGGGACACAATTCCCAAAAGTGTAGAAGGATGTTACATCCCCGGTAAATAGAGAACAAGATATTTTCATATTTAATAATTTTTTGAATTAAATATAAATTTTAAATTAAAGGGGTTTCAATGTTTGATGGAATACCCAACACACAACAATGGGTTTCTACAAAAATCTCATGTTATACATAAGGCTGACTCATACTAAGAAATAATAATATAATATTATTTTAAAAGGTATTTAATGAATGGTTGTTGTATGGGTGGGAGTTAATAGGACTAACTAAAATATGATTATACATGTTTGATAAATTTTTTTACATTAATCCAATGAATGTTAGAGTCTTAAAATGTGAATGAATAAAATTTTAAGCAGATATACTCTAATATTATTTAAAAGGTTGATTTATCATCTTTTTATGGGGAACCCTTTTTAAATATATTTATTTTCACTTTTATATATTCTATTTTAATAAATAAAAATCATTATTTTGAATTGGGTAATCAAAATTTACGTTGGATGAAATTTTGGTATTCCACTGATGATGTTCATTTTTTTAATGAAATGAGAAAAATAATATATTTGAATTAAAACCTACCTTTTAATATAATTTATTTGTATTGTTGATTATCTTTTTAAAATGTTTTAAATAAAATTTATATTATATTTTTACCGTTTTATCCAATTTTAGTAATTTTATGTAATTTTACATTGAAATTGGTCATAAACAAGTGTCAATCTTTTGATAGTTATTTTTTCATAAAACATGCATTTTGTTTTGACAACGGGAATTAATTTTAAATTAATTTCTATAAATTATGTTTATTGAATTTGGAAAAATGGATTAAATATTTGGAATCAGTAGGTCCAAATTTGAAAATAGTTAACTTTCATTTATATACATTATGAATATTTTTTTTGTAAATAAAATATTTACCATGGTTAAATGGTAAATCAGGAAAATAAGGGTAAAACATAATATTATAAAAATATTAAATTACCCAAACTCTTGTCCTAATATTGTTTTCTGATTAATGTCTTACCCTAGGAATCTTTATGTAGATTTTGGCACCCCATGAAGCCACTTGAGATTGATAATGACACTTTATATTATTTTATTTAATGTAATGAAAAAATTAACTTAAACTTATATGTTTTTGTAAAAATATTATATGGGGTTATATAAGTGAAATCTTCAACATTAAATATTAATTGAAATATGAAAATATTTCCTACATCATGGTATTTTATTTAAAAAAATTAGACATTAAATATATAAAATTCTGTATGACATAATGATGTTGAAATGAATACATAATTAATGAATGTTAAAAATAAATGTTATTATAAATATTAAAATAAATTTATTATGAATCATTGGATGACATCCACGATTTTTTTGGATCTTAATGACATGATATATTTTAATTAATGAAGGTTTTTCAAGATAATAATGTTTTTTAGTTATTTTAAAAGTCTTGTTATGAATAGTTTATAAATGTACATAAATGAGTTTTTAAAATAATTAATATTTTATTAAATGATAATATTGTCCTAAAAATATATAATTTATCCAAATGACATATATAATATTAAATTTTTCATTAATTATCCATTTTGTGTCACTTTGAATTTTATAGTATATAAATTGACCATATAGTATGAATATATAAGAGGACATGGAAAAGGTTAAATAAGTTTAGAATGGGTTAAATAAAAATGTTTAGGATTAAAAAATATAAAAAACCAATCCAATTATTCTTTGATGATTTTATTTCTACTTACATTCACCTTATCATTAAAGTAAATATGTTTTGCACCTTTTTATACGGAAAATAAATTTATAAAAAAAATTCATACATTCCTGAAGATCCCCTCCTCCCCCTTACAAAAATAAATCACCTCTAACCCTTACTCACACCTATAAATTCCTCATGGATCATCCAAAATCATCCCAAATAATCTCTAAAAATACATATATTCCACCTAGAAGATTTAACGTTGGCATAATGTACTTCAAGAAATATTTTTGGTTCAAACTAATGGGAGTTGTCGAATTTAAAGGTAACCCATTCTCTAATATTCTTTTCTTTTATTTTCTTTATTCAACCCCATAAACTCACTTTATTCAATTATTATATTAAAAAAATATTATAAATATTAATTGATGTTATTATGTGGTGGTTTTTAACTACACTTCAACACACCTCCATCTAATGGATACAAACATTCTGTTTATGTGGACAAAGAATTAATGCCTCACGAAATGAAGATTGTTCAATTATCTCCTACCACCTATCATGGTGGACATTAGGATAGAACTATATTTATATGTGTTATAGGTTATATTTATATTTTCTCTATACTTCATCATTTTTCATTTTTATCATACCTATACTGTTTCCATAATTGGTAAATATGATAATTTCAGTTGAGGAAGTGCGGACTACCGCCCCCAAAAATTGTATATGACTCGTTAATGCCATATGTTGGACCTATAAAGGATGGAGTTTCTGAAATTATATATTATATCATACAGGAATTATAATATACCTGTTTATCAATATATTTTAATTTCATTAAAATACGAAATAAAAAAGGAATGTAGCGTTCAATCGTATGTACGGCTTACCATCTCCATTAATGGTGAATTTCATTTCCTATCTAAAAATGTTACGTACTGTTTTAAATACCTATATATATTGGATATATATTATATATATGATATCTAAATCATGAATATCATTTTTTATATAATGGACTTATGATCAAATTGACAACTTGTAATTATAGGAAGTTCATTTTTTTGACTCAAGCACCATATATCTACAAAATGGTAGTTAGTGACATAAATTATTATATAATGTTTATAATGTTGTAATAAGTGATATAAAATGAATAATAAAACTAAAACTGCTTTGTGAAAGTAGACATAAACATTAGTTTATTATTGAGGTAATTAAAGAACGAACGGGTCATGTCAGGCATGAGGTGAGGAATTTCATCTCAATCTCCTTTCATTGAGGCATATTTTGTTTTATACATGACTGTGTTTTATATTGTGTATAAGAACCATTTAATGTTCATTTCATTCAATGGGAAAAATTTCTATTATGTGTTTTACTAAACAATAAAAGGAATGTTTATGTTTAATGTATGTGGTGACAATGTCCTTTGGACTACCATGAGTGTTATTTGATCATTGTCTTCCATAACAAACCGTATTGTTTTTAAAATGAAAATAAATAACATGTAATCATCTAAATATTTTGGTGTTGAAATTTTTTTAATAATGGTTTTTAGGTCGATATATTTAAATGATTTATTGTGATTGAAATGTGGAAATATTATCTTTCCTTTATATGTGTTTTATGTATTTTTAATATGTTATGGTTCATGGGAATTGTTTAAATATATGGGTCATTCCATGATATACCTAGGGTAGGTGAGCCCAAGATAGCTGTCCAATGAATTTGGTAATGTGACAGAGGTAAACGTTAATGTGTCTCCTATGAGACTTAAAGAATATACTGTGATTGGTATTCCAAATAGAACTCCCTACGTATTTGTGAAATGTACAATTTAATTATTTTATGGATGCCACTAGAAACATTTATCATATATGATTTCAATTTTTTATTAAGAAATTTTATGATTTCTTGAGGTACGTTGAAGAGCTTATGCATGGTATATATTGATGGTATAATGTTTTGTTTCTTTATTTTATGATCATTAGTGATATTTTTTTGTTCATCCCATGTTTTTTAAAATGGTTATCACAAGACATAAAGATGAATTGGGGCATAGATGGGATCATGGAAATTTCAAGTAGTCTAAAACATATAACAAGACAATACCATTTTTGAAGAGTTTTTATTTTATGAAAAATATGGATACTGTGTAGAAGTGTTTAATAGTAATATTCATGTTTTTATTTATATGGTATGACCTATCTCTCTAATGCTCTAAATTTTAAAACATCTTTGATGTGAATTATTAAAATAATTCAATATTATGTAATGTTTAAAGCTGGGTCCTTATAAATTAAATATCATTGATCTTGGAAGTAGAAACATATTTATAATCCAGGAATCTAAACTAATTATACAAATAAAATAATTTTATTTCCCTCAATATAAATAAAAAAATATAATATTCCTTAAAAAGAATCTTGATGAATTGTTAAAATGTGAATACTTCAACAAAAAATATATAGAAACGATTTGGAATAATTTTTAGTGAATTTTTGATAATTATGAAGAACTTGATCTTCATATTGCTCATAGTGAATTGAATAAATGTTTTGTCCCAAAAACATTAGATGAACTATGATAGGTCTAAATCAGTACTTCATTAGATGCTTCATTATAAAACCAAAGTGGTTTTCATTACAGTCTATTGTGAAGGATATTCTCTAAATATATTGAATAATTGAGAATGCCAAAAAATAATAAAATAACCTCAATAGCAATATTTTTACTAGGTTCACTAACCCTTGTAAGTGAATATTTATATATAGTTTATAAGTGTTATCTTATAAGTTATAATAATAGTCTTTTTAAATATAAATAATTTTATGGGTAATAGAATAAACTAAAAAATTTTATAAGTTTTGTCTCCTAGAAAATATATCATTGTAAATTGAACATTTAATTCTTACCAAAAAGTTATGAAGCCCATATAATATCAATAATAAACATTGATCACATAAAAAATATTCCCCCCTATTTTACAGGTAATGTTTATCAAGTACTAAATTATGTTCCTATTCACTATTGAGTGTAAATTCCTTCACTCTAAATGAAATACCAATAAAAATTATTATATTATATATCTGTTTCCTCCATAAAAAAATATATTTGTAAATATGATATAACAAACAAAAATTATTCATTTTAAATAATGATTTTTTCTTCTTAGTTAATTTCAATTTTTAATACCATAATGCTGAATCCCTTGTCTTCCAAAAAAATAATATGACATTTACATAAATTAAATATCATCGTTAATGAAAGATAAGTTTATATTAAACATTGTGTATTAATCTGATCATCTTAAAAAAATGGCGTAAATCGATGATGTGGATTTATCATTTTGTGGGACAATATATGCATCATGATCCGTAATCCAACAATATAAATTGTTTTCTTCTAGCTAGGTTCTCTTGATCTAGATAAAAAATCATTCCATGACATGTTCAATATTGTTATAGTTTATAGTATATTTTGAATTTTTCTTCTCTTATAGACACATATTAAAATATATTATTGAAATAAATTCCCTTTTATTCATATTTTTGAAATAAGTTATTAAAATAATCACCATCAGATGATTTTCCCCATCTCTGAATTCATATTTCCCTTGTCAATATTTTATGTTCCAATCATGAATCAATTATTTCTTGAACATGATAACCTGGTGTATAACAATATTGAGTATTATAAATAATTAATATAACATTAATAAAACATTTCATGGTATGATAATAATGTGAGATAATATAATAATCATATTATAAGATAGTGTAATGTTTTTAAGAGAATATTAATGCCTAGATTAAGGAACTAAACTTCATTGTGACGAAATATCATTAATCCTGAAATGAAATATTCAATCTCACCCACTAAATCATCAATCCCTATAAATATTATTTTCAATTCATCATAATGAATATATCTAGTAATTTAATTTTTATTATACATATGATATTTTACAGTTTGAATATTATTAGGGAATCATCAAAATTTCACTAAATAATTCATACATATATAAGAGAATCAATATTTCTCTACATATTCTATTTCAAATCGATCTTATGAATTTTTCAACAAATATCCCCAACAATTTTTTTATCTACCCCATTAAATTCTAAACAAAATTATCCCTCTTAATGGTAAGAATTAATACTCTCATTTTTAAATCGGAATGTTTTCTCTTAGGACCGCTACATTTACAAGGGATGGAGTAAGTTATATATAATCTAGTTCATTTCAGAAACATTCTATAATTTAATTTCATTGTATTCCTCATTATCATTGACATAATATTATTTTATATCAATACATACCCATATTGAATGTTTCACTACATTAATTTATAATATCAGAGAAACTAGGTTCTCTCAGTTTATCAATAATTAAAATTAAACATCTATCATCATATTAGAATGAATATGAATCATTATCTTGTAGAATATATTTCATATATAGTATATGAAGTCATATAATAACTCATTTCTTATCATTTTCCATATATTCTGAATAATCAATAATTTCAGTGCACAAAACAATCTTCAGATGAAAATGTAATGATAGATATATTTGGCCACTTCATAGCCATTCTCGAATAGCTAGTAAATTTTTTTAAAGAATATTATGTATTCAAAATACACCAAACATTAGTCATATATATATATATAATATTTAATAGTGGTCATGAAGTACTTACTTCTATAGATTTATTTGAATCATATATTGTTATACACATTCAAATAAACATGTCCATGTGGCCATTTATGTTTATATTTATTGGACTTTTCCTCTGATTAACTAACAATCCTTTATATAAATTCATATATTAATTATATTTATCATTATTAGGTTTTGGTATATTTATCATTCTAAAATGATAAATAATTATTTTCATTTGATTTTACCCAAATAAGTAAACTCATAAATATCAAAGATCATTTTCTTCATTCTTACACAAGTAGTAATAATTATTATCATCAATGATTTGGATTACGTTTTCACTTGTATGCTTACATTACATCAATGTGATTCTATAATAAATCTTCTAATGAAACATATATTTTTCTAAAATATTATTTAATTTCTGTTATCATACAAGTGATAAACACACCCAAAAATTTTGTCTCTATATATAAAAATGACAAAATATTATTAGATAAAAATCATATAAAGAAAATTGTTTCCCCAATGACTTTAATATTCAAATAATCCATATACAATAAATTTTATAACCCATGCATCATATTTTTTATTATGTCTTGAAAAAATATTATTTTTATTCATATTTGTTATGCTTTATGGGGACTTATAAATGTCAATTTTAAATATAATGATACAAAACCAAATTTCACTTGATATTACCATGAAAGGTTTTGAAAAATATAAAAAACATTATGAAAATAAATTTTCGTTTCTGTACAAAAAAATTTAATCATTATCATTAAATATTCAAATACTTATTACACAATCCTGTGGGATATTTCAGTGGAATAAAAAACAAACAAATTTATTTTTTAATTTTTTTTTCAAATCTCCTAAAACTACTTATGGAATGATAAATATATTACACATTATTTTCAAGAATAAATAATTAAATGAGAATAGATAAATAGATAATGTTAACCTCATGATTCATATATATCAAATTTTTTAATATTACTATGACTAAATTATCTAGTCATACTAAGAGGGGGAGAATCTATATAATCATGTTTTTATTATTCATTTTTTATATTTATTATTTTAACGTCTATTTTATTTAATAATTTATCTAAAATGAATTAATTTGTATATTCAATTTATATGATTGAAGAATATTAAATATAGGCCAAAACAAAATATTTTTATATGGTTCATCCATGATGTCAGTGACTACATAATTTGAATATTTTTTTCAAATCCAGGGTGTACGTGTTTCAGTAATATCATAAATGTAATACAAAAATAAAAAACATCATCCTTAACCCTGATGATATCCTCAAAATATTTTCAGTCACTTAACTGGTTCTTCATACTCGAAAAATATAGTTTAAAATGGTATTAAAATATCCATTTCATGAAAATTATATTCATTACCCTCCTTCATCACTACGGGAAATATAGATATTTACGACGGGTCATTTGCGACGGGATCCCGTCGAAAATAGCCTTTTGCGACGGGGCCCCATCACAAATCGCCCGTTGCAGAAAACGTCGTCGCAACTAATTTTTTTTGCGACGGGCCCGTCGCAAATAGGTTTCTGGTTTTTTTAAAATAATCTTTTGCGACGGGCCCGTCGCAAAAAAAGTATTTGTGACGGGCCATATTCCCGTCACAAATGGTTGCTTCGAAGCGGGTATTTGCGACAGGAACGTCGCAAATAATAATAAATAAATTTAAAAAAAATTAAAAATTCATTTATTATTATATAAATCAATAAACCTATTTATATTGATATAAATTTAATATTTATTTTATAAATATGTTTTAGAAAGGAAGAATGAATATCAAATATGAATGTATAATATGTTCAGTAAAAGAAGCTTATAAAATAAATTATAAAAAAATTTAATTAGTAATTATGTAATTTTTATCAATTAATAGTGATTTAATAACTCTTTGAATATAAAAATAATAAAAAAATTAATGAAAGATGGAAAATAAGTTAAAAATGAAACCCAAACTTCAAACGACCATAAATTTTGATCCGGGAGTCTGTTTGAGCTCCACAGCATATCAAATCGAAGCCTGCGACATGAACTACAGCGCTATGGATGGTGAAACCCGTACAAGGTTGTTTCAAAGCCAAAAAAGGCCCAGAAGGCCTCCAAAACCGAGTTTTTAGTCGGGGTACCCCGGTTTTTCACCGTTTAAATAGATATAACTTATGCTCCCAATGTCTAATAAACCTATACCATATATCATATCGAAGATCGTTTCATGTTCTTCGATTTTACTGATTGTGGAGCTGAAACGGGCTTCTGGATTAGAAGTTATGGTCATTTAAACATTCAAATGGCTATAACATCCGATTCGGATGTCCGTTTGGCCTATACCACATATCATATCGAAGATTGTTTCATGTTCTTCGATTTGACTAGTTGTGGAGTTGTAACGGACTTACAGAATAGATGTTATAGTCGTTCTAACATTCATGGTGGATTTTCACCCCCTCATTCCTATGTATTCATTCATAACTATACATATATATATATATGTGTGTGTGTGTGTATCTATTGTATATATGTATTTATTTATTTATTTATTTATTTATTCATATACATAAAAACCCATATTTTATAAATTTATTTAAAACTAAGCTTATAAATATATATTAATTAATATACGAATAAATATATGAATAAAAACTTATAACTACATATATATATAGAATAAATATAAATTAATATACGAATAAATATATATATATTATTTATATAACCAAATATATTTATATTAATATTAATCTATATTAATATATGGATAAATATAACTATATATATATAGATAGATCATTAAATGTCTAAAAAATGAAATGGCTTAGTTGTAAAGGTTAATGCGCGCATGGGGGAGGTTTATTCCTATTTATTATTAGTTATTCCTTTTTGTTATTAATTATTTCTAATTATTATTAATTACAACTAATTACCATTAACTATGAACAATTAATACTAATAATTTAAATTTATTAAATAAAAAAACAATATAAACACAATTAAATTACAACTAATTAAAAATAAATAAAACTAATAAAAAATTTAAATTAAATAGTAAATTAAAAATAAAATAAATACCCTTAAAATTGATCTGAGGATGATCTCATATAATTTTTGAAGACATCAATATCAAATCTGGAAATAAAAATTAAACGTAAGAAACCGTGAACTCTAAAAATAGAGTTTTGAGAGAAGTTGGGAATGAATGGGAAAAAAACGGGTGGGGGTATTTATAGGTTAGATTATTTGCGACGAGAGTATTTGCGACAGGATACCCGTCGCAAATAATACTATTTGCGACGGGACCCATCACAAATACTTGAGCCCGCATTTATCACGGTCAATGGTAAAATAGTTATTTGAGACGGGTCCTGTCGCAAATATTAACCTGCCGACATACTTTTTGCGACGGAGGGTATATTCCTGTAGCAAATAGTTTTTACCGCCGCCGGGTATTTGCGACGGGGTATATTCCCGTGGCAAATATTTTTTACCGCCGCCGGTTATTTGCGACGGGAGGTAACCAACCGTCGAAAATAACTTTCCCACGGTTTGGCGCGCTTTGCGCGCCAAGCCTTTTGCGACGTGTGAGATTTCCCCGTCGCAAATAAGTGGTTATTTGCGACGGGAAAATACCCCCGTCCCAAAAACCCCTTTTCCCCGTAGTATATATAATTATATAAGAAGAACTGATCTTTTTAAAAAATCTAGGGACTAAGATAGCCAATGGATGTTAAATAATAGAACTAATCAGTTTAGTCTCCTCCTCTCAACTTAAAAATGATCAATATGTGAAAGGAATATAAAATAACGTATTATCTTTTTCTTCATTAATAATGAACATTCTATAAATAAGTACAATATCTATTTTATTAAACATAGATGATAAATAACATTAGTAATTGTACTTGAGTCTCACCTTCGAACTCTTCAAATTATAGTTTCCCATTTGATATATATAATTAACAGATCGATTTTTCATTTACTATTTTATATTCAGGATTATTTGATGCTCAGGACTTATCAATGAAGTATTTTATCAATATTGTCTACCCATATAAGTATATGTTATATTCTTATTCATCCTCTATTATGAACTCAATATCATATCAACTATATATAGTTTCCATATTTTGAATGTGAAACTATTGGGAAATTAGGACATGTGATATTCTATTTAAATCACCTCAATAATATCACATGAAAAATTCCCTATATTTTTATCATTTTAAATTATATTATGTATTATAATTTTAATTTGGAATAACATTCATTAAAATAACTTTTCATAAGTATTAACATTTATTTCACTATTATGCTTTGGCATTACAGTTATATTCTGCTTCCAAATAATCCAATACTTCTAATTAAATAATTGAATACATGTTAGCATAAATAATAATTATATTAAAATAAATCCTAATATCATATTGTGATTAAATATTATTTTTTATTACAGTGTGTCACTATTTTCCCATGACTTTTTGTGGTATAACATCTTTCTAAAACACTCATTGAACCAGTCTTTGCATCATTATCTTCATATATATAGTGCATGATATTATTATTTTCAACGTTCAGTCTCATTTTATCATCCATTTTAGTATATCATTTATCTCATGTTCAATCATCATCCTTCATCAATTATTTCATCATGAATAAAGAACAAATCTCCAAAATCATTTTGATAATAAATCATTTCTTCCCAATAAATCCATTGTTTAATTGAATAATCCCCATTATTCATTCTTTACAACCCATTTCTATATTTGATATAAAATAAATAAAATTATTATCAAAATATAATAAAAAATTTGTTGATATCAGTATTTATATAACTGAAAATTATTACATGAGGGGTTATTACTTTTTTGTTACCTATAAGTCACTCTATCATAATATTACACTAAATATGAAACCATGATGTTGTTATTATGTGGGAATTCATATATATAGTTTATTCTTATGTAACATTTATTTACTCATACGTTGTTTTGAATCACATTAGGTTAAGTAACACATTATTTATTTATTCTTGTACCGAGTTTGGAAATACTCTAATAACTATTATACTCCTCACTATTACACTGAATTTCATTCAGTTAGTGTTTTATTTCTTAAACCTTGTTAACTATTAGAGAGTACTATTTTGTCAAATCCCAATATCCACTATAGATAATCTAACATGGATTCAAAACAATTATATTTAATCTCAAGTATCCAATCCTTGCACCATTTACTCTAATATAGGAATCAAAAAATCATGATTACTCATTTGTAGCTATTATAACTTTCATAAAACCTTTCTAAATCCCTTAAAGAATTTCCAAAAAACACATTATTTTACAAATAATAAAAAATAAAACTCAAACATCTTAAACATGTTATCAATATATATATAATTCTATTTACTATAATAACAGAGGATATTAAAACACGCCTAAATTTCATCCTTCTCATAAACTATTTTGAACAATCATAGCTTTAAATCCCAACCATCATCCCACATAAATAGATATATTCCTAATATATTATTACAAGGAGAATGTAAAAAACAATATTTCAACTCTTTTTGGCTCAAAAAATTTCCCAATGATAATAGAAACTGTAATGACACAAGCATTTATTAATGCAATTTCCCCCTTATAGAAATTTCATATATTAGAATCACATAATGTTGCATTAGGGAACACAAATCAACTCCTTGAATAAATGAAATACTAAAATATATATGACCATATATAGTAAGTTCTCCAATTATATGATTTGAATTTTGAAAATTTCACATACACGGTTGAAATCAGTATGATGTTTGGAGTTCTATAGGGAAAAAAAATTAGTGAATAATAACATAACCTTATTAATATTAATTTCACCCTTATGAATAGTAAATTGGAAATTTGAATAGTATCATTTCCAATGATAGTATAAATAAAATTTATCCATCATATAAGTGACAATATTATATAACTATATTTTACTGTTGATATTTTTAGAATTAATGAATATGTAATGATTAATTTAATAATTTTTTAAAAAAATTTTTTTTTATAAAATTTAGTCATAAATTTTTTTGATGTATTATGACTATATGATAATTTTATGAGACGTTAATTAAATTTTCAATGTGTTTAAAATTGCTTTTAATTATAAAATTTTTATTTTTCATATAGATTAGATTTTAAAATAATATAAAATTACTCATATTAATTAAATAAATTTAAAAATGGAGTGAATTTTTGAATTATACACATTGAATTGTTTTTGGGATAATTAATGAAAATTTTCTGAAATACTTTAATTTTTTTGAATATTATAATATGATATTTTATATTATTAATATATTATTGTTAAATCAACTATTCCTAACATCATGAGTGATGTAATCAACAAAATCTCTAACTCTCATCCACTATTTACTTTATTTAATCATGGAATCATCACGTTTTCTTCTCATGAGGGAAATTATTAAACTAATGAATTAAATTTTAAAAAAACATCCCTCCCCTCTACTCTAAATACGACCCCTCGAATTCTAATTTCCCGAAAACTCTCAACATTCAATAAATGTAAAAATTATACCAAAAAATCTTCTTTATACTCTACCCCATGTTCAGGAGAACTTGGTCTCATAAAAATACCAATCCTTGGTTCCATGCGAAGGATATCAAGTGGATAATTCAAGAGGTAATTCCCCCCTCTCTCTCTTCATTCAATTTCCATTCAAATTTCATTTTTTTTTCTTTTTTTCTCATCATATCTTATCCAAATTCCATGATGACTCTATACTTATTGATATACTGGTATTCTGTCTTGTTAATTGAATATAATTAATTAAACTCTTCCATGTCTCTCTTTCATTATTAAGAAAGAAATTGTCGCCTATGATGTGTTGATTTACCTACATGGGGGTCATACACTTCAATTTTACTTCAACGCCTTCATGGATTCTTATAAAACAATTAAATTGATGAAAAATGTTTAAATAGTTATTTCTTCCCCACTTTTATGTTCTAGAAATAAATTTTATGCATATTACTAAATCATAAAACAAATCACGGTTGTTGTGATACAACCACTGCCAAAAATAACATAAAATTATCATCATTAAATTTTATCTATTGATTCATCCTGATGGTATATGAAAAATATAATTAAAAGATAATATAAACTCATGTACTATCATTAATAACATGTAATAGAAAATATTGATTATTATTCATGTACTACACGAACTCCAATTACATGTATATAATTCTATTATAAACAACATTAAAGTGAATAAAATGTTATCTATTTATTCATCCTGATGGTATAAAATTCTATTTATATGTTAATTAATGTATATAAAATGATTATAAAGAACATTAAAGTTAATAAAATGTTCGGACAAAAGGAAAAGGTATTTCACAAACCCAAATTCTGTTCTTCATGTTTTCCCTCTTCCACTCCAAATTGGGTATACTTATTACATAGAAATAATTTATTCATATTTATGTTACCTTTTATTGTATATACATGTTCTCCACTGGAATTACTTCCAAAACAATTGTTTTCCCTAGGAATTATTCTTAAAAAATAACACATTTCACTTCCCACTCAAGGTTGATGGTGATTGTATCAAGTATGTTATTACCTCATTCATTTCAGAACCCTGTGTTATTTAATGTACTCTATATTAAATTAAACCCATTACTTTATATTTTTTTATGATAAATATTTATATATGTTCCATGTGGCATTCATGATAATATTAATTTTATTATGTGATGGGAACACCCGAAATTATATATCACATTAATAATGTAATTATGTGACGGGTCTACCTGGAATTACATAAAGTGAAATGATTTTTGTAACATGAGTAACCCCATCAGTAAAGTGAAATATGCATTAACATGATTTTATTTTTCTTAAAAACTAGGTGTGTATATTAATAAAAAAGGAATAATGTTTTATTTTTATGCATTGCCACATTTCATGCCTATTATTAATGATTCATATTATGATTATGATCCTAGGACTATTTTATGATGATAATGACTATACTAACCCAATGATTTATTTTATCTGGGGCTTTTCCTCTTACTATACTTTTACCTCACCCCTTTTTTATGTATATCCATAGTTGATTATGTGTACTAAAGAGTAATCAAGGTGCAATAAGAATCAAGAGAAGAAGGAATTAAATAAATTTTTATGTTTTAAGTTGTAAAAGTTATGTGTTGTCTTATATTTCATAAGGTTGTAACCATTTAGATCCAAATTTTTTAATGTTTTTATATAATTTATCATAAAAATGATATAAATTTAATGTAAAAATGTAGGGTCGCTATAGTTGGTATCAAAGACCTAGTTTAGTTAATTTTGGAATTAGGATTAGGGATCCATAGTTTCAATTGAACAATGGAATAAATTATTTATTCATGAATTTTTTAATTATATTTTTTTCTAACCTTTTCTATATTAGATAATGGTGGAATCTAAGAGTGACCAGGATGACAACGTTTGCGAGGAACTATGCAGTGATTTCCCAAATGACATTCACAATCCTTTATGAGGTGGAGTTAAAAACTTCATGATGATTCATACCTTGTATAAAGAGGTTATAAATTGTATTGGTATAATACATGACTTCCTCCTTCAAATAAGAGGGACAAACAGGTTGTTGAGTGTTTTACATGGCAATAACCACTAATGCTTAATAGATCATCCAATCCGCTTGTCGTGGAATCGTGGTTCAACTTAATGAGGAAGATATTCTTTGGGCTTCTCCATTCGGAGATTGAGAAGTGGACTATTGTCGTTTTTCATCTCAATGGAGTGATCGAACAGTTGTGGAATTCGATTAAAAACCCCATGTTGAGGGATGAAAATGAAGAGATGTAGTGGGAATACATTCAGATAGTGTTTCATATCAAGTATTTCCCACAGACTCTTCATATAAAGATGGAGAGAGAATTAATTGTTCTAATAAAAAAATTTGGAGAATAAATAATGAGATAAGAAATGTATTTCACATGGATTTTAGGGAACACTTTAGTATTTTTTGTCAATAATGATGGAAAATTGATATATTATTCAATGTATTAATAACACAACATCATAATGCTATTGCAATTCACAACATTGAACATTACGAATAATTTGATTGATATTATCTCAATGTGGATATGGAGTTTGTGGAAAGTTCCCAAGTATATTTTAATAAGAAATTATAGAAAACTTTTCATGCCAGAGGATCTAATGAGAAAGGTGGAATGAAATCTAAACCACCCTCATATCAAAAATGTTCGATGAAGCATCATGGGAACTGCCTCAATGTGATATCTAATGATTCATGTGTGGGATATAAGGCCACCAACCTCAAGACATTCAAAAAGGCATGAGAGCATAGATGATTGTAACGTAGGAATGAAGAGAACCACACACTGTCCAATGATAGAACTATTATGAGAAAGGGAATTATGCCAGCCAGTTCACTAAAACATGAGTCCTCGAAGGTAATCAGTTTCAATAGTAAGAAAATAAAAAAGGAACAATGGATGGATTATTCCATCTCTACCATGGATGTGGAGAGATAAAATTAATTCATTAATGGAACAATTTATTTTCACTCAAGAATGGAAAATGTCTTATTGGATTCTGATTCTACAAATTCCATTATTTCATGAATGTTTTCTATAACTATTGAATATAAACCTCAATACATTGATGTACAGATATATATAAAAACTCCAAGTGTTCAGATCATTAAAACACATGTTTTGGACACTTCTCATGTGGTTATATATGGGATGTTTCTTCTATAAAATCTTGTGACACATCCTTGGGTGGAATATGATGCTATAATGGGAATGGATTGGCTATCATTATATATAGAACATATCAAATATCAAGAAAAGGAAGTATCTTTTCTTATTTTAAACATTCCAACACTACTATAAAAAACACATATTTTCAAGATTCTCCATTAGAAAATCCTTCTACGTTGTTGGTGTCTATTACCTGTTATGAAGCATGCCTTGATCAAATAGTTGAGTCTAATGAAAGTATCAACCTAGTAGAAATGAAAATCGTGAGGGAATATAGTGATGTATTTCTTGAATAGTTACACGGACATCTACAAGACCATGAGGTATATTTCTCAATAAAACTCATACCTGTAGCTACTCCTATCTCAAAGTGACCCTCTAGGGTTGCTCTTGTAGAATAGGGGGAGTTAATGTAGTAGTAGAATCATAATTTGGAAAAAGGGTTCATATTATCTAGTGCATCACCTTGGGGTGTGATAGTGCTCCTTGTGAAGAAGAATGATGGATCAATATTGTTATGTATTGATTATTGGGAGCTCAAAAAAATCACCATAATGAACAAGTATCCTCTTCTATGGATTGATGACTTTCTCAATTAGTTGTGAGGATACTATTACATGTTAGAGGTAGATCTTCATTCTCAAAACCATAATCTTATGCTGAAGAAGGAATATATTCATAATAATTACTTCTATAAAATTTATGGGCACTATAAGTTTAGGGTGATTCCCGTAGGTCTTATTAATTCCCAGAAAATATTCAGGACAATTATGAATAGAGTCATTATACATTACCATGATTTTTTTGAAGTGTTTATTGATGATATTAGAATAAACTCTAAGAGAAGGGAGGAACATGAATATTATATAACTCTATTGTTGGAAATATTTTAGAAAAAAGATGTTGTACACAATATTCAGAAAAGTGTGACTTTTTTGAATCAATTCACATTCTTGTCACATGTTATCACATGTGAAGAAATTTTTATGGACCAATTAAAAAGGGTGATCAAGTATTTACCCAGACCCTCTAGTGTCATAGAAATATATAGTTTCATTGGATTAGTTAGGTAATACCAAAATGTTATAAAATAACATCAGGATTTTACATCCCTATAAATAAGTAAAAAAGAAATGTGGTGACATATTTTTGGAGGTAAGAATGTGAGGAAAGATACAAAAATAAAAATAGATGGTTGATAACTGCAACGATACTCACATTAACAAAATTTGGATAATGTTTTGTGATATACAATGATGCATTCAAGAATTGATTGGGTTGTGTAAAAACAAAAAAAATAATGTGATAGCCTATGTCTCATGGAAGTTGAACATCCTTGAGTATAACTACACTACACATGGTCTAGAGCTTGGAACTCTGATTCTTTCCGTGAAAATATTGAGGCACTTCGTCTGTAGTGACATGTGTGTTATGTACAATGATAATAAGATCCTGACATATATATTCACTCATAATGATCTCAACTTGTGTAAAAGGAGATGGTTATATCTAATCAAAGTCAATTATTTCTGTATTCACTATCATCATCGCAAGGGGAACAAAGGTAGCCAATGCACTTTGTTGAAAAAAACCTACTTGTAGCACCCTGAGATTTTATGAGATATATTCTTTTTAATTTCTTTAATGTCATTTTTTTACATTTCACCAAGATTAGCTTGCACTATACACAACAACGTATTACCTATTAATATACAAAACAGTATTCTTGGTTTGTGATGCACACAATTTCAAGTTCTTTCGAATAAAATTCAATTTACACGACACCAAGTATAGATTTTGATGAATGTATAACTAAACTATATTTTGTGTATGTTATGCGCAACACCAAAGGAGGATTTCCCTACATGCAACCCTGACATGGTGTGCCTTACACACAAGAGAGACCTTCCTCAACATCGTGTGTTGTATGCAAAATCGAGTATCACTAAACAACGATATATTATTATGAACTAGTCGTTATGAATAATATTAACTAAATTTTTAATTTCATTACATAATAATTCCTTATACCCATATTATAGAACATGGTATGAGAACAAAATAATTTTTTCGGGTAGAATAAATATTTTTTTAAAAATGTAGTTTTGCCGCCTTTTGATGGCACACCCACTTTAAATCTATATTTTTACAGGTTTACAAGTTCAATTAGATAAAATTAACATATTCATTTCAATAAGGATAAAAAATTTAACATCGGATAATTTTTTAAGATTTTTCTGTTACCTTTCATATTTTGATGAATAGTAAAAATACACTAAATTTTAATTAAAAAAAAAATTTTCATCAAGATAATTTATATGGTTAAATTAGAATATTTTATGGTTTTAAAGTATAAATATAATATATTTTTTCAATTTATTATATTTAAGTCATTATGATTAATTTTACATGGAATTCATAGAAAAAAAAATTTCAATCTTTTGCAATGTTTTAACTTTTAAAACCTGTTTTCTCAACAGCATGATTAATTTTAAATTAAATACATAAACTTCCCTCTTTTGAATTTGGAAAAATTGATTCCATATTTAGAATTATTAGTTCCAAATTATTCTAATAGGATACTTTTTATTTATAGACATTATGAATGGTAACTAAGGTAAATTATATTTACTACAATTAAAGGTAAATCGGGTAATTAAGGTTAAAATTAAGATTATAAAATTACCCTGACACCTGATAAAATTATATTAGATGAAAACAAGTCTCTCTATATCACTTAAGGGTCGGAATAGATTCATTTCATGGACTTTAGGCAATGAAAAGGATGAAATTATTATTAAAACAAAATAAAGTGACAACATGTAACTCTCTTATATATTATAAGTGAAATAATTTTAATTTATTGATAAAAATCATAAAAATTCAAACATAAATAGTCACCTGAAATATATTAAAACAATCTAAATAATTTGAATTTATTTTGAAATTTTAGGGATTGAATAATTAACATTAATTATGCAACAATAGTGATGCAGAAATTGTTTATTTGGTGAAAAATCAATAATACAGTTTTAAATAAACTAATAGTGACAATTATTGGCACAAACTCCTGACCAAATTTTATAGGTCGCGTACATTTAAATCATAATCATCCAGTGGTCTAATATTTGACATTTTGGGGCCTTATAAATGTGATTATGACAATTATATTATTTTATTTTAAATGATTTCAAATTGTCCCCTTTATAATTTTTAAACATGTCATTCTAAAAGTAGGGTGTTTTAGAGGATAAAATATACTAAAAGTATTCTTATGAAATGTAATAGATTTAACATTATCATATTAATTTATTATAAATTTTTTTGCAACACATAAGTATATTAAATAATTATAAAAAAATGTTTTAGTAATTATTTTATTAAGATAAATATCAAATAAATGGTTTTAAAAATATTAAAATAAATTATATATGAACAATTTAATATGGAAAAAAAATATTATAGAATAATATCACATGATAGGAACCAATTAAATATTTAGGTTCGAATATATTCTTTTTTTGGATTTTATTTAAATTCAAATAAATCAATAGTGTAAAAATTTACATTATTTGAGTTTTATGAAAATAACATATTATTAAATTGTTTAAAAATCACAAACTTATTTAAAAATTGAAAATTGAAAATTATATGGTCGAAAAGGATATATTGTATCCGATTATGGGAAATTCACAACATATAAGTATGTATTTATAACAATTTAAAATTTAGAATATTATTACAACAAATAAAATTAAATAGATTAAATAATGATAAATCAAACTCATAAGGTTTAAAGTAAACATAAAAATGTAGAAATGTAATTTTTTGAGTGTATTACTACTGTATATCAACTCATATTCTAATTGAGTAATTTTTTATGGTTTTTAACAGGGATATGAATTTATTATAAATTAATATTCTATAGGTTTCCAAAGGTGCCCCTGTTCTCCCTTATAAAAGGGCACCTACTCCCTCTCCACTTCACACCAATTTTGAGCTTTTAAATTCCTCCAAAACCTTATCATTTTACTTCTCCACTTACCTATAAACCTACTAGAGGACCTGGTGCTTTTCAAAATCTATATTTAGTTTCCTTAGAGGAGGTTTAGAGGAGGCACATCGAAGATGAGGTAATATCCTTTACCGATTCTTTCAAACTTATGTCTTATCCTACATCCTCTATATGAGTGGTTTCATTATTAAGTAATAATTCCAATATCACTTGTATAATTATATGTTATTATATGAAACAACCAAATTCTATCTTCTATCCATCCAATGAAAAAATTAAATCACCACATGTGCGTACGTACGACTTACCGTCTCAACATTGAGGTGTAACCATTTATTTCTTCACTAACATAACTGGATGAAAATGAAGATAGAAGAAATAAGTATCTATTATTATTGTCAAGTGATATTGATTCTGAAATATTATACACCATACACTTTAATATAATTCCAAAATCATGGGAAAGATATCATCTCTCTTGCGTACATATGACCTACCGTCTACATTATGAGTTGTGACTCGTTCTAGATGATCATCATTGAATATTGATTCTAAAAAAGAATTGAATGAATAATTATAATATATATTACACTAATAAAATTATGTGAATGATGTATCTATAACCTAAAAATAGGAATAAGAATTTATTCTACAAGACACACATTAGAACATAAAGAAATGAACACCTGAATAACAAGTAGCAATGAAATATTACTAATAAAAAGATAAGAATATGGCCATATATAATATCCTAACAATGAATATGATTCTGTAATGAGATAATGACATTATTTAAATCATTATACAGAATGTTTGGATACGTACAAATCATATCAGTCCAAAGTTAATGGATAATTATTCAAATTTTGTTCTCAACCAAGATTGTTTATTCATAAGTATTTACTGCGGTTAAATTTATCATCCATGTACAAGTTTTCTAAAAATTATTTCATGTATGTTTATAGTTCATTTTACCTATTTTTGACTTTTACTACATGTTATGTAAGGAGTCATTTTTTTACCATACGAGGTATTTTTTGACTTTTCTGGAAAAAGTACGAGGAGAATGTTTTTTTAACTCATATTACATGAATGAATTTTTACAGTTTCATAACACCTTATTTCCAAGAAGCTTCCTATATAATATTTCATTATTATTTTCAACAAAATAAATTTTCTTTTAAAATAGTATATCATTTTTTTAAAAGAAAATTATTTTGAAGAAGAAATAATATTTTCCTCAAAAATTCATTTCAAGTGTTTTATCAAAACTATTTTCCATATAAGATGATATTATTTAGTATGTTTATGTTTCAATTATAATATCTCTAGTATTTACATGGTCTGATTTTTCTTAGGATGAAATGATATCCATTTGGTTTATTTGGATTAAGTTATGATGGGATGATGTTTATGAAACCCAAATTATTCTTTTGGTTATGATGAATGGTTCATGTTTATTTTGTAGCATACAATAGAATGATTTCATTATGAGATGGGTCGGACCTATATCTCAATCTATTTCATTGGGTAATGATTTATATCTCAAAAGATAGTCTTGTCTAGAATGACATGTAAAATCTGGTTCAGTAATATAGGGCTAGAATGGCTAGTAAACCTGGTTCATTAATGGATTTCATCCACTATGATGATATTGGAAACAACGCCTTGGATACTATGGAAATTATATCATGTGCTTAATGGTTTTACACTATTTCATGTTTTATTCCCATGCTATTTTATGATGATTAATGTTCCTTTTTTATCTATGCCTTATTTACTGCCAAAATTTATGTCATTACTCATGTTTTATGAACATTTTTTTGCGTTCAACTATTTATGGACTGTTTTCTGTTCTCTATGTTTTCCATTACTGAGAATTTGAGCTCACCCTTTTTATGTTTTCTTTTCCTAAGGATATAATGAAAGGTTTTGGGTAAGAAAACAAAAGGGGATGAACATTATGGGAGATGTTGATGATATTTCACGATGATTAGAAGATGTTGTTATGAGTTTACAGTGAAACTAAACTAATTCGGTCACTAGGTCTTTATGTTTCTCTTGTATTATGTTATCCGAAAAGTAATGTAATTTCCATGTACGTCAGGCTTGGGGTCTTTATAGTCGGTATCAGTATAGAGGTTTAGTCAACCTTTGGGAACTAGTATGTGAAGACATTAGTGAGATCCCTAGATATATTTCTACGTATTTCTAGATATGTACATAAGGATAAGTATATTTATAGGTTATAGTCCTAGAATTTCGGTAACGATCATAGAATTAATCCTGAGATGTTATATATTGAATGTACAATGCCTTTATTATTTTGTTTTTCTAGCATTATTTATGCATATCACACTATTATTTTTTGGTTTTAGATGATGGATGGAACCTGAAAGAACTATGTTGATAAATTTAATGGACAATGAAATGATTTTCCTGCTAAAAAATCCATTTTTAAGGGAGATGGAGTGAAAAATATTATAGTTATACTTACAAAAGTTATGAATCATTCTGTGCTTCCAAATTAGCATGGAAGGGAACAATATTCTATTGAGTCCTTCATGAGGCAATGTCCAACATCTTTCAGTGGGTCTTCAAATCCACTTGTTGCTGAATAATGGATCGGTACCATTGAGAAGATATTTTCCACACTTCGCTGTTCAGATCATGAAAATGTAATTTTGGATGTTTACTGGTTAGAAGGTGAATCCAACCAGTGGTGGACTCTAATTAATAATACAAGGCCCCATGATGAAATTGAATCTATGGAATGAGACGAGTTCAATAACTTATTTTTCAATAAGTACGTACCTCATATTCCTCGAATAAAGATAGTAAAATAGTACCTTGAGACTAATAAAAATGGTGATGAATCAGTTGGTATATACGAGAAGAATATTACAAGGCATGCAAGGTAGGGATCTGGCTTAATCATCCAACATGAATGTAAAGTCGTTCAATTCTTCAGTGGCTTAAAACCAAGTATTCTAGGGGAATTAGATATAAGAGACTTCAGTAGATGTTAAGAAATAGTGTGTTGTTCTATCTAGTTAGAACTGGAAGTTGGTGTTACATATCCATCTCATGGTTTTAACAATAAATGAAATATGGATTTCAAATAAAAATAATAATAAAATGGTGACAATAAGAAAATTGTTTCTTTATGCTCAAATTGTGGAAAGAATCATGTTTGAGATTGTCTTAAAGGTACTAAAAAATGTTTTATGTCTGGAAAAGAAGGTCCTCATGCAGCTGAGTGTCGTTGTAATGGGAAAAAGTTAGCTAATGATGTGAATAGAGAAATGAATACGGAGAACACACCACAAACACTTCAATGTTACAAGTGCAAGGAAATGGGTCATTATGCTACCAATTCCCTAATATAAGGGATAATGATGATCAACATTAAAAACCTCTTAAGGAAAAATAATAAGGGAAGTCACATGTGATCACTATTGGTGATTTTGAGTTTGATAACGATGTGGTGGAATGATTAAGTGTTTATGTAACGAGATTCCAAAATAATGTGGTGGAATCTCATGTATTATATCGTGGAATATTGACTGAAATTTAAATTTATAAATAAAGAAATACTTTTATGGAAAAAAGTGAGAAACCAATGTTCAGACACTAAAAGAAATAGAAGACCCATTAATGAACAAATTAAGCCGATTAGATTTTATCTCCCTACTTAGATGCCAAGAGATAGTACGAACCTGAGTATCGGGATCATCCTTCAGACAACTTGGAATTATATGCCTGTCTGTCCCTAACATGAATGTACTCTTCTAGGTTGAGACTCCCATCATTAAATCCCCTAATCAACATCAGATCATGTTTATCAATCCAGTTACTCTCCTCCTCATTAGTACACACCCTTAATGATATTCCCGTCATTCTATTAGCTTCTTCGTCGGTAGCATTAATTGTTAGAACTGTTTCCACCATTTCTTCTCTCGAGTTCTTAAGCCGCTCTAGAGATGGCTTAGTCACTGAACCAAACACTTTTGGTTGTCCAGTATCAACTTTGGAATGGGGAATAGGAACAAAAATCATCAAATTGGCTTTCAACTTCTTTGTAGATATAGTTTCCCTTGGTGGTGGTAAATAAGAATAGTCCTTTCTCTCTTTTTGAATGCCCTTACAGATCTTACATCACCTCAGGAAAACAAAATCATCATGGAATTATGCTCCAATATCACCTGATATTAGCTCCACTTCACCATCACTATAATCTTTCACAGATGCTCACTGATTTAGTGAGGGCCTGACTGGATCAGTTTCAGCCTCCAGTTCTGGATTAACTTGTAACAGACCTTTAAATCTATTGTCCAAAGAAATTTCAGCCATCTCCCTACATGGAAAACCTCCTAGATCTTGTTGCATTATCTTACCACCAGGAGAGTCACCCCCTCTTGTCGCCTTTGATTCCGGACCCCTGGAATTATTTCCAATACCTACACGCACATCCTCGGCATATGAAGCTGTCCTAGAAGTCTTGGTTCCATCCACTTCAACCATTTGAGAATCCCTCCACATTCAGACCACTACAAAGAACCACCTCCTCCACAACATCCCCCTATAATCCACCTAGATCCCCCCTCAACTGTCTGATGTCATCCTTCACCAATGTACTCACTTCCTGAGGACCACTGTTCCTGTCCACGGTAGGATTAACCTTAGAGATCAAAAAAACTGGCATCCCAGGCACCTGACTACCAGCATTGATAGCAGAACCCTCCATCGTTCCTTCTTGACCCAAAGGGACTGTAATATCACTAATAAGAATACCCATATCTTTTTTCAGTTGATTTGAAATATCAGAAACCGAAATTTTACCCTCCTGGGATGCACTAAGACCACTTGGGGCTGGTTCTAGAACAAAACCTGCAACTAGATGACACTTTCCGTCCAATCCTTCCACTGGTCCTTGATCATTACCACTGAATTCCGAGGCCCTGAACCTCTGAGGATCACACTCCTTGACTGCCCTCCAACATTGAACCATATCATGACCAATTCTCTTGGAGTTAGAAAATAAATCATACCAGGCCTCTAATTCCATGAATTGTTTTCATCAGAATTCCTCCCTGACACAAATCCATACATACTCAGTTGGAAGCTTGGACACATCCACTTACACACAAATTCGCGGACCAATATGGTGGAAAATAGCACAGGTCTTTCTGTATGAGCAAAGATATCAACCTATCATGTTCCCTAACATGCGCAAGATTGTAGGGTTTTGAAAGGGTAAGGGAAGTTCGGGGACGCTTACCCAGACTACCATTGTTGGTGTGTCACGCTTCATGTGAATATCAAAGGTCCACTGGAAAAGATTAAAACGGTGGTCTTTGCCGTTATGGGTCACACTAGACCAAGCCCTAATTAAATATTCCTCTAAGGAAAACCGAATCAACAGGTTTCGATTGTCCAACAGGTCAACCATGGCACGATCTTGCAAACACCAAGAGCCAAAAATACATCTATCAAACACATCCAAGGATAGATGACACTGCTTTAAATGAGCAACTAAAGTTAGACTATGAAGGGATGATGCCACTGTAAACTCTAGAGAAGAAATCGACAACTGGGGGAAACCTCCATATAATTTTGGGACCTTATGGAAAAAAGATATTTACAGAAAAAAAGGAATAGAATCCAGGATTGAGAGAGGAGAAAAATGCACGATGTCGTTCCTTTATAGGATGAAGGAGGTGCCTCCACCACCGGTGGGGAAGTGACTGGCGCAGATGCCATCGCTGTCACAGGTTGAGAACCAGCATCACTGAAACCCTCTAAAGACACCCCTTGTTGTGGGTATCATGGAATATTGGAATATCTATGTATTGGTTTATTTTTTTTCAATAATAATTTGGAACTGATAACCATGAAAAGTGATTGAATTTTTTTTGGAAAGCAGATTATATGCACATAATGAAGGTATATGGAGAAAATAATATGTTTGATAGTATTAAGGAAGTCATGAAAAATATTAGGACAATTTGATATCTTGGTTTAAGTATATACAAATTTAGGGATTTTGGTATGTGGAAAGAGTTAACTTCTGGCAGCATTCATGTTTTCACTAAGGTTCAATGGTGATTCATTTATTAATAGAATACTTGATTTAGGTATTCATATGTTTGGAATGTGACCAACGACAAGATATATCTTCTAATATATATGGGGGATAAATGATGGTATTCACATGCTTGGATAATGACCTTTCTAGTTATCGTTTTCTTTATACTATGAGATTGGACATAAGTATTTTGGATAGGCATAAAGGTTGGAATGGATCAATTTAGAAATAAGATAGTATTGCTTAAGGCTGTAACTTTTTTATTTTAATTATGAAATATTATAAAAGTATAGTTTTAGAAAATGGTCAACCCACAGGATGAGCGACAACTCGTCCTGTCAGATAGGGCTGGGAGAATCAAACAGACAACTGAACTCTGGCATTCCTTTATCGCCTTCCACTAGCCTACAGGAAGTCACTATTTTGTATAAATTTGTTTTATGGTATTATTAATGATGTATAAGTCCATTTTTGGAAACATATGTGATTAACCTCACCATATATGGACTTATGTATATTTAATATCTTGTGTTATCCTTTTTTGTGATAGAGATAGATGGAATGACCTATCATTCTATCGCATGATCTGATAATACTTTAAGAAATAAAAATTAAACCTCATTTCTTTAAATACTAGATGATGTGGAAATTGTTCATGGAATGACCGACAATGATATTATAGTAAATTCAAGAAACTAATTCTCTTTGTGAAAAATTCATTATCAATTGGGAAATGATCTTGAAATCCAAAAATATTGTCCTAGTACCATCACATATGGTGAATCAGATGGTACCTTAGATGATCACAAAGTTATGTCTTTGTGATTGTTTTCAATTTAATATAAATATCCTCTACCACTCTTCATCAGAAGTTGATGGGTAGATTGCTCTTCCATATCCATATTTTCACCTATATTCTTCTATGTAGAAACCCAGTGATGACTTACTTTGGGCATGGTTATGTTTAAAAAGTTCCTTTTTATAATGATGTTTTAGCATTCCTTTTTACAATGTGGGTTTCTATGAAAGAAACATTCAAGTATAAAATCGTTTATAACCCCGATGAATTTCGAGGGAGAAATTCATTTTAAGGGCTGTCGAATGTAACACCTGGAGATTTTATGAGAATTATTCTTTTTAATTTCATTGATTTCTATTTTTGTACACTTCACCAAGATTATCAAGTGCTATACGCAACACCGTATTAGCTCGTAGTACACGCATCACTATTCTTGGCTTGTGATGCACGCAATTTCATGTTCATTCAAATAAAATTCATTTTTCACAACACCATGTATAGATTTTGATCTATGTATAACTGAACTATATTTTGATTATGTTATACACAACACCACTGAATAATTTCCCGACACGCAACCCTGACTTGGCTTACATTACACGCAAGAGTGACCTTCCTCGATAGTGTGTGTTGTAGGCAATACCGAGTTTTACTAAACAACGATATATTGTTATGGACTAGACATTATGAATAGTATTAACTAAATTTTGAATTTTATTACAAAATAATTCATCTTACACAAATTCAGGAACAAGTTATGAGAAAAAAATAATTTTTTTCTGTAAAATAATTATTTTTCAATAAATGCAGTTTTGCCGCCTTTTGAGGGCGCACCCACATTGTATCTATTTTTTGTAACATTTATACTTTAAATTAGAAAAAATAAACTTATTAATATTAATAAGGGCATAATAATTATCTTTAAATAATTTTTTTAATATTTTTCTTTTAACTTTCATATTTTGATGAATAGTAAAAATACGCTAAATTTTAATTAAAAACAACATTTTTCTTCATGATAATTTACATGGTTATATTATAGTATTCAATTGTTTTAAAGTATAAATCGAATATATTTTTTACTATTTAATATAATTTAAGTCTTTTTCATTAATTTTATATTGAGTTCATAGGTAAAAACATTTCAATCTTTTGTAATATTTTTACTTTTACTATAATTTAATCTTTTTTCATTATTCTAATAGGCTACTTTTTATTTATAGACATTATGAATATTAACTACGATAAAATTTTATTTACTACAATTAAAGGTAAATCAGGTAATTTCGGGTAAAAATTAGATTATAAAACTACCCTCACAGCTGAAAAAATTTTGTTGGATAAATAAATGTTGACCCGTATAACCTTAGGGTTGGAATAGATTCATTTCATGGACATTTGACCATGAAAGAGATGTAATTTTTATTAAAACCAATTAATGTGACAACATGTCACTCTCTTATATCTTATAAGCGTAATAATTTTAATTTAGTGATAAACTTCATAAAACGTCGAACATAAATAGTCACCAAAAATATAATAAAATTATCTACATAACCTGAATTAACTTCTAATTTTTAGAGATTAAATAATTATCATTAATGGTGCCACAATTGTTATGCAGAAATTAATTATTTAGTGAATAATCAATAATACCATTTATATTAAACTAGTAGTAACCATAAAATCCAGAAACACCTGACCAAAACAAATTAGTCATGTACATGTAAACCATAATCATCCAGTGGTTGAATATTTGACCATTTTGAGACTTATAAAAGTAATTATGACACTTATATTACTTTATTTTAAATGATGTTTAATTTTTCAGCTTTATAATTGAATAAACATATCATTTTTAATGTTGGGAGTTTTAGAAGATAAATTTGACTAAAAGTATTATTATTAATTATAATATATTTAAAATTATCATAGTATTTTATTATTAAATTTTATACAACACATAAGTATATTAAATAACTACACAAAAATGTGGTAGTAATTATTTTATTATGATAAATATCAAATAAATGGTTTAAAAAATATTTAAATAAATATTATATGAAATAATTAATATGATTCAAGAATTTTATAGAATAATAGTACATGTTAGGAACCTATTAAATATTTCGTATGGAAGATATTATATGTGTGTATTTAATTAAAATTCAAATAAATGAATTGTGTCCAAATTTACAGTATCGAAATTTTATAAAAATCACATAATATCAAATTATTCAAAAATCACAAAAATATTTAACAATTACAAATTGAAAATTATATGGTCTAAAAGGATATAATTTATCCAATTATGGGAAATTTACAAAATTCAAGTATATTTTTATAACAAATTAAAATTGTCAATATTATTACCAAAAATAAAATTAAATATATTAAATAATGATATATAAAAATTATAAAGTTGAAATTAATCATAAAACATGTCTAAATGTTATTGGTTGATGAGATTACAACCCTATCTCATCTCATATTATAATTGAGTAATATTTTGTGTTTTTATGTGGGGTTGAATGTATTATAAATTAATATTTTTTAGGTTTCCAAAGGTGCCCCTCTCCGTCCATATAAAAGGGAACCTCATCCCTCTCTTGTTCACAACAATTTTGATCATTAAAATTAGTCCAAACCCTACTCATTTTACTTCTCTGATTCCCTAGAAACCTATTATATGTCCTGGTCTTCTTCAAAGTCCAACTTTAATTCCATAAGAGGAGGTTAAGAGGAGGCGCATCGAAGAATAGGTAATATCCTTTACTGATTCATTCAAAATTATTTCTTATTATTCTTCCTCTATATGAGTTGTTTCATTATTAAGTAATAACTCCAGTATCACTTGTTTACTGATATGTTATTATATGAAACAACCATATTCTATCTTATATCCATCCTATAAAAAAATGGAATCACCATGCGTGCGTACCTATGGCTTACCATCTCCACGCCTTGGTGTAATCTTTTATTTCATCACTAAAATACTAGGATGGGTATAAGGATGGATGAAATAACTCTATATTATTATTGTAAAGTGATATTGATTCTGAAATATTATACACCATACACTTCAATACAATTCCACAATCATGGAAATAATATCATCACTCGTGCCTACGTGCGACATACCGTCTCCACGATGTGAAGAGACTCGATTTACATGATATTCACTGAATAATGATTATATTAATGAATTTAATAAATAAATATGATATATATTTCAAAAATACCATTATTTAAATGATTTATCTATAAACAACAAATAGAAATATGAATTTATTTGACAAAACATTCCTAAGAACTTAAAGCAATGAACACCCGAATAACAAGTAGCAATGAAATATTACTAATAAGAAAATAAGAATATGACCATATATGATATAATTACAATAAATATGATTCTGGAATAATTCAATGAAATTATTTAATTCATTATACAGGAGGATAGGAAATGTTCAAAGCATATCGAACCTAAGGTACTGGATAATGTTTCCAATCTCATTCTTATCCGAGATTGGTTATTCATAATTATTTACTGGGGTTATATTTATCATCCATGTAAAAGATTTCTAAAAATGATTTCATGTATGTTTAAAGTCCTTCATATCAATTTTTTAATTTTACTACATGGTATGTATGGAACTTTCTTTTCTTTACCATACGAGGTACTTTTTTACTTTTCCTGCAAAGGTACAAGGATAATGTTTTTTAATTTTATATGGCATGAATGGATTTCTACAGTTTAATAAACCCTTATTTTCATGAAGCTACCAGTACAATATTTCATGATTGTTTTCCAAAATAATTCAATTCTTTTATAATTGTATGTCATTTTGAGAAAAGAAAATGATTTTTAATAAGAGTGAATATTTTCCCCAAGAATTCATTTAATGTGTTTTATAAAATCTATTTTCCATCAAAGATGACATTATTTGGTATGTTTATGTTTCAAGTATAATGTCTTTATTAATATCATGGTTTTGTTTTTCATTGGATGAAATGTTATCCATTTGTTTTATATGGATTATGTTATAATGGGATGATGTTTATGAAACCCATATTATTCTTTGGGTTATGATGAATGGTTCAAGTTTATTTTGTGGCACACAAAAGAATGATTTCATTATGAGATGGGTGGAACCTATATAACTCTCCAATGCTTTGGGTAACGATTTATAACTCTTGAGATAAACATGGCTAGAACAATAAGTAAAATTTTGTTCAGTAATACAGCGTTAGAATGGCATATAAACCTTGTTCAGTAATGGGAATTTTCCACTACGATGGTCTTGGATACAATTCCTTGGCTACAATGGAAATAATATCATGTGGTTAATTGTTGGCCACAATTGAAAGTTTTATTAGCATGTTATTTAATCATGATTAATGTTCCTTTGTGATCTATGCCTTACGTACTTCCATGATTTATGTAATTTCTCATGTTTTTTTTTCAAATATTTACGTTCAAATGTTTATTGAATGTTTTATGTTCTCCATGTTTTCCGTTACTAAGAATTTGAGCACACCCTTTTTATGTTTTCTTTTCCCCAGGATATGAAGAAATAATTTTGGTAAGAAAACTAAAGGGGATGAACTTTATAGTAGATTTTGAAGATCTTTCACCATGATTAGAAGATTTTGTTCTGAGTTTCCGAAGACATTAAACTAATATGGTCATTAGGTGTCTGTTTTTGTCATGTATTAAGTATTTCTCAAATGTAATGTAATGTCCATGTACGTCTAGATTTGGGTATCTACACTACTAGTCGTTCGATGTTTCATATTAAGAAATACCATATCTTGATGGATATACAATGAAAGAATTTGGAAATCGTAAGGGTATGTAAGACATCATATCATTCCCAAATGGTTTTCCATATGGTTTCCCAATATTTTTCTCAACCATCAGTCCAATTGAAGGATATGGAGGCATAAAGGGATGATATGGAGTTGAAAAAAGAAGGTTACTGATGTAAAATAATGGAAACTGCAAGAGTTCAATATCCACAATGATGGTGTGATTTATTTTGGAACATGATATCGTGTTCATTCATCACTTGGGATAAAGAATTAGTTATTTTATAATACACATATATCACCTTTCTCTATCAATCCTGGAAGCACCACGATATAATGAGATATCCAAGAATGAATCTAGTGGGAAAACATGAATAAGGTGATTGTTGAGTATATCTCAAGGTTCATGAAATGTTATAAAGATAAATCTGAGAGATAGTAGTCCAAATGGATAATGAAACAATTTCATATGCCCTTTTGGAAATGGGAGAATGTCACTATGCACATTTCTACATACCTCTCAAAGACATCCAAAATAAATAATGTGATATGGGTTGTGGTGGACTGACTCACCAATAATATCCTATTTTTCACTATTTGGGGAAATCAATCAATTGAACAACCTGGAATGATATTTGAGAATGAAGTGGTGATACTTCTTGGGTTTCAATTGTGGGTTTTTCCTGATATTGATCCAAGGTTCAGATCTCAATTATAAAGGATTCTTCAACATACCTTGAGTAATTTATAATTTTCTTGAATAGCCTATCACCACCAAACTGATGGGTAATATGAAATATATTTTCAAATGCTTGATGATATTTTATGAGAATTGTCACTAGAATTCAAGGGTGAATGGGATCACAAACAACCATTGGTTGAGTTCTCATACAAAAAATGATTTTACTTGAGTATTTAGATGGATTCATATGAAGCTCTCTATGGAAAGTGATGCAATACTCTATCATGTTGGGGTGATGATGGATAAAGAAATCTACTTGGGCCAGATCTTGTACATGGGATGACCATATAGTTTCAAGGCGTAAAAAGAAATATCAAAGATGGTATGATTTTGAAAAATATATATACTTAAAATCATTAATGGGACAAGCTGTTCGATTTTAGAGATAAATTCTTCTTTTGAATATCAACAAGCAATAGAGTCGTACAGTTTGGAATGAAAGGGAATATAAGACCAAGGTATATAGGGGCCCCTTTGAGATCATTGGCCACATAAGTGTTGTGGCAAATCTTCTTTCACTTCCACTAAATATGGAACAATTTCCTGATGTGTTTCACATATAACTCGCGAGGAGTTACATACTAGATCCCTCACAAGTACTAAACTCAATGTTGGTACAACATGATATTGATCTCTCTTATAAAGTGAATCCAGTAAAGAATCTCGATCGAAGAGATATGTTTCTATGAGAACTGAAAACCAACCATGTAAATTTGTTTTGGTGGAACTATATGTATGATGAAATAACATGGGAACCAGAGGATTCTATGAAGGATATGTACCCTCGCTTATTTTTTTTCAAACAATATTTCGATGTTTAAATTTCAAAGGGGGGAGAATATAATGACAAAAAAATTATTCAATGAAATTTCTCCCTAATTATAGTAATATCATATCATTTAATAATATAGAATAACATTAAGAAACACATTGACACATAGTTAATAAATGAACTACTAAATTATTTGTGACTTTATAAACATAATATTTTCACTTTTGTGATTTGAATTTTGAAAATCTGAGGCACACAGTTGTGATCAGTAAGATGATTGACGTCCTATAGGAAAAACATAATTTTGGTTGAATGATATCATACCCTTATGAATTGTAATGTTACCCTTGTGATTTCATATATGATCCTTATGAATAGTAAATCATCCAACTGAATATGACCATTATCAAGATTCTATAAATAAGTTTTATCCATCCTATAAGTGACAATATGATATAAATATATTATAGTGTTGGTAATTTTTTATTTCATGAATATTTAATGATTAATTTAAAATAAAATTTACATTCCTAAACTATTATTTTCATTTCTTATGAATATATAATAAATTTACGAGACATTAATTAATTATTCAATGTGTTATAAAAGCAGTTTTAATTTTAACATTTTTATTTCTCTTATAAATTAGGATTTTAATTAATAATTAAATTACAAATATTTAAAGAAAATTATAAATTTATTTTTTAATTATATTGAGGAAAAACTTGTTAGGATGAATTTTTGATATTTTTTTAAAATACTATAATTTTTTGTGAATAATAAAATATGATAATTTATAGTACAAATACATTATAAGTTAAATCCACTATTCCTTATATAATTAGTGATATAAGCTCTGAAATATCGAACTCGAATTCCCTATTTACTTAATTTTTTCATGGAGTCATCACTATTTCTTATCTTGAGGTAAATTAGTAAACATCTGAATTAAATATTGTGAAAACACCACTCCCATACTTTATAAATCCCAACCCCACATCCTCATTTCATAACACCTCTCATGATACAAACCATGTCCAAATACTACCCTAACATCTTACCTAGAACCTCCCCCACATCTAGATGCTCTTGTTATCATTAAAAGTCCAATCCTCGGTTCCTTGTGAAGGATCTAATGGGGATAATGAAAAAGATAATTCCTCTCTTGTATCTTTCAATTTCTTTTCAAATTTAGATTATTTTATTCTCTTATCCTCAACATATCTTATCAAAATTCCATGATAACTCCAATATGAATGATATAATATTATTATATAATTTCAATGGAATATTATTCATTAAATTCATCCATATCTCTCTTTTGTATTTAAAAATGAAATTGTCACTCTTGATGAGTTGATTTACCTACATCGTGGTTGATGCATTTCAATTCTCCTTAAAAAACATCATGTATTTAAATAAAACCAATAAATGGTTGAAAATATATTGTAATATGAATGTATTTACCACATTTATATTCTACTAAATGATTTTATAACTAATTATAAATTATATAACAAAACATGATCATTGGGATGCAAAAATCACCCTAAAAAACCTAAAACGATCAGTAATAAATTTTATGAAATGATTCATTCTCACGATATATAAAAATATTCATTATAATATCATATAAATTCATATAATATCACTAATAACATCTAATATAATTTTTTTTATATTTATACATGTTCTACATGATCATATAATCATATTAACAAGTGAATCATTCACAAAAAATATTAAAAATGACACTCCTTAACAATGAAATTAAAATTTATAACATGTACAAAGGCCAATAAAAAACTTATTAAAACCATAATAAATCAATTAAATGTATTAAAATTTCATAAAGTATAAATTAATGAATCTTACGTGATAATATAATAAATTAAATTCAAGAAGGCATTCAGACAAAAGGTTACTGGAATTCATGAACCCAATGTTATATCTTCATGTTTCCCCACTTTCACACAATTTTCATTATGGTTATTCCTAAAAACTAATTTCTTCATAATTGTGTTATCATTTCAAGGATATAAAATTTTTCCACTAGATTTCCGGTCAATCGCATTGTTATATAAAATTTCCCTTCTTTCAAAAACACACCTTTTACTTCCCACTCTTGGCTGATGGTGCTTCTATCTCGTTTTTCTTTCCATATTTCAATTGAGAATCCAATGTTTTTGAATTAATGGTTTATGAAGTGAAATAAATCAGATTCCATGGTTTTTTTATGTTCAATATTGTATGTATTCCATGTTTCATTCATGATATTGTTAATGTTATTATGTGATGACATTGACCGAAGTTATATAGTGCAATGAAAATGTACTGGTGTGAGAGGTGAACCCAAAATTAAATAGTACATCAATGCATTGGGTAATCATAATAACCTCATGAGTGAAGTGAAATATGTTTGAACATGATGTTATATTTTTTTCACCACATTGTGTGGTAGTTAACCACTATATCCTATGTTTTATTTTTTATGTATTTCCACATTTCATGCCTTTTATAACTATTTCATATTATTTTTGTCATCTTATACATATTTTATGATGATAATGACTATACTCACCATGGGATTTATTTTCACACATTCCTATCCATCTACATGGATCTTATAACACCCCTTTTTGATGTATATCTTCATGTGATTACTGGTACTATGGAGGACTCAAGGGCTAAGAAGAATCTTGAGGAGAAGAAATTAAATAAATAGTTATGTTTTTTTTTTCAAAAGTTATGCATTGTCCTATTTTTTCTACGACACCAAAACTTTGGATCCTAATTGTTTAATGATTTATGTTGTTTATCATCTAAATGATGTAAAAGTAATTTAACAAAATGGGTCTCTATATAAACAAAATTCCAACAACTTATTACTGATCATAATTGTCCAAAACATTAATAGATCTCCAGTAGAATGATCATTATTATAAAAAAATACATATAGTCTATGAATCCTCGAATATGTATCCCATTTTCTTCACCCACATTGTTTATTAGGTTCTTAATTAGCACCAAAAATATATAATAGATTTAATTATGATAGAAACTAAAATAATAATCACAATCCAGTTCCATTTAGAACTTCAATCTCTACCTTTGGATTTTTTTCAATTTCCTCAGGTAATTTATCAATTTGTTCATAAAGATCATATTCTTTTATCTCATCCATATTGAAAATAAATATAATGCTTCGTTATATAAAGAAAACTTATTTAAGATGTGATCCATAATTTAATTAAATCCATGTCTATGTGAACAATAATGATTTCAAAAATAGGAGAGAAATTTTTTGAAATAAGATTTTTCAATAAGTAACTAGTAATGTTATACTGACTCAGAATCTTCTTCTGGGGGATGTTAATGCTAGTTATAATGATTTATCCTTCACTCATATTAGTAGGCAATTTACAAATTTAAAATAAAATTATATCTATACCAATTTATATTACATATCTTATTAGTGTTGTAAAATAACACTTCCCTATAAAATAATAATTTATTAAATTCAAAATAAGAATAGGAAAGTTTGAATATGATTCCAAAAAAATTAAATACTCTAAGTAATGTCGATATTTTCCTATTTTCTTTGGGAATAATTATATCTATAAAAATCTCAAAAATTTCTTCCCCTCAATTAGTAAGAGTCATCACTATGAATTAGGGTTGATTGATTCTCCAAATGACCTCTATAAAATCAGATTTGTCTTTATGAGCTAATGTGATATGGGTTTCATGAAATGTTATCAATTAATTTATATTACTCTAAAATTTATATCACCCCATAGTTTATATGTTCATAGTCATCAACCGGTAATCCAACTATACACATCGAATTATATTTATTATAATGATAAACAAGAATAAATATATAACAATATAATGGATTATATAAAGATCCTTAGTATGATGAACAAGGATGGGAGTTATTTCTCAACCCATAAACTACATTCAGTATAGGTAAATTTTATTGATAACCCTTTATGTTATCTCCTTTAAATTACTTGATACAAATTTACATAGGTTTCATTGCCTTCATAATTCATTCATATTAATCATCAACTATAATTTCCTTTTACACATCAATAAGAAAGGTTCTTTTATTCAACTAAGATTTCTTCATTCTCTTGGATAATTCTAATTAGAATAAAAACACCATGAATTCATTATTGTTATTATTAAAATTCTTGGATCTTCCAAATGGATTCTATGAATATTTTAGCTTCCTAGTTTTGTAAACATATTAGGATATTATATTTCATTCTTGGGTATCTAACAAAAAACTATTCCTTTTATTCTTTAATTGCAATAAATATTATCTTTGTCTCAATAAATTTCGTCATTAATACTATTTTCTCAGCAATTACATGAAATATTCAATGATGTTTCCTTTAAATTGTTTTTAAAATTTTCTATTTTTTATTTGTGTTTCATACTTATAAACAATATTCTAAGTTTTTTTTTATCAATATGATTTTTTTGTGTACAACTAATTGCCATCTCACATTGTTATCATTTTTTCTCCATATTTTATGTTTGTCATTATAAAATGATTAGAATAATTTCTGATAGGTGTTAATTTTAAATCATTGTCACATTGAATAATTTATGAAATTTTCATAGATATTATCAACACTTAAAAAGATATTTTATTTGATATAATTTTCCTTTTCTATGCACATTAACACAACTAACCTTTCCTCACCTTGATAGAATATATTTATAATATATATCCACTGAAATAATTTGAAATAAAATATTTTCTTCTGTCCAAAACTTCCACAAAATTAGTAGTGCAAAACAAATCATGATTTAAAAACTTTATTTGATATTTTTCATGTTTCACCGTGTTGTTGTTTTTTCGACACAAAAACCCCACATTTTAGGCCCTTTTGGAACCAATTATTCTAATATTAACCACATATACCCTTGATGTAGTGGTGGGTTTTGCAATATTTATATCTACACAAATTTATCAATAATTAACTTTAACATGTATATTTTCATGAAAATGGAATAAGAACATAGAATATCTTCTAGAGAAAATGATTCATTCTTATTTTGGTTTATAGTAGAAATATAACTATGTTATTTCATGTTCTTATTTCCACTAGAATTAATTTTTTGGAAATAATAATCTTATAAAAAACACTAGTGGAATCACTAATTCACTCAGTAATTTATTAAACCACAACATCTATCATATCCTGATTTCTCATTATCACATTCGTCTCAATACTTGTCATGATGTGGATATTTTCATCACACTAAATTAATCATAGTATTTCATTCAATTCTAATTTTTCCTAATCAATCTATTATTCATGAATATTACTCTTAATTTCTTATAAAATTTCTATATAAATTATTCTTTTTCTTTGATATCTAATTTGAATTCAATACTTCCATGGAATCTTTCTAATGTTCTTTTAATGTATGGATCCTATAATCATAGACTATAATAATCTCATATTTCAGACCTATTATCTTTAATAATTCTTCATTATCTAGGGATAATATTTGCTAATAATGAAATGGGGATTGTTAATTGGTTTTAACACATTTAATTATAGTTTTCCACATTTTTAACATTTATTTTAATGATTTTTCTTCTATATCAGCTTCCAAATATATTTATGTTATCATATCATTCAGACCCTTTAAAAAATATCTATAAATTTGATAACTTCGGTGACTATCAATTTTAAATAATAAATTTTTTCAGAGAAAAAAATTCATCTGATCAATTAGAACATACTCTTCACATTGATTAAGAGTATAATATTAAATAGATATGATACATACATTTAAAATTTGATTATAATTAACTAGTAGTGAATCTACTTTTTCTTATCTCACTTATGGGATCTTTCTAAAATTCATAAGATTATTTTTTAATCCTATTCATATATTTTTTAATTTAAATTTATATGTTTTAATTGATTAAAAAATGAAAATATTCTTAATATATTCACATAAAATATGAAAGATAAAAATAAAATCCTAATGAAAATATTCATTTTTATATATAACCATATGCTTTGAGGCAATTTGTTAGTTCTAATATATCAGAGAGTATGAATGATAAGAGGTGAATTAGTCATAATTAGATTCTACTAAATTTATTTTAACATTATTTATTCAAACATATACACTAATAAGGTTCAATGGATCTCATATTCATAAAAATACACATTTATTATTTCTGTTTGAAAAAAACAAGAGGCCAAATGACATATTATTTTTAGTAGTTCCACAACCATATTTGGATGACTATGTCCTTAATATGGTCCTATTTTCACCAATACATTGGTGGTTCACTAATATCGTCATGTGAATACACATATAAAAATTATAACCATCAAAATTAAATAGGTCTCTTCAATTATCTATATTCCACATATCAGTTCATTATACTAGACCCCTATATGCTAAAATTGTGTTATATTCTTCCCTTCATAAAAAATATTTTCTTTAAAACTAAAGAAGATGTTTCACGGATATAATGGATCATATTTATGAAATTTAAGTATTCAAAATATAATAGATGTTAAAAATTTACACCATGTAAGTCATAAATTTCCTCTTACCATTATAATGATTATGGTGTGGATGCAACAAGTAAGAACATTGTTTTTATTCTACTTCAGTATCATTATATTGTGTAACAATCCTGAAATCTAATTTCATTAACACATATAAACTATAGAAATTTTATTTGTATATATATTTCAATATAAAATTCATATCTTCTTTTAGTCCCTTATAATATGTCAAATTCATAGGCATGTTTTTTATCCCCTTCTTTTTTCATATATTATTTCATATTTTCCCTTTTTTAATGTATTATATCAATGATTTATTCTTGGCCTATTAATCTATATTCAATTATTTTAGTTATTATTTTATAAAATTGTAATAATATCATATGGATTTAGTTACCATAATTTTTTAAAAAATATCTATTGGTATAAGGAAATTTTATATTCTATTTAATGTTTCTCCACAATACCTATTGATAAGTTCCCCTTATTTTTTTTCATCATACATTTTTTCAAATATTTTTATTTGGCATCTTGTAATTATCATGTGAAAAAATTATTTTAATTATATTAATTTATTTCTATATTATTATAATGTTTTACATTCATTTTGTTCTTCTAATAAATGTATTCCTTCCTTTTATATATTAAAATGAATGTTCATAAGAAAAAAAAACATTATTACTCAATGATGATTATTCTCATGGAAAGATGTATTATTATATCTAATACACATGATGTAATATCTTTTACTGTATTATTATTTTAGAGAACCTTTTAACTATAAAACAAAATTAATCGATCATTTCATGAGGATCTCTAACTCTATAAAACATGTTATTCTTTATCTTCAAGGTGAACTATAATTTTACCACCACATCTAATGTGGAATTTTTCACATAGTGAAACATACTCATTCATCCCATATCTGAACATGAATTTTTACATAAACTATAAAAGAATCATGATATTAAATCATTTTAGACTAGTATGGAATTTTATGATTTATTTATTGTGTTATTTCCCCCTCAATTCATTAATTAAATTCCAATATTCATAATATCAAAATTATTCTTCTTAAGTCCTGAAAACTCTTAAATTATCACATATATAATAGTAAGATAACCTTATGTTTGATATTACAACTATTATATATATTTGAAAGTACTCCAAATTACATTTATAAGATAAAACATCGATAATTTTAAACACTTAAGACACAAAAAATAGATTGTTTAATATTTAAAAATTTCATAGAGTTCCTTTGATTGATCATCACATGACATAAAATGATATATGTTATCCTAAAAATGGATGAATCATAAATTTTAATTATAATATTTTTTTACACCAATCCATGGACAATATTATGTACACATCACAAATCAGATCATAATATCCTCTCATGAGAACCACATGAGAAGTTTTAACCACATGAGGAATCATAATTCATGTATTTAATAGAGAAATACATTATTCTACCACTTGATATAAATAAAAATTACCTCTATACGCATTATACAATATTTCAAATCATATTCAACATCATATGAAGTTATAACCAATTTTTTTAGATTATTTATCACTAATCTCTTATAGTTTAATCAAAAAGAATATTCAAAATTAATTACGATTCAATAAATCTATTATGTTAATTCTTGGTAATATATCTCCTTGGAAAAAATTATGAATTATACAATGAATTATCATAACTAAATACTGTCCTCTAACAAACCATTTAGGATAAGAATCTTTAAATTTCGAGTCTCTTATGATCTCCACCAAGAAAAAATATCTCCATATTCTATTCTACTAAATATAACTCAAATTTCATTCATAATCAAAAAATCCATTTCTATTATACATTATGATCCCATATGAGATAGAAAATGTGAACCTCACATTTTTCTTATAATAAATTTTTAATTATCCATTTTAAAATAAGGTATATGAATACATCTCATTTCATTTTTCCATGTAGATGTGTACATCATTAGTCACTAACCAAAATATGACGTAATATAAAATATTAGTTATCTGAGTATATTAATAAATTTATTCATTATTTTTCAATTGAGGTTGAATATTTCATATGAATTATATAGGATAATAATACATATCTTGGTAAATAGACCATTTAAAATTATCAAATATATACCCAACCATACCAGGATTAGATCAATATCATGGATATAATAAGTGAGGTATCAAAGTATAATGGTTTACATTTGGGATGACTTGTTAACAATATTTAATAAATATTACTATGTAACAAACAACAACAAAATACCCATGAAACCATGTATGACACTCCAAAGGATAAACGTATGTCAGCCATCTATAATACAAAGTAATTTTGTGTCTCATGAGTAAACTATATATAATTATAGAATCCAACAAATATAATGAATCACTACCCATTCCCTTTAATAAAAATTATCGACCGTGTACAACTAAAAGTCATACATTGTGGAATAGACAATCATTATATTTTTATGATACATTAAATATATATGAATGAATGATAAATAATAAATGTCTTCTTATAAAATGATACACTTATCTATTGTTAAATTCATTAATAATAATATCAAACTCATCTATAAACTAAAAAATTTATTTTAAAGATCTTGAAAAGATTCATAAGATCTTATCTTTATTGTTTTTAATGAGTTTTATTATTGGGGTTCATAAATCCCACAACCCTTGTTTCCCAGATTCTATGAGTTATTTATTACCTCATATTAATATTACAATAGGTCACACACCAATGATCGGGCTCTTTTAATACATAAATGGATATATACAAAAACATTACAATATAACATGGTACATTAAATAATTTGATTATATATTATTATTTCCCAATAATATCCATATAGATAATAACTATGTATATTTATCGTCATGAAATAGTAATATAAAAAATTTAAGTAAATTGGAGACATAAAATTCTCAATAAGGGATTACATATAACAAAATATACCATGGAATAATAATGGTTTAAATTACATAGCGATAATAGATAAAAAATGGTTCCATAAATACATAAGTAAATCATAATCTAATGAAAACAATAATAAATAACATGGATTGAATGTAATGATCCCATAATTGTGGAAATCATAGGAAATAAACAATTATAAACATCATAAACATATTATTGACTACTCATTCCACGATATTATACATAAAGGGTAAGGACACCCCATTACCATATTATAGTTCCTTTATGTGGTCTAATAGTTGCCTGAAGAGGTCAATAATTTGGATACAAACAGATAACATTTATTATTAATGTATTCCATCATATAATAAATTATTATAGGAAAGAAATGAAATATTGTTTCATAATAAAAAACATAAAAATAAATATCATAATTTTGAAATAAATATTATTTTATAATATTTCACCTTCTAAAGTAATGGATTATATTGACAATATAATAGCTTTCCTTACAAAAAAAATTAACAAGGATGACTGGGTAAATTACCTTTAGTATTATTGTTAAAAAATTCAGGATTCAAAATTTTAATATTTGTCCCATTATCAATTGAGTAATTTTTATTTTTAGTTATCATGTACATAAAAGTATTATAATATTAAACATATACATGAATTTAACATGGTATGAATATACTGAAATTATTGTTAAATATAATATGAAATTATATTTCTGTCATTACACATATTTGATACCCATTTGGGATATACAAATTCCTTATAATGAAACCATTTGTTTGGTATTCATTTATGGAAATTGTTAACTTATTATAACATTGAGATTAATTTACTTTAGACTCAAAAAAAGATACACTAACTATATATAGATCCAAATTTATTAAAAATTATCCTCCAATTAGATATTATTTATCTATAATACATAAATACACTGAATACATAGGTTTATTTATTCAACTAAATTTCTATAATATCACGACTCTTATTAGAATTTTATTACAATAATGATATGTGAATAGAGTATATTATTAGTGGAATGGGTTATACATGTATATCATAACATAAGGATTGTAAGTATAATTATATCAAAAAAACATTAGAATATAAACACAAATAATCAATGGGATTGAATACCTGAAATGAAAATAGGAATTTAAAATAGTGAAAAAAATACCAATACTTTGGCATTGTAACTACTTATGAAAAGCGGAAATATAAGTAGGTAAATAATCTCTAATTAATGATACCTCAATGTTTTGGTGATATAATACATCATAATAATATATATTATATATGTGAATTGAGATCATATTTTTAAAAGAAATCATGATGTAAAAAGGTTGTTAGTGGAATATAACTAATATAATGAGATAATTAGCATAGAATCAAACCATAGATCCACCCAAACTATTAAAAATTCAATATATTAATGTGGGAAAGACTCTTTGAGAGATCAATGAAGAGAGAAATTTATCTCTATGAGTGGATAAATGACAATACTGAAAATTTATTTTAATACAACTATCTTATTAGAACAATGGTCATAATTTACTTATAAATGATGCCACATTTAACAAAATTCCACATTTTTTATTTAATTTTACAATTTTTACAAAAATAAATTCCATACATATTTTCCTACCAAAAATTTTATCATGATTCCAAATATTTAATCCGTTTTATTAAATTAATATTTAGATTATGTGAAATTTCACTTCTTAAATTGGAATAACATAATTAATAAAAATGTAGTATCGAAGAAAACACTATTTAATTACTAAAATAACTAACCCATTAATACTACATAATCCCTTATATATATAACCACTTATTAAACTGTCATAATAACTTAGGGTAAGTTGTGAAAGAGTGGAATTGTTATATGATTATTCGACTAGTATTAATCTTTTAATTATTTCTTCTGACATGATCTTCGGTCATAGAAAATTTCACTCAAACCATATTTGTTGAATTTTATCATAAGTTTGGTCTATTTAAAACCTTAGTGATAATACCCCCTTCTTAATACGTAATTAATGAACATCATAAGATATTTTCTTGCAAACCAAATCCATTATTGGTCCCTTCTTCACGAGTTAACTCTTATCATTTCAATTAATATATTGTAATTCCATTGGTTTCATTATAAATACGTCATCACCAATTTTTGAAATATCCAATGAATATATGGAATCCATATTTTCAATTTATTCATATAAATTCATCCATACCATTACACCAAGTAATACATTTTATTATTTTACCCTATAATATGTTGATTTAATTGATTGTGCTATTTGTATTTTTTATAGTAATTTTGGTAGTCATTATTTTTATTAGATATTATTTTTCTCAAATACATCAAAAGTGTACTCGTTTTATTTTATTATTTCATTATTAGTCACAATATTCCTAATAAATCTGTATCATTGATTTGTAATAATGAATTTTATAATAAATTTTGTTTATATATTATGTTAATTTCTAAGGTATTTCACCCCCAATAATAATTTCATCCACAAATTCATAAATAAATTTATGACTACAAGTGGTTAATACAAAATTATCATATCCTCTAGTTCCCATATTTCCTCATTTAATTAGTGATTCCCCCAATGTAAGTTAGAAGTTGAGTCATTCAATTTCAAAATACCTGATCTCTCCTATCATGAATATGAATAAAAACTTCACTATATAATAAGATATGATCCAATTGAACTTTATAATCCTTTATAACATGTGAATGGTCAATAATATACTTTTTATGAATGTGATAAAAAAATAAATCGTACAAATGAAAATTGTTTCGTGGAATTTCTAAATATTCAATCTATCATTCCTAGATATATTTTTTCAAAAAATCATATATACATTGAACTGATATTACCTTTCTTGAAAAATATCATAACACCTGTCTATATAAATATATTTACGATTATATGGTATCTTACTTATATTATTAGATCATATTGTTTTCGATAAACTATGAGTCTTTTACTCATTGTCTTCTTTGATATTGGTTTGGATATATCTCACCTTTTATGATGTATATTCCACATGTTCTAGATGTTATTAATTCATTTCTCTAGATTAATACAAAAATATCATGTTCTTGTATAAATTTTTATATAATTATTCATATCATTCCATTTTTATACTACGGTGGTAAATATTATATTGTGAAAAATCCACTAGAGTTAAATATTTATCTCAAATTTCATGATATCCAAGTTATCCTGACCATTGAAAATTTTTAAATGCTTGGATAGTTTGTTCATAATATAAATTTGTTTTAGGATGATATTTTTTTTATATTAACCTTAGTATTTTTTAAATCGATTTGAATAGTTTTGTAAACTGATAATGTGAGCCTTGGATCATGATCAGTTTCTATTGACATGGGTGTACCATGGATTCTTGAAAATCGTTAAAAATGTCTGCAAAATTGGCTCACAATGATAATGTATCTATATTTAACCATTTCACATTATTCCCCTAGGATTTATTATGATTTATATTGAAAAAAATCATGGAATTTTTTCCACTTCCTTCTTATGATAGAAAAAAGGATTTGTAATCCCTTTAAGAAGTGATTTATCTGCCTTTTAATTTTTGAATACTAATTATCATGTTGTATAATCATTAATATGTCACTTGTTATTTTCCCACATGAAATTATTCTTATTATCCCTATACATATTGGTGTTGATATAATTAATGTATAAGTTTAACCAATGAGCCTCATTAAATAGATCTCTGTTAATATACGAGTTTGATTGAACACATAACTTATTACGATATCTTAATTCTCCATCTACACAAATTCTAAACATGGATTACTCTCCATTTCACCCAACTATAATCCTTTTCTTAAAACCAATAATTACATATATCATTATTAATATTATCAAATTATTAAGATTGGGTAATTACATTGAATAAGTACAATTTCTAGCATTCTATTATAATATCTAATAGTAATCGAGATAAATCCATGAGAATTGAATCATTATAGGCCACCAAACTATATAATATTATATGATACTTTGTACTCAATTAATCCCATATATTTTATTCATTCCTATGATGTTGGTTAATAGAACAATCATAAATCATTATTAGTTTCAACCATCACCTTTTCCTCATATCAAAATCATTCATAGTAAATATATTTTCGAAATTATTTTTTATAGTTAAAAGCCCATATTTTTTTCGTTATATATTATTTTTCATTTCATTATTGAATAAAATTACTACCCTCAAATCAAAATTCAGAGATTAATATTTAATTTTTTGAGGTTCAAATTTTTTCCACAAGACTGCACAAATTTCTTCAGAAATGTGATATTGAGATAAACACATCTAATTCCTTTCCATTAACAATTACCATAAAAAATAAAACCATTTCTATAAAGTGAAAAATAAATTGTTAGAATATATATCAATAAATATTATAATTCATGAATTATATATTAACATTAAATTTTTACATAATTATTTTGAACTCCTTATGTGCTATAATATTTGATTGATTAAATCATCAAGAATATTTTTTAATAATATGCTGATATGAACCAATAATCCATAGAAACTATGTATATAAATTATTTTTGTGGTTATTGGTAATTCATTTTCATCCTTTGTATTCAAATGGTTAATAGATTTTCTTTTATGGGATAAAATTTGGAAATTTATGTCACCATACTAATTCCAAAATTCATATTTATTGATTTTCCCATAAAACTATTATACCTCAGAAAATTAAGACCAAATTTTAAATGTGATTCAAGATCCCCATTAGACTTAGAGTATATAATAATATAATCTATAATACCAAAACAAACATATAAGAATAAAGTTTTGATACTCTATTCCTAAAATATATAAACAAAAAAGAATATTTTTTAACAATAAAGTAATTAACAAATACTAATAATGATCGAACCATATACTAAATTTTTTCTTCATTTTACCATCCATACTAATTTTTAAGTGATGATAACTAAACATAAGTTCAATATTTGATAATTATTATGACCATTGAATTTGATAAATTTTGTTATCCATATATGGAAATGTTTATTTTTATTTATATTATTTCATATATTTTATATAGTCAATCCATAATCCCATGGAACCATCATTCTCTTTAAAAAATTAAAAAAGTGATCAAGTTGATATCCCTCTTATAATAATGAAACATATACAACATAAGTCCAATAATTACTCCTTTAACTTAAATAATATTAGTATATTTGTTTTTTATGTTCTCAGAGGCATGGTATTTTCGTTAGAGAAATCATAAAAATAGTATTTAGATTCCATGTAAAGGGGATATCATAATAATTATTTATAAAATACATTATTATATTCTATTTTAATGTCTATATAATCTATTTTTATCACCTCCATAACCTTCATAGGTATTATAATATCTAATTATTCCATAAGGATTTCCTTAAGTTGGATAAATAGGGTTCATTCCTAACATAAGTCTAGCGATGAAATGTCATCTATGAAAAAAATTTATTCCATACATACATCACATGTCTAAATTTTTTTATCTCCATAATATATACTTTCATTTATAATTAGAGAAAAATAAAAACAAAAAATTATATAAAAATATACCATGGGTATGTTCATTATATTTTTAGCTAGAAAATCCTCAGGCATTCGAATTTGAGCTTCTCTGTATATATTTGTTATAATAATGGTACCAAAATATGATAAAATAGATCAATAATTCCTTAATTAATTAAGGGGTATTGGATATTATTGTTAACATATATTATATAACAGTTTTTGAAGAACTAAAATAACATAATTCATTTTCTATCATTTAGTGTAAAATTCATATACCATTGATCACATCATTTAGATCATCAAATTTAAATGTTATTATTAAGAAACCACAACCGTAATATATATGATTATTATATAACATACTCAATTTTTTGTTAGGTAATTTTATAGATAAATGTAACATATATTTGGAGATGAAACATTTTATATTTATCTCTTGTCTCTTTCCATTTCACATAATAGGTTGATAAACATTCTCCCTGAATTTTAAGAATACACCTAATATCCTTATGTTGGATGTGTGATGATTCTTTAGTCATTTGGTACATATATGAAACACTAATATTACCTAATTATAATGTATATTGGTTCATTATATGTGGGTATTGAACACCATATCCATATTATGTTTCCCTTTATAAAAATCTATTTTTTAAAAAATATTCCATGTTATTATAGCACTCATTACTATATCTTCATATGTTTTAAAATAATGGTAGGCAAAATATCATCATATACTTATTTATTAAAATATTTGATAAATTATCAATATTGATGGTCCAAAATACATAAATAATCAACAATATACCATCCTAACAATCTGAAATTATACCCATATATTTCCACCATCTATTCGTATTTTTTTTCATAAATTAAAAAATTCAATTTCAATCCTAGAATGTGTCTTCTAAAGAATATATATTTATAGAAACAAAATCCATTGATACAATAAATTATATGATAATAATTTCATCCCCATTCATAGTGTTTTATTATTCCACCATGGGTGACCATATTTATTTAATATTTATACAACGATGCAATTTTTTTGCTTTTTACTACATCAAAAATCTATAATGTCTTACTTTAGACACATTATCCAATGCCCTTATATTATTTAATTAGAATACCCACTGAATGATGGAGGTTGTTTATTCATAAAAATTTCCAATTAGGTTAAATAATGTATAGGCGTAATTGGTTAATCCATGTGGTAAACGTTATTTCATATAACCCTAGAATGTTTTCTAATAATATAATTAATTTTTCATTCACCATTGTTAATTACATTATTCAAAATATATTGAAAATGCTTAAATTTTCATTTATTATTAAAATAGTTTCCATTCATAAAATATGATCCATTGTATAATAAATTTAATCGATTAATTTGTCAAATTATAAGGTAATTACACATAAAATTGGACTTATATATCGTTTTTCGTAGAATATGGAATTATAAAATTTTTATAGTTTATTTATCAAACCAATTATAGAATAATATCTAGAATTTTCTAGATATAAATTCTAATTATCAACCTAAATTGTAATCAATATAATCTCAATGGTTTAATAAAGAATTCATCTAATTCCAAATATAGCACCCCAACCCTATACAAATAGAGTTGGTGGGGTATTTGTTATTATGTAATTATATCATAATAAATCACATGCCCATGATTATGTTCTAGTAGTATATATTAGACATGATACATTAAAATTACATTATAGAATGGAATATTATTATATTTTTTTTTACATATCAGTATTACATAATGTCTTCCTTGAATCAAATCTTACATAATATTTCTCTTCAAAACCTACGTAAATGGGAAACATAATGGGAAGGATGATATAAAACTCTCAGTAAGGGATAGCATACAATGGAAGCAAACATGGAACAATAATGGAATGAAAAACATAAAATTAATAGATAAGTAATTGTTCCAAAAATATATAAGCATAATATAACAATTATGAAATAATAATTAATGAAATGGTCAGGATGAAAATAATGTGAATTACGTATGTTGGAACTCATAAGCATACATTCTTGGACTTGTTCCAAGACATTATTCATAGAGGATACATATAATCGCATGTCCACATATTAGTTTCCACATAAGATATACCAATTCAGTTATGGGCCATATAATTCTAGTCTCCAACCATAATGTTAAATTATAATTCATTATATTATATAAAAAATTTCATTCACAATAAAAATAATATATGTCAAGAACGTTCTAGGTAAAAATACATAGAAAATATTATCAATGACACTTATATTATAAGATTTTGCAATATTGAACAATTATTTATTTGAATATGTAAATATATATTCCATGTTAACAGATTATAAAGGATGTATAGGTGTATTTATTTAATATTATTGTAGATGGTTTGGTACTTAAAATGAAAAAATAAGTACCCTTGTCAAGTGAGGAACATTGAATTATTGTCATTGGGTACATACAAATATTTAAATACCCAGTTTTAAGGTCCGGTTATATAAATGAAATATCAATTGTATGAGTAGAAATAAATTTTGGATAAATCCACTATAAAATTATTTTTTCATTCACACATATATTATATGAATTATTGATATAATATTTCTATAATATGAAACCACCAAGTCTGTACTATTAAATAAAAAAGTTTATGTTGTGTCCAAATCATGTTTAATACACTTGGGGCCCTATGAGGGCTCGACCAATTTAATTACTATCAACCATAAACAGATATATTTCCCTTACTTGAAATAATATTTCAATAATACCAAAAATACATGGAATAAATTGATATATTTTTCAACATACAATATAGATTTTTATAGCTCTTATGATATTTTTCAATTTCCATAATTATGAATATATTATAACGCATGTGAAATAGGGAATCATTTGAAAATTATATTATAATTATTTTACTTATAGTTATATCATAATATTTTTTAATAATAACTTGTAAAAGAAAAAGGGAATTGTAAAGGAAATGTGAATAGGAATCAAAAATGGTGAGGGGGAGAGAGAGATGGCCAATAAACCTTGTAAAAATATATAAACAGGGTAAAAAGGGTGCTCAAGATGTATAAATCATCAAATATACATAAAATGTATTGTATGATACAATATTATAAGATAATTATCATATAAAAATAATTTAAATGATATTACAATAAAATAATTATGATGAAAAATGGATGGGAGAGAAATGAAAACTCATAGTTCACATGATCTTCTTAGGCCATTGTTAACCCTTAGACATAACCAAAATATTAAATATTTATTATATATATATATATATATATTATGGAATCCAAGCGAGTTATATGTAGAGACAAAATTATCTTTATGGAAGGATAAATGTGAATAGTTGGTTGGTGTTTATATGTGCCCTGAGTAGAATCCCATATTATAATGCATTAAATATTTTAATTTTCAATTATCTTTAGTGTTCCACTACTTTCTGCAGATCTCTATTACAACTATTAATTACAAAATGTTTTTCTTATATCTAAATTTATTCTAATATAACTATCATTGGTTAATTGTTCATGCTTATATAGGTATATTTGATGCCGTATTCACAAAATTTCATCTCATTTCACCATTTTTTAATATATTTATAGAAAATTACCAAATTATACCTCTAATATACAATATATATATTGATTATAAAATTATAATCCATTTTTTCAATATCATTCTACATTAATGATAAATTTAACTTTTAAATAAATATTCTCTATTTAATAAAAATGTGTTGGCCAAATTTCTAAAAGAATTTAGGTGTTAATATTTCATAATTACTAGATACATAACCCCTTATTACAGTAAAATATTTTATGTGGGTAATGAATGAAATGGTGGTAATTTCTTGCGGTAGTTCGACCAATATCTTTCTTATAGTGATTTCTAACAAACATAAATTTCTCTCAAACTCGATTCCATTATAACTAAAATTATTGAAGATCAATTCGGGATACGTTGAGGATAAAGCATAGTGATTCTAACTCATTCCTATTATCTATAAAGGGTACTTCATTAGGAATTTTTTCTCTAGTCAATGACATCATTTTCCTCTTATAATAGAAAACTCTTATCATTACCATTTATATACACTGATTAAACTGGTTATATTACAATTGATATTCCACCAATAGTTGTAATATCCCACAATCATACATTGGTCAAATATTCTAGTACTTCATGTAAATCCATCCATTCCAAACCACCAAATAATAATCCTCATCTTGATTTCATTAATTATGTTGATTCCCTAGATTTATTTTTTTATTTTGTATTATACATGTTCTATCCATGATGTTTATTGGAGAACATGTTTGAAGATAAATCTATATTATAATTAAATTGTTTTCATACCAGTTTATAATAGTATTAATAATTCTATATCATTGATTTTTACTTAATCTATTTTTATTGAAATATTTTTACTTATCACAATAATTTCTCAAGTTCGAATAGGTTGGCTCCCTTGAAGCTATGTTATTTTATGTTCATTATATTTAATGAATGCATAATTTAAATTTTATGTATTCTTGTTTCATTCTTATTGAATATAATTAAGTCTTGTACATACCATATGTAATAAAATCAATTAAATTTATTAAACATTTATGGATTATAATTTTTCCTACTATAATGGTATCTTTTGAATGGTATCTAAATATATTTGAAGTTATATCCCACCCTTAGTTATATTTCATTGATAGGATATAAATAATGTCTTACTATAAATATTTGAATGATCAAATGAACTGTGGATACTTTGTATAAATTTCACACTTGGTTATCTCCAAGTGGTGGGGATAATGATGATAAAACGACATGTAGATTTTACACATAATATATATCATTTAAATTTTCTACATATGAGGGTGTGTAATGTACTTTATACTTGACATCATTATTAATGTATATAATGAATTGTGTACATAAATGCATGATAAATACCTTGACATATAATGGATTATGTATATTTTTGTTCATGCGAGACATGACTAATGTGAAATTTACTGAATATTCAAGATATTATTTGTCACATTTAGGTTATAGAATAATATATCTAAATACCTTTAATTGTATTAAAATATCCTAACATAAATATATGGACATGATGATTATTGAATAATTCATATTAGTATATATATGAAATAAATATCAAAGATTAATAGTTTTTGGAACATGTATACATCCTACATTATGATATATTATAAGAGAAATGGATTATATTACATTGTTATTCTTTTTATAAATGTTAATATTTAAATAATTTTCTATTTACCTATTAGTTATATAATGTGTTACAAGATACTATTCATTAGATTTGAATATTTCTAGCTTATGAGGTGTGAAACGCCCTTTGAAAAGTGATACATAAAAATCATAAATATTAATACCAATTTATACAAGATCCACCATCCATTTTTGGAGCCTACAGTATAATAATTCCACAATTAATGGAGGCTTGAATTGGTGAACTGTCAGAATGGGTGACTTGGTAAAAACATTTATGGTGAGTTTGGGTGAGGATAAAGCAGACTAAAAGAACAAGTGTTGGCCTATGATTACATTCATCTAGAAAATATGTGAACCTAGTAGGTAATACCATGTGAGGTTTTGAGATGGAAACCAAGTTACTTCAGATTCCCATGGGATCAGATGATCAGGATAGTGGTGTTAGGAGGTTATGTCAGGGAAAATGTTTGTAGAGCCAATACCCATCCTACTGTACATAAGTGTTTCTTGGTTTTAAGGTGTGCTATTAATAATGATGGTGTTTTTATTTAAATTATGGAGAGTAAAACATCATTATATAAGAGAGACATAAAATAATAGAATGTTAAAACCCATTTCAAAGATGTTCATATTTAGTTTGGGAGCCTACCTGATTAAAACACCACAAATATGTGAGGATTGGTGATAAGACACTCAAATATAATAATGTTCAACATTTTTATTATAATTTTCAGGTGATTAATTTTTCACAAACACTTTTATTAATTCATTTCTAAAATTGAAAATATTTTGAAATCATGATTGTAATTATTTCACAAATACACTAATACTCAATACATTATTTTGAATCCTAGTAAAACACATTGTGTTCATAATGATGATTTGATATTTCTGCAGTAGTTTTACAATTATATGTAGCACATTTCATGATTATGGAACAATTAAAAAATCTTTTGGATGATGAATAATGTGGGTATTGAATCAATAAAATTAATGGTTAAGTGAACTAGATATCAACCCAATAAAATGAATTTAATGGACATTATACAAGGATAATAAGAAAAAAAATTCATGGGATGCATAGAAAAAAAATTATGTTTATTTAATCTTTTTCTAGATATAATAATGATGTTTTCAATGTGATCTGGCCATCCCCTCTTAATATACAAATTTTGTCCCAAATATCACGGCCCAAAAAAGTCATCCCATTATTTTTATCATATCATCTGAATTGACAGTTCAAATGGGATCATATTTATATAGTTATAATTGGAAGTATGGTAAAATATTTTTTTATTCTATGGACTAAAAAAATAGATCTTCATAATGGGTTTTTAGTTAGATCAATGAAGATAGAGTAAAATGATGCATGAAACCATGAGAATAGTATAAATTTTATATACTACCACTTTCATCCACCCTTTCGCCTACACCTTCATGTTCTTATAGAATAGTACATTGTTCTAGAACTAAAGATAAAAAATAAATATTTATATCAGTGGTATATAAGTATTAATAGAACAATTTTCCTTGATTTCAAATGTAATTATAAACGTACATTTCGTTGTTTGAAATTCATTTTTACTAATGTAAGTTGTTCGTATCACTTTGGTTTCATAAGAAAATAATTTATCATTCTAATATTTTATTATTATAGATAACCTAATGATACTGTTGATTTATACTATGAATTTATTCACATCAATAGAAGTAGAGTTCTTCACACAATCTTGGGGTGTTATCTATTTTTCTTCTTCTTCAACATCCACCAATATGTGTCTACATTCTTCTTCCTTTGAGATAATTGGGTAAATAGTGGGATAAAACTATTATGGTTTGATCCAAGTTTGTAAAATGAGTTTTAGAGATGTTATTTAATATGCTATCAATGTTTACTCCCTTATATTAATTGAAATTTTCATTCGATGATTAATTAATTACTTGTCCTTATGGAATTTTTGGGTCTCACGATACATGTTCATATATAATCATTTTCCTTGGAATATATAAGAATAGGTTCCTCCTAGTATATATGTTTATAGTATTAGGATTTTTAGGAATTAAACTAACATATTATAGGCTTGGTTTTTCCTCATTAAATGAATTCCTCTTGGATTTAATGTATCGAAATAGTTGAAAAAGAAATTCACCCAATAATCCCCTTATAATAATATAGGATCAATCAATATCCAGTACTTTAATTCAAATCAATAATTTTTTTATGAAACTAATTAAATAAAACAAATGGTGGACACTTCATAGCCAAATCCACACCATCATAGAAAGGTTGTGTCAATATATTTGTTCTCTGAACTCGGAAGATTTGAATGCCCTTGTTGTACTACAAATGACCACTTCAACCCTAAAAATATTTAAAATTTGGAATGACAATATTTGGATATAATTATCATGGTTTAAATTAATTAGTCTAAGGAAATCAACTCTTTTTTTCTACCCTTTCATATATTCCCACCTCATATTATTGTCATTTCGTCCCTTTTTTATGATTTGATGTTTCATTCCCACCTACAATCATGATAATAAAAATAGAAATATTATGTTTTAAATCATGAGTAATAAGATCTATTTTTAATCAAATGGTATCTTTTATCTTGGTCTAATTATTCTTAATACACCATACTATAAATATGAGTACATTCTAAAAAAGGATCTTCAAAAAATTCAACTATTAAACATAGGTGGAAACCAAAATAGAATCCTGAATCAAGTGGCCCTAAAACATGGGGAATGTTATTAACCACACCATGAAATAATACCTCACATAATCCATGCAGGTTCCCGAACTTCTCTAAATATGTCTCATGTTTGATTTCAAGTAATCCTTATCCCTGTTTTCAACATTCTTTTTTGGGTTTTACCTTAGGTGTGTTTGGGTAAAATTAGATGAAATTTGAAGGAAAAGGGTCAGTGCATTGTTGGAACGAGGTTTTCCCAATCCATTTGACCATCCCATGAAACCGTGTGAACATAAATAGATAGGGTTCACATGTTTGGTGCATTATTTTTCAAAAATTATTCCCTCTTTGGAGTAATATTGCACCCCCCCCCCTCCCCCAACAACTACAAGAAGGAAATATTAATAGTTCAGACATCTCTGATCCATTACTTTGTCAAAATCCATTGTTTGAGGTGTTCTATAGATAAAAATGACTCATTTTGGATATTTTTTCCAAAATTCTATTTTCAATCGTAGGTCACTAATGGTGAGTCAGGATAGGTGACATACAACATTTTGTTAGCAACTGTAGGTTGCTGATGGCTAGATAAGACTGCTAACTCGTACTGGTGAATCAAAGATGGTGGTTCGCTATAGTGAGAGGAAATGGTGACTCAGAAAATGGTGACTCACTAAACGCTGACTCCCCAAAGGATGTATCAACGAACAGTATCTCACATAAGGTGACTTGCAATCGATATCTCATCACAATTATCTCCCACTGGTGACTATTCAAATGGTTAGTAACTAAATATCGCCTCAACCACTAGTGACTTGCGACGGTGAATCCCCCAATACTGATTCATCCCCAATAGTTTTACAAAATCTTAATTTACTACAGTTTTTCTAGTTTCAACTTTTAACATTTTATTTTAATTAAATTGTTTTAAAACGATATTTAATTTTATTGAAGATGTTTTAAGAGAAATAAATCATATCATTGACTTTTATAAAATTCTAAGTCTTATAAATGGCCAAAATGCATGGTCCTAATTGTGATAAATCATTAATGGATTTTGATACCATTCTTTTGATGATTAATGATCTGACCCTTCTATAGTCGTGAACCTTTATTCCTAGTATATTTTCCATTAGTCTTGTCACTACGTGTCCCCAAAACCATTCCTCCCCAATGATCCATGCATCTATGTTTCACCCATGGATCATGCTTCTCTGGAGCACTTTTCACCCCATGTATGGCATAATAAGGAGCTGTTGGTCACCTATTTCTTGAGTTATGTATCACTTCATTAAACAAATGAACTGGTTTTGTTGAAATTTGACACGCGCATCTGCTTCATTTTTTATTAATATTGGGACCTATATGGGCAATATTCCTACTGAAATTCATTGTTAATGGTGGAATTTGTTTGTGCAATCTACATGACTTGTAATGGAATGTTGTTGATCATGTTTTTAGTGACTATATATAGATATATAGTAAATTAATTGTCTAAAAATATCTATTTATATAAATATATTCCACAGGATCGAACATTTTCTATGATAACCCCTAAATTATCAATGTGTAATTAAACAATGCATGTTTTTTAAATATGAATACACCACACATTTTTTGGTGTTGTTTTTATTGTGTGTGGTTTTTTTATGATGTGTTCCTTGTGTGGTTTTTTGGTACTAGGGAAGAGAGGATGATTGTCAGGTGGGTAGGAGATGGTGGTGTAATGTAATCTCTTGTTGAGAGATTGACTAATTCTGGAATGGATGGGTACTGTTTTAGCAGTGGGGTTATAGGTTTCTGTTGTGCTATGTTTATGCTTCATGGTTTGATTAGTGTGGTGTTGTTATACAATGGGCCATTTAGGATTGGTTGTGATGAGATGTTCTTTTATGTTTGAATAGGATTTGTGGGGTTTCTTGTTAAGAGGATGGATTGGGATGAATAACATTGAAGGATGATGATGGAAGTGGTTTTTAGGGAGTTTAATGGAGTGGAAATATGATGTGAGTTTCCTTAGTGTGGTTCATTTTTTGCTGCAAGGCATATGATATGTGGAATGTTGTGTGTTGTGATTAGTTGTTTCCAGGGTAGGGATGGAATGAAAAAGTGGATTTGTTAATAAATAATTATTATTAGTTAAATTATATAGATGTGGGTATGTTTCATTTATTGATTTTTGTGCAGCGGCTTTCATATTACAAATCATGAAGTGAATATTTCTGGTGTTTATGTATACATTTACATATAGAAAAAAAATGTGGTTTTGTGGGTTGGTTGTCTATTTGGGAAGAACCTGTAGGTTGGATATTAATTTTTTATAATAAATATATATACATTAGTATTACATGTGATTTCTATACACACCCATCCTAGATGAGCTCTTTGTCAACAACACCCACAATGTCACGTAGGAGGGTGAATTTTACCAATATCTTGGTGGGAGTATGGATGTTGGGTTATTGGATCTTCCCTGATCTCTCTTCTAGTCATTGGTAGCCCAAGATTCTTCAGGCATGTTGTGTTGTGGTTGTGAGGGCACATTGTTAATGGTTGAACTATTCTTTCCTAGGTGTTTGACAGCTATGATATTGTGTTCTTCTCAAGTGTCTTTGGGATGTGATATGGTTGTGGCCCAAGTGTTTATGGGTGGGATGTGGTATGGTTGTGTCCCAGATGTGTGTAGGGTAAGATTTGGTGAGCTTCATATTCCTAGGATGTGGGACTAGCTATGTGTCCTAGGTTTGTGAGGGAGATAAGTTACTTAGTGATTGTGGAAGAGTGTGGAAGCACCAAGATTTTTTCTATTAGGTTAGGAGTAGTCAACAAGATGTATATGGTGTGGGCTACCCAAACATCAATTTCATAATTATATTACATTACATAACTTGAAATATTTGGTGAGTGTGCCTTAGTGATGTTCGGATGGCTAGTATTCCTTGCTAGTTATTTTTGGTTTTTAATGTTTTATCATAGGAGAATTATTATACTTCTCCCACATTTTCATGAGATACCTTTGTTTTTCCATCTAAGTATACATGTATGATCATCCTATATATAAAAATTGATTTCATGTTTCACGGAGTATTACATTGAATGTGTTATACATCACTAGTTCTGATGTGGGGAATGTTATTTTGTCACTGGATAACTTTTTTTTCTGGTAATTACATTATATTTTATTGTATTGATTTTTGATGTATTTTTTTAAACATGCACGTGGGATGGATTTTGGCATTCCCTCTTATATTTCATTGAATTTTCGAGGGTTGATAAATCTTATCTCTCGATCTGGTTACTATAAAAATGGTAATGCCTCCCATTAATGAGATTTGTAATCTTGTGGGTCTGGTCACCACCCTGAGTCCTACTGGTGGTAGGACTCGGTGGGTCATTACCTATCTTCCTTCAATTACAGCCTTGTAGGGGAATCTAAGGAGGGAGGGGGTCTAGACAGAATTGTATCATTGGATGATGTTTGAGAGATAGGATGGTGTTTGTAGTTAAGAATAGTGAGGATTGCATGGTTTGGGAGGGAAACAATGTTAGGTGATCATGGAACGCGACATAGGCTAGGGATGACCATATAGGCTATGGGATTTCCCCCCACCCCTCATGATTTGATGTATGGACATTGAGATGACTGAATGACCAAGTGAGGCTACACCATCTGTAGGTCAGAGGCAATAGGAAATGTCTTCACATTAGAATGAATTTTGTTCCTATTTAAATTTTGACTTTTTTTATAAATTTTAAATAGTTTAAAAATGAGTAAAATGATAATAGATGAATCTTATGTAAAATTACACACATCTTGGGATTTGGAATTCTATGTTCCCCATTTCAACTATGGAACGTGGTCGTCGTCTGTGTGTAAAGAAAGCAATGATGACTTAGTAGGATGACCTGATAGATCGATGGAGGGTTGATCGAGAAGAAGAGGATGTTTAGTGGAAGAATATGTTATATTATTTCCAGAGAATGTCTATAGGAATGTATGAGTACAGAGTTCAAGATACGGAGAAGAACACTTGGCTCGATCATCTTGTGATTTCCTTTAGTTTGATCTGGGCTCTAACCGAGCACTGTGTTTTTTTGGGAGTGAACTAATTTTAGGGATTTTTATGTTAGTGGTGTAAATTGTACATGTGGGATAGGAAAGAGGATTATATTTTGTCGGTATATTTCGAGATGGAAATCCAAGACAAATTCCATTCATTGGCCAAAAAGGTTAATAATCGGAATTAGTTACTCTCCCTCCTATTGGGGATTATTTCGTTACAGGATTTGGGGATCATGTTATAGGATCCCCATCATTTTTCTATGGATATATTTCTATATGAGGAGTCTCATGCGATCCGTCTAGAGGAAGTACTTCATCCGTGTCTCCATTACACAGTTACTCCCTTCAACATTTTGATGTACATGGAGGTCTATATTAAGGTAGAGGATGTTGCACGGATGCACTCTTGAAGTGGTATAACATTAGAGGGTAGTTGGTTGAGTCATTCAAATGAAATGGTAGCTAGCAGGATGTGTCATTCTCGAATGTCATTGATGTTCCGACTATCTGAGAGGTGACCTTAGTAGTTCCCATATCAGCCTTCTGGTCCTCATTCTTTTCTCGTGAACTTGGGACTGCGGTGTTTCACTTATTGAGCATGTGGACATCATCAGAGTCAGTTACCAATGGTTTTTCGGTCTTAGTTTGGTGGAGGTGGGAAGGTGCAGTTCCCATATCAGTATCAGTTGTTAGTCAGGTTGTGTTAGTAGTGGTGAATGTATGTTATAGCTCCTCCATGGAATGATTGGGTAGAAAGAGGCAGGCCTAAGGGGGTTCTTTAGGGACCCAGACCAGGCCATAGTCAGGGAGGTAGTATTTATTAGAGGTGCAAAGGATTTTGGTGTGGATAGTTTCATGTTTCAGAGGCATGAGTCCTAGTAGGGCGAGAGATCATTTGAGGTAAAATCAGTTTATTCAGTAATACTGCTTGTTCATTATTTTATATAGGACCTTCACACTCTTTTAATGCACTCGGTTTGCACATGTTCAAGAACTATACATAGAGATAAATAATGTTCCCTTTGTTTGGAGTATGTCAACTTGAGGTGGAAAATATTTGTTTGATGTGTGCTTGGAATGTAGACTAATGATGGGGTCACATCAGTCCCACAAGTTTCTCTTCTTACAATAGATGAAACTATTCAATATCATCCTTATCATTGAATTGTTATATTATTTATATGGTATTATTGACTTATTTTCTACGATATCCATGTTTTTAGATGTATGTGGCTAGCCTGTGGTTATAATTTGTGAGTGGAGCTATTAGGTGGGATGTTAGTGTGTGGAGCCTCTTCATTCCACGTTGGTTGAGATTTCAGTGGAATTTATAGATTCTGAGATGGTGGAGGATCCCAATGTTTTTGGGGAGCTTTTATATCCCTATCACGAGGAGGTTGTGATTTTACCACCTCTACGCGACGTTGACGATGGAATAGACTTATAGCCCTGTTCTAGTCTTATCGATATGGCTCCTTATTGGGTGAGGCATTCTATGTTGTTGGATCTCATTATTTATATTGATGACTAGATAAATAATGGATTTATACACCCTAGTGATTCATTGTGTGTTTCTTCAGTCTTGTTTGTGAAAAAGGAGGATTGTAATATGAGCTTGTGCATAGACTACTATAGAATAAATCAGGTTATGGTCAGGAACTGTTACACTTTTATAAGGATAGATGAAGTTTTTTACCAAATGATAGGGGAAAATTATTTCTCCAAGATTGATATGAGGTCCTGATATCACTAGTTTATATTTAAGGAGGGAAATATCAATAAGACTACATTTATTTGCATGAATGGGAACTTCGAGCTATTGGAAACTTCGTTAAGAGTTATGAATGCCCCATCCATGTTCATGGAAAAATTGAACTCAATCATTAAAGATATTCTTGAAAAGATCATCATAGTATTCATCGACGACATCCTAATATACCTGAGGTAATAGAAAGAGTGTGATGTGTGTCTCGGGACCATTCTACGTGTTCTTAGATTCCACCAACTCTGTAGAAAGTTGTCCAAGTATTTGTTCTAGATATGATTGGTGCAGTTCCTTAGACATGTGGTTTAACAATAGGGAGTTGTAGTTGACCCATCAAATGTTGAAGCTATTATATGTTGGGAAACACCCAAGAATGTGGAAGTGGTTTTTTGAATTCATGGTCACGCATTCTACTATCAGAGGTTTGTACAAGACTTATCCCATGTTGTAACTTCATTGATGGACTTTACCAAGAAATACTATGCCTTAGTGTGGAGTGAATAGTTTCGTGCATCATTTATCTTCAGGAAGGGGATGTTGGTCAATGCTCTAGTGCATCGGTTTCCAGAGGATGCGATGTTGTTTGAGGTGATTTATGATGCTTCCTGTAGAGACCCGTATCTTGACGTACAAGGATATTACATTACTTTTGCGGAATACTTAGTACATAACAAAAACACACACACAAGGATCGTAATAGTTTAGTGTCTTTGGAAACTCGGAATAAAATCTTCTAATCGTGGGGAAATATCTTCAACATCTCCCATAAAGATCTTCCTTTTTTTTAACTAATACCTTTATTTATATCCTGGGGAAAAGAAAACATAAAAGGGTGAGCTCAAATGCTCAGTAAGGGTAAACAAAAGAAATATCAATCACATCATATACATAATAACATAGCTTTTGGAAATCTTAACCTGCAAAAGAGGTCATAATATCGTAACGTGGGATAAATCATAGAAGTGAAAATGAGATCCCCATAATCATAACATGAAACTTGAAACTTTGTGGCATGCACACATAATCATATAAAATCATTTCTTGTTAGTCATGACTCATTGTCAAGACTATCTTAGTGGACAAAGTCCCTTTCTGAATCGAGTAACCCTCGTTTCAGTCCTGTTTCACTGAACCAGTATAACCTACCATTCCAGCCATGTCTATCTCATGAGATATAAAATCTTTACCCAATGCATTGGAGGGAGATATAGGTCCCACCCATCTCATAATGATACCATTCTTATGTGTGCCACAAAATCATAAATCATACATCATTGCATAACCCATGTAATAAAAATGGGATTCTTAAACAACATGACATCATAAAACCATTCATATATGATAAAGGAATCCATAAACATAATTTCATCACAAAATAGTCAAATCAATGTAAAAATATGGATAGAAACAGAACCCTTTATTATCTTAGATGGAAAATAATTTTGATAAAACACTTGAATTGAATTCTTGAGGAAAATATCCTTTCTTCTTCAAAATCAATTTCTTTTCACAAAACATCATGAAATTTTTAAAAGAAATAGATTTTTTTGAAAATAGTCAGGAAATATTTTGGAGGAATCTTCATAAAAATAAGGCTTTATAAAACCGTAAAAATCCGTTCGTGCCGTTTAAGTTAAAAAAACATTCTTCTCGTACTTTTGTCGGAAAAGTCAAAAATTACCTCGTATGAAAAACGACAAAAGATTCCTTTCATATCTTTTACTAAAAACTCACCGAAGGTTAATTTGGATTTAAACAGTTTTAGGTGGATGTAAATAACATTACATATTGAGGAAACATGGATGTGGATGATAAAATACAACCCAGTAATTACCAAAGTAAAAACAATCTCGGATAAAAATGAGATTGTGATATTTCCCTTACCTTAGGTCCGACTTGCTTTGTAAGTGTCCGAACCTCCTGTATAATGATTTAAATCATGTTATTGAATTATTACAGAATCATATTCATTGTTATGATATCATATATGGTTCACTTATGACATTATATTACCTGTTCTTTTGTAAATTCCATGTTAAAGAAGCGTTTTGGGTAAAATCGTTTCATTTATCGTAGGTGTTTTGACTTGTTGTTCTTGACATCATTATTACTTATATCATGATTTACTTACTTCCAGAATATAAAATATGATTTATATATCATATATATTCAGCATATATATATATATATATAATAGGTAGATAAATAAAATGAAAAACACCGTTCATGGAGACGGTAGTCCGTACGTACGCATGAACGCTGTTTTCCTTTCCTTATTGTCTTGAAATGGAAGTAAGTAGATGACATACATATGTATATATATACATAAATCCAGTATCTTTATAATGTCACATATTTCATTATTATTTTTTATATATACATTATAATCATTCTTAAATGGTTAACATGGAGAATGAATCTCATCGCGTCGTGGAGACGGTATTCCGTACGTACGCACGAGCGATGATATCATTTCTATAAATATTGAATTGAATTGGAGTGGATTATACAATATATCAGAATCAATATGATGTTGTAATAACTATGTACACCATTATACCCATCCATGTAAGGTGGTGGTGGAAAATAGATTACACCACGGCGTGGAGACGGTATTCTGTACGTACGCACGCGCAGTGATTTCTTTTTCCGTAGGATGGATAGATGGTGAAATAGGGTTGTTTCATACTTATAATAACATATCAGTATATGAGTGATACTGATGTTATTACTTCATAATGAAACAACCTAAGAAGAAGAAGTGGAAGAAGAAATAAAGATGAAAGAATTGGTAACGGTAATTACCTCTTCTTTGAAGCGCCTCTTTGAGACCTCCTCTTAGGGCACTAAAATTGGTCTTTGAGGAAGACCAGAACCTCTAGGATGTTTCTAGGGAAGTGGAGAAGAGATTTTGGCAGGGGTTGGCCGAGCTTGAGTGCTCAAATTGGTGTGAGGAGGAGGGGGAGGAGGTGTCCTTTTATAAGGGAGGAGAGGGGCACCTTAGGAATATCTCAAAATATTATTTTATATTAAAGTGAAAATCGGTTTATAATGGTTCCAACGGGTCTTATTTCGAAGCTAAAGTGGGGATGGGCCGAAATCCTATCAACCAATAGGATTTAGACAAGTTTAGGGTATTATTTTAACCTTATCAATTAGATTTAACTCTAAGTTAAATAATTTAACTTTTACCATGTCTTTTTGTTTCCTTTCACTATATGGTTAATAAACTTACTATAACATGCCAAAAGAACCCCAAATTTTATATTATTAATACATATATCCTTATCTAAGTCATTTGACCGAACCTTAGATTTTTAGGAATAAAATAACAATTAACAATATAATATTTGATTTAAAAACTATTTTGTTTCAATTTTGACACTATTTGATATATGATTTTTGTGAAAGTCATAACAGAATTATATGTACAAACCAAGTTTATTAAATCAACACTAATATATCATAGTAACCTAGAAAATTAGTTTAAGTCATAAAAAGTCTCAAATTACATTCATTTGAGCATTTATAACATCAATTATGTTAATATTTCCTTAAAAGGGTAATTACTGCATCATCGTTGTGTCATAAATAAATTAATTTATTTAAAGTCTAAAAATTATAAATAAAATAGCATTATGTAGGAAATCTTTTTAGCTTTCTAATGAATATTTATAGTCGAATTTATCTTATGTATAACCCCATATTAAAAATGTTTTAGTTATTAAATTTTGATTTTAACTATTTTAACTATTCATTAAATAATATAATATTAAATGTCATAATCTAATCCAAGTGGTCCTAAATGGTCATATTATATTCATAAGGTTGTTTTTGGTCGAATTACACTTATCCAATAGAATTAGGACATGTGTTAGGGTAATAGTAATATCATATTTACCCTTAGTTACCCTATTTACTATTAACCGTGGTAAAAAAAAGTAAAAAGTTACTATTCACCAAAAATTATTTTCATCTCATTGAACCACATTTTACTTACTGACATCAACCGTGTCTCTCGGATTTTTGAAATTCCATTCACAGAAGCGGTAAAATTAAGATTTATGAAGAAATTAATTTTTTTTAACTACCACTTAGTAGTTTCACTATTCATCAAAAATTGATGTTTTTTAGAACAATGCAAAAATTTCATCCTAAGATATATTTCATATTCCGAATTCAAAAATGAAGTCTATTTTACCAAATTCATATCATAGAATTTGCATTAATTAATTTTATAATTAAATCCCGCTGTTAAAACAAATAGCGTTTTTTTAAGAAACAATATCTATCAAAAGATTGACACTTGATTATGTCTGGTTTAAATGTGAAATTACATCCAATGACCAACATTGTATTAAATTGTAAAAATATATTCTAAATATACTTTAAAACCACTCAAATTAATAATTTATCACTATTAATTATTTCGATTAAAAAAGTTGTTTTTAATTATAATTTAGTAATTTTCACTATTCATCAGAATTTTGAAAGTTATCCGAAAAGTACCAAAATTTCACCTTAGGCTAAATTCGATACTCCGAATCCAAAAATGAAGTTCATTTTGAAAAATAAGATTTACAGAGTTTTAAAAAGTGGTTGTTACTATTCATAACGGCTAGTTTTAATAATATTTTAATAGCATTTCGTTGTTTAGTGAAACTCGGTATTGCGTATTACACATGCTATCGAGGAAGGCCGTGATTGCGTGTAATGAAAGGCAAGTCAATGATGCGTGTTGTGCAAGCTCCTTTTGGTGTAGCGTACAACACAAGACTTTAATAAAATTAAAAAGAATATTTTTTATAAAATCTTGGGCTGTTACATTCTACCCCCCTTAAAATGAATTTCGCCCTCAAAATTCGTCGGGGTTATAAATGGTTTACTATTCAAAAGTTTTTTTAATAGAAACCCACATCGTAAAAGGGAATACCAAAACTTGGCTTTAAAAACTAAAGTATGAAATGTAACGATTACCCAAATAAACTAATCACTGGGTTTCCACATAGGTGAAAATATTGATATGGAAGAGAAATCTAACCATCATGTTCTGATGGAGAGTGGTAGAGAACATGGCTATGGAAAAGCCAGTAATCACAAATCCATAAATTTGTGACGATCTAAGGTACCATCTGATTCATCAGGTATAAGAGAACTAGGAAAACATTTTTGGTTTTCAAGATCATTTCCCTAAAGTTAAAGAATTTGAATTAGAATAAATACTTACTTTATTTTGGTACAGTCTCACTGTTGTTTGTGCCTTTAACAATTTCCACTTCATCTCTTAAATAAATGAAGTTGAATTTGATATTCGTGAAGTGTTAGCAGATCATGTGATAGAATGACGGGTCATTCCATCTGTTTCAAACAAAAGGTTAGCAAAATTATATACATAAGTCGATCTATAGTGAGATTAATCACATATGGTTCCTAAAATGGACTTATACTTCATATATCATACTGCTTAATATAATAAAACTAGTTTCTACTAAACAGGGACTTCATGTAGGTCAGTGGTAGGCGATAAAGGCCAGTCGCACTTCGGTTGTGGGTTCGATTCCTACAGCCTTGTCCGAAGCGATGGGCTGTCGCCCGTCCTACAGTTTGTCCCTTTTTCTAAAACTACGTTACTATAACATCCCATCAATAATATCGAAAATCTTCTATCCTTAAACAATACTAACTTATGTCCAACATAATCCAGTCTAATCTTTAGGCTTATACATAATACTGCAGTCCACTCTCATAATATAGTGACAACGATTACCAGAGATTTAATACTGTCGTTGATCCCCACATATCATAAGATATGTCTTGTTGGTCACATTCCAAACATTCAAAGTCCTTAATCGTGTATTCTCTTGAATACCTTAGTGAAAACATGAGTGCAGTTAAAAGTTAACACTTTCCACATACCAAAATCCTCAAAATTCTATATACTCAAACCATGATATCACTTAGTCCTTATATCAATAATGAGCTCATGAATACTATTAAACATTTCATTTTCTCGTCTTCATTATGCGCATATCATCTTATTTCCAAAAAATATCTCAATCACTTTGAATACCACATCAATAAATATTGCAATACTCAATGATACAACATTATTTTGGAATCCCATTACATAAACACTTAATCATTCCACCACATCGTTGTCATATTCGACATTGCCAATAGTGATCGCATGGGATTTCCCTTTGTCCTTTGCCTTCAGTGGTTGCTCATGTTGATCATCACTAACCCTTGGATTAGGGCAATTATTAGTATAATGCCCCATTTCCTTGCACTTGAAGCATTGAAGTGTTGGCGGTGCGTTCTCTACAGTGTTTGCTTTATTCACATCATTAGAAACCCTTTTTCCATTACTTCGACACTCAGCTGCTCGATGACCTTCTTTTCCACACTTAAAACATTTTCTAATCCCTTTTAGACAATCTCCACCATGCTTCTTTCGACACTTTGTGCATAAGGAAACATTCATCTTCTTTTCACCATTATTCTGAGATTTCTCCTTGAACTCCATCTTTTGTTTCTTGTCAAAACCATGAGATGGATATGTAACACCAACTTCCATTTCTACCTTGATAGCACAACGCACAATTTCTTCATAGCTACTGAAGTCTCTTATAGCTAATGCCCTTCGAAGACTTGGTTTTAAGCCACTGAAAAATCGATCAACTTTACTTTCAGGTTGGATGATAATTCCATAAGCATACCTTGCAAGTCTTGTAAAATTTGCTTCATAGGTACCAACAGATTCCTCGTCCCTTTGCTTCAGTTCAAGAAACTCTTTCTCCATCTTTGTTCGAAGAATACGAGGGAAGTACTTATTGAAAAATAAGTTCTTGAACTCGTCCCATTCCATGGACTCAATTTCATCTCTTGGCCTCGTATTCTTGATAAGATTCCACCATTGATCAGCTTCACCTTCCAAACGATATACTGCTAAGATGACTTTATCATGTTCAGAACATTGAAGAACTGAAAATATCTTTTCAGTAGTACTGATCCATTGTTCAGCCACAAGTGGATCAGAAGACCCACTGAAAGAAGGTGGACGTTGCCTCATGAAGGACTCAATAGAATATTGTTCCCTTGTCTGCTCATTTGGAAGTCCAGAATGATTCATAGCTTGTGTAAGTATAGCAATAAGATTTTTCACTCCATCTCCCATAACATTTGTTTGTTCAGGAGGGCAATCATTGCATTGTCCATTGCATTGATCAACACGGTTCCTTCGGGTTCCAGCCATCGTCTAAACCCCAAAAAGAATAGTGTGAGAGGCAAAAATCATGCTAGGGAAAACAACATAATAAAGAGGGAGTATCCTCAATATCTAACTTCTTAGGTTAAATTCTAAGATCGTTACCGTAGTAATAGGACTGTATCCTATACGTATACTTATCCTTAGGGACATCCCTAGACAAACCTTATAAATATCTCTAGGGATTTCACTAAAGTTCTCGCATCCTAGTTTCCAAAGGTTGACTAAACCTTTCCTTTGATACCAACTGTAGAGACCCGTATCTTGACGTACATGGATATTACATTACTTTTGTGGAATACATAGTACATAACAAAAACACACACACAAGGATCGTAATAGTTTAGTGTCTTTGGAAACTCGGAATAAAATCTTCTAATCATGGGGAATGATCTTCAACATCTCCCATAAAGATCTTCCTTTTTTTACCTAATACCTTTCTTTATATCCTGGGGAAAAGAAAACATAAAAGGGTGAGCTCAAATGCTCAGTAAGGGTAAACAAAAGAAATATCAATCACCTCATATACATAAGAACATAGCTTTTGGAAATCTTACCCTGCAAAAGAGCTCATAATATCATAACATGGGATAAATCATAGAAGTGAAAATGAGATCCCCATAATCATAACTCGAAACTTGAAACTTTTTGGCATGCACACATAATCATAGAAAATCATTTCTTGTTAGTCATGACTTATTTCCAAGACTATCTTAGTGGACAAAGTCCCTTTCTGAATCGAGTAACCCTCGTTTCAGTCCTGTTTCACTGAACCGGTATAACCTACCATTCCAGCCATGTCTATCTCATGAGATATAAAATCTTTATCCAATGCATTGGAGGGAGATATAGGTCCCACCCATCTCATAATGATACCATTCTTATGTGTGCCACAAAATCATAAATCATACATCATTGCATAACCCATGTAATAAAAATGGGATTCTTAAACAACATGACATCATAAAACCATTCATATAAGATAAAGGAATCCATAAACATAATTTCATCACAACATAGTCAAATCAATGTAAAAATATGGATAGAAACAGAACCCTTTATTATCTTAGATGGAAAATAATTTTGATAAACCACTTGAATTGAATTCTTGAGGAAAATATCCTTTCTTCTTCAAAATCAATTTCTTTTCACAAAACATCATGAAATTTTTAAAAGAAATAGATTTTATTGAAAATAGTCATGAAATCTTTTGGAGGAATCTTCATAAAAATAAGGATTTATAAAACCGTAAAAATCCGTTCGTGCCGTTTAAGTTAAAAAAACATTCTCGTACTTTTGTCGGAAAAGTCAAAAATTACCTCGTATGAAAAACGACAAAAGATTCCTTTCATATCTTTTACTAAAAACTCACCGAAGGGTAAAATTGGATTTAAACAATTGTAGTTGGATGTAAATAACATTACATATTGAGGAAACATGGATGTGGATGATAAAATACACCCCAGTAATTACCAAAGTAAAAACAATCTCGGATAAAAATGAGATTGTGATATTTCCCTTACCTTAGGTCCGACTTGCTTTGTAAGTGTCCGAACCTCCTTTATAATGATTTAAATCATGTTATTGACTTATTACAGAATCATATTCATTGTTATGATATCATATATGGTTCACTTATGACATTATATTACCCGTTCTTTTGTAAATTCCATGTTAAAGAAGCGTTTTGGGTAAAATCGTTTCATTTATCGTAGGTGTTTTGACTTGTTGTTCTTGACATCATTATTACTTATATCATGATTTACATACTTCCAGAATATAAAATATGATTTATATATCATATATATTCAGTATATATATATATATAATAGGTAGATAAATAAAATGAAAAACACCGTTCATGGAGACGGTAGTCCGTACGTACGCATGAACGCTGTTTTCCTTTCCTTATTGTCTTGAAATGGAAGTAAGTAGATGACATACATATGTATATATATACATAAATCCAGTATATTTATAATGTCATATATTTAATTATTATTTTTTATATATACATTATAATCATTCTTAAATGGTTGACATGGAAAATGAATCTCATCGCGTCGTGGAGACGGTATTCCGTACGTATGCACGAGCGATGATATCATTTCTATAAATATTGAATTGAATTGGAGTGGATTATAAAATATATCAGAATCAATATGATGTTTTAATAACTATGTACACCATTATACCCATCCATGTAAGGTGGTGGTGGAAAATAAATTACAGCACGGCGTGGAGACGGTATTCCGTACGTACGCACGCGCAGTGATTTCTTTTTCCGTAGGATGGATAGATGGTGAAATAGGGTTGTTTCATACTTATAATAACATATCAGTATATGAGTGATACTTATGTTATTACTTCATAATGAAACAACCTAAGAAGAAGAAGTGGAAGAAGAAATAAAGATGAAAGAATTGGTAACGGTAATTACCTCTTCTTTGAAGCGCCTCTTTGAGACCTCCTCTTAGGGCACTAAAATTGGTCTTTGAGGAAGTCCAGAGCCTCTAGGATGTTTCTAGGGAAGTGTAGAAGAGATTTTGGCAGGGGTTGTCCGAGCTTGAGTGCTCAAATTGGTGTGAGGAGGAGGGGGAGGAGGTGTCCTTTTATAAGGGAGGAGAGGGGCACCTTAAGAATATCTCAAAATATTATTTTATATTAAAGTCAAAATCGGTTTATAATGGTTCCAAAGGGTCTTATTTCGAAGATAAAGTGGGTATGGGTCGAAATCCTATCAACCAATAGGATTTAGACAAGTTTATGGTATTAGTTTAACCATATCAATTAGATTTAACTCTAAGTTAAATAATTTAACTTTTACCGTGTCTTTTTGTTTTCTTTCACTATATGGTTAATAAACTTACTATAACATGCCAAACGAACCCCAAATTGTATATTATTAATACATATATCCTTATCTAAGTCATTTGACCGAACCTTAGATTTTTAGGAATTAAATAACAATTAATAATATAATATTTGATTTAAAAACTATTTTGTGTCAATTTTGACACTATTTGATATATGATTTTTTTGAAAGTCATAACAGAATTATATGTTCGAACCAAGTTTATTAAATCAACACTAATATATCATAGTAACCTAGAAAATTAGTTTAAGTCATAAAAAGTCTCAAATTACATTCATTTGAGCATTTATAACATCAATTATGTTAATATTTCCTTAAAAGGGTAATTACTGCATCATCGTTGTGTCATAAATAAATTAATTTATTTAAAGTCTAAAAATTATAAATAAAATATCATTATGTAGGAAATCGTTTTATCTTTCTAATGAATATTTATAGTCGAATTTATCTTATGTATAACCCCATATTAAAAATGTTTTAGTTATTAAACTTTGATTTTAACTATTTTAACTATTCATTAAATAATATAATATTAAATGTCATAATCTAATCCAAGTGGACCTAAATGGACATATTAAATTCATAAGGTTGTTTTTGGTCGAATTACACTTATCCAATAGAATTAGGACATGTGTTAGGGTAATAGTAATATCATATTTACCCTTAGTTACCCTATTTACTATTAACCGTGGTAAAAAAAAGTAAAAAGTTACTATTCACCAAAAATTATTTTCATCACATTGAACCACATTTTACTTACTGACATCAACCGTGTCTCTCAGATTTTTGAAATTCCATTCACAGAAGCGGTAAAATTAAGATTTATGAAGAAATTAATTTTTTTAACTACCACTTAGTAGTTTCACTATTCATCAAAAATTGATGTTTTTTAGAACAATGCCAAAATTTCATCCTAAGATATATTTCATATTCCGAATTCAAAAATCAAGTCTATTTTACCAAATTCATATCATAGAATTTGCATTAATTAATTTTATAATTAAATCCCGCTGTTAAAACAAATAGCGTTTTTTTAAGAAACAATATCTATCAAAAGATTGACACTTGATTATGTCTGGTTTAAATGTGAAATTACATCCAATGACCAACATTGTATTAAATTGTAAAAATATATTCTAAATATACTTTAAAACCACTCAAATTAATAATTTATAACTATTAATTATTTCGATTAAAAAATTTGTTTTTAATTATAATTTAGTAATTTTCACTATTCATCAGAATATGAAAGTTATCCGAAAAGTACCAAAATTTCACCTTAGGCTAAATTCGATACTCCGAATCCAAAAATGAAGTTCATTTTGAAAAATAAGGTTTACAGAGTTTTAAAAAGTGGTTATTACTATTCATAACGGCTAGTTTTAATAATATTTTAATAGCATCTCGTTGTTTAGTGAAACTCGGTATTGCGTATTACACACGCTATCGAGGAAGGTCGTGATTGCGTGTAATGCAAGGCAAGTCAATGATGTGTGTTGTGCAAGCTCCTTTTGGTGTAGCGTACAACACATGACTTTAATAAAATTAAAAAGTATATTTTTTATAAAATCATGGGCTGTTACACTTCCTATCAATGAATCGGATGTGTACTGATGAACAATCATGCAGTGATCTTATATGGGTCTTTGGAGTTATATTCTGATGAATGAAACTATTCCATAAATGATATGGAGCTAGAATAGATCATGTTTGTGATGAATTGGTGTTGACATTACCTCATTGGGGAGCAGTTTGTGGTGTTCACATATCAAAAGACATCGATGTATATCTTATCCCTATGATTTATGAACTTGCGTTAATAGTGGTGGATATAGGTTCTCCTAAATTACAATTTTGATATCTCTTAAACCATATTAATGGGGAATCATGTTGTTGATGTAGTTAAAAGGAAGTCATAGAAGGGTGTTGTTCAGGTATCTATAGATGCTTAGAAGGTGATGGAGGAGTTGGATGCCTTTAACCTAGATATAGGAATGGATGGTTGTTAGAGCTGTCTCTTTTAGTGATAATGCAGTTATCTCTGATGTAGTCGGTGGAGGATCCTCGATGGGGATACATAGAAGAAAAGTGATGAGTAGTCACGTTGACCATGGTGAATCCCTATATGGACGGTAGGAGGATGGTCAAAATCAGATATTCTTCTATGGGAGGTTGTTTTCTACATTGGTGATATGAGAGGAAGTACACTGTTATTTTCATATATCACCTTTAGTGGTGTACCAAGGATTTTCCAGGATGTATTTTGTCTTCTTGATAGATTTTAGGAATTATTGAATGAATCAGGATGTGGTGGGGTTTGTGGTGTAATTATTAGTGTTATTGCATGTTAATGCTGATCTCCATGTTCTTGGTGGGTTTTTACAGTCCCTAGGTTTCCCTAAGTGGAAGTGAGATGAAATATCAATTGGTTTAGTCACAGGGTTACACATGAATCAGGGATGATCTAATGAAATATGGGTATTGGTAGATCAGATGATGAAATAGGTTCACTTATTATTGATTAAGGAGTCGGGCATAGTGGATGTCGTGGCCATGAGGTACATAGATGAAGTGGTGTGGTTACATGGAGTTCGAAGATCCATTTTCCTGAATGGGGATACGTATATTACCACATGATTCTAGTGGGGATGAAAAGATTCTTATGGAAATATATTACGATTCATCCTTACTTCCCACACACAAATGGATGGATGGACGAAGGTAACCCTCCATAAATTGGTGTTCTTGTTGTGGGAATGTGTCTGGACCTTGGTGGATCTTGTGCGTGAAACATTTCTTTGGTATAGTTCACTAAAAATAATTGATATCCCTATTTGTTTTTTCATGGATCCATTATATGATTTTAATGGAATTCAATTTTTTCTCCCATGTGCTAGACAGAAGTTGCAGAGGCATTTGTCCTTGGTCTGGATGTGGTGCAGAGTATGGTCGTGAAGGTTCATCATGTTTCTTTGAGGATGAATGTAGCACCATACATGCAGAAGTCATACATCATTCACTGATGGAGGCCCTATGATTTAATGGTTGGCGACCGTGTGTCTGTAATGTTTTCCCTGATATGAGAGAAGTTGAGGTTTGGTAGAGAGGTAAAGCATTCTTCGAGGTTCATGGGACTATTATAATTATTGGGGTGAATTGGAAAGTTGGAATACTAGTTGGCACTACCATCACAGTTTAATATGGTCCATCACATATTTCATGTCTCCCAACTTCATTGGTATCTTCACGATGACTCTCATGTAGTATCCGGGGGAGAGCTGTATATTGGAGATGATGTGACATTCATGGAGCGGCCAATAGAGATCTAGGATCACCAATAGAAGGCAATTCGTGGATGGACCATTTCCTTGAATTTTGTGTTATGGAGGCATGGTGTCATGTAAGAGAGTACAAGGTAAAGGGATATGCATATACAAGGCGAGTACCAAGAGTTTTATGAGTTTTTCCTTGTTATGTTCAACCTTGTAATCTAATGTTTGAACATTGTTATCTCTAAGATGATTTTTTATACTATTCTACAACATCTGATGATGTCCAGACATATAAGAATGTGAGTAAGTGATTCCTAATTGAGATGCATTAATTGGGATAGAATTAAACCCATCCAGTTTAGTTGATTCCACATAGATAGGATAATATCCTAAAATGGAAGGAGGAATTGCCTGATTCATGTGTTTAGGATAGTGTGGTTCTTATACGTATGTGGTTTGTAATTTGGTTAGTTGGGTTAGAAACTATTGGAGGAATTATTAGATTTGGAGGTTTCAATCTACATTTTTAACAACACAAGGTGGTTTATCGTTGATCCTTGATATCGTTAGTAGTGTTTCATGTATTGAAGGAACCTTTAAAAGCATCTCATGGGGTGGTTGTTCAGACCTACCATTTCATTCTGGGTTTGGTTTTGAATTTTCAAGGGTGAGAATAGTTTGATAGGTATATTAAGTAATTTCATAGACCACTTTTATCTATTACATTATTAAAATCCTATGTTTGAGGTGTTCCATTGATTAAAATGACTCATTTCAAGAGTTTTCCAAAAGTTCAATATTCATACAGTGGGTTGTTAACTATGAGTCAGGGCTGGTGACTAGAAATGGTGTGTTATTTGCGGTAGGTCAGTAATGTTGAGTAATTACCAGTGGCTCATAATAATTACTAGCCGATGTTATGTTGGTATGGAGAGTCACAACAATGAGTCACCAAATTGTTTCTCAATGAAGGGATGCTCCCCGAATAGTGACTTTCCAACCAGTATCTTGCTGAATAGTGTATCACCTAAATATGACTCACAAAAATGTGACTCATCATTGGTAGAACATAATTTGTTGCTCTCAATGGTGAATCATACAATGGGATGTCACCTAATGGTTCCTCACCCATGGGCAAATCACAATAGAGACTCGCCCAATGGTGAGATGTCCCTAAATGTTTTTGAAAATAAATGTTTTCTCCAGTTAATATAGTTTCTGCCTTTAACATTTTATTGGACAAAATTTGAGTTTGAAACCATATTTATGATTATTTAAACATTTTCATGTTCCATAAAATATTCCTTGGACTTTTCTAAAATCCCTCGTCTTCTAAATGACCGAAACATGTGGTCCTTATCAGGACCTAACTCAAATTGATTATAAAATTATTCTTATATTGATATATGATTTGGCCCTTCTAATACTGAGACTCTATATTCCATGTATGTTTCCCTTTACTGTTGTTATGCAGTGTCCCCTTAACCTTTCTTCCTCATGGATCCATCTATGAATGATTCATCGGTGAATCACTATTCTTGGGAGGCTTTTCCACCCTCTATTTGGTGCATAGTGGAGGTGTTGATCATCTATTTCATGAGGTAGGGATCCCTTCATCCCACTTTTTTGTGTATCATTTAGGGTGGGTGTTTGACTGTATACCATGTAAATGTATATTAATCCAAATTTAATAATGAAAATTGAATCAGCTCTAAACCAATAAATTGGGCTAGGGGAAATTCATGTATTCTTCTATTTCATTGTTTTCTAATATGATTATTTACATAGGCTACATGACTACTAAAAAGAATGGACATTTTTGGAAATTGTTTGTTCCCTCGGGATGAAATCTGATTTCCTTTTGTTGACCATGTGGTTAACAAATGTGATTGTATATATATATATATATGCAATTGATTAACTATGTATATGCAGTTCTGTAAATGGATTCCATAGGATCTAAAATTCTCTGTTATTACCCCTGAATTATCAAAGTGGAATTAAATTATGTGTGTTTGCTAAATATTAATACACCCTACATTGATTTGTGTGGTTGTGTGTTTGGTGTGTTTTTTTTATGTCGTGTTCTATATTTTCTTGTGTGGTGCTAGGATTGAGTGTATGGCTTTATGGTGGGGTTTTATGGGTGGTGTAATGGAATATAACGTTGATATATTGAATGATTGTGGTTTGGATGGGAAGAGTATGAGTTGGGAGACTGTAGGTTTGAGTTGTGATATGTTCATGTTACTGGGTGTGATCGGTGTGGTGGTGTTATAAATCAAGGTGGTCTGGTTTGGTTTTGATGAGATGTGTTGATGATATTGACTATGAGTTGGGGGATTACTTATTTAGAATTTGGATTGGGTGGAATGAATTTGAATAATGATTATGTTTTTTTGTATGCAGTGTTGAACAGAGTTGAATTATGAAGTGAGTTTCTTAATATTGGTTCTTTTTTCACTATCTTGATTATGCTGTAGTGATTGTTTTGTGTTGTGACTAGTAGTTTTCTGGGCAGGGATGGAATGAAAAAAATATATTTCTCAATAATATTGATATTTGGATAATTACGTTGGATGGGGATATGATTGAGTTCTTTCTTGTTTTGAAGTGTCTTTCATTTATCAACATTTGAAATGACAATTCCGGGTGTTGATAAAAACATTTGGAGGTAGATGCAAAGGAATTTTTTGACTGGTTGTTTGTTTGGGAGGAACCCATAGGTAGGGATTGATAGTTTTATACAAAATATAAATACATGTTGTTTCCCGGGGTTTTCTATACACACTCCACCCTTGTTGAGAATTATCTACAAAACACCCCCATTATAATGGCGGAGGGTGACTATACCCAACATCTGGGTGGGATTGTGGATGTCTGGTAATTTTCTCTTCCAGGTTCACCCTTCTAGGAATTGATAGCCCATGATTATTTTGTTTAGTTATGGTGCGGTTTTGAGGCATAACTGTTTGTGGGAAAATTATTCCTTTTTAAGTGTATATAGTAAAGGATATGGTGTGCTTCCCAAGTGTAACACCCCAAGCTTCTTCTGTATGTTTCCTTTTTAAAAATGTAATAGCTTGCATTGTATGCAACTTTTAGATTCTAACACACCGTGACCAATCAAACTAACTGTTATGAATAGTAATACCCACTTTTGAAATTTTATAATTTTTATCTTTAAAGGTGGACATCATTTTTAGTTTCGGAATATCAAAATTAGAATAGGGTGAATTTTTTTATTTTTCTGAAAACATTACATTGTTGATGAATAGTGAAAAACAATGAGTTATTGTTTAAAACCAAAATTTTGTTTAAATAATTATTTATTTTATTTAAATTGATTTTAGTTAAAAATATATATACATTACCTATATAAGTTCAATTTAATTCATTGGAGTTAGTTTATAAAAAATTTAGATATATAAAAATTTTATTCATCTTTTTAGCGTCTTTTACCCACCTCCTAAGAGCATTTGCAAATTTACATAATACAGAATTTTACCACTTTTTTGAGTTGAATTTAAAAAATACAAGAGATAGAGTTGACATCAGTTAGTAAATTGTGGTTCAATAAGATGAAAATAATTTTTGATGAAGAGTAATTTTTTACTTTTATTTACCACAGTCAGAATTAAATATGGTAATCAAGGGTTAACATGACATTATTTTTACTAACGCATGGCCTAATTATATTGGATAAGAGTAATTCGACCAAAAACAACATTATTGATAAAATATGATCCTTTAGGTTTACTTGGATTAGATTAAGTCATTTATTATTATTTAATTCAATGAAGAGTTGAAAGTGTTAAATTCAAAGTTTAATAAATAAATATTTTTTAAAATGAAGATACAAATAAGTCAAATTAGACTATAAAAATTTATTAGAAACCAAAAACTAATTCCTAAATAACGGTATTTTATTTATATTTTTTAGACATTTAGCAATGAAATTTATTTATAACACAATGATGATGCAGTAATTACAGTATTATTGAATGATTAAAATTATTGATATTATAAATATAAAAATAAATTTTATTTGTGACTTTTTTTAAAATATGGTGATTTTAAAGGTTAATATGACATATTTTTGCGAGTTAGATAATTTTTTTCGAGGTAATAACGCTTTTATTAATTTAGAAAAAACAAAACACAAAATAGTGTCAAAATTGATGTAAAAGTGTATTTCAAACTAATATTATATTATTAATTGATATTCTATTACTAAAAATTTAATGTACAACCAAACAACATATATAATGATAGGTGTATCATTAATGAACCACTTGGGGTTTTCCTGGATGTATATAGTTTGTTTATGAACCGAATAAAATAAAAATACAATGAGATATGGTAAATGGAAAACTATTTAATTAAGAGTTAAATCTATAATATAAGGATAATATAGTGACCCAAACCTATCTAAAACCTATTTGATGTGTGATTTTCGACCCATACCTACTATATCATTTAAAGAATCCTTTTTTAGGCATTATAAACCGAATATAATTTAATTATAAAATAATATTTCTATATTTTCTAAGGTGCGTGTCACCACTCTTATAAAAGGGTACCCCCCCTTCACTCTAATTCACACCATCATAGCCATTTATATCAGAAAAACTCTACCCAAAAACCATCTCAACTATCATCCCTTCATCCTATATGTCTTCCATTAGTCATAAAGCCATATTTAAGTGCCCTTTTCATTAAATCAAAAAGAATAACCTGAAGAAGAGGTAAATATTTCATCACATGTTTCATGTTCTTTGGTTATTCCACTTCCTATTTATTTGTTGTTTCCATTCAAAAATAATAACTACATTATCATATATATACTGTGATGTTATTATAAATATGGCACAACCATATTCATTATTCTATCCATGCTTTGAATGAAATGTCACCATACGTGCATACGTACGGCCTACCATCACCACATTGTGGTGTGGTTTGTTATTCAAATACTTCATCATTTTGATGGGTACAATAATGAGTATAAATTCTGTAAATAATAAATATAACATGATAATTATTCTGTTTATATGATATAATATTAAATTATAAATGATTTTAATTTCAAAATAATAATATTATCGCGCGTGCGTACGTACTGATTACCATCTCAACAAATGCGATGAGATTCATTTCCCATGATAATACATTCAAGAAATTTTTTCATTAAATGTTTAAAAATAATGATTAAATACTTAATATCATTCTTAATATGAATAAGATACATCCTATATATAACAAACATTACTTAGGTAACAAAGCATATAAAACAAAACGAATCATTTAACACCCGAAATGAGGATAATACTAAAATATTATTAATAAAGGCAATATTAAAAGATCATATTTTATAACATATTAATTTATATTATTCATTTATAATTTAATAAACTATATTTCACCATTATATAGTTGGTTAACTTAACCTCTGTCATGGAAGAGTGCAACTTAAGTTGTTTTCATCTCAATTTTATTCCCTTGAGATTCATGCTATATATGCCACTGCAACCTTTTCTGTCATGTATGTACTACCCATGATTGTATTATCTGTGTAATATACATTAATTTTTGATTAATTACATATATTTTTTATGGTACAACTTTCATGGAATGTATGTTTCATAAGTTACCAAATTGGTATGGAATTTCAAATTTCAATTTCCACTCATTCAACTTTACGCGTACTTAATTGATTATTGTACTCCATAAGTATGTGTGAAATCACTGTTTATTATTTTTGTAGTAATTTCTACTCCTCTTTCCATAGATATACATTTAATTCACATAATCTCATCAATGATAAATTCTCAAGTCATTGATATGAACTTGATAAGTGTGATTTTAACACAATCTCTATTTATTGAGTTAGACATCCAATTCCTTGGTGTTTTTTACAATAACATGTGTGAATGTCCTCTGATTTAATTAAACCGAATATCCAATCATATTTAGTTTATTTATATTGTTCGAAAATAATAATTTTTTTGATTTATCCTTAACCTAAGGATATGATCTTTATAATATATTTCATCTCAATTTACCTTCCATTGAGACTTCGTTGTTGTTATATGCCAATTCACTTTTATATGGTCTATATAATGTACATTGACATAGTATATCATGTATCCTTTTATTCCAATTAGATTATAATTTTTTTATTACCTCAATTATTTTTTTTCATGTGTATCACTTTTTGTTAGGAACTCTAAATAAAATATCATTTTTAATTGTTTTAATGATTTATTCGTCTAAATATTTCTCATTAATGTCCATGTTTTTAAATTTTTTTTAAAGATTTATTTATAAGGACGCTTTGTTTTGAAATTAATATTAATTTTAAATACTTCAAAGTGGTATGGGACACTTGTACTCAAAAATATATTTTTAAATGAATTCTTCAAAAATATTGTGAATTTTAAATGATTTCAAGAAAAAGGGGGATATTTCTCTAAAATAGTTTTAATGATTATTTTCATTTATGTCAATATCCTTCATTATTCTAAAATGAGGATAATTTTTTATAATATAGTCTTATATATTGTATTTAATGAGTTTCGATTGACTGTGGATGTGCTGTTTTTATACTATTCATGGTTTGAGGACAAAGCATTGACATTTTATGTGCTAGTTTTAATACGAATGTCTATGTAATGTTTCAAATTTTTATATGAGGAATGCAGTGGACATAGTAAGTGACAGGTGGAGCTCTCTATAGATCCTTGATGTATCAGTAGGTCTTAGGAGGCATACTAGTTTCTTGGCACAAGGCCTTGACAAAATATTATTTTTAGTCATGGTAGAAGGCCTTGACTATGTGGTTATGCACTCTATCATTATGCATTCCATCATTATGAAATTGACTATTGATATTGGATGTGATTATTCGACTATTATAATATCTATGTGTATAAGTAAATGGAATTTTTTGATTTTTATCATTTCTTTATTATGCTAAAGTTCAGGTTTAAAAGGCTTATGTTTTAGTCTTTTACATTTCCTTAAATGTTTATGATTATTTAAGAATGTTTCCGATATATTGTTATCCATAATGAGCATCTGAGCTCACCCCTTTCTTTGTTTTTTTTCTAGGATGCGAAGAAGTATATTATGACTGACCATCATGAATAGTCTATGGGATCTCATTGTAGTCTATGGAAACTATGTTTGTGTAGTTTTCCATTATATGATGTAATTTAAACCTTATGAATGTATCTAGTACTTACAAGGCTACTAAAATAATATGTCTTTCAAGACATGATCTTTTGTGATCATGCCAATGATATGTAATAATTAACCAATTCTGGGCTTCTAGGGTCAGGGCGTTACAGTTGGTATCAGAGGACATTTAGTACACTACATGAAACTAGATTTAGATAAAATATGATTAGAAAACATTAACCTAAGATAGAATTCGAAGATTAGTATAGAAGAACTTCATAGAATCTTGGTAATATATAGATTTTCGGGTTTTTCCAAGAACTACATCCATTTCTGGATATGATAAGGTAGAGTCATCTTTGAAACATATGTACCTAGGAGTGATAACTATAACATGGATTTATGGGCTTGACTCGGGGTATCCTGGTTCACGACAATGGGTCATACAGCACTATTGGTTACAACACTCCCAGGGGATATAATTAGGATAATTTATATTCCCTTTACAGACCGATTTAAAGGATTTTAGTATAAGAAGAGAATAAATGACCTTGGTAAATCCTATGGTGTTTTAAATTGAAAATAAGGTGTCATGATATTCTCTAAATGATTTTATTACTATTATTAATCACACAATGATTTCTTGTTTTAGTCGATGGCTAGATTCCATGGAAGTCATAGTAACATTGAGCATGATGTACATGGTTTGGACGGTGGTGGAAATGAGTAACAAAATGTAATGTCTATAGGTTAAAAGATATCATGTTTATACTGAATCAGTTTTCAAAAAATATGATCAACTACATATATATTAACCAACTCCCGGACTCAACAAGGAAGTGAAAAGAGGCAAATGATAAGACCTCCAATAGTGAAGACCATAGAGATACGAAAGCTCATTATCCATCATGCAGGAAATGTGGAAGGAGACACCTAGTTAGGTGTCTTAATGGAACAAAGAAATACTTTATGTGTGGGGAAAAGGGCATAAAGTAGTGAATTGTCGAGAAAAAATGAAGTGTACTATGAATGAAAATAAAAACAGTCTTAAGAATCCAATTACGACCATTTTACGTAAATATAAGGGACCTTGGAATCACCCAAGTCAATGTCCTATTCTATAGGATGACCTCTTGGTCAAGGAATAACCTATGTGAAAATAAATGGATAGAAAAATGTTTAAATATATTAGTGTTATTTGTTAATGAGACTACATTGGAAGACTTTTCACTTGTACGTGTAACCCTGAAGATTAATATGTGAAAATTATAATCATGGAATATTTATATTTTCTTTTGAGGATATATTTATAAATAACAACTTGGGTTTATATGCCAGTTGAATTTGAGGCAATTACAGGTTATTAATTTTTGGGATGAAAATTTGAGGTATGAGATAACATTGGTGGTTAAATTATTTTATGATTATTTTGGGGAATCTATGTTATTTAAGGAATGTTATAAAATTTAGTTTTTTAAAAAGGACAACACACAGACCGATTGACAACTCTTTGTGTTTGAAAAAGCTAAGAGAATTGATCCCACAACCAATGTGCGACTGGGATTTATCGCCTACCACTGGACTATGTGACGACCCTGGTTTGTATGAGTAATTCTTTTTTAGTTAAATTATTTTTTTGATCAATAATATGTGAAATTTTGGAACTTATGATTTATCCTTAGTATAGGAAATTGATTTTTTTCATTAAGTGATAAATTTTATGTTAGAAGATATTCTATCTTTTGGTGACACTATATGGCTAATGAAAATAGAATACTATGATATTTCATTTGATGAGGAATGGTGTATTTTTATCTATGTATTTATTGTGTATTTCTAGTGATTTTGTTTATTTATGGAAATGATTAACCTATAATAGTGAATATGTGATTAGGTTAATTAATTTTAAGTATGTGACTTTAAGAGTAGTCGATGTCATTTGGAGTGCAAGACTTCATAAAAAAATTCCTCATTGTTTTTTGATTGAATATTTGTTAGGATTAAATTTTAAGATTTTAAGTAAAATTTTTAATTTAATGATATTTAGTTATCTTTAGATTATTGTTGGTTTAATTTTAGAAATTAAGATTAGTTTTTCTTTCTCTAAAGTATTATATTTTTTTGGCATCATCTGATATTGTTCTAACCATTTTGGAATTGATTAATCTCTAATGAAAAGGTAAATATATAGTTTATCCTTTGTGGATCATTTGATTATCTTGAAGACTATTATTGCTCTTCTGGTGTGACCAAGTCATATTGAATACTCATTGTTTGAAAAAACAGTGAGTTAGAGGTAGAAATTTATTAAGGAATGAAACTCTACTTAAAAATTAATTATATCTCTTTATGTTCTAAGTCATTCTCATAAATAAATTCCAAATCATTATGATATGTAACTTAAAAAAACATTTTCCATATACTTTTCCTACTGGGAAACTAATAACCATTTGTCCCATTACAAGTTTGTGGTTTTCTTGTTGTTAACTTTCCCCTGATCATGTTTTCTATCCCTCTCCATCAGAACAATACACTTAGCTTATCTTCCATATCAATGTTTTCCTACATGGAATCCTAGTATGCGTTATTTCGGGTGACCTTTGTACTTCTCTTTTTTTCTTCAAATGTGACAGTTTTATTGACCCGTTTTCTGATGTTGAACTTTCAATTATGTTTACAAGCCCAATTTTAAAAATTTCAAAGATGGAATTTCAAAAATGGGGGAAGAATGTTATACCCCAATCTTCCATGTTACTTTTCCCATTTAATAATGTAATAGCTTTCACTGTACGCAACTTCGAGATTCTAACACACCGCGATTAATCCAACTAACTGTTATGAATAGTAATACCCACTTTTTGATATTTTATAAATTTTATCTTTCCAGATGGACTTCATTTTTGGATTAGTAATATAGAAATTAAGATAAGTTGATTTTTTGGTATTTTTCTGAAAACATTAAATTTTTAATGAATAGTGAAAACCCAAATGTTATTGTATAAAACTGACTTTTTATTTAAATAATTATTAAATTTGTTAAAATTTATTTTAGGTCAAAATAGATAAATAATACATATATAAGTATAATGTAATTTATTGGGTTGAGTTTATAATAATTATATATATATAAATATTTTATTGAACGTTTTACCGTCTTTTACCCTCCTCCTAGAGGCATTTCCAAATATACATAAAACAGAATTTTACCGCTTCTGTGTGTTGAATTTCAAAAATCCGAGAGACTAGGATTATATCAGTATGTAAAATGTGGTTCAATAAGGTGAAAATAATTTGTGTTGAATAGTATCTTTTTACTTTTATTTAACACCGTTAAAAGTAAATAGGGTAATTAAGGTTAACAATGACATTATTATTATACTAAAACATGTCCACATTATATTGAATAAGTGTAAATCGAAGAAACACAACCTTAGTAATAAAATATGACCCTTTAGGTCCACTTTTATTATATTTGGAAATTTCTTATTATTTAATTCAATGAAGAGTTACAAGTGTTAAATTCAATGTTTAATAACTAAACCAGTTTTAAAATAGGTATAATCATAAGATAAATTTTACTATAAATATTCATTATAATTATAAAAATATTTCCCATATAATAGTATTTTATTTATATTTTTTATATATTAAATACTTAAATTTATTTATAACACAATGATGATGTGATAATTACAGTACTAATTAAAGATTTAAATTGTTGATATTATAAATATCCAAATAAATGAAATTTGAGACTTTCTATGAATTACACTAATTTAATATGTTAATATGACATATAATGGTTGGTGAGATAATTTTTTTTGAAGTAATAATGCTGATACCAATTTAGCAATTACAAAATACAAAATAGTGACGAAATTGGCATAAAAGAGTTTTTAAAAAAAATATTATATTATTAATTGATATTCAATTCCTAAAAATCTAAGTATCATCCAAAAGTAATATATAATTATAAATTTATCATTAATTATCCACTTGGGATTCTCTTGGAATTATATAGTATGTTTATTAATCAAATAATATTAAAATACGAAGAGACATGGTAAATGTCATACTATTTAACTAAGAGTTAAATTTGAAAGATAAGATTAATATAGTGTCCCAAACATGTCTAAAACCTATTGGTTGAGGGTTTTTAGGCCCATACCCACCTTATCCTTTAATTAATTCATTTTTTAGCCATTGTAAACCAAAAAAATATTTTATTATAAAATAATATTTCACGATTTTCCTAAGGTTCCCCTAAACCCTCTTATAAAATGGCACTCCCCATTCTAAATAATTCACACATTAAATTCCATTTTGCTCGGCCAAAATATACCAAAATAACCTATCAATTATCCTCACTTCATCTTAGTGGCCTTCCTTTAGTCATATAGCCATCCTACGGAGTCCTTTTGATCAAGTCAAAAGAAAGCACCCAAAGAAGAGGTAAATATTTCATCACATATTTCAAGTCCTTTTCTTATTCCACTTCATGTTTCATTGTTTTTATCATTCTAAAATAATAACTCAAGTATCTTATAAATAATTTTATGTTATTATAAATTTTGCACAACCGTAATCATTATTCTATACATCCTTTGAATGACTTGTCACTAAACGTGTGTACGTACAGCTTACCGTCTCCACGTCGTGGGGTGGTTTGTTATTCAAATTCTTCATCATTTGAATTGGAATAATAATGAATGTGAATTATGTAAATAATAAATATAAAATGATAATTATTCTGTTTATTTGATTTTATATCCAATTATATATGATTTTAATATCAAAATAATCATATTGTCGCTCCAGTGTACGAACGGATTTCCGACTCCACGAACACGATGAGATTAATTTCCCATCGTAATCCATTCAAGAATAATTTTCATTAAATGATTAATTTTTTTTAAAGAATAAATATCATTATGAAAATTAGTAAGATGCATTCTATCCAAAACAAACATAACATTCGTCACAAAGCATATAAAGGAAAATGAATCAGTTAACACCTGAAACGACAATAATACTAAACTATTATTAACATAGCAATAGTAATAGATCATATATGATATCATATTAATGTATATTATTCTTCAAAAATTTAATAACAATTATTTCACCATTTAATAGGAGGTTAACCTATCCTCGACCAAGAAAAAGTACAAAGTAAGGTGTTTTAATCCCACTTTTTTCCCGTGATATTCAGGATAGATTTTCCACTGATACCTTCGGTGTGGTGTATGTACAACCCATGATTGTATTGTTTGTATAACATAATTTAATTTATGAGTAATTAAATATTCTTTTTATGATCCATTTTTTTTGAGATTTATGTTTCTTATGTTACCAAATGGGTAAGGGAATTTAAAATTTTAATATCTACTCATTCGGCTTTACAGATACTTCATTGATTATTTTACTCCATGATTATGTGTGGAATAACTAATTTTTATTTGTGTATTAATTTAAAATCCCCATTATGTGGATATAATTATGATACAAATAATCACCCCATTCATAAATTCTCAATTCATTGATACGAACTTTATAAGAGTAATTTTAACTCAATATCCAATTATTGAGTTCAACATCAATTTCATTGGTGTTGTTTTTACTAGAAAATGAGTGAATGTCCTCTGATTGAATTAATATAAATATCCAATTGTATTTATTGTATTTATTTTGTTCACAAATAATTATATCATTGATTTATCATTATCATAATGATAAGGTCATTATAATAGATTTCATATCAATTTACATTCCATTGAGACTTCTAGTTGTTATATGGAAATTCACTTTTAGGTGGTGTATATAATGTGCATTGACATAGTATATAATTAATCCCTTTATTACCATGATATTATAATGTTTTGATTGCTCAATTATTTGAATTCCGGTGTCTCTTTTTTGGTAAGGAACTCTAACTAAAATATCATTTTTAAATGACTTAATGATTTATTCTTCTAAATATGTCTCATTAATGTACATGTTTTAAAAATGGTTTTAGGGATTTATTTATATGGAAATTAATGTTTTAAAATTAAAATTACTTGTAAATTATTCAAATTGGTATGAGAAACATTGATTCAAAAATCAATTCTTAAACAGATTCTTGAAAAATTGTGTGAAGTTTAAATGATTTCAAGAGAAAGGGGAATATTTCACTCAAATAGTTTTGATGATTATTTTAATTTATGTCAATATCCTTCATTATTCTAAATTTATGTTAATATTTTACAATATAAACTTCTATATTATATTGAATGAGTTATGTTTGACTGTGGATGTGCTATTTTTATACCATTCATGGTTTGTGGATAATGTATTGACATTTTGTATGCTAGTTTTAATACGGAAGATTATGTTATGTTTCAAATTTTCATATGAGGAATGCATTGGACTTAGTAAGTGATGGGTGGAGCCCATTATAGCTCCTCGATGCATCGGTAGGTCTCATGAGGCAAACTAGTGTCTTGGCATAGGGTCTTGACAAAATCTTATTTTCAGTCTTGGCACAAGACCATGAGTATATGGTTATGCAGTATGGCATTATGCATTCCATCATTATGAATGTGGCTATTGATATTTCACGTTATTATTCATCTAGTAGAATATCCATGTGAATAAGTAAATGGAATTATTTTATTTTTATCTTTTCTATATTATGTTGATGTTCAAGTTTAAAAGGCTCATGTTTTAGTCTTATACATTGCCTTAAATTTTTATGCTTATTTATGAATGACTCTACTATATTGTTATCCTTACTAAGAATCTGATGTCACCCATTTCTATGATTTATTTTTCCCAAATTGTGAAGAAGTATGCTATGAATGATCCGTAAGGATAGTCAATGGGATCTTAGTATTTTCTATGGGAACAATGTTGTTGTGGTTTTACATTTTACGATGTAACGTACACCCTGTGAATATATCTAGTACTTCCTAGGCTACTAAACTAATCGGTCTTTCGAGACTTGATAATTTGTGATCCTGAAAATGATATGTAATAATGCATTGACTCTGGGATTCTAGGGTCATGGTTTTACACAAAGTGTCATTGAGATGTGGAATTGTTTTGGCCCAGGTGACTGCGAGTGGAATGTGGTATGGTTGTGGCCTAGGTTTGTGAGATCAAGGGGAGGTGAGATTCATATTCCAAGGTTGTGGGACTATCTCTGATGCCCATGTGTGTGCAGGTAAATTGTGACATCAGTCTTGTGGAAGAGTGAGGAAGCTTTTGAATGTTTTATGTTAGTATTTGAGCTGTTATCTAGTGGAATGTCATATGGGGTACCCAAAAATTTTTATGCATGTTAGATTATTTTACATAACTTGAGAGATCTGGTGAGTGTACCTTGGTTAGGGAGCGATGGATAGTAAACCTTAATTGTTACTGTTGGTTTCTAAAATTTGTTCACCGGGTATTATTATTACTTTCCCACATATGCATGATAGACTATGGTTTTTCCTACTGAGTATTCTTATACGCTCACCCTACATATAAAAATATATTTCATGTTTCATGGGGGATTATGTGGACCATGTTGGACTTTAATAGCTTGGAATTGTGGATAGTTGTTATTCCCTTGAAAAGCTTGGTTCATTTGGTACGTACATTAGATTTTTTTTCTGGTTGTTATATTTTTTAAACATGCAAGTGGAATGGATTTTGGATTTCTCTTATATATTTCTTCGAGTGGTTTAGTGGTTGATACAAATTATCTATCGATCTGGAAAATATAAAAAGTGTAACGCCACCCATTTTGTTACATTTGTATACCCTTGGTGCAGGTACGCAACCCAGGGCCTACTGGAGGCAGGACTCAGGCGTCAATATTTGTATTCCTTTATTTATATCTCATGATGGGAATAATTTGAAGGAGGCATTTGGGGAACACATAGTCTAGAACTCCACGTTCCCCTTCCCAAAAACCATTCATGTGATTTTAAATAATCTGAAAATGAGATTTAAAATACATGAAACCACAAAATTAACTCAAAATAAAACATGAGTCCAACATAAATGATTTCTCTTTTTTATGGAGGCTCTTATATTAATTAAAAGGAAATTCGACCACTTTTCTTAAAGATTTAAAGCCATATTTATGATCTAGACCCCTCCAGATAAGTGTTTCTCATCCCAATTGGTTTATCGCCCATCATATGTATTTATATTATGCATTAAAAGACTATTTTATTCTATTTTTGAAATCCATATCTAGGATTCGTTCATTAATATCTATTTTATATTTGATCTAGGTTTTTATCTTGATTTTTTTCTTCATCGTGATATTTTTTGTTCTGCTTCAATTGGGGTTTTCTTCTGTTAATATTTTTTCATCAAAATGGATCTAGGTGGTCTAAATTCAATTCCCATAGTCGTGATTCCAATTGTGTGTATGTGTTGTAGTTTTATATATGCATGTTTTAAAATGGAATCTTGAATTGAATAAATTAATTCATTAACTAATTTATGGAAACATATAATTAGATTAATTAACTTGTGAATTAATTAATTTAATATGTGATTGTGGAAATAAATGGGATATTAGGATTTTGGAATTGGATTTATCATTTGGTGAATTAATTAATGGATTGTATGGTTTGGGAATTGAATGGTATATCGAAATTCCGAAGATGGATAAATTTATTACAGAATTAATTACTATTCTGTTATGATTGGGAAATTAACTAATTTAATTGAATATCTATTTGGTTAACTAATGGGTTTTTTCTAATGGGTTAATTAATGTGATTATTTATTAATTTAAAATTGGTATTATTAAAATCATCCCTAAAATAAATGGGTAAATGGGTTATATGATTTAATATTTTTAAGTAGTACAATGGTGAGTTTTCACATTATTCCAAATGCATTAAATTGTTGAACCTGATTGTTCGATTAATTAATATGGTACACATTAATGGAATTTTTTGGACAACATGGTAAATGTTGATTAACCTCGTTTGATGTGATATATGTGTTGTTTTTATTTATTTGATTAACGTGTGTGGAACATAGAATAATTCTTCAAAATCCAATAGTGATAAATATTGAAAAACATGTGTGGGGCATGAACTACTATTTCAAAAGATCAAAATGATTACTTTGTGTGGGACATGGTGTCAGATCCTGCACTGTGTGACTCTTTATTTAATTATTTTTATTCCTTTATCTATATTTTCTAGGGTCCAAGGTGAGTCTCGGAAGAAAATTCTGAGTTATGTTAAAAAGTGGGCTTTTGAGTCGACGTTTTCAGGTGCAAAAGAGGAGCACATTACCGTTTAGCTTCCCACAATCAATTGTGTTACCTCTTCATCTCCAAAAATATAAAACATGAAATTTTTCTTATAAATAAAAATAAATCATAAAAATCTCTTTGATTAATTTTTTTATAAGAATTTTATTATTTTTGAAATGGAATATATACTTATATTATAATTATTTTAATCATTATACATTAGTATTGTAATTTATTACGATTACATTTAATATTATTATAATTATTTTTTATCAATTTTTAATTAGAATTCTTTTAGCGTGATTTTTTTAAGAGAAAAGAAGAAAACCATAATTTCTCAACCTCCCCCCTTCTTCACATAGTAGGGTCGCGACCCCCCGTCCCCCTGGCAGCGTTCAAGTAAGCTGAGCCCCGGGAACCCCCTCATTCGAACCAGCTGCTACAGGAATCCCGACTGCCCTCATTCTCAGCATGACATCCCATCACCCTATTTCATCCAACACTATATTGGCGAGTTTCCCTCGTTCATGCATCTCGTAATGCAACATACATCACCTCCCATTGTTCTGAGACATCAAGGCTACCTCCTAAGGCCCTCCTACATAGTCCACAGTCAGCGACTTCCTAGCACTGTAGACCAGTGTCTCATTCGGTGCGCTCCAATGATGCACGACCCTCCACCTATATAGCATCACACCCCTACCCTCCCTTCTCTAGCTGGCATACTCCCTCTGGGTCCCCTCTGTCCAAGCACCCCTGCTCCCTAACGTGCAACCCCTCGGCTCAGTGCGACACAACAACAGTGCAGTATGACTCTGACCGTGTGGTCCACCCCCAGTCACATCCCCTAATGGCGACTCCGGTACCGACCTACCGCCACTACCTATATCTCCTTGAACTGCTTCACCCACCACCCCCACTCTGTGGCGACACCATCTGTCACTGCCCACACATTCTTTGTGATTTACCCGACTATCCTCGAGTGTACCCCCTTTTCCCTAGAAACCATCCAGTGTTGCAGTTACCCTTCTCCGACAATCTCTCCTTACTGGCATGTCCCATTCCGGCGACCACACTGTTTCAGGAATACGCTACCCCTAGGTATAATCAAATTCTTTTTTTTTCTGTTTCAGTTAGTTTGTCTTTTTTTATTGTTAATGATTATTTTAGGTGGTTTAGTATTTTTGAAACCCCCGAGAGGTAGTTTCGAGTTTGCGTCGACGCCATGCCTCAGTTTTGATCTAAGTGTTTATTCCTTCTGCTTGGTTTCAAACTTTTTAATTTATATCCCGTATGTGTTTTTGAGTCCTCAGTATTTATTTTGTAAGACATTGGACCATAACACATGGTTTTAAATGTGTGATGTTTCATCGCGCATTGGTTCAGAGGAATGTCTCCCTTGCACTTGGCTTAATAATTTCATATATTTTATTTTTAGGTTTTTCACACCAGTGTTATATTCTAAATATGTGTCATTGTATCGTCTGATGAGTTGCTTAGTATCCAATGGTAATTTATTCATTCCCTTGTTACATCAGTGTTATTGATTCAAAAATTTACGCAACTAGAGTTTGGGGAAAAAATTGTTGGCATTCTCCGAAAGTTTATGGCAATTAAAATCAGGTTTAGAACTTTAAATGAATATAAAGAATGAAATTTGTTTTTTTCACTTTGGTTATTTTTTATTATGAATTGTTTGAGAAATTGTAGTATGTTCCACAGATAAATGGACCGTTTGGCATTTTTATGAAATGTTTTTCTTCATGGTATAATGAAAAATGTTTTGGGATGTTTTTGAGAATGGGTTGAAATGGTGTGTTTTGTTATGTTGCGGATACTTGGTGTTTATGATTGGTTTTCTATAAAATAGAAATTTATTATCCATGAATTTATAAATGTGGTGGAAACATGAAAAATGTAGTTTTTTTATCCCCATATGATTTTTGTAATGGTTTGGGATTATAAATATATTTCTTGAATTTTTCAAGGTGTTTTGGTGTGTTTTAACCCCTTTATAAAAATTGCTTTTGTTTTTTTGTGAAAAAAATATAATGATATTAAAATAAAAAGGAATAGTGGCGGTATTTGGATATGTTTGATGAAAATGTTGAATCGTGTCCCAGTTGGAATGATTGGGTAAAACAGTTTTGTTTTAGTGTGTGCAAGGAATGTTTTGAAAAATGTTTAATAATGTTTGAGTAGAAACGTTTTTCTTACATCACATTTGAAAATGTGTTTCCATTGTGTGATAAGGATTTAATTGTGTATGTTTTAGGGCATGTTTTTCCATTTCGTGAAGTTTGTAAAAAATATATGTTATGAAAACCCTCGTTGGGTGTTTCATATGCTTCAATTTCATGCAATGGATTGGAGGTCCTTTTGGGGGATTCTCAGGATCCATTGTTTCTTTTATTCACTTTGAACTCTTTTTAATTGTTATATTAGGAATTATAATGATCATAAGGGAGACTTTTGGTCAGACCTACACTGAATTATTACTAATATAAAATCTATGATTGGATATTTGGCTGGCATCGGCTGCCTCACCCCCTTTCTAAATACTTCAGTCATGGGAATCTGGCATATTGAGAGAATATTCTGAGAATTATTACTACACTGGTAGGTTATAGTTCTGACTGGTGGCCCATAGTAGGTGAATGTATTGTTTTTCCTGCTATGGTATTTTCACTCAGCCTTCCTGAGAAAGTATGTCCAGTCATTTGAGAGTTTTTATTTCATCGTGTGTGACATGTCACAGAGTATATGGTCTCTTGTATTGGTGTGTTCTAGATTATTATTGGTATCCATGTTCACCCATGTCTATTTGGATTTTTTTCCTTATATTCGTTATTATGATGTTCATATGTATACCTACATTTCCCTTGTTGTGCCATTCCTACTATTCTTTTTTTTGTATATTTTTTCATGGAATGTGGTGAGCTGGTTTTGATTATGTTTCTAGAATTGGTTTTAAAATGATAGTATTTAAACTAATTGTCTATATATGAAAATATAGACCTCACATTCCATTTTAAAACTTCACTGACACTAATGGAACAAATCAATATTTGAAAATGGTTATGGGAAATTGTTTGTAAAATGTTTTTAAGTAAAATATTTTAGAAAAAATTAATTATACAAATTGTTGTAAAAACATGAAATGGTGATTATTTTAATTTAAAGTTCTTTGGAAATAGATATTGGGATAGCCTACTGAGTTTTAATACTCACACCTATAGGAATTTTTTGTTTTTATTCCTTGTATAGTTTATATAATGGGTGGGTTCGTGTTGGGAAAAGTTTATTCATTGCATCAGAGAGTGACCCTTGGGGTCACAAGGAGTTTGTTCAGACGTCGATTTTTGTTAGTTTTAACTTCATCAATTACTGCTTATTTGTTTTATCATTTATTTATAATGAACTTCACTTTATTATATCTTCTTATTTTATTTATTTATATTGGGAGAAATCATTTCCATTTCCTCTATCGATGCCATGGCACTTTTCAACAGCAAGGGAGGATCAGGAACACCGATCTTGTCTTGTCGTGGATCGGCTTGTGTGACCGGTTTAGAGTCGACTGGTTGCGCCCAAATTTACCCTACAGTTATGCGGTCATTGTATTACAGGTAGGGGTCGAATCCACAGGGTCCGAAGAAGAAACCGAGATACACTTTGATTCTGGAAGGATTTGGCTATGGAGTGACCAACTATTTGGATTGATTTGATTTTAATAACTACTGATTTAATCTAAATAAAATAAATTAAAACATACAATTACTTAATCTAAAACAATTGATGGGGATGGGTTGATCCTAATTTGTTACTAGGGTTAGATTGGATGCATTTATTTTCTTATAACATTTGTTTCACTAATTCAAGATGTATCCAAAAAAATGATATAATTTCTCAACATCATTCACCAATTTAATCCCTACACCATTCCAAGGATAATCACCAATGCACATGTAGGATCAATTTAATGATCACTCCAAGAAATTGGATCGCACTAGCACTCGAAATGTGTCATTGTTAAAGTTGGCAAAGATGAAGAAGAAAATAAATCATCAAATGGAAATCTTAAAATAATGAAATTATTACAGAATTTAGGATCATTAATTAACATCCAATCTTCCCCATGAAACTCCCTAGGACCAACCCATAAGGGTTTATCCCTCCATTTATGCTATTAAATAAATGGAAGCGGGAAGTCGACTTAAAGAAGCGGGATTGGAGAAAAAAAATAAAACAATGAAACGATCACTCCACCGTTGTGTGAACAAAATCACAAGGTTTGGTGTGAATAAATTCACACCTTGAGGAAACAGTATCATGGTGATAAAGATAATAACATAACAAGAGAATAAAAAGAACTTGTATTGAAGTCTAAGGTGATTCGAACAACTTACATGAGAAGGAAGAACATTACAAAGGCAAATTGGCATAATAACATTACAATGAAAAGAAAGAAACAAGATACCTAAATCCTCCACCAATACTGCCTTAAATAGGAAAAAATAAATCCTTGGACGAGCCCCCAACATCTCATGTGCCTTTAATTAATTATTTTGGGGAATGTTGGGTGGAACATTAATGATGAGAGACTTTTCCACTTTTTGCCCCGAAGTTGCAGCCATCTTGAATCCAACTGAAAGACGCGCCTAAAGGACCTTTTAGAATGCCTAATTTGAGTAGGACCCAGAATACTTAAATGAAACCCTGTATGTCCCCTAACATCCTGTAAAATTGTAGCCAAATATATTATGTGGTTCTGGAGATATGATAGAAATCGTGGGATATTTTTCTGGGCCGCAGAATCTGGCCCAAAATTAAATGTTCAAATTGGGCCGCATTAATCACCATTATTGAGGACGAATTAGCACTGGATACAGAATAATTATTTGTTCCCCTATATGTCTTCTAGTCTTATATATATTTTGGGCTTCATTGGGCCTGTATTGTCGGCCCCATAATCCAATAAGTGGGATGATATCCAATCTGCCTTCTCCAGAATTGTTTCTTTTAATCGCCAAATATCTCCATCATCCTTTATTAATAATCCATTGATACCTGAATAAAAAAATGATCATAATTAAGTGCATTTAGATTTCCAAAAATATCAAATTAAAATATGGATAGTTACATTCTTTAAAATCAGATGAAACATTGGGCCAAAATTGGATCACATTAGGCATGAAGTGCACAAATGATGAGAATGGGTGTTCAAAATGTAAAATGCACTAAAATGGTATTTATGAATAGAAAGGTACATCAAAAATACATATATTATCAATGAATATTAGCCTCTTACAGTGGCTAATCACACCCCCCAACTTGAGTTTTTCTAGTCCCGAGCAAAATATATCTCACAAAAATGAAATTCGAATGACGTTTTCCAAAAACATTTTCATACACATTTCTCACCCAAAGATCACATAACAAACAATTATGAAACCCATCAAAATCATTTAAAACAAGCTATGTCCACAGGAATATATCAAGCCCAAGCCCATTCCTTTGTTCAAATTCATTGCCATATTTCATCCAAATTCAATTAAGCATGATGAAGTGTTGTGCGTCACAATAGACATGGGGGATCATTTACATTCGATGGAGAAAAGATGGAAGCGCTAGGAGAAATCAAATTTTAATAATAAGATGAGTACTCAATTTTTAATTTTCCATTTTTTTGGGTTTTTTTTTGCAATTTTTCCATGGTAATTGAAATTGAACTCAATCGAGTCAACCCATTTAGCAAGACTTTGCCGATGACTCCCAAGCTCAAAGACCTTAGGGCACCAAGTGAAGCTCACATACTCAGGCATCATCTTGAGTTAACTCAATCAAAAAAATTCAAATTACCACAAATAGAGATAAAATGCCCAAATCTAGGCCAGAAAACTATGGATTCACGATCCCCAAGTGCCGGAAGCCACACATTAGGTCAATTCATTGCTCTACGCGCAATTGATTTTTTTGAATACTCATGTTAAAATTAAAATGATCGCCAATCCTATGCTATTTATTATGGGTCCCCAAGAACTTAAACTAAAACCCACCAATCTAGAGGATGTGCATTGTGTTTTTTTATTAAATGGATGAAAATATAATAGTAAAAAATCACATCATACAACCTCACTTTCCAATATCTATGCACATGAACATAAACTTGAATTAAAATCAGAATCAAGGCATGCAAAATTATTTGATATCCAATTTCAGAGTTTGGAATGTGTGTTATCATGTTCAAGGTTAATGACATTTTTCCTTCCACACATTTTCATATCCCCCCCCCAACTTAAAATAACACTGTCCTCAGTGTTTAAAGATAATAAAGATTAGAAGGGGTAGAGGTGAGGAGTTCAAAGAGGAAATTGAAAATGATAAACATTGAACAAATTCACCTGATTTTTGAAGTTGAAGTTCATGATGATCCATATTACAATTTTGATCTCTTTGGGGATGTATGCACCTCCTTGATCGAATATGTATCACCCAAAATAGTCCCTGAAATATACAAATAAGAACAAACAAAACAAAACAAACAACACAACATTTTATTTAAAACCATGTATCTATATTTTTATGGGTTTCCCTTTTTTTTAATTTTAAAAATCAAACTGATGATACATTGTCTTCATTATATTTTTAGGGTAAGGTATTACTCATAGATCACACTGTGTGACACGGATGAATACGGTGCTCCCCTTTCATACCCATCCATACTCATAAAAGAAGAACAGGTCAACAGTCTAAATTTTTTTAACCTACAAAAACATAAATAAAACAAACTGATGATACATTGTCTTCTCTTAATTTTCTGTGTAAGGTATTACTCAAGGATAACACCACATGACACAGGTGAATATGGTGCTCCCCTTTCATACCCATCCTTACTCATAAAATTATAACAGATCAATAGTCTGATGTACTAATTAAATGAAATAAAACACGAAAACCGCGGGTTGCCTCCCATGCAGCGCTTAATTTAAAGTCTTTATCTCGGCTTGAACCCCCCAACTTATCCAAATCCAACTTTAAAATTTTTAATGACCTCATATTTCTCTACTTCAACATGATTGAGAATGCGTATCCCTTGTGGTTTGTAAGAAGTTTTGGAATTTAATTCATGAACAATCCTATTTTCTAAAATGAATGGGAAAATCCAAGGAATATCAGAAATGGTTGATCTTTTTTCTTCTATAGTCTTTCCAAATAAATCAAAGATCAACCCCCCTTTGTGGGTTTCATGAGATGAATGAATGAAAACCCCAAGCTCTTTTTTATCAAAAATTATGGGATACTCAAGTGGGGATGGAAGGAAAATGATTTTGAGTTCGGGTTGGTTGAAATTTTCTAAAGAATATTAGCAATTTGAATGAATATTAGTTTCTTCTCCAAAGACATTAGAATGAATTGGTTCCTTGTAAAAATATGATTCATCCCAAAAAGTATCCATTTTCATTCTAGGAGTAGGTATGGGATCATTGTTTGGGATTTCTCCTAATTTTTCAGTGATCTGTGGCCCTAAAAATTCACTAATGGAGCCACGTTCAGGAAGCTCAATCCATGATGTCAAGTTATTATCTTTTGAATTCAAAAAATCAATTTCCTCCTGATTTAAAGACCCTTCAACAATTTCTTGACTCACTTCCCCTAGCCTGATTCCAAAGGTTGGTTCTTCAATAAGTTCATGAGAGTTTTGTGGGAAACTAGACACTCCACATAAGGTTTCAGAAGGTACAATTGGTGTATGGATGAGTTCCTCACAAGTATTATTGCATTGTAGTTCCATATCTTCAATCATCCTCGAGAGGGATGGAAATTCATCCTTTAAACAATCATCATCCCATTGATTGTACATCGGATCGGGTGTGTGGTAATTATTCAAGGGTTGATAAAAAAATTCAAATTTAGGGGCTTCCCAATAATCATTTTCCATTTCATTCCAGCAAGAGTTTGTGACATGATAATTTGGAACATACTCCATTGGAAAAGATGGAAAGTTGGATTCCATATTCTCAGGACACACACAAACATAAAGGGGTAAAGATAATAGAGATGGGGTTGAGAATAGAGAATGTGGGGTGAGAATAGAAGATGTGTGTTTAAATTACTTACTTGGGTCCCCAGAAACGGCGTCAAAATTTGGTTGTACCCAAATTTACCCTACAGGTATGCGGTCGTTGTAGTACAGGTAAGGGTCGAATCCACAGGGACCGAAAAAGAAACTGAGAGACACTTTGATTCTGGAAGGATTTGGCTATGGAGTGGCCAAATATTTGGATTGATTTGATTTTAATACATACTGATTTAATCTAAAGAAAATAAATTAAAACATTCAATTACATAGTCCAAAACAATTAATGGAGATGGGTTGATCCTAATTTGTTACTAGGGTTAGATTGGATGCATTTATTTTCTTATAACATTCGTTTCACTAATTCAAGATGTATCCAATAAAATGATATAATTCCTCAACATCATTCACCAATTTAATCCCTACACCATTCTACGGCTAATCACCAATGCACTTGTAGGATCAATTTAATGATCACTCCATGGAATTGGATCACACTAGCACTCGAAATGTGTCATTGATAATGTTGGCAAAGATGAAGAAGAAAATAAACCATCAAATGGAAATCATAAAATAATGAAAATATTACAGAATTTAGGATCATAAAATAACATCCAATCTTCCCCATGCAAATCCCTATGACCAACCCATAAGGTTTTAGCCCTCCATTTATGCTATTCAATAAATGGAAGCGGGAAGTCGACTTAAAGAAGCGGGATTGGAGAAGAAAAATAAAACAATGAAACGATCACTCCACCGTTGTGTGAACAAAATCACAAGGTTTGGTATGAATAAATTTACACCTTGAGGAAACAGTATCATGGTGATAAGGAGAAGAACATAAAAAGAGAAGAAGAATAACTTTTATTGAAGACTAAGGTGATTCGAACAATTTACATGAGAAGGAAGAACATTACAAATGAAAATTGGCATAATAACATTACAATGAAAAGAAAGCACCATGATACCTAAATCCTCCACCACTACTGCCTTAAATAGGAAAAACTAAATCCTTGGACGATCCCCCAACATACCATGTGCCTTTAATTAATTATGTTGGGAAATGGTGGGGTGGAACATTAATGATGAGAGACTTTTCCACTTCTTGCCTCGAAGTTGCATCCAGCTTGCATCCACCGGAAAGACGTGCCTACAGGACCTTCGAGAATGCCAAAGTTGAGTGGGACCCAAAAGACCTAAATTAATCCCCAGATGTCCCCTGACTTCCTGTAAAATTTCAGCCCGAAATATTATGTGGTTCGGGAGATATGGTACAAATAGTGGTCTATTTTTCTGGGCCACAGAATCTGGCCCAAAATTAAATATTCAAATTGGGCCGCCTTAATAACCATTATTGAGGACGAATTATCGCTGGCTACAACATAATTATTTGTTCCCCTATATGTCTTCTAGTGGTATATAAATTTTGGGCTTCATTGGGACTGTATTGTGGGCCCCATAGTCCGATAAGTGGGATGATATCCAATCTGCATTCTCCAGAATTGTTTCCTTTAATCGCCAAATATCTCCATCATCCTTTATTAATAATCCATTGATCCCTGAATAAAAAAATGTTCATAATTAAGTGCATATCCGTTTCCAAAAATATCAAATTAAAATATGGATAGTTACATTCATTAAAATCAGATTAAACATTGGGCCTAAATTGGTGCACATTAGGCATGAAGTGCTCAAATGATGAGAATGGGTGTTCAAAATGTAAAATGCACTAAAATGGTATTTATGAATAGAAAGGCACATGAAAACTACATATATTAGCAATGAATATTAGCCTCTTACAGTGGCTAATAATCGACCCAGGTAGGTTCATGAAAAAATTGTGTCGTAGAATGTCGACTTTTACCATACCTCTCTTTTCAGAGCACCCATTGTTATTTGTGATGTCAAGGTAGATGTAGTAAGATTGTTGGGACTTGAGTGGTTGGGACGGTAAAAGAATAATGAAATATTTCTGGTTCTGATCTTTGGGTATCCATGGTATGTTCAATTTAATTAGTTTATTTGGATTTTTATATAATATTTTGTGATTAAGATATGAAAAAAGGAGTTGGGTTAATACTCATCGTGATCGTGCATGGCCTGGAAATCTATGTAAAGCTAGGGGTGTGGCACTAAAAGTCTCTCTATATTAGTGACATGTTTTAAATATGGCTCAAAAATATTTTCAAGTCACCCACTGACACTAGTTCCTAGTTTTAGATGTTTTGGGTCTCACGTGACTTCTTAAAGTGTTTTGAATACAAATAAAAATTGTTTTTGAAAAATGGTTGACTGAAATGAAATGTTTAATTTGGGGATTATTTTAAATGAAATGGGATGAATGATATATTTATTGGAAATGAAGTAGTTTTATTCTGGCATTGGTATTCCTAGGTTTTCGCACATATATAGTGGTATGTATGAATAGGAACGAGTGTCTGGTGTAGAGAATGGATGATCGAGTGGAACAGATTATTGCATGTGAGTGAGACATTAAATTATACATATGGTGAGTGTTTAACACACCTAGATTGTTTTAAATTAAATATGTTTCAAATGGATAGTTTTGGATGTTATGATAGATTTGTATTTCTTGTGTTTATAGATTTTCTCCTATGTAGTGTTTGATTTTGAGGATTTTAATTTATTGAGTGGGCCTTGATTAATTATTTAATTTTCTGGTCCAGAGGTTTTCCCATTAAAGCTTCACTGGGTGATCCTAGTACAATTGATCAAACATTGTATTTTATGATTGAGTTTATGAAGAAAGTCCCTCCTCTCTTTTATGGTCATGTGGCCCCTTCCATAGCAGAGGAGTGGATATGAAATATTGAATGGGACTTTAACCACGTTGAGTTGACCTACTCATTTATTGTCATGATTTCAACCATCATTCTGGAAGGTTCAACGTAGATGTGGTGGATGTCAGTGTCTTGGAACAAGCCCCATTAAGGGAATACTTATGAGTTTTTCAAGGCTTTGATCATTTTTCAGTATTTCTATAAATAAGAAAGGGTTAAAAATCGGATGATGATTAGCTATCTGCAATAGAGCAACAGATCCATGTTGGAATATTTCCACTACTTTGTGGACCTAGGCCATTATGATTCTGGGTATGCCACATATTACCCCATGAAGGATCGATACATTGAGGTAGGTCTCCCCCCAATATAAAGTCGAAGGTGTCTTCATCCAACTTACTATATTTTTCCGATGAGGAAAGACAAGCCTTTCATTCCAATGTCCTGATGGAGGGAGTTCCTTGATGTATTCATCCCTCCTTAAATCCCCATGATAAGTGGTGAATATCATAGAAAGAACACGAGGACGAAATTATATGTGGACGGGGAATGTCATAAAATTAGAAGGCCTTAGGATATATAATCACACACTACGGAGTTACATATAATCATTTGTTATCCGTTTGGTAAGATGGATCCCAAGAGGTCGTTATTCCCATGTGCAACTAAGCCCTATGATGATTGAAGACTTTTTGGTAACATACAACGATTCTATAATGGAATTTCTAGATAGCGTTAGGGAGGAATTTCTAAGAATTGACATGTTTTTTGGGGTTTTTATTAATGATTATTTTGTATGTTTCCATTTAGGGTAATGGATATATTATCATGTATGGTTTAAAAATAGTGTTTTGGGGTATTTATATGCATGGTAATGTTGTGGTTATTTTGATGAACTATATTTTTCCATGCCAGTGTGGCTTTAATAGCCAAATCATGTCCTTTATTTCTTCAAATCAACTGATTTATGTTTCTTATTCAGATTATCAGAACAAGAATGTGAGTAAGGAGATGCTTCATCCATCAGTTCTCCAGCCAAAAGGCCTTAGTGTGAAGCCAAAAAATAATCAGAAACACTGTGAGAATGTTATGGAATTTATTAAGGTTGTGCCACTATCATTGAGGTGAGACAGTTTTAGCATTTTTATTATGGTTTCTCTGTCTTTATAAATTTCCTCTTATAATAAAGAGCATGATGGGCTTATCAACAATCTAATGTTAGTAATTGTGCCTTTTTCGGTGTGAGTTTTTTATCAGTGGCCTAATATGGCCCACCCATATAAATCAGTTGTGGCTTTGGTTTCTATCCATCCTGAAGTGATGATTCATGAGTATTTTTACATCGTTGTTTCATTGATCCAATGCATGGGCCCTTACTCCCCTCACATGGGGTGGGTTTTTTGGTTGTTTCAGATCTTTTAGTTCAGCTCTTATCCCATTCAGATAGGTGTGAGTGGTTTAAATGTTCGTGATGTACTTCTTTTACTACGGGTATGTCCTAGTTTTGGTCTAAGATGGATTTTTTTGGCTATGTATAGGTTGGTTAATTATGGGTGGGAGACCAACCATTTCTTTGGGTTTTCCCTTAAGACATTATAAGATGCTAGTTGAATTCTTATGGTGGGGAGTCCATTCAGGCCTCCACTCTTAGGTGATCTTTTTTAGGAAATGAGATTGATTTCCATTGGTGGTTCATGTAATTTCCTTGGGATACGAGGTTGGATTGTGTTTATGTGGAATCCTTAGGTGTTGATCGGTCAGATGAATAGTGTAGTGGCTTTTGCGGGGCAGAAATCATTATGGTGGGGTGAATTGACACACCTCGACCCGTGTGACTCTTATTTTATTTATTTTTCATCCTTTAAATATTTTTTTCTGAGGTCCAGTGTGAGTCTATGAAGAAATTTCTGAGTTTTTTTAAAATTATTTCTTTATAGTCGATAGCATAGGGTGCACGAGTGTAGAGCGATACCCCACAGCTTCGCAGAAATAACATCACAACATGTTCGTCTAGAAGAATTAAAACAGGTAATTTTTCTAACTATTAAAAATAAATGTAAATTATGGGGTCATTTTAATTTTTTTAATTAATAAATTTATTATTATTAACATGTAAAAATTAAATTTATTATTTTTATTTTTATCATTATACAGTCGTATTAATTTGTATTATTATTACTATTATTATTAATATAATTATTTTTTTCTATCATTTTTTAATTATATTAATTATATTTTGTTTTATAAGGGAAATGAAAAAATTCCATAATTTCCCTACCTCCCTCCCTTCTTCACACATCAGGGTCTTGATCCCCTTTACGCCTCGAGGCGCTTGAGCAAGTTGAGCCCCCGACCTTGCCTCCTTTGAAAAAGTCGATGCAGGACTTTTGGTTTACCTCCTTCTCAACACAACATCCTGCCACCCTATTTCTCCCTCCATTATAGTGGTGATTTTCCCCCGGTCCTACCTCTCCCAGCATGGTAGCCAGTGCCTCCATTCATTATGAGCCAGCATGGCTGCCACACTTGACCCTCCTGTACAGTGCAAAGCCAGTTCCTTCCAAACGTTGTGGCCCAACGGCTCATCCGACATGCTCTAGTCCCGTGCGGCCCTACGCCTTAACAACATTGCCACTCTCCCCTCCGTTCTCCAGCTGGCATACTCCCACTAGGTTCCCTCGTCCATAGATTCAATGCTACCAGCGAATACCCCCTTATCTCGGAGCAACACTGCAAAAATTCAGCCTACCTCCAACCACACAGTCCTCCCTCAAGCAACGTCCCTACTGGTGACTCCGGTTCCGACCAACTTCCACCCCATTCCGAGAGGACACCCTCCAGAGTGGCCCATTAATTCTTCAGGCTTTATCCATCCATCCTCTGGGGTTCCCCCATTCCCCTACAACCATTCAGTTTTGTCGTTCCCTTTCTCCAACAATTTCTCCTTACCTGCATTTCCACATTCCAGTGGTTTCACCCTTTCATGCATACCCTACACCTTCATAATAATCCTATTATATTTTCATTTATATTTTAGTTAGTTTGTAAATTTTTTTTTAATGATTATTTTTTTGGTTTAGGATTTTTGAAACCCTCGAGAGGTTGTCTCAGGTAAGTTTTGATTTCGTGATTCGATTTGGAGATGAGGGTTTCTTCCCTCTGCATGGTTTTAGATTATTTAATTTAGAGCCCTTATGTTTTTTTTGAGTCATTAGTATTTATTTTGAAGTACGTTGGAACATACCACATGGTTTAGGAAACACGTTGTTTCGTTTCCCTTGAATTCAAAATATATCTCCCATTCACTTTCCTTTATAATTTGATAAATATTGATTTCATTTTTTTCGCACCTTAGTTATAATCAAAATTTGTTTCATGTGATCCATGGATGAGTTACTTAGAATACAAAGGTGATTTATTCATTATCATGTAACATTAGTGTTATTTCATTGTAAATTTGCACACCTACTATTTGGAAATCAAAATTTCTGTTGGCATTCACACATAATTTATGACATGAAAAATTATTTTTGTCAGCTTAAATAATTGTAATTCCGGAAATATTTTTTCTTCACATTGTGGAGTGTTATTTCGGAATTTTGTATGAAATTTTTTCATGGTCCGCTGATAAAGGTACCATTTGGTATTTTTGAAAAAAAAATTTCTTCACAGTGAAACAAAAAATTTTTTGGTATGTTTTTTTGAACGGTTTGAAATGGTTTTTTGGTTGAGTATTGGATATTGTGTGCTTTTGCATTGTTTGGTATCAAATATAAATTGATTTTTCATGAATTTAAAAATGTGGGGGAAACATAAATAACAAGGTTTAGGGTTCCTTAAAGGGTTTCTAGAATGGTTTATGAATTATAATGACATGTGATTTAGTTTTGAAGGTGTTTTGGTGTGTTTTCACCCCTTTATAAAAAGTGCATGTGTTTGTCGGTAATGGTGGGTTTTGTGAAAAAAATAAATTATTTTAAATTAAAAAGGAATATTTGTGGCTTTTAAATCTGTATGACACAAAATGGTGAATTGTGGCCCATTTCGAATGTTTTTGTAAAATGGTTTTGTTTGAGTGTGCAGAAGGAATGTTTTGTAGAATATTTATAAATTTTTGAGTGGAAGCATTGTGCTTGACACCACTATTGAAAATGTGTTTTCGTTTAGATATAAGGCATTAATTCGAATGTTTAAGGGCCCGTTTGTCCATTTAGTGATGTTTTTCAAAAATATTTATTATGTAATTTCTTTTTGGGTGGTTGTTATGACTTTATTTCATGCAATGGATGGGAGGTTCTTGTTGAGGATTCTCGGAATACATTGTTTGAGTTTATCAGTTTGAATTTTTTTTAATTGTACGATTTTACAGCATGAGAATGAATCTAGGGGAGACTTGGGGTGAGACCATTGGAGCATTATTACTTTTATATAAACATTGATTGGATGCTCATCTTGTATGAGTAAGCTCACATCCATTCTAAATACTTGTGACATGGGAATCTTGTGTATTAAGAGAATATTCTGAGAATAATTACTACACTGGTATGTTATGGTACAAACTGTTGGCCTATAGTATGTGGATGTATTGGGATTATTTCTATGGGATTTTCCATTTTCCATCCTAAGAAATGATGGCTGAGTGTTTGATCATTTTTATTTCATCATCTGTGAAATGTCAATGATGATGATGTCTCAGGTTTTGATGTCTTTAGGATTATTCTTGATCACATCAGTTCACACTTTCCTATCTAGATATTGTTTCATTCAATGTTAATTATGATTCTTGTATGTACACCGACATTTCATTTGATGTGGGATTCATATTGTGAATTTTTGTGTATTATTTTTCATTGAAAGTGGTGAGATAGTTTTATTAGGATTCAATAAATGGTTTTCAATACAAACTTTTTTGTCCTCCTTGTATAAATGTGAAAATTTATACATCAAATTCACTTTGAAAATATCAATGACAATAATTAAAAGAATCTAGATTTGAAAATGGTTACGGGAAATTGTTCGTACATTTTTTTTAAGTTAAATTTTCAGAAAAAAATATACTTTTATAAATTGTAGTTCAAACATGAAATGGTGTTTCTTTTATTTTAATGGAAATGCTTTGGAAATAGATTTCGGAATATCCTACTAGGTTTTAATACTCGTGCCTATTGATATTTATTATTTTTAGTCCCTATGCAGGTTATAACATGGGGGTGTTCGCCTTGGGTGAAGTTTGATCGTTGAGTCGATTAGTGACCTGTGGGGTGACACAAAGTTAGTTTAGATGCCGAGTTTAGTTAGTTTGGTCTCCTCCAGTTTTTTTTAAAAATATTAGTTTGGTTTATTTACTTTCTAATTCAATTTATTATTTCTAATTATTTTATTTATTTATATGGGGATAAATTGTTCTCTTTGCTTCTGTCGATGCCCTGGTACTTGTTCCCATCCAGGGAGGATCAAGAATGCATCTCAGGTGACCAGTTCAGAGTCGACCTATGTTTGTTCCTGACACATGTACTACTATATCAAAATAACACTTGTGTGATTGATTTATAAATGTATTTTCAGCCATAAACTACTGCTTCAAATATCCATGAGGTCTTTGACATGTTTTTATAGGCCCAAAATGATGGAATTGTACTATGGTTCAAATTTCCTTTGATAATGAAATGAAAATAATGGATAATAAAATCTCATGTGTTATAGAGAAATGTAAATTGAATATGTCTTATGGTTTAGACTCCAAAATGATATGAAGTGGGTATTGAGAGTTAGGTGTCCTTTAGAGCTAATGAGTTATGCTTTAAATAAATGGTAATTGAATAAATGAAATATACTTACTTTATTTATTTTATTTTATTCTTTATACAATTCCATACACTATTATTGATTGCATATTATTTCATACATCATTAGAGGTCGCCAAATGTGTTGTAATCACACCCCCTTTTGGATTTCTAATCAGTACCTTCATATATATCATGAATATATGATAGATTAAGGGAAATGGACCATGTTAGATTGTTGAGTTGGGATAGAGCGTGGGTAATGGAACTGGACATGATTAGGGACCCTCTTGGTAGTAGAGAGTGTCTTTATTAATTTTTGTTCTTCATATTGACACTTGTGAATTAATTTTCATAACATATATACAGTTTAGTTTTAGATATTGTATCTCTTATTTTAGTCATCATGTGATGTTAGTCCGTTTTAGTTTTGCTATTAATTTTTGTATTTAATTTGGCTATTGTTATTTATTTATTTTGTTTTCCTACTTTTTTATGGTTCTTATAGTCTCCCCATGATTTATATTTCATCCTCACCACTTGTCAGTAGCCTCTGGTACATGGAAAGGGGTTCATGAGGTTATATAAAATACAGGCTTGGGGAATTGTTGGGTGGCACCTCGGTCAGAATGCTATTGGGAAATACTAATTAATCAACATGTATTAGGAATGTTTTGAAATGTAATTCTCAATATATGTTCAAACATAATCTTCTAAACCAACTTCCGTACATTCATAGAATATAATTATAAATTCCTTTCCTCAATGGAAAATAATTCCTTGACTTATTTTAGACAATGTTCCATCCTAATAAAATTGATATAGGTAAAAATTCTCACATTATTTATTCCAAAAAGTATTGATCAATGAACATGTTAAAAAATCTAAAACAAAAAACCATCCATTCCTAGGAAGCCCAAAAAAGATAATTTTACAATAAATACTTTCCCCACAAAAAATTCACTAAAAATGAAATTCCAAAAATTTTAATTAAAATTAGGTGGAAGCATTCAATGAAACATGGGAAAATGTAAAGGACCCTCTCAAATTGGAACCATACCATGGTTTCTCAATTCTAGAACATGTGACGATTTTTATGAAGGGTTTAGTCTTTGAAAAAAAACCATTCATTAACATGATTTGTAATGGATCATTCAAAATACAATCCCAAAGAAATGATTTGAAATATCTTGAAAATATTTCATAACAGAACAAAACATCAGGAATAGAAACATACTATGAGAATTCAACCCAATATGAGGGAGTAAACACCCTTAGGGAAAAATAAAACATTAGGGATAATTTTTTTTATCGCACTATAAAGAATAATAATACTTATCATAGGAATGTCTAAAATATTCCAACCAAAAACCTTATTTTCACAATTTTTTTTGCAAAAAAACTTGACCATAGGTATGATAATTTCCCAGCAATTCCTTAAAAAAGTATGTTTTTATTAAAATACTATTAAATGAGCACAGTGCTGTAAATTTTCAAATTCCCTAAAAAAATAACCATTTTAACACAAGATTAAATGACCATATAGACATTATATTGAAGGATAATCTACAACATGATCAACAATAAGGTTTTAATCCATTACCTCTTCAAAACATTATATCACAAAAAAAGTTTATTGAAAAAAATATCAATTCCAAAAACATCGTCGAAATTCCAATAACTCACGATATTACCATTTCTGCATCCCTTGTATCCCATTGAGATAAAAAAATCCCTCTAAAAAACCTACACAATTTGTTCTATATCCACTACCTGAGAATGTGTGTAAAAAAAAGAAAAAATTAAATTCTAATGTATCATCTGTAAAACATGAATTTCAAAAGATTTAAATAGAAAATGAACCGATTACCATTAATTTTGTCCCATCACCATCATTGAAGATAAAATCAAGCTACACACAACTATTACATGACTAAGAAAATTATGTAAACAACTTAAGAATATGTAAATTCATTAAGAAACATGAACAAATAATTCTAAAAAAATTAAGGCTTCAAATAAAATTACATAATGAAACAGAATATCTTGAAACCAAAACATAAGATGAGAATATGAAAGAACAACCACAACAAAAAATTATCCATCATCCTTATTGAAATGCCTGGATCGGTTGTGATCACTAAGAGGGGAGGGGTGAATCAGTGATAACATTTTCTTTTTATGAATTGTTCCCTTTGGATTATCAATTCAACCTCTGCAGTTGGTTAAAGCCTAGATCTACTCTTTTAGTGGTGCAGTAATAATGAGAGCACAGAACACAGAGATTTACAAGGTTCGGTACAAAGACCTACTCCTTGCCGTGTTGGTTACACCCCCCAACACGGATTCTTCACTATGCCAAAAGATGATTACACAGTAATTGGTTACTCCCCCCAATTACAAGTTGGTTAAAACCCCCAACTCTACAGCATCATCTTCATCATGGCTCCACATCACTTCTTCAAAGGTGTTGTTCAAAACTTCAAGTAGCTTCAACAGTCTTCGAAAGATCTCGTTGGTCTTGCTCACCAAAACCCAATCACTTAGAATGATCAGTTCTTTTGTATTCACACACATAAGTGTGTACTCCTCTTCTTCTCAAGGTTTATCTTCTTCACATGTGCACACTTACACTACTCATTCTTTTAGTGCACACACTTGACTTGTCCATCTTCTTCAATTTATAAACACACAAAGTGTGGTCTTCCTTTTGCATTCAAAGCATAAAGGTTCTCGGCCTTCTCCTCAACTTTGCACATCCACTGCCCGAGGTGCTCCTTCTTCACTTGACACACACCCACTGTCCGTAGGTGGTCTTCTTCACCTGATATCAAAGGAGGCGCGCAAGGGAATGCTTGAGCCGCAACCTCCTCTTCTTCAACACTGCCACTCAGGTGTCTTGAGCCGCGGGGTGCACAGGATGCAACACCACGAGGTGCACAAGCCACAAGGGTGCAAGGACACCTTGGGCACGCAAGTGCCTACCGCGCAGGGGGTGCGGTGCACAGAGGGAGCGCGCAAGGTCGCGCAAGCTCCTCTCCTTCCCTTCGCGCAAAGGATTAGCGCGCAGGGAACACCTTCGGGCCAAGGATGGCACCGAGGACTTCAGCTGTGCAAATAGATTGCACGGGGCTTCTTCGCACAAGTGATGCGCGGAACAAAACTGGAAGCCTCCTTTCACGCAAGTGATGCGCAGGATTTTACTTCGCGAGGCAGAGAGCGTCGCGGGTCTTCACGAAATGAACAACAACCTTCACTCGGCCTCGGACTCCTCTTTATATAGGCAGTGGAGGAGCATGGATGATCCGCGGGGAAATACGTTTTGAATGCCCGAAATCTGCGGGGTCTTTGAAAACTTCAAACGCATTAAATATCTTCCGCGTATCTCGTTCTTCTTCTCTGTTTTAATGCGGGTTTTCCAATTTTCGGTTTCCTTCACGTGCATGCGACTTAGAACGCATGCACGGCCTTCCATCGATCCAAACCATGCAGAACATCAACACCGAATGGCCTCGCACCTTCGGTTTGCTTCGGCCTTCTTCGAAATTTTCCATACATTGCATGCAAATGTATTTTTAAGCATGAATGTGATCAGTAGGCTCAGACGATCACCATGATGTCTTCGGCTTGATCAACAGAGGCCGGGTACTCGAATTTTGTTGTCGGGGAGGCTCTGGTTCAGCGGAGGCTCGCGGGAGGCTTCGACTCGAGCTCGAGGTGGAAGACGAAGCCGGGGCCGTCGGATCAGATCATCAACGGCCTGGATTAGATCGTGGCGCCGCGGATTGATCGTGCGGCGCAGATCAAGCGCGCGATCAATCGAGCGGCTCAGATTCGCTCCCGGGAATTTTTCCGCGTCCCACATCGAAACGGGGGGCGGTTTTCTCGCGGTTTATCACCCTGGCACTCCCTTAGACGGCCAGTTGAATCTCCTCCCCTCTCGGTGCCGCCCCGCACCGAGTTCTTTAGCGGGCGCGCTCTTGCGCCCACCTCTGCTCCTGCGGGCGCGCTATGCGCCAACCCTATGCATGCTCTGACACTCGGGCGCGCTCCTACGCCCCCGTCGCGCTCCTCCGGGCGTGCCCCAGGCGCCCATGTGGTGTCTTGGGTGTGCCCTGCCGCCCTGGCTCGCCCCACGGGTTCCCCCGGGCGTGGTGCCCTAGTGCCCATGCCTTGGGGTTGAACCCCCAAGGTTCCTTGGCTGGCCAATTTTTTGGCAAAGGCATGAATGAATCCTTTGTATAAAAACAAAGTACTCCATATACAAATTGCCAAACCAAGTGCCATTCAAGCCTTCTTCTTCCCATCTCTATTCTTCTTCTTCTTAAGAATTCCTCCATTCATCCTCAACATTTATTTATTACTTAGGAGTGAATTCTTGAAGGTTCTCCATCAACCGAACTCTTGAATCAACATAAAATATCCACTGTGCTTCTTTGATCTAATCAGAGATCAAGTTGGATCTTCTTCTGATTCACATGCACTAAGAGATAGTGCATGGACTTCTTCAGCTCACTTCATCCACTTAGGACTTGTGGATGGATCTTCTTCAACTCCTCATGCATTGTCACTACAATGCATGGTCTTCAATCATTGTTGTGACTTTGTATCATCAGGATACAAGTTCTATGAACATAAAGATCAGCTCAACAATCGTCAGATGTAATGCTTCTGTAATCATCAATCTTCAAGATGTACTTCATCAGATGGCACACCATGACAAGTTATTGACAACAAATGCAATTACTTCACTTGGGCACAACAATCTCCCCCTTTGTATTTGGTTGTCAATACTCCGAAGCACACTGAGAGAATGTCGTGTGCCTGATGATTTCTCCCCCTTATTGGCCAACAAATGCAAAGGGATGAATGAAAGCCATACTCATAGTGTAGAGCTTCTGGAACCTGCACATCTTCAACTACCAATGCTCCCCCTCAGGGGATGCACTCATCTACTTCAATTCCCTGCATGTAAGTACAAGAATACAAAAATTTAGGGAATAAGGATGGACCTTCTTCTTCCTCAAGTGAGAGTAGAAGGCTGAACATGAAGTTTCAGCCTCAATTCAACAAATCTTTCCGTAGGCATAGCTTTGGTGAAAATGTCTGCCACCTGATCTTGAGTAGGAATGTAGTCTAGCTTGATGTCTCCACTGGCGACCCTTTCTTTGATGAAATGATATTTTATATCAATGTGCTTGGATCTGGAGTGTTGGATAGGATTCTTAGACAACCCAATTTCACTTTGATTATCACATAAGATCCTCAATGGTTTTTCAGCTTTAATCCTCAAATCTGATAGCTGCACCTACATCCAAATCATTTGAGTACATGCATGTGTAGCGGCCACATACTCTGCTTCAGCTGTGCTCAATGTTACAGAATTTTGTTTCTTGCTGTACCAGCTAACACATCCTTCTCCCAGAAAGAAGGTTCCACCAGATGTGGATCTTCTATCAGTGCAATCACCAGCCCAATCAGCATCTGTGAATCCCAACAACTGTATGTTTGCACTGTGTTTGTATAAGAGTCCATAGTTGAGGGTTCCTTTAACATATCTCAGGATTCTTTTGGCTGCAGTTAAATGAGATTCTTTTGGGTCACTTTGGAATCTGGCACACAAAGTCACTGAATATGCTATATCTGGCCTTGAAGCCGTGAGATAAAGTAGACTGCCAATAATTCTTCTGAACTCTTTCTGATCAACATTGTTGCCTTCTTCATCCTTGCATAGCTTGGTTCCGACATAAATGGGTGTCGAGACTTCCTTTGAACTTTCCATTCCAAACCTTTTCACTATGTCCCTTGCGTACTTTTCATGTGAAAGAAATATGGAGTTTTGTCTTTGTTCCACCTGAAATCCTAGAAAATATGTCATTTGACCAAGCATCGACATTTCAAAAGTTCTTTTCATCTGCTCAGCAAATTCTTCACATAGTCCTTCCTTGTTACCAGCAAAAATGATATCATCTACATAGATAATGACTATGAGGGTACCATTGGCCATTTCTCTGACATAGAGGTTACTGTCAACTATTCCTTTGACAAATTTCATGTCTTTAAGACAACCATCCAATTTTGAGTACCAGGCTCTAGGGGCCTGCTTCAATCCATACAAGGCTTTTCTCAATCTGCACACCATACTACCATCTTTGTCTAGCAAAAATCCCTCTGGTTGTTCAATATTCACCTCTTCTTCATGATCTCCATTCAGAAATGCAGATTTCACATCCATCTGATAGACCTTGTACTGCTTGTGTGCTGCAACTGCTAAGAACATTCTGATAGTTTCCAGTCTTGCAACTGGTGCAAAGGTTTCCTCAAAGTCGATTCCTTCCATTTGTGAATATCCTTTGCATACAAGTCTGGCCTTGTTTCTGGAAACTTCTCCCTTTTCATTGAGTTTGTTTCTAAACTCCCACTTTGTCCCAATAACATTTTTATTTTTGGGCCTTGGCATAAGATCCCAGGTGGAGTTCTTTTCAATTTGATTGAGTTCCTCATGCATAGCTTGTATCCATTCCTCATGTACAACTGCTTTAGCCACTGTGTGAGGTTCAACTTGAGAAACCAGTGCAGTCTGATCTTCCAATCTCAATCTTCTTCTAGTTCTTACTGAGGACTGTAGGTCTCCAAGGACATTTTCTGTGTCAACATGCTTCTTCAATTTGTTGTAATCTTCTTCTTCCATTTTCATTACCTTCATCTTCATCACTGGTATATTCAGAGTTGATCTCACCAACAGTTGGTGTTGGCTCAGGTAATTTTGCATTCTTCTGTTCCAAGGCTGTGTCATTCTTTGAGTCATCATCATCCACAGTGTATGGTTTGGTGTTGTTTTCAATTATTATGACATCACTACAGTCAATCATTTTATTCAACCTCTTATTCCAGCATCTGTAGCCTTTTCCATTAGGTAGGTAACCCATAAATATTCCTTCTTCAGCTTTTTCTTCAAACTTTCCCAGATTGATGTTTTTAATCTTGATGATGCAGGGACTGCCAAAGACTTTGAAATATTTAACAGTTGGTTTTCTGTTAAACCACATTTCATAGGCTGTCGTTTGTGTTTCTGGTCTCAGGAGACATCTGTTCTGTATGTGTATAGCAGTGCATACTGCTTCTCTCCAGAAAAACATAGAGATATCATGCTCATCTAACATAGTCCTCCCCATTTCAACTATGCTTCGATTCTTTCGTTCAGCCACTCCATTCTGTTGTGGAGTATATGGCGTACTATATTGTTGTTTGATTCCATGCTTGACCAGATAGCTTTCAATGATATCACTGGTATATTCTTTTCTGTTGTCTGATCTTACTTTTTTGATGTAGAGCTCTGGTTCTTTCTCAGCCTGCCTTCTGAAAGTCTTGAACATCGTGATTGCCTCTGACTTGTGTTTCATGAACATGACATTGGTCATCCGAGTGTAATCATCAATGAAGGTTATAAAATAGAAATCTCCTCTTGTAGACTTCTGTCTCATCGGTCCACATATGTCTGTATGGATGAGTTCAAGAGGCCTAGTAGTCATGATATCAACTCCTTTGTGTGACCTATGTGTCAGTTTTCCAATCTGACATGTGTCGCAGGCTTCATCTCTTTCTCTCTTTAATTTGGGTAGATCTCGTACAACATTGTACTTCAGAAGTTTACTCATACTCCTTTGACCAAGATGGCCAAGTCTTCTATGCCAGAGGTTGTTTTCATCTTTAGAGCTAAGAAAACAAGAATTGATGGGATCACCAATTTGAAATAGATTTCCAGTGGTTCTTCTTCCTTGAGTGATGATTTTTCCATCCTTTGAGCTCTTGATGATGCATGAGTCCTTCTGGAACAACACCTCATGTCCATCATCACATAATTGACTTACACTGAGTAGGTTGTGCTTTAATCCTTCAACAAACAACACATCATTGGATTTTAGATTTGTTGTTGCAATCATAGCCTTTCCAACTCCCTTGATTTTCAGAGAACGATCATTTCCAAACACCACGGTTCCTCCCTCATGACTTTCAATGTTTCTTAGAATTTTTGTATCACCAGTCATGTGTGATGAGCATCCACTATCAAGAATCCCTGACTTGGTTTTACTGCTGGCTTTTAGAGCCACTTCAGCAAAGCATGTGATTTCATCATTGGTTTCTTGAATGCCTTTCCCTTTCATGTCTTTGACTTTTTGTTTTGGAAGATTTGTCATACATTTATCAGCTCTATGACCTTGTTGGTCACATCTTCCACAAGCTTCACTCAGGCAGTCAAATGTGTTCTGAGTTGGTGGTTTTGATGCTTTCTGCAAAACACTCTGGGTTTCAGGATGTCTCCCCCTTGACTCATGCCTCATGTTTGGACGAGACATGTTATACCAGCATGCATAGGCCTTATGTCCAAACACACCAGAACACCAGCAGTAGCCTCTGAACCTTGACCTTCTTTGTTGATAAGAGTCATGTTGTAATTTTCTGTCCAAGATTTGAGTAGTCCTTCCTGAGGATTTCCTTTCTTCCATTGAAGATGATTTTACACAGGTTGGTTCATGCCATGTTTGTCTCAATTTTATCTTTGAACCTGCATTGTTAGGAATAACAGATGTATTTAGAGATTTACTTAGTGGTAAATTGACCTGCCTCTGAGCACCAACATAAGATGATTCTGCCTTGACCTCAACAGCCTTGTTGAAGTCTTCTCTCATCTTTGTCAAGCTATTCTGTGCTTCAATCCACTTGGAATGTGTCACTGATTGCTCTTCTTCTTTGAGGTGAAGTTTCTCCTCAAGATCTTTTTCTATCTTGTCCAGCTCAGCTACCTTCAGTTTATGTCTCTTGATTTCGTCAATGTACATTGTCTCTTTCTTCATACATTCTTCCAACTCCTCAGTCATTCTTTTAGTTTCCTTTTGTAACAATTTCTTCTCTTTCTTGAGTTTAATGTTTTGCTCAAGGCAAGCCTCTAATTCATCTTTCAATATGTATTCAATCTCTGTTCGTTCACTTTCATCATCTTCACTTCTGCAGGTATCAAACCCTTTTTCCAGATGAGCCATAAAATTCGTTTCTTCTTCTGATTGACTGGCTGAAGTAGAGTCTGATTCTTCCTCTTTGCTTACATAGCTTCTTCTTTCCCCTGGAACGAACCTTTTCTTTCTTACACCTGATTTGTTTCCTTCTCTTGGGTATCTACTCCATTTCTTCTTTTGTGACTTCTCATCTTCAACTTCTGGAGCACTATATCTCTTCTTGGGGCAGTTTACAGCAAAGTGTCCGATGTTATTGCAATTGAAACATCTTGATGGTGATTTCCCTTTTCCCCTGAATTTAGTTTTTCCAAACCTTTTAGAAAAAAGAGAAATAATCGTGTTGAGATCTTCATCCTTTTCTTCATTGTCAGTATCACTTGATTCTAGGACTTCGTCATCTTTTATCTTGAGTTGTCTCATGGCCTCAAAAGCCATCTCATCCTTGATCTTCTTCTTGAATACTGGGATCTTCCTCATTTCATATGCAATGAGAATGTTGTGTAGTTCATCAAGAGAGAGATCATCTCTGTCTTCTAATGCTGAGACTTTGGGGTCAAACCTGTCAGGAAAATTTCTCATTAGCTTTTTAACAATAGTGGAGTCCTCCAACTTTTCTCCAAAGCCCCGAATGTTACTGACAATTTCATTGACTCTTGTGAAATAATCATCAATATTTTCTTCTTCTCCCATCTTGACATCTTCAAACTTGCTTCTCCAAATCTGTAATTTGGCTTCCTTGACTTTCATGTTGCCTTCATAACTACTTTCCAATTTGTCCCAAATTTCTTTAGCATTCTTGAGTCCCATGACTTTTGTGTATACCTTTTCTGAGAGTGACATAAGAATGGCATTTTGAGCTTTACCATCAACTTCCATATTTCTTTTCTCATCGAGTGTCATAGCAGCTTCATTAGCAAGAGGAGGGAATCCAAATAAGGCTGCATTTCTAACTTCAAGGCCGAGAGATAGAAGGTAGGGTAACATCTGATTCTTCCAGCTGTGGTAATTCTTTCCATTGAATGTAGGAACACCCCTACTATTAACAGAATTCAGATTGTCCATCTTCTCAAAAGTAGATCCTTACATAGGGAACCTTCCTTTGATACCACTTGAAATGCCTGGATCGGTTGTGATCACTGAGAGGGGAGGGGTGAATCAGTGATAACTTTTTCTTTTTATGAATTGTTCCCTTTGGATTATCAATTCAACCTCTGCAGCTGGTTAAAGCCTAGATCTACTCTTTTAGTGGTGCAGTAATAATGAGAGCACAGAAAACAGAGATTTACAAGGTTCGGTACAAAGACCTACTCCTTGCCGTGTTGGTTACACCCCCCAACACGGATTCTTCACTATGCCAAAAGATGATTACACAGTAATTGGTTACTCCCCCCAATTACAAGTTGGTTAAACCCCCCAACTCCACAGCATCATCTTCATCATGGCTCCACTTCACTTCTTCAAAGGTGTTGTTCAAAACTTCAAGTAGCTTCAACAGTCTTCGAATGATCCCGTTGGTCTTGCTCACCAAAACCCAATCACTTAGAATGATCAGTTCTTTTGTATTCACACACATATGTGTGTACTCCTCTTCTTCTCAAGGTTGATCTTCTTCACATGTGCACACATACACTACTCATTCTTTTAGTGCACACACTTGACTTGTCCTTCTTCTTCAATTTATAAACACACAAAGTGTGGTCTTCCTTATGAATTCAAAGCATAAAGGTTCTCGGCCTTCTCCTCAACTTTGCACATCCACTGCCTGAGGTGCTCCTTCTTCCCTTGGCACACACCCACTATCCGTAGGTGGTCTTCTTCACCTGATATCAAAGGAGGCGCGCAAGGGAATGCTTGAGCCGCGGCCTCCTCTTCTTCAACACTGCCACTCAGGTGTCTTGAGCCGCGGGGTGCACAGGATGCAACACCACGAGGTGCACAAGCCAAAAGGGTGCAAGGACACCTTGGGCGCGCAAGTGCCTACCGCGCAGGGGGTGCGGTGCACAGAGGGAGCGCGCAAGGTCGCGCAAGCTCCTCTCCTTCCTGTCGCGCAAAGGATTAGCGCGCAGGGAACACCTTCGGGCCAAGGATGGCACCGAGGACTTCAGCCGTGCAAATAGATTGCACGGGGCTTCTTCGCACTAGTGATGCGCGGAACAAAACTGGAAGCCTCCTGTCACGCAAGTGATGCGCAGGATTTTACTTCGCGAGGCAGAGAGCGTCACGGGTCTTCACGAAATGAACATCAACCTTCACTCGGCCTCGGACTCCTCTTTATATAGGCAGTGGAGGAGCATGGATGATCCGCGGGGAAATACGTTTTGAATGCCCGAAATCTACGGGGTCATTGAAAACTTCAAACGCGTTAAATATCTTCCGCGTATCTCGTTCTTCTTCTCTGTTTTAATGCGGGTTTTCCATTTTTCAGTTTCCTTCACGTGCATGCGACTTAGAACGCATGCACGGCCTTCCTTCGATCCAAACCATGCAGAACATCAACACCGAATGGCCTCGCACCTTCGGTTTTCTTCGGCCTTCTTCGAAATTTTCCATACATTGCATGCAAATGTATTTTTAAGCATGAATGTGATCAGTAGGCTCAGACGATCACCATGATGTCTTCGGCTTGATCAACAGAGGCCGGGTACTCGAATTTTGTTGTCGGGGAGGCTCTGGTTCAGCGGAGGCTCGCGGGAGGCTTCGACTCGAGCTCGAGGTGGAAGACGAAGCCGGGGCCGTCAGATCAGATCTTCAACGGCCTGGATTAGATCGTGGCGCCGCGGATGGATCGTGCGGCGCAGATCAAGCGCGCGATCAATCGAGCGGCTCAGATTCGCTCCCGGGAATTTTTCCGCGTCCCACATCGAAACGGGGCGCGGTTTTCTCGCGGTTTATCACCCTGGCACTCCCTTAGACGGCCAGTTGAATCTCCTCCCCTCTCGGTGCCGCCCCGCACCGAGTTCTTTAGCGGGCGCGCTCTTTCGCCCACCTCTGCTCCTGCGGGCGCGCTATGTGCCCACCCTATGCATGATCTGACACTCAGGCGCGCTCCTACGCCCCCGTCGCGCTCCTCCGGGCGTGCCCCCGGCGCCCATGTGGTGTCTTGGGTGCGCCCTGCCGCCCTGGCTCGCCCCACGGGTTCCCCCGGGCGTGGTGCCCTAGTGCCCATGCCTTGGGGTTGAACCCCCAAGGTGCCTTGGCTGGCCAATTTTTTGGCAAAGGCAGGAATGAATCCTTTGTATAAAAACAAAGTACTCCATATACAAATTTCCAAACCAAGTGCCATTCAAGCCTTCTTCTTCCCATCTCTATTCTTCTTCTTCTTAAGAATTCCTCCATTCATCCTCAACATTTATTTATTACTTAGGAGTGAATTCTTGAAGGTTCTCCATCAACCTAACTCTTGAATCAACATAAAATCTCCAATGTGCTTCTTTGATCTAATCAGAGATCAAGTTGGATCTTCTTCTGATTCACATGCACTAAGAGATAGTGCATGGACTTCTTCAGCTCACTTCATCCACTTAGGACTTGTGGATGGATCTTCTTCAACTCCTCATGCATTGTCACTACAATGCATGGTCTTCAATCATTGTTGTGACTTTGTATCATCATGACACATGTTCTATGAACTTAAAGATCAGCTCAACAATCTTCAGATGTAATGCTTCTGTAATCATCAATCTTCAAGATGTACTTCATCAGATGGCACACCATGACAAGTTATTGACAACAAATGCAATTACTTCACTTGGGCACAACACTTATCCATTCACTGAATGTATAAGAGGGAAATAAAAAACCTGAATTTAAAGAAAAATTGAGAAAAATATTCTCAAAATATTATTTGGTCATTCACCTGATGAATTAAATTAAATTCAAACCTACATACTACAAGTACATAAAGGACCTATTCCAATTCAAAAGGATTTTCTCAAAGAATAAACATGTAATTTAAGATTTTAATGTGGGAACCAAAATCATGGGGATAATTCCACCTAAGTTGAATGTCCAAGGATTTCCATAAATCAATATTAAACTAGACCTGGATAAAGAATTAAGTATTTATGTGATCTTGGTGCTAGTGTAGACATAATTCCACATGCATTGTATTGTCAGATAGGGATTCAGAAACTCTATACCACATCTTTCCCACTTCATATTTTTGATCGTAGTGCTTTAGTAACTATGAGGATGTTAAAAGATGTTTTTCAGAATAATGAAATTTTCATTTTCCCTTCAGTCTCTATTTTCCTTGCCAAACACCTTATCGTAGATCCTACTTAATAAACCTTCCTTATATTTGTCCATTCGTTCCTCGAAAAAATGAAATTTGTAATGAAATTTAGTAATTTGAACTTGGAAATAACCATTGTGAACATTATCCATGTTGTTAACATTTACTATTATACTACTCAAATTGTGGATGATTAAGAGTCACATGAGGTGAATTTTATCTGTAGTGTTTAAAATGAATCTATAGTGATTATGGTATTTTTATAGATTTCTATGTCAAGATGAAATTTATTTTATTTATTAATATGTTGAAATGTTGTATCCATGTTTTGAATATATTTTAGATTTATCTAATAGTTTTTTTTGGATCACCAGAAAATGTATCAATTAGATAAACCATAATCATGGAGTCCATACCAAATCCTGGAAATCATCAAGGCAATTTCAAAGTTGAAACATTGACTTTAGTGGAACCAATTCTATTCAGATATATATAATATGAAAAATTGTTTAATTAAATGTCATCAACTATTTATAAATGTTTTATACAACTCTCAAAATAATGATCCTTTAGGCATCCCTCAGGAAATAATTTGAATGTAACAACAATATCATTTATGTTTCAATTTCACCTTCTCCAAATAAATATTGTGACGAGATTCTTTCATATGTTATGGAAATGTACAAGAAATAAATTAGATATATCCTTCTTGATATTCTTTGGATTATCCCACACACGAAGACTCATTTAATTATTCAAAAATTAGAATCCATACATTCCCAAAAATACTAAACAAATATTGAATCTCAATAATATATAAGTGGTTATAATAAACATTAATATGTTAAAATATTGTATTGGTAATGGTGGTTGTCCATGTCGAGCAAATAACATTAATCTAGTCACTTTCTAGGAGGAAACCCAATTTAATTTGCTATTCGTAATTTGATATTTTATTTAATTTTTTTTAAAATAATCACAATTTAAAAAATGTTATCTATATTCCATCAAATTTTGGTTTTTAATTGATTATAGTTAATAGAACCCCTTGGGGTTTCAATGGTGCTCAGATATTTTTTTGTTGTATATGATCGAGGGACTGCTGCAGATGATAATCTTTTAGAAAAAAAAATTCCAATAAAAATTTAAAGCAAAATATTCCATAATTTATGAGGAATCATCAAGTGACATAGATTTTGTCATCTCAATTGGTTTCAACGTGTTATCCATCCTCAAAAAACACAATGATATTGTTCTATATTTTTTTTTCAAATCTAAATATTATAACTCCTCTAATCCGTATACCCCCTTATAGATTTTCATTTATTTATAAAGTAGGGATAAGTTTATTGTAATTTCATTTTTTAAATGGACAGTAAAAATAAATTTTGTGCAAGTAAATAAAATTCTACTTGTATTAATGGTTAAAAGAAAAACAAATCTGTTCATATGTTGGGAATAAATTTTTTTAAACATGAACATTATAATATAATTTTCTAAAAATGAAACTAATAATTAGATAAATTTTTATTATATTCAATATAATTTTAATTCATGTTTATATATATGAGAATAGGTTTTTGATGGTTTGGACATACAATGTGATCTTTTACTACTATAATTTTTATCCATTTATAAAAAACTCTACAATAAACATCGATTGTATCATAGTGTGTCAGTTTTGATTCATGGGGATCATTCTACATTGAATAGTTTTTTGGGTAACATTATCTTTAATTATTATATCCAATTAACATGATTAAAATGAAATAAATAAAAAAACACACATAGAGGAACTTTTTTTCTTAATATGAGGCCTTTGGAACTAGGGTATCATGACTCCATCATTTTATTTTAAATAATTTGGCTTCACACTACTATTTTATAGATCGTTAAATTGAAAACATGTGTGGCATTCAGATCATGGGGATTTTGCCTCTATAGTATTCTTGTCAAGAGTTGGTATTTTCATCACTATAATGGTACGAAAAAATAAATAACACACAAAATACAAAACACAATAAAAAATATAGATGCACGTCATATGTCCAAATTTAATTACCACCTAAAAATTCAATTTTTCACCACTATGTAAAAAAATAACTCTCATGCATTTTGTGATTCCCAACAGTTCAACATGCTTTATTGAAATTTAATGAAATATGGTTATAAATTTTAAAAAGGAATGGGATTGGTATGATGCTATTATTTTGAACATGTATTGTTGAAAATAATGCTTATAAGTTTCATTATTTTTTGGAGTGCTGTTTTTTTGGTGGTCATTGTATGTAAAATTTGTTTTCTAAAAGTGCATTTGATTTTAATATTTTTTTGGATTAAGAATATAAAAACAATAGTGGGGCTTTTATTAGATATTAAAATAGTATCATATTCATTATTTATATAATTTTTTTCATGTATGTGGTATTTTAAAAACATTGGTGTTATATAATATTTCAAATTGATCTTCTTTCCACATCATGTTTTTAGTTCATTCTCAAACACACTAATACTCAGTAAATTTTTTCTACTCTATGAAAAATGTCATGTTATTATAATTTTGAATTGATATTTATATATAATGTTACCATATATGTGCAGAAAATTTATTCAGTATAGATGAATAAAATATTTATTTAGTAATTTGATCATAGGGGAACTTGATACCATAAATTTTAGGGTAAAGTAAATAAAACATCATCCCAAAAAAATGATTGTACCTGACATTATACATCCCAATGAAGATTAACATTTTTATTAAACATATACAAAATAAAGGGTAGCATTTCATTAAACTATTTCTATATCCCTGATATATTTTTTTCATTTTATCCATGTTTACTAATTTAATGTATAAATTTTGGACCAAATTTCAAGGCTAAAAATGTCATCCCCAAATTGTTATCATAATATTTAAATTTTTTATATGATTAGTAAAAGATTTTTACAAATATTTTAGTAAATCTATATTATTTTTTTATCGGATTTACTAATTTTACCATCATCAAGAATTTTTAAATTCTTCATCGAGGAGAGGTAAAAAAGAATTCATGTTTCCTTATAAATAATGGAAATTAATTATCAACAAACATTTAACCACTCGATGGTCCACCGTATAAAGTATGAATAATTTTGTACCATTTTATTTGACATATTTCTACAAAAATACCAATTTATGTCATTTTAAATGAAATATTTGGAGGATTATTTACCTTTCCTTCAATTTTAATGTTACTATGTCACACTATTATTTCAAATTTTATATCACTCATTAAATTAATTTTATTCACCTTAGATTATTAATAAAAATATTTCTTAAACTAATATTATATTCATATTGATACAAAAATTATACTGTTGTATTATGGTGTGAATTTATTCACAACAAATTCTTCTGAAAATATTAATATAATTATAAAGTGTTCATTAGTTTTTCTCTCTTTTTTAGCTTCATCCCTTAAGTGTTGACCTACATAATATTTTGAGGGTTTTTCCTTAATAGTGGGATAAATAAATTACTAGTTGATCAATTAGATTATCAATAGGATATGTTGGATGTTTTTTCTTATTATATCAATATTTAATAACATTATTTATTTGATAATTTCATTTTATGATTAGTTACTTTTCATCCTTATTGAATTTTACGGCCACACAAGTTGAGTTCTAATATGATTGATTACCCTATAGTGCTCGTGAATATAATCCTCATTGTTTATATTTATGTATTATTATGTTGTTATGTAAATAATATAGTATGTTATGTGGTTTTTTTTACTTATTTTAATGAATCACTCTAAAATATATGGAATTGAAATAGATAAAAATAAATTCATCCAATCCACCCCTATTAATAACATTGAATCAATAAATACCCATTAATATAATTCACTTAAATCGTTCATTATTTAAAATGAACTCAAATCAACCAAAATTTGACTAGTTAATATCCATACTCCACCCCCTACTAGAATGGTTGTCTCTATAGGTTTGTTTAAAGTTATCTATATATTCTATAAACCATGTTTTACTACAAACGAACACTTCTACCCTAAACATTGATAAATCGGGGAAAGACCGCTTATCCTATGGTATTTTTGGGATGGTTTTACCCAATGTATTTTTATTATAATTTTTGTGATTGACGATTAGGAACACTGAAATAACATTTCATTGACTATAGGGATAATTATTATCTAAATGGGTGACCCTAGTAAGAAATAGCATGTGTTGTGTTGGGTTGGAAACCAAGGTATTATGAAAAACACATGTTGTCAGATAACCAGGTTCATGGATTTGGGGTAATCTCATTATAATTTATAATATTTTTTCCTTTATGAAATTTATGGAATATGATAATTTAGTTAGTAATGAATATGGAAAAAGTATAATGAAACTGTTACCGAATCATGGTGGATGATATATTATCCTTATGTTAATTGATCACCTGAATGTCTGTGAGAATCTATCTATACTCACTCATCTTCAAACACTATAGTGAAAATGTTATATTGAACACATAAATTATTTCCTTTTGGACAAGGTTTGATCATTGATAATTCATAAAAATATTCCATTATCCTTTTATGGATATTTATTAGTAAAGTTACATATACACTTGAGAATGTGAAAAATAAGGTCATATATGGAATCACATACACGTATGGTATGTAAAAAAACCTACCATATCACATATTCATATATGATGATGTAAAGTTTGTATTAAGTTTATTCTAATAAAAAAATTCAATAAAAAGGAAAAAGTGATTCTTTGTAATATATTATATGAAATAAAATAATTTCACCTATTGAATAACTCAAATAAATAAATATAATTTAATTGTGAAAATATTTATAGAAAAAGAATACATATCTAGGAGTAATAATTTGAGAGAGATATGATTTGTTAAATTATAGGATTTAGACATTTAATATATTCATGGTTTTTATAGGAACATAATCTGTAAGACACCAATGATGAAACTATTCATCAAACATATGTATTTCATAGGATGATAACGAAATTATGGGAACCATAGAGATACAGTTTCTTATCCACTGAAGAAGGTTAAGGCTTATTCATAGAAATTGGTTAACCCCTATCATACAAAGATGAAATAGAATGGATGAATGATTCCAAAACGAAATAATCATTGAATTATATTTTGGGTTTTATTTAAAAAAACTCAACATTAGTATTTGGTATAACCTCTAATGGGATTAACATATTTTGAGTGGAAATTAGTATTCAAGGAGAAACCATACATTAATAGTAATAATATATATATATATACGGAATAATTTTTTAAATGGATGGAAGAAATTTTTAAGCATTAACATTTATAAATTTTTTACATGTTTCTATGATAAAATCCATTAGTGTTATGCTTGGTAGAATACAATTCCATTATAATGTATTGTTACATATGTATGTCAAAAAAATATTCATGAATATGAATGTTTTGAAAATTGTCTATATGAAAAAATAATTATATTTCTAATATCAAAAGAATCCAATAATGTATCAATATATTTGAGATCCATTTATGGATTTAATGAAGAGTCAATATCAAAGAATGTGTATTTTAATGATTCCATAAGAGAATTTGGTTTCATTAAAATTGAATGTGATACATATTTTTAAAATTATATTATTTGTAGTTCCATTATTTTTATATTCTAATAATTTCATGGTATATTATTAATCGGAAATGAGACATCGATCGTACATTTAGTTATGTCAATATATTGGGAGTGACTCTTTATAAAGGACACATGTAGAACAACCTATGGTATAGGGATCATGATATATAGTCATAGGTCTATGTTTTTGTGTGGACTATGTATAAGTACAAACATTGGGATGATATAAAAAATTTATAAGATGATATAATATAGGAGCATATTGTTACCTACAAATAATTAAAATATTCTCTCAAAAAATATTCTTTGGAATATGATAAGAAATATAGAATGAGAGTAATATCTTAATCATTTATAATTAAATATAAAATGTATTCATGTTATGTACATGTATTCATGTTTATAATACCATAAATATAGTAAGAAGATTTCATGAAAATGAAAAATAATAACATTGGGAATCAATTAAAACTATATTTATGTACATGATATATATAGAGGACATGTTCCTAATTTATAGAAGAGATGATGAATTGGTATTTTTGGGATATATATGTGCGTAATTTTAAATAGACCATAATTATCTATATTCACCATCAATCAATTATTAATTTGTAAATATGAATATTTATTTCCCTAGATTATCAAATAATACCATGGTATTATATTTGATAGATAATTTCAAGTATATTATAGGTTTTTATTATACTAAATATACAATTGGGTTATATAGTTCTATTTAAATATTTATTTTGGTACATTGAATTTAATATCAAATTTTAATTTTTTTATCACTATAATAGTTTTATTTTAAAAGAAACCAAATCACCCCATGGAAGATATTGTTCTTTTGAAGTTTCATCTCTTAAATGATTATACTCAAAGTTGTGATGTTGTGATATGTACATTAGCAATAGATAGTAATATCGAAGAAATAAATAACAAATTTCATTTTTTATTAAAAGTATAATAATTATATGATTTTTTTTGTGTACTATGTGGTTGATTATAGTTCAATTGGTATTATATTTGCGTTAGTCCCTTATAAACAATACTCTTTTCAGTACATCATATTACCAAAACATATGTATGTAATTTTATATATGAATGTTTTATAATTATTAAATACAATTTACTCTTCTATCTACCTTATTTTATAATATACTAAGAATATTTGTATAATAAAATCTTTATATCAATTCATAATATAATTTTAACCTTATAATTATATGTAAATATTTAAATTGTTATCCTATATAGTGTAGATAAATTAGTCTAATAGGATCCATGTCACATCATACAATCATGTTTTGGGGGTTTCAAAACCAATTACACTTCTTTTAATGAAGTTTTTAATAGTCAATCCTTAAAAATATATGATAAATAGGAAATATACGGCCCCCAAAAACATATTATATGAACATTCCCACAAGATCCTAACTTTCTAAACGAGGCCCGATACTATCCTAATGTAGTTTCACTTGAATTTTTTGTTCTAGAAATAGGTAATCAATGCCCCAGTGGAATTGCACCAAATCAAATTTTCACTTGATTATTATCAACTATCAAAATGAACAAAAATAATAACACACTCATACAAATTAACATAGTAGCATTAAATAATTTAGACTATAGTAAAACTCCATAAGAGAACATGTAAATAAATTATTTATTATCAAAAGATTATGAAGGTATTATAGGATCATTAAAAATGACTTCCACCTATCTACTTATTGCTAAACATACTGAATGATATGATATTTCTATCATCCAATAATTGTGCTAAGATAGACACATCATTATAGACATCCAATATTTTGAAAATACAGGTTTGAGAATAAGAATAAACCATAGAAATCATCATCTAAGTTAATATTCACATGATGAATATCATTCATATATTACCCTTTTCACTAAAATATTATTCATACAAAAGTCTCAAATTCTGTATTCCATGCCTTCAAAACCTTTTAGGGAGAAGATTATCATTCATTTATCTAAATATATTCATGTCCAAATCCAAAATTCTGAAATTTATTCTTCTACAATCAATGAAATATATCATTAAAATATTATTTATATTCTGAACCATATACCACATAAGAAGTATTTATCATTTTAATGGTAACCCCTAACACTTGGGTAAAAATTAAAATAATAGTTTCTTCTATAGTAACAAACAACATGTCTCTGGTTCCCCTTATTTGTCTCTGAATTCCCATTAATTCATTTGGTTTCCTCAATCATTCCAGGACTACAAATTTATTCAACAAGTCAGCTTGATTTTTATTTCAACTAATTTTTAATAGATTCATCACTATCTACTCTAGAAATTTTGATTTAAAATGATACTTCATAACTATGATATTCATCCAAAAATGAAACACCTATATAATTTCAATAGAAACATAACACTCACTATTTTAGAAAAACACTTTTTTCTCACGATTAATTATGATTTCATCCAATAAAATCTATATAAAAACTATTTATCACCATGCTAATGTAATAATTACATACTATTCTTTAGTTTTTGTTAGTAAAACTACTTGATGTAGCTTGACATCCAACATATTTTTATCCCTGAGTTGGTGCAAAAAACCGTTGGTTATATTTATTTCATATATATATCCACTAGAAGTTGAATCAATATTCCAATAAAGAGGTTCATATGTTCTAAAACATATTTTCAGTTATTCCAATCAATAAATATATCAAAATAATGACATCACTTCTACTTAGAGCCTATTTACATGATTCTATATAAACCTATGGACTACAGCCACTGCTTGTGAAATTTACGATCTTGTACAATGTAATGCACCGACCCCGATTACTAAGAGTTGGTACATTATTAAATAACATTGGAAAGATACAAGGAAATCATATCCCGAATGAATGATTATTTTAGTTGCATGATATGTAATAGATACATTCATAAGTTTTAAATTAATGTATAAAATGAAAAAATCAACAACATTTTCTCCATTGACCACATTCATATCCCATTGCTTATCCCTACAGGTCAGTAATAATATACTTCTTCGCATCCTTGGAAAATAAAACATAAGAAAGGGGAGAGCTCAGATTCTCAGTAAGGTAAAACAAATTAGAAGAAGCTTTAAACTTTTAAGGATATATTTTTAATAAAAACATCATCATATTCAACATAAACATGATCATAATATAAAGAATAATGAAACATTACCATATAAACATTCACATGGAAATTAAACAGGTCGAATAATCACATGTAATAACTAATTTCATTATTAGGTAATGTATAATGTTGTACATTATGAAACATCTTATTATGGACTTGGACAATAGGTCTAAAAATGATTTAGGCCTCGACCAAAACCATATATAAAATTGGGAAAGGCCTTGGCCAATTCCACATCTAATTTTCTCATGAAACCTATGGAGGCATCGAGGAGCTATAGCGGGCTCCACCTATAACCTACTGAGTCCAATGCATTTCTCATATGAAAAGGATTAAACATAACATAAACATTCATATTAAAAAAAGCATATGAAATTTCAATACATTATCCAAAAACCATGAATTGTAAAAAAATAACACATCTATGGTAAAACATATCATAAAACCTTCGTCAATATATAGTATATTTGTACCATAATAAATCAAATACAAAAAAGATTAAAATCCATCAAAGGATGTTGACATAGATGAAAATTATTAGTAAAATTCATTGAGAGAAATACCACTTTTTCATTAAATAGTTTAAATGATTAAAAATTTGTAAAGGAAGCCAATTCAAATATATTTTTGAATAAAAGTGTACTACCAATCTGAAACCATTGAAACGAATTATCATTTCAAAACCATCATGTCTACATAAATAAATCCTTAAAATCATTTTGAAAACATGGACATTTGTTAAAATGGTTTAGTATGATAAATCATTAAAACATTAAAAAGAATGATCTAGTTAAATATATCCTCCCACAAAACCTTAAGAGATTCATTTTGAAAACATTTTTATGAATTATTAGTATCAATGATACGTATGTCCTAGAAAATACATACACATGATCAATCTTGGATAATAATGAGTTTGAGGAAATAACTGTTACCTTGCACTTTCCTTTGGTTGAGTGTACATTTAAACTATAGTATAACGACCATTGTATGTAATTAAATTATACCATTACCATATTCATATTTATTATATCAAAAATTATTCATTTATGACATTATACTACACATTTAATAATGATTTCCATTATAAATTAAATTTTGGGTAATAATCCATTTCTTTATCGTATGTGTTTTAAATTGTTATTCTTGATAGAATCATTTAGATCATGATTTAAAAAAATCCAGAATATAATACTTGATTTATATATCCTATTTATATATTTATAATATTAATATTTATAATATATAGATATATGAAATAGATGTCACCGTTTATAGAGACGGTAGGCCTTATGTACACATAAAAGTTGTTTCCATTTTAATATATTATTGAACAAAAGTATTTGAATAATATTTATTTAATTAAATACATGTATATATATATATCCAATATCATTATTATGTCATCTATTACATAATTATTAATAATATATTTTTATAATCATCGTTGAATGGTGAACGTGGAAATAAATCTCATCACGTCGTAGAGACTGTAATCCGTACATACACACGAGCGACAATATCCTTATTTTGATGGTGAAATCGTATATATTTGATGGTATATCAAATATAAAAAATCAACAACATGTTCTATTTATTATTTATATTATTTATACTTATTATTATACACATCAAAATAATGAAGTGTCAGAATAAAAAACTACACCACGATGTGGAAATGGTAAGACGTACGTACGCATGTATGGTGACTTTGTCATTTATAGGATGGATAGAATAAAGAATATGGTTGTACCATATTTATAATAACATATAATTATAAATTATATACATGATATATTATTTTATAATGGTAAAAACAAATAAATAGGAAGTGGAAGAAAAAAACATGAAAGATGGGAAAAAATATTTACCTCTTCTTCGGGTTCTTCCATTTTATTTGATCAAAAGGGATACATAGGTTGGATTCAAAACCAATTTAAGGCCTATATTATCACGTTAGGGCAGTTGGGATGATATTTGTGAAGGGTTTGGCCAAACCAAATGGCTTTGTATTTGTGAAAATAAGAGAAGGGGAAGTTACCTTTTATAAGAGAGGTGAGAGGAAACTAAGGAAATGGTTGAAATATTATGTTATGATAAAATTATTTTAGGTTTATAATGGCCCGAAATTAATATATTTATTAGATAATGTTGTTATGGGTCCAAACAGTCTCATCCAATAGGTTTTATACATGTTTAGGTTTCATTTTAACCTTATTTTTTAGATTTAACTCGCAATAAAATAATTTAACTTTTACTGTATCCTCTTGTATTGTTACACTATATTGTTATTAAAAAAACTCTAAACATATAAGAGAAAATAAAGGGGTTATTTATTGACATATATAATTATATTTAATTACTTTATCTTATCCTTATATTTTTAGGAATATTCTATCAACCAATAATATTGTATTTGGTTTAAAAACAATTTTATGTCAATTTTGACACTATTTGGTATTTTGTTCTTTTCAAAGTCATAACAACATTATTAATTAAATATAAATTTATTTAATCAACCCTTTCAAGTAATATTAAACTATAAAATTAGTGAAATTCATCAAAAGTCTCAAAATACATTTATTTCTGTATTTATAACATCAATTATTTTAACCTTTCATTAAAAAGGTAATTACTATCTTCATTGTGTCATAGATAAATTTAATTATATAATGTTTAATAATTATAAAGAAAATTCCATTTTGTATGAAATATTTTTATATTTCTAATTAATATTTACTGTTGAATATATATTATGTATAACCATATATAAATAAATTAGTTATTAAACATTGAATTTATCACTTTTAACTCTTCTTTAAAAATAATAATAAATGTCCTATTCTAATACAAGTGGACCTAAAAGAACAAATTTTAGTTTTAATGTTTATTTTAGTCGAAATAATATTATCCAATAGAAATAGTACAATTATAGGGTAATAATAACATACATTTTACGTTTAATTACACTATTTAGTTTTAACTGTGGTAAATAAAAGTCCAAAGTTACTATTAAACAAAAATTAATTTCATATTATTGAACCAAATTTTAAATAATGATATCAATTGTGTCTCTCAGATTGTATAAATTCAACTAACAGAAGTGGTAAAAATATGTTTTATCAAAATTTGAAAAAGCTCATAGAAGGTGGGTAAAAGAAGGTAAAAGGTTCAATTAAATTATATATATATATATAAATAATATTAGTATAAAATGACCCCAAAAATTTTAATTGAACATATATAGTTATTATTTATCTACTTTGACCAAAAATAAATTTAATTAAAATAATTAATTATTTAAATACAAAGTCATTTTTAAGAAATAATGCATTGTTTTTCACTATTCATCAAAAATTGACTTTTTTCAGAAAAATACCCAAAATTCACCCTAATGTTATTGAGAAATTCATAAATAAAAAATGAATTTTATTTTACCAAATTAAAAACATAGATGTACCATTAATTTATTTAAAATTTATTATCGTTGTCAACACCAAAAAGCGTGGTTTTAAAAAGTTAAAACTATCAAAGGTTGACATGTGTTTATGTCATATATAAATGTGAAATTACATATAATTACATAAAATGAATTAATTGATAAAAATATAATATAATTATACTTCCAAACCATTAATGTTCATAATTTAATGTTATAAATATTTTCAATTAAATAAATTGTTTTCAATTAAAATTTAGTATTTTTCCCTATTTATCAAAATATGAAATTATCAAAAAAGAACTAAAAATTTATCCAAACTAAATTTTTTCATCCTGATTCTAAAGAAGAATTTAATTTTATAAAATTGAATACATATAAGTGTCAAATATTAGTTTTAAAAATAGGTGGAAAAATTTCATTTTTTAAAAAATACTTCTTTTATCTGAAAAATTGAATTTGTCCTTCAATTATGTCTATGAATCCTAAAAATTTAATGTTAAAATGTTATTGGATATATATAAAATTCAAAATTTGGTTACTAAAATTCATAACCGCTTTTTCAACAGTTAGTTTGGTAAATTGTGGTGCGCTCGAACTCGTTGTTGCTGTACTGAAAGTGGTTGAATTACATTGAAGAGATAACATACTATGAAATCATGGGGTGTAACATTCTCCCCTCATTCAATATATTCCTTCATCACAATTTGAAACTGTTCTTATAAAATAATAGTTTAAAATATAAAAATACCATTTTGGAAAACCCACATCATTAACTAGATTAATAAAATTTATTATTAATAAGAGGGAAAGGGAAATGAAAAAGTCACCACAAAATTATGATCTCGATTAAGAAAACGTTGGTGGAAATTAGAGACACATAATTGGAGGAAAAACATAAATACTTATAGGTAGTGATTGAGGTCATCAATCACACACTAGTGTAAAATTGAGGACCTAAAAGCCATCAATCTAAGATGATATAAAATTTCACCAGTTCAACAAAACATTAGGTATTTGGATAAAAACGTTTTGGTTTTAAGTTACCTTTCATAATGTTTAAGAATTAATTTATTCATCAAATAAGAGGATATATATATATATATATATACTTGAAAATTATAGTTCCATCCTTCTATTAATTCCTACCACAAACTCATCATCCACTCCAAAAGATAATATAATTAAATAATATTCTATTTATCCTAATAGTATATGGATCCAAAAAATTAATTTATAATTAATGTTTCACACTACATAAAAACTACATTATACAATCCAGAATATCATGTAGGCCAGTTGTTGGTGAGGCACCTGTGTTGCCTATTGGTTGCGTGTTCATGTCTTGCAGCCATGTCTGACGCGACTGGTTGTTGGTTGACCTCTGAGTTGTTATTTTTATAAAAATACAAAAATAGTATTATAAAAAGATTTAACGATAATGATAATATCCAATATCAAACATAATTCATTCCATCCTTTAGACTTATCAAAAATACTTCTTGCCAAACTCATAGTTCAAAATTTATAAGGAATGTAAACACATTAATGTTCTCTTTTTCCACATAATAACATGTTAATACATCAATCATGTATTCTCACAAGATATAGTAATAAACTAAATTAACAAAAAAATCATATTTGAATAGGTATGTACTTCTTTATTCCTTCTATAAAACATAGAATTCTGGATATACTACTTCAATCAAAAAATGTTGTAATCTCCAACAATGATCGAATAAAAAACAAGTAATCAGTTCCAAGGTAGTCAAAAATATTCAATATAACTTATCCTAACCACCCATCTCTTATTAAAAAATAATTGCCTCAGTATCAAGACCATATTATGGTTTTTCATTCCTTAAACCATATATTTTCCAAAAATATAAACTCACTGCTGTGTCACATTTCTACTACCTTACAATCTCAAATACTCAATGAAATAGTACTGTATTATAATCATTATTTATTTCTATAATTTATATAACATGAACATCATCGATACAACACTAAAATGACATAATAATATAATAAAAACATTATAACACTAGTCATTCCCATACATATGTGGAGGTATCTGAAATTGATTATTATAAAATAGCATCATTTGTGGTACACATTGATCACTAGGACATTGACTCTTATAGTATCCCAACACCTTTCATATGAAGTAGTGTACATTTGAAAACAATTTCTTACCCTTTCAATCACGTACATGGTGTCTTTTTTCTCCACACATATAATAAACCCACATTCCTTTCAAGATTATACCAAGGTGATTCTTTCCATAGTTATCACGTATGGGAAAATTTTTTTTCCCTTATTCCCAACCATCATTCTATCTACCATCATTTTTTTCTGTAGTTTCTCTTTAATTCCATAGGACTCAAAAAATTCATTACTTATCTTATTAACACATAATACTGTTTTTTCATATGATGATAATACAAGGGAGAAAACTTCCATTCTAAATGTTTCCTTAATACCATGAAATATATGATCCTTCGTACTCTTTGGATCATGCATATACCTATAGTTCTCATTCATTATTTTGGGTGTCATTTCCAAAAAATGGAATTCACTAGGTTAGTTGTTGAATATCAATGTATAACACCAAACATCTTAAATACCTTAAGCAATTGGAATGATTGTTCATATAATCAAAAATCATAAAATGTTTTATTTGAGATGTATTTAATCATAAATCCTTCATAATTTCTTGTAATGAAAATGTGAATTATCTTAAACATATCCCCTCGGAGTGTCATAACCATGAGTATAGGAAGGCCAATTGTCTTTCACCTTGATACACATGGTCAATCCTGAAGCTCCTTGTCGGAGTTTTCACTCTGATGAACATCTATTCCAGATCTGCCTCTACCTTCTCATATCTATACAGGTATGTATTTCCTAGATAAACCACATAATATCTTCAATCACAAATTTTTTGTATGTTCTTCAATACTAATACTAAAATTCAATCTTATGATAATGGTTCACAATCAGAGTTTATCTAAATCTATTTTCCCAGGTCATCGCTAAAATTATTCAGATACCAACTATAAAGCCCCGACCCCAGTTACCTAGAGTCAGTGCATTAATAGATAACATTGGAATCATACAAGGAAATCATGTCTCGAAAAATTGATCAGTTTAGTAGCCTTGGATGTAATAGATACATTCGTAAATTTTACATTCATCTATATAATGAAAAATAAACTACAACATTGTATATATTGACCACATTCATATCTCTAGGATAGAAATAAAGATGTAGATGCTCAATATACAAGAGGGGGTGAATTGTACAATTTAAGAAATTACTTAAAAAAGGAATGATCTATGTTTAAAAAAGTTAAACTAAGAAAACTCAGAACACCTCAAACATCAATTAAATGATTGGTAAAAAGTATAATGTTACAAGCATCTAGTTCTATACACTTGCTTAAATCTGGAAAGGGATTCCGAAAAACCAGTTCCGGAAATATGATTCCGGAAAATTAAACATAACAAATGTTTAAAATATGAGATTCGACCTTAATGAGTATAGAATCTAACTAAATCAGAGTACAAATTTAGGGAATTAAAAGAAATTTTACATTACTTACAATAAAAAAATGCTGCAGAAGAACCTGTAACAAAAAAAAGTAACCAAATATTAATCTTTTAACCCAAAGAGAAGGGTATCCAACAACCTTAGATAAAGGTCCATTGATTTATACTTTCAAAAAAGTCTATCTTACCCACACCCGGGTAAACCCTCGATACGAAGACCAGAGTCTCTGTCTTTCTATCCTTGCAATCCCTAAAACTCAAGGTAGTTGGAACCCTTGTCTTCCTCAGCAAGGAGGCCCTCAGAATTCAAGGTAGTCAGTACCTCTGTCTTCCTATCCCCAGAAGCCCTCAAATGTAATCACCAACATTCGGAGTCACTCGAAAAAAATCTGAATGTGCAGTTTAGTATGAAAAAGGCATGAAAAGCATATCCCTCTAGAAATCAACTTAATAGTGTGTGGTCTCTAGATTGATCAACAGCTTCCTTTTTTGAGCTCTTTCAAATGAGCTCCTATTTATAGGCTCGGTTGCAATGGTCGGCTCCCTCCTCCAAGGGTCTTATTTTCCTTAAAATTCAGAGGGACCTGTACATTTATCACTAAACCAATGCTTTATTAAAAACAGAATGGAAAACATGATTTTATATCAAATCCCGTGTAACTAAAAGCACGACATCATTATATAACAAACATAACAAGTTAGAGTGTAAGTAAAAAATTCCGAAAAAAATTCTATTACGAAAATTTCATTATGAATGTTCAAGTATGAAAATTTCATTACGAATGTTTATGTACTAAAATTTCATGATGAATGAATTTGAAAAGCTCAAAACTAAAAATGAATGAAAAGCTTATTGCTAAAAATTTGAAAACCTCATTAGGAAAAATTTGAAAATTCATTACGAATTTTTTTGAAAAGCTCACTAAGAAAAATTTGAAAAGCTCACTACTAAAATTTTTGAAAAGATTATTAAATTATTTTTTGAAAATCTCATTACCTAAAACAAATATAAAAATTTTATTACAATATTTTTTGAAAAGTTAATTACGAATTTTTTTGAAAAGATCAACAATCAAATGTACTCCCTCTATGAAAAAAGAAGTTTATTTATGTAAGGAGATTGTTTTATGAAAAGTTAATGAAGGAATATTACCTTAAGGTTATCATTCCTAATTTCTATTTAATATATTTAAATCAATCAGAAGGTAAATATTTTGTGAAAATATCAGAATGTTGATCTTGGGTTCTGATAAACTGAAGAATGATATCTCCTTTTTGTGTGTGATCCCTAAGAAAGTGATACCTAATAACAATGTGCTTTGCACGATAGTGATGTGCAGGGTTATTACTAAGGGAAATGGCCATTTTGTTATCACACAAAATTTGTGTCTTGGTAAAACTCAAGCCATACTCTGTGAGTGGGTGATGCATCCACAACATTTGAGCATAACAACTTCCAGCTGCTACATATTCAGCTTCAGCAGTGGATAGTGCTACAGAGTGTTGCCTCTTGCATGACCAAGAATCCAAAGAATCTCCTAATAAATGAAAAGTTTCGGATGTACTTTTTCTACCCATTCTACACCCACCATAGTCAGCATCTAAAAAAATCATTAAGATAAAATCATTTCAAAAAGTATAATATAATCTTAGATCCATGGTTCCCTTTATGTAGCGAAAAATTATTATCACTGCCTTTAAATGAGATTCCTTAGGATTGGATTGATATCTGTCACATAATCATACTGAAAACATTAAGTCTGGAGGAATAGCTTTCAAGTATAGTAAACATCCTATCATACCTCTAAACGATGTTTTATCCACTGGTTTCCCGGCTTAATCAATATCAACTGGGTTTGAGGTACCAATAGGAATACTAATACTTTTAATGTTGTCATATCAATAATTTTTAAGAAGATATTTAATATACATATGTTGAGATTTATAGATTCCTTCTGGTTTTTGAGAAATTTAAATACTATGGAAAAATGTTAACTCACCCATCAATCTCATTTCAAACATAGATTTCATTAGATTTGCAAAGGAATCAGTTAGTGATTTCTGAGTTGAACCAAATATGATGTCATCAATATATATGTGAACATTCAAAACATTTTTCTTGACTTTATTTATAAAAACGGTTGCATATGCATTTCCCATAACATGGTTATTTTTATGTAAAAACCATGTTAGTCTATCATACCAGAATCGAGGGGCTTGTTTAAGTCCATAAAAAGCTTTTGTTAGGCTAAAAACATGATCAGGATGTTTTATGTCTTCAATGAAAAGAGGTTGTTCAACAAAAACATCCTCTTGTACATAACCATTAAGAAAATCACATTTCACATCCATTGGAAAATGTTTATAATTGAATAATGCTGCAAAGGAAACTAAGATATGAATAGATTCAAGTCTAGCTACTAGAGCATAGGTTTCTTCATAGTCTATTCCCTCTTGATGATTATAGCCTTTAACAACTAGGCTATCATTATTTCTAACAATTACTCCATTTTGATCACACATATTTCTGAACACCCACATTACCCCAATATCAGAAGTTTCCTTAGGTCTTTCAACCAAGGTCCATAAATTAATCCATTTGAATTCATTTAGCTCATCTTGCATGGCTTTGATCCAATCATCATCACCTAAAGCTTAATCAGTGATTTTTTGTTCTAATTGGGTAAGAGATGCTAGATGTTCAACTACATTCTTCAGAGAACTTATAGTCCTTATATGTTGATTTACATTTCCAATGATACTATCACTAGGATGATTCTTATGAAACGACTGATTTGGGTTTTGAAGATCATGTTCATCAGCCTAGGGTAGAAACTTTTTTGGGGTAAATGTTTCTGAAATATTTTCTTGAACATTTTCCATATCAGAATGATCTTCTAATAAAGGTTGATAATCTGTTTTTGAAAACACATATGAGGATATAGGTTGGGACGATTTAAAAACAAAATGATAAGTTTCATCAAATGTAAAATGTATTGATTCCTCGACAGTACAAGTGTTGTTATTGAACACTTTATAAGCCTTAGAAGTTGTGGAGTAGCCTATGAAAATTCCTTCATCAGATTTTAGTGCGAATTTTTGTAAATTATCTTTATTATTCAAGATGAATACCTTGCAGCCGAAAACCTTGAAGTAGGAATGTCTAGGTTTTCTACCATTCCTTAACTTGTAAGGTGTTTTATTAAGAAAAGGTCTAATGAAATCTATATTTATATTATAACAAGTAGTACTTACAGATTCTGCCCAAAAATGTTTGGCTACAGAATACTCACTCAACATGGTTCTAGTTATCTGTTGAAATATTCTATTTCTACGTTCAACAACTCCATTTAGTTGAGGAGTTCAGGGTGATGAAAAGTTGAGATTAATATCTTTTATAATACAAAAAAGTTTAAAAATCAGAATTTTAAAATTCCTCCCCTTTATCAATATGAATAGATTTCAAAGGAAGGTATTTCTCATTTTTAACTTGGGATTTAAAACATTTGAAATAAGAAAAATCATCAGACATCATTGCAAGAAAATAGAAACTTGTAAATCTATTGTAATCATTAACTAGAACAATCACATAGTATTTTCCTCTAACGCTTTTAGTTTTTGTTGGACCAAAAAGATCCATGTGCACCAACTGTAACACATCAATTATTGAGACTTCACCGATTGATTTAAAACTAGATTTATGTCGCTTTCCATATTGACAAGGATAAAAAACTTTAGAAGAATCAAATCTAAACTCTGGTAGATCCTTAACTTGTAACATCTTAGGGAGTTTACATAATTTTCTAAGTTTATAGTGACATAGTCTTTTATGTCATAACCATGAATGATCTTCTATTTCACTTAGGCAAGGTAAGTCTTGGCTCCTATGGTCTTCTAATTTCAAAGTGTAAAAATTCTCTTCCTTATGGGCAGAGATAATAAACCATTCCTTGGAATTGTGAAATAAGAATTTATCATTCCTAAAATTAACACGGTAACCATCATCGCATAATTGAATTATGCTAATGAGGTTGTGATTAATACCCTTTACAAACAAGACATTTGACATCAATGTTTTACCAAAAAGAACGATATTACCTATACCAAAAATTTCTCTCTAAGCGTTGTATCCAAAATTTACTTTTCCTCTTTTTGTCTTGATAATATTTTCAAAATAGTTTTTGATACCAGTCATATGCCAGGAACATCCACTATCCATGTACCATATATTACTATTGGTAGTTTATTTATCTTCCTGAAAATAAGAAAAGAATTAGACTTTCAGAATCCAAACTTTTTTGGATCCGAGATTTCCAGATAACAAAATTTTGGGCACCCATCATCTTTTAAGAAAAATAAGCCTTATGAAAACCTAAATATTCGGTTTGGTTTAAAGATCAGTTATTTACCCAGTGACCACCACATTGACAGTTGGTATAAAATGGGGCTCTTTGAGTAACAAAATAATTGTTACTAAAAGTTGGTTTTTCATTGGTATAACCCAATCCAGATTTGTTTCTTAATGGTCGTATTTGTGAATACATCTAATCAATTCTTTTACCTAATCTAATGTTTGACAAACACTTCTATAAGGAAAATATTTCAGACATGAGTTCTAAAACCAATTATTTATCTTCAAATCCATTAGATTTGGAGCTACAACTAGGCTCAAAAACACTATTCTTAGAAATTACTTTTTCTAGATCTTTATAATGTTTATTCTTCTAAGAATTTACTTCCAAAAGACTTTCTGAAATACTTATAAAATCATCATTTTTCTTATCAAGATCTCTGGAAATATCTAATATTTCCTTAGTATGAATAGTATTTCTAGTGTTTTCCATATCATGTTTTTTATTGAGTTTTGAATTCTCAATCTCATGAAGTTCAGAAAACCTAGAAACTTCTTCATAGGTAGGTAATGTATTTTCTTCATTAGAAGAGGATTCTACATCTAAAGAGTTATAATATTTACTATTATGAAAATTCAAAGAAACAATGGTCAATGATTCTTCATTGTGTACCTTAGCCATAAAGCAATGATTGTTAATAGGTATACGGGTATATGACCAAGATTATTCTGTCTAGAAGATTCATCTAAGGAGTTACCACAACTGGCACTCTAGGTGTCATTAGCTTTTAGAACAATCTTTGCTTTGGAATTATAATAATTGTTCATGTTCCTTTCAGAATGCCTCTCTTTTTTTTCATTCTTTTTGTGGAAAAGAGAATCTGGTCTTAAGTGCATAGCTCTCTTGCATTTGTATCATGTGACATCTAAATCATTCCTATCTTTCTTTTCCTTTTTCTTATATTTGGATTCGAAATTTCTTTTTCCATCTATCATGTTCATCCTTTGAGAAAGATTTTCTAACTCATTCTATGAGAGTTCAATATCACTAGATTAGGATTGGATAAAAACATTCTATGACTTGGATCTTGTTACTCTCTCAAGAGTAATAGCTTTTATGTGATTTGAATGTGTAGTAAAAGCAACAGTATCATTCCCATTCTTCTTTTTGATATTTTCATCATCTCTCTTGATCCTTATTTCATGTTTGAGAAGTTTTCCAAACAGCTCATCTAAGGAAATTTGAGTAACCTTCATGTTCTCATCAATTGTTGTTCTCTTTGATTCCCACTCATTGGGCATAATATCAATTATCTTCTCAACAAGAGCTTCATCATCCAGACCTTTTTCTCCCATAGATTGTAATCTATTCACGACAGTCATAAATCATTGTTTCACCTTACTAATGGGTTCTCCATAAGGAAAGTTAAAACCTAGGTACTCAGCTCTAAGAATGGATCTTCTAGTCACAATCACTTTGGATGTACCAAAATGAGTAACTTCACGTTTCTTCCATATATAGTTAGCTACTACACAAGAAGAATTCTGGCTATATATGTTCTTAGTCACTAAACAAGGTAAAGTGTTGTGTACCTTATAGTTTAATTGATAGTCATGCTTCTCTTGGTTTGTGAGAGTATTAACTTCCTTATTAGGAATTTGATAACCTCCAGTAAGCATAACAAAATTTTCAACTCTAGTATTGATAACGAATGTCTCTATTCAATCTCTCTAATACTCAATATCATTACCATAAAAAATATATGGGCTTGTAGTATTTAGGTTTTCGATGGAACCAACATTGATTACTACCATCATTAAAATCATTAAACACAAAAAATAATTAATAACAAATGTTTGGATTCAAGGAGAATATTCCTAAGACTGGATAAATATAGAACAATGAAAAATTGAGAAAGATTAACATATATGTCAATATAAGTATTTTAGATACCCGCTTTGATACCAATTGTATGATCTAAATAAATATGTAGATTCACAATATACATGTGGGGGTGAATTGTACACTTTAAAAATTTCCTTAAACAAGGAATGATCTATGTTTAACAACATTAAACTAAGAAAATTCACAACCCCTCTAACACCAATGGAAATATTAGGAAAACTTATGAAGCTAAAAACATCTAATTTTATACACTTTCTTAAATCTGGAATGTGATTCCGAAAAACTGGTTCAGAAAATATGGATCCGAAAAATGAAACATAACCACTGTTTACAATATGATATTCTACCATAAAGTATATAGAATCTAACTAAATAAAAGTACAAGTGTAAGGAAATATAAGAAGATTATATATTCATTACAATATAAAAATGCAGCGAAAAAACATGTAATAAAAACACGTAACAAGATATAAATCTTTTAACCCAAAGAGAAGGGTATCCAACAACCTTGGGTAAAGGTCCCTTGATTTATACATTCAAGAAAGTCTGCATTACCCACAACCAGGTAAGCCCACCATACGAAGATCAGAGTCTCTATCTTGATATCCCTACAGGCCCCCAACTTCAAGGTAGTTGGAACCTCTATCTTTTTCAACAAGGAAGCCCTCAAACCTCAAGGTATTCAGAACCTATGTCTTTCTATCCCTAGAAGCCCTCAAATTTAATCACCGTCATTTGGAGTCGCACAAAGAAATTTGAACGAGAAGTTCTATATGCACAAGGCATGAAAATATTCTCTCTCTAGAAATCTCCTTAACACTGTGTGGTCTCTAGAGTGATCAAATTCTCCTTTTTTGATCTCTTTAAAATGATCTTCTATTTATAGGCTTGGTAGCAATGATCGACTCCATCCTCCAATGGTAATATTTTCTTTAGAATTCGGAGGGACCTGTACACTTTTCACTAAAAAAACGGTTAGTTAAAAACAGAATGGACGACATCATTTTATAACAATACATGTGTAACTAAAAGCACAACATCATTTTTAAGAAACATAAAAAATCAGAGTGTATGTAATAATTGTCGAGTCTAATAAAAAATTATATTCAGAGTCAATATTACAAGGATATTAAGATTCTATTTGTCAGATGAATTCAGAGTTGAGCTTCATAAAAGATTGTATCCATAATTCGTAATCAAAATTCACAACCGGACTTTGTAATGAGAATTCTACATGGGATTTTGTAAAGATAATTCTTCATTAGAATTCATAATGAGAATTCATGACAGAATTCGTAATGAGGATTCATCACCGAATTTGTAATTAGAATTCATCATCAGAATTAATAATTAGAATTCATCATCTGAATTCGTAATGAGAATTCATCAACAGAATTCGTAATGAGAATCCATCATCAGAATTCGTAATGAGAATTCGTCATCAGAATTCATAATGAGAATTAATCATCAGAATTCATAAGGAAAATTTGTCATCAGAATTCGTATTGAGAATTTCATCACAATTCTTAATGAAAATTCATCATCAGAATTCGTAATGAGAATTCGTCATCAGAATTTGTAATGAGAATTCGTCATCAGAATTCGTAATGAGAATTTGTCATCAGAATTCGTAATGTGAGTTTCATCCCAGAATTCATAATGAGTATTCTGCAGTTGAATTCAAAATGAGAAGTCATCACAGAATTTGTAGTGATAATTAATCAGCAGAATTCGTAATGAGAATTCATAACAGAATTCGTAATGAGAATTCATTACAGAATTCAGAATTAGAATTCGGATCCTGAAACCGAATTATTCATATATAATTATTATACCATTCCGAGAATATAGATATGAATCTGATTTTTATACATAATAAAAACTATTGATATGAACAATGAAAACAAGATAGAGGTAAATTTTCTTAAGGAAGGATGTTTTTCTTAGAGAAGTAAAACATGGGTAAAAACATATTTTCTTAAAGATATGTTTTTTGTGATTTTCAAAACAAGAAGCAATGGAAAATTCATAAGGAAAACCTTACTGACTCAACAATATCCCATAGTATATCCCTAAAGGTCAGTCATAATATAATTTTTTTACATCCTGGGAAAATAAAACATAAGAAAGGGGTGAGTTCAGATTCTCAGTATGGGTAAATAATTTAGCAAATGATATAAAATTTTAAGAAAGGATTTGTAATAAAAACAAAAGAATTTTATTCATAAAAATGATCATAATATTGAAAAAATAAATCAATCATTTCCTTATAAACATGGACATGAATATTCTACTAGTACAATAATCATATGTAATAACTAATTTCATAATGAGGGAATGCATAATGTCTGACATTCTGAAACATCTTGTTATGTCCTCAGCCAAGATGTCTAAAAATAATTTAGGCCTCGTCTAGAACCATATATAAAATTGTGAAAGTCCTCATCCAATTCAACATCTAATTGTCTCATGATACCTACAGATTCATCAAGGAGATATATCATGCTCCACTCGTAACATACTAATTCCAATGCATTCCTAATATGAAAAGGATTAAACATCACATAAAAATTCATATTAAAACTGACATACCGAATGTTAATACATTATCTAGAAACCATGAATGGTATAAAAATAACATATCCACAGTCATACAAATCACAAAACCTTTAATACAACATGGAATATTTTTATAATAATAAATCAACATCCAACAAGTTTAACATCCATCAATTATTGTTGACATGGATGAAAATGATGAGTAATATGCTTTGAGAGAAATACCCTTTTTTATGAAATTGCTTAAAAGTTTCAATATTTATAAAGGGAGTCATTTAAAAGAGAATTTTGAATCAAATTGTCCCATAAAAATTTGAAACCTTTGAAAATATTTATAATTTCAAAGCATTCATCTACATATAAATAAATCCTTAAAATCATTTTGAAAACATTGACATTAATTATATAGGTTTAGAAAGATAAACCATTAAAACAATTAAAATGATGATCCAGATAAATAGACCCCCCATACGACCGTAAATGATTCATTTTGAAAACATTTTTATGAAATATGGGTATCGATGATATGTATGTTCTAGAAAATATTTACACACGAACAATCTCAGATAACAATGAGATTGAGGAAATAACCCTTACATTGTATTTTCCTTTGGTCGAGGTACATTTAACCTCGTGAATAATGACCATTGTATTTCATTTAATTATCCCAAAACCCTATTTATATTTATTATATCACACATGACTCATTTATGACATTATATTACCCATTTAATAATGATTTACATGTTAAATTAAAATTCCGGGTAATAATCGCTTTCTTTATCGAACATGTTTTCAATTTTTATTATTGATTGTATCATTTAGATCATGATTTAAATACTTCTTGAATATATTACTTGATTTATATATCATAAATAAATATTTATAATTTAAATATTAATAATATTTAGATATATGAAATAGAACGCACCATTTATGGAGACGGTAGACCGAACGTACACATAAAGGCTGTTTTTGTTTTCATATCGTATTGAACAGAACAAAGTGAAAAAGATATATATTAGAACAAATATATATATATATATATATATCTCTCTCTAGTATCATTATTATGTCATTAATTACATACTTATTAATATTATATTTTTATAATCCACGTTGAATGGTGAACGTGGAAACAAATCTCATCGCGTCGTGGAGACGGTAATCCGGACGTACACACGAGCTGAAATATCCTTCTTTGGATGGTGAAATCATATATAATTGGAGGTTATATCACTTATAAATAATATATAACATGTTATATTTATTATTTACATCAGTTATACTAATTATTATACCCATCCAAAAAAAATGATGTGTTTGAATAACAAACTACATCACGCCGTAGAGACGGTAAGTCGTACATATGCACCTATGGTGAATTTGTTATTAATAGTATGGATAGAATAACGAATATGGTTTAAAATATTTATAATCACATAAATTTATATATAAGATATAGGATTTATTATTTTAGAATGGAAATAACAAAGAAAGTGGATGATGAAGATGAAAACAATGCGAATGAGGTGATGAAATAGTTATCTCATTTTTGGGTTCTTCCTTTTAATTTAATAAAAATAGATACATAGGATGGCTTTCAAACCAAAGTAAGTCCTATAGGATGATGTTAGTATATTTGGAAGGAAATATGTTTAGGGGTTGTCCATTCCAAATGGCTTTGGATGTGTGACCATAATAGAAGGGGAAGTTCCCTTTTATGATATATATGAGGGGAACCATAAGAAATGATTGAAATATTATTTTATAATAAAATCACATATGGTTTATAATGTCTGAAAATATATTTATTTCTAATCAAAGGTGGGGATGGGTCGAAATCCTCTCAATAAATTTTTTTAGTCAGGTTTAGGTTTCCATTTTAACCTTATTTTTAAGATTTAACTATCAGTTAAATAATTTATCTTTTACCTTGTCTCATTGATTTGATACACTATATGGTTTATAATCTTACTCTAAACATCTAATAGAACCTCAAGTGGTTCGTTAATGAAATATATAATATTAATTATGATATTTGGATGATCATAAAATTTGAAGAATATTATATCAACCAATAATATAGTATTTTTAAAAAAACTATTTTATGTCATGATTGACACTATTTTGTATTTTGTTTTTATTAAAAGTCATAAAAACATGATTACTTCTAAAATAATTGATTTAATCAACCCATCCATGCCATATTAACCTATATAATTAGTTTAATTCATCAAATGTTTCAAATTAAATTTATTTCTGTATTTATAACATCAATTATTTTATCCTTTCATTAAAAAGGTAATTACTACATCATCATTGTGTTATTAATATTTTAAACAATTTAATTTCTAAAAACTATAAATAAAATATCATTTTGTGGGAAATCATTTTATATTTATATTTAACATTTATAGTTGAGTTTATTTTATGTATAACCCTATATTAAAAAAAATTTACTTGTTAAACATTGAATTTAACACATTTAACTCATCTTTATATAAAATAATAATAAATGTAATATTTTAATCCAAGTGGATATAAAAGATCATATTTTTGTTATAAGGTTTATTTTTGTTGAAATAAATTTATCCATTAGAATTAGGACATGTGTTAGGGTAATAATAATAACAATTTTACCTTTAATTGCCCTATTTACTTTTAAGAGTCGTAAATAAAAGTCTAAATTTACTATTCAGAGAAAAATTATTTTCATCATATTGAACCAAATTTTACTTACTAATACCAACCGTGTCTCTCAGATTTTTGAAATTAAACTCACATAAGATGTAAAATTATGTTTCATGAAATTTTCAAATGCTCCTAGAAAGTGGGTAAAAGAAGGTAAAAAGATCAATAATATTTTATATATCTATATTTATAAATAAATCCCTCAATTATTTAAATTGAATATATATAGTTTCTATTTATGTATTTTGACATCCAATAAATTTAATAAAATTAATTAATTATTTTAATAAAAAGTCAGTTTTATACAACAATGTAGTGTTTTTTTACTATTCATAAAAAATTCAATATTTTCAAAAAAATACTAAAAAATAAACCTAAGCTAATTATGATATTCAGAATTCCAAAATGGATTATATTTTACCAAATTAAAAACATATAAGTTTCATTGTTTTATTTAAATGTACTTTTAATTGTCAAAACCAAAAAGAAGGTTTTTAAAATGTCAAAACTATAAAAAAAATGTCGTGTTTTTGTCGAATTTAAATGTGAAATTTCTTATAATTACCTACATAGTATTAATTGATAAAAATATAATATAACTATAGTTCCAAACCATTAATATTCATTATTTAACACTATAAATTATTTCAATTAAAAAAGTAGTTTTCAATTAAAATTTAGTATATATTACTATTCATCAAATTGTGAAAGTTATCAAAAAAGTACAAAAATTTGTCCATAATAAATTTTTATGTCCCAATTATAAAAAAGAATTTAATTCCATTAAATTTAAACTATATAAGTGTTTAATATTTGTTTTTAAAAAATTATTATCTATTAAATAGGCGGTAAAATTGCTTTTTTTAAAATACCTCTTATATATGAAAAATAGAATTTATCCTTATATTATGTATAAGAAACACAAAATATGAATGTTATCATTATATTGGATATATATGAAATTCAAAATGCAGTTACTAATATTCATAACATCTTTTTGAAAAGATAGTTTTGTAAGTCGTGGTGCGCACGAACTCGTAGTTGCTTGTAGTTCAAGTTGTTGAATTACTTTGAAGAGATAGAATACTATGAAATCATGGGGTGTTACATAAAAAATATTTACTAGAACAAACATCCAACTTTTTTTGAAAATATTTCCTTTTTTTGGTTCATATCCTCAACAATTATTGTAGGTTCTTTTCTAAATGGATAAATGGATGTTCCTAGAAAATGGGGTAGATAAATGGTAAGATTCAATTATTCAAATCATTTTAAATGCCTTTGTGATGTACATTTTCTATGAAAAACACAATATTTAGTTATTCTTTTATTTTTTAAATCAAATCATAAAATACTAAATATATTCAGTAACATCATCCATGTCAATACGAATAGAAATATAAGCTATTAACTGCTTGGTCAAATCTATATTTAGACCCACCAAAAGTGTATCTTCTATGTATATGATAGTTATGATGAATATCAGATAATTTAACAATATCTAGTAAGGTTAATGTTATTAATGTTTTAAAACAATGTTCTTCTTCACAAATAAGGCATCAAATTCTTATTTACATTATCTAGGTTCCTTCTTCGACCAGTACAAACTTGATTTTAGAGTTCACATTAAATATTTAACTTTATTTTCTTTTAAAACATCTTGAGTATTAATTTAAATATCCTCATCTCAATCACCATTGAGAAACACCCACATTACATCTAACTATTAACAATAAATTTCATCGAAATATAGAATGATGAACATTTTATAAATTATTGTACACTAAAAAAATGATTAAGAAATATCTAGGAAATCAAATCCTTATCTCTTTATAATACCCTTCAAAAAACAAGTCATTTATAATTGAGTATAATTATATTCTTCCTTTAATCAGAAGAACTATTTTTCTTTAGTTCTATTTTCATCAATCATAGTTATGTTTTCTATAATGCTCTACATACATGAAATGAATAAACATCCTCTTTATTATCGAACTCCCAATATTAATAATTTCTAAGACACATATTGTATTCTAGGTTATTGGGATCTACATAATACATATGAATAGATAAGTGTGATTTAGATTTGAACCTATCCATAAATCGTATAATCTATCTATACCTCCCCAACTGAACATGAGGATCAAATCCTTTCAAAACTACTTAATTCAGAACATCACATTTTATAGTTAAGATCCCTCAAACAATTATATACATGAATATTATTATAGACGTTATATAATTTCTTATTATTCCAAAATAATCAAAACATCCGTATTCCCATTAAAATTAACTTGTTCATTCTTTATTGAATAATTTTTCTCAACCAAACCGCTCACTAAGATTTTAAATTTTTCAATAGATATTATCATTAAGGAGTAAATTTCATCTTTTTATAAACAACAAAATTCGATTTTCCCAATGCTAAAAAACAATTTATTCATTACCGCTACCTAAAAATCATGTTTGTGTCGTTTTTCTTACATTTATCACTTATTGACATCAACTAGGACATACATGCAACGATTTTGAGGTGAGAAACATAAATCAATTTTTCAATCCACAATTATTCTATAATTTTATTATATAGTATTGTATATTTTCATTTATTTTTGAGTAATTCGTTAAAATTTATTTATTCACCCCAAAACACCTTTATAAACTGATAATAAACAATCTATATATTTGGAATTTTGATATAGAAAAAAAATTCATCTTCTCCCCCCATACAATTTTTTCTATTTTCGTGAGTATTTTCATTTAAAAAATGAAACAATTTTCTCTATAAAAATCTATGGAACTCTTTATGTTCGCATTCCCCACATATATCAACACGTATGAACTTAGGATTTACACCAACCACTCTTTCGACCAAGTTTCTATATTAAATTATGGATTTGAATATTGTAGACTTGTTGTTGATAATAGAAACCCACACATTTCATTTTACATCATTGATGAAGGTATGAAAATATAGTAACCCATTGTGAAAATGAATTAAATCCATACCCTATATATTTTTATGTACTATCTCTAACATTCAATTATTTTTTGTCTTTCATGTCTTAATTTAGGAATAATTATGTTTCTATTAATGTATAAACCCTTCACATAATATATACTACACGTATTCAATTACATAATTCTATTTTTAGCCAAGGCATAAATCCAATTTTCAAATGTCACAACATTATAGTAGTATAAATTTTCTTCAAATAGATCATCTCCTTTTATAATTCAAGTAATATATAATAAACCATCATTCATTACCTTGGAATCTACCAGGGAAAAAAAATTCCACAGCAGTCAGTCAAAAAACATACCAGAACGCCCGTCACATGGTTCACTAATAAAGATCAATTTTTTCCATGTATTACTAAATTACTCACACATTGTATCTCCAATTTGTATTATATATTAATTTTAATATTCACCTAACCATTATCAATAGTTTTAATGGTTTTCCTATCATCATTATGTACATTATCATACCATTTTAAATCATAGTTCTTCATGATTCCCCTTATATATATTAGGTGAAGGATTCCCCCGAATCAATAATTAATTAATTCAATAGACTATATTAACTCAATAAAATTTTATTTAATCACCATTAATTGTATATTTATAATGTATTCAAAAATATAACCTTCCAAAATTTATAATGTGATCCATACAATGCATTTCAATGTATCACTTCTTCCTACATTTATAGTCATGTATTTCGGCCCTGATGATTGACCATGAATTGTTTACCTTATCTACTCAACAGAAATTTTTTTTTGAACCAATCACCCAATAAATTATATATTTTGTTATATTTAGATAGAAACCTAAAAATACCTATACATGATATCTTCATTTATAATGAGATCACAAATGCCCACAAATAATATTTCAGTTTAAATTATTCAGTTTATTAAAGTGGTAACCATAAAATCCCACAATCTATGAAATATTAAAAATATTCCCAACTAAAAAACTTGATCTAATATCTTACTAACTTCAAATCATGTTAAATTCATTTATAATATCCATTGAAATACTTTATTGTGATTTTATAATGAAAAATAAATTTTCCATATGAATAAAAATATTATTTTGGGTGGATTCTCATATATATTTAAGATAGTTATCATTAAAACAATATTTATCTTAATATCATTTTTTATATGAAATATTCTGATCCAGTAACATTTGAATCAACCAAATAACCTTCTTTTTTATACATTATCAATCTATTTTCTCCATATTTTCAATTTTCAATCGCTTCGATAGATGATCAAAATCATTCTAAATCAGATAGTCCCCATTCTTTACCCAACAAAATAAAAAATAATATCTACATATTTTATAAATCATAACTCTTGCATCATAAAATAAAATTCCATGAATATATATAACTCTTACTGAATAGAAATTTTAATGAAATGAAATGTCACCCATGAGTATAATGTTAATGATGAATTGAGTGATTTAACACATGAAGGGCCAAAATAGTTTATTCTATTGATTTGTTTATTTGTCATTCAATAAATTAATATCTATATATTTGTTAGAATAACACATAAACCATTCATTTTTTTCATCATAAAAATTAATTATATAAGGGGTACCCCATCCAGGATTTTATTTTAGCAGACAATGCTTACAACATTAGATGTGGGATTTATTTTTCACATAATACTTTTTCCCCAAAACAATGGATCATATATCTTGGCCTCCCCTTACAGAATTATCAACCATATCTAACCCTTTTTGTACTTTTATTCACATTTCACTATTAAATGTCTCTTAAGAACTTATACTAAATAGTATTTCAGCACAAGTAGCCATGGTGGATCTATGTTCTCTAAAAGAAAACATCTAATAATTTTGAAATCAATATAGACATATTCTAGTTATTAAAACTAGTATAATCATGATCGAATATGATATTTTCACTAAACATCACATGATATAATTTTCCAAAACAGAACCTCAAATATGGAATAAGGCCCAATTAAATCTGAATTTTGTGATGATTGAATTTTACATTCCATAAAAGAAATTAAATTTAATGACTCGTATTTTCAATGAATTTTTTGGATATTGTTTAGATTATTTTTTATAATAGGCACCGAAAAGACTTTACATTATGATGCCCAGTTCCATGATTATGTAATTCAAGTTTGTTAAATATAATAATTAGCATCTGTGTGATGTTTTCTAGAAAAAGTGGAATAACATCTAAATGTGTGATTTAATTAGAAATATTAGGGAGCCTTCAAATTCATAACATTGGGTTTACCCAAGGTAGAACATAACCTTTTTCAGTAAGGGTAGTTTGTAGATAATTCATCATGTGTATGAAAATAAATAAAATTACAAAATAAATTATTTTATTTATAAGTCTTCATACAGAGATTGATGAGACATTAAATTTACTATTGAGATAAAATCATAGTGTTTTCCACATAATCCCGGCGCCATTGTAGAGTCACTGGAGAGATCATAGGAAGATTTATCTCAGATGAATGGTGAACAGATTGTGGATCAATGATTGACAGAAAATGGAATTGATGGATATCTCCAATGATCAGGAAACATAACCATTATTCATCATTGAATGATTGAAAATGTGGTAGGGTGATTCTTTGATTTGGTTTTCTTCCCCATCCAAAATTTCTATGATGAATGCAAATCAATCGATGAAATGATAGATTTGTGAATCATGTGTATAACAGAATGGATTATATGAGATAATTATTTGGTATAAGTACATTATAATTACTTATTTCTTCACTTTTATTATCATAGAAACAAATCAAGATCGACACAAACATTTATCGATGTTCATTCCTCTATTTAATTATTATTATTTTCTCTTATGATTATTCATTCATCATGGGAATTATTCAGTTGGATTGTGGTTCAACATATCCCTATAAATCAATCATTTGACACCCAATTCAATGTGAAACAATATACTTTTATAGATTTATTATCAACATGAATTAACGGTGGTGTGCCAATCGGAGCAGTGATGGATTTAATAAGGTTGATACCTGGTTTTTGTGTTCTTTGTTATGAAATGAAGAATGAGGTATTAATCATTTTTATGAGTGGATTGAAGAAATAATTATATTTTTTTATGATGTAATGGTTATTTGGGACTTGGTTCATGATTTTCTATCAATTCGGTCACCAGATTGATGGTTGGAAGAATGGACCACAATGTGAATTCTAGATCCGGGATTCTAAAAAAATAAGAACTATAAGGAATGTAATGTGGATCCACAGGCCATGAGGGCCCCCATGTAAATCTACTAGAGTCTCTAGAGATACATAAATATCGCATGGTATGTTACATGGTCATAGGATGTGTGATCTCTCCTTTGTGACTCATCATGTACCTCAGAGGGTAAACAAACATGAGTTTGAGTAAATGGGCTGGAACATGCCATATACCCCCTATATGAACATGGAAAGGACTATAGTACATGGTCCAGATCGTGTATAGGTACACATGCATGTGTACACAGGAAACGAAAAATATTATAACATGGGTAGAGTACATGGGAAGCTGACACCCTATGTACTTCTATACAGACATGTGAAATAGTCATGTACCATTTATTGGGGCAGGACATGTGATCAATGTACATGGTGTGTGATCCATACTACATGATTTTTACCATATTATTCATATCATGAATCCATTTTCCTTTGTATCATTAAAAATTATTATTAGGGTGAGTTCACCATATTCATTACCTCATGGAAGGTATGGAATTTCCTCCAACACATAGGACATTAATCCCTTCATCATGAATTCTTAGATAGATTCATTGGAATCCCATCATGAGTCTCATATTGAGATTCTCTGTTAACATTAGTGCCCTAGGTGTAGTTCTTGGTATCATACTAACCAACAATAAATGGGTATCAATCCTATAATAAGTAGTTTAACCATGATTGAGTTGTTGGTGTCAACCTATATCATTGGGCGAGATCCCCGTCTTTGTATCATATCTCATTCGTTTTCATCCATTCTATTAGGCTCCTGAGTGAGTTCTCCCAGATGAGTGCTATGTGGGGACATTAAGATAGAATCATAGTATAGTTATCATAGTTGTGTCTTACCTCTATACTCTTTGTATTTGTTGATTAATTCTAGATATTATTGTTATATGTGATGTGCACATATACCTATTTTGAGACAACTGTATTTTACATTGTACTGTTTATTGTGGTTTCTGGGTGTCAAAATGGGTATTGTTATACTCATACCTGCATGGGATTTTCCTACACATGTCATTTCTTTTTTATATGATTGAACTTTTGATAGAATTCTAGATAGACTAGAACCAAACATTTCTTTGTGATACTAGATACACAACGGTGTCTTTTAAGGTATCTAGACAGAAGTCCATTTACTGTATGATTGAACATGCTTTAATTTCATTGGTGGGACTATAGTTCGCCCATAGTAATTTCCATTACTTCCTTCTCTACTCAGGTTGTGGGATTTAGATGTATGGATTCATAGTTGTTTGGTCGTTGTTAAATTTTAGAATTTTATTCGCATAGAAATGTGTGTGTTTGTGTATGTGGTTATATTTGATAAGGACTCCAACGTTATTGATATGCATAATTGTTGGTAGTCGCTAGCTATTGGCCTATTAGGGGAATTGTCAGTGGTCTAGGAATAGGCCCCATAAGGATACGTCATGATAAAGTGGTATTAGAGAAGTTAGTTCTACCTTAGCACCAAAGTCTTTGACTTTGTTTTTAAGCGACATTGTTCGGGGTTTTGAGTTCAGATTCCAAGACAATGACGCCTTTTTTTGTGTGGCAGCCAATGTATCCACACACTAGGTCTCTAATAACCTAATATTTGAAATTGTACAAGATAAAACTAGTTTTAGGTTAAAAAATGTTATATTCAAGATATATTAATGGGTTGTGGTTTCAATGTCCATATTAAGTCATCTCTTTAGATATAGTCATCGATCATGGAACATCTTGTTTACTTTCACGATTCCTATGTGACGTATGCTATCTAGGAATCATCATTATGATCATGTGCATAATCTCCTTCGTGAAGATGCATCGATACATGGACTAGTTCAAAAGGATCTACATGCAGGTCATACACAAGTTATACCACCACATGTTGAGTAGTAGATGGTACCCGCGATACTTGAAGATGAGGTGAAAATAATGGATGAACTCCATGTGTTTCAGTGATAGTGACTCCTCGGATTCTGATGAATTCCTGACTCGGAGGATGCTGGGTATTTTATTGATTAGGTGACCTAAGTTCTCCATCTATTTGGCACATGAGCAGTGAATGTTTTCGTAATGGTGGGGAGAATTCTCCACAGATCAGTAGAGCGATGGTGGGGTTTAGAAACCCAGTATTTCAATGAAGCAACTCTTTCATGGGAAAATATTGACCATCTATTTAGATAGTTGTTTTCTATATCTATGATATGATATAAACGTATCAGGTGGAATCAACCACACCAACAATGAATCATGATTGTAGATGAGTATTCATCGAGGATGAACAACCTCACTAGGTACTCGATGTATATAATTCATGAGCAGTTCTTTGGGGATTGAAATTTGTAATGAAGTCTATATAGAGGAATTTGAGCATTTTTAATCGCTCTATGAAGTTTTATATACGATAAGGTTATATAGTGATCTTTTTCACTTGATATTTTCTTGGTTGAGTATATTCAACATTTGGTAGATGGTAGAGAGAAGATATGAGTATAGAACTGGGTAGCAAGGAGTCTATGTCAATACCCTTGCCTTATAAATGTTATATGTTTCACGAGGGTGTCCCAAAATAGAGGATATATAGTTCGGGGCTAACAGGATGTGTCCAGTCATCCCCAAAAGAGGCAGTTCTACTCATGTTATAGGAGGGGATATCTTAAACATGATATTCTTATGCACTATAAAGCTGATATAGATACCTCAGATGTGATACTTTGGGAGAGGCAGTGGTATGAGTAGTTTGGTTCATAGGGTGTTAGATGTGGAAGAGAAATTTGGAGAGAATAAATATGTCATATACACTTGAACTAAATACCACCCTCACCCCCAGGTGAACTATGCCAGGCTTAGGGACCTAGTGGATAGGGGCATGCATAGCTGCAGTTAGTCAAAGCATATGAGCCAGAGGAACCAAGAATGATTCCAACAACTATATGTTTCTTTTAGACCATAGTTTCTATTTTAATAGACATGGGGAATATCCATACATTTCATTCCTTGTATATTTTTTTATACCTATAGATTTTGGTTGAACCCTTTAATCAAGCCTAGTGCTTAGAGGCTCTTAAGGGAGATGACCTAGAAATCATTCTCTTTTGCTGATAGTCTTACCAAACTCTTGGTGGTGAAATTTTCTATCAGGATATCATAGTATAAGTGAAAAGTCAATATGAATTCATTTTAGGAATGGACTAGTTATCATTAATTTATTCTCATATTTACTATTTCTGGGAAAATATGTGGTGTGTTCACATTGATGGGACTAGGTTCTATTTTTTAGGTAAATAGGAAGCCCAAGAAGCATGGGATTGACTCATGGATATGTGGGTGCATCTGATTACTAATAAATTGTATATCTTGACCCTTGGTGTTGTGGATGTTATGAGTTCCATGTTTCCTATAGTGGCGGTGGACTATGAGGATATCATCAATGAGGATGTTACTTGTTTACCTCACCTTAAAGAGATAAACTTATGAATTGATATAAACCAAAGTATAGTATCAATATTTTTCCAGAATATCTGATGGCTTCTATAGAGCTTCAAAAGTTGAGGGTGTAGTTGCAGTAATGGTAGTTTAATAGATTTGTTAGATATAGTGTATCAACCTGCACACCCCCAATTTTGGGCTCCAAGAAAGCATACAGTAGCATTCGGTTGTGTGTGGACACACCATGATTGAATAAGGTGACTATGAAGAACAATTATCTACTACTAACTAACAATGAACACTTTGACCATATGATAGTTTCTTAATGGAGTGTGAATGTTAATGTCAGATCATGTTATAAGAAGTTGCGAGAATAGGGTGAAGATATACAAAATATGGAAACTAGATGTTTCTTGAGTAACAATGACTATGTGGTGATTCCCATTGGGTTGAATAAATTGCTAGTAGTATTAATGGGACTCATGAACCATATCATTCAACATTTCATAGAATTATTTGTGGAAGTCTTCAATGTTGATACCCTTCTGTACTTGATGTCCAAGGATGAGCACTTATGACACGTGAGGATACTTTTGGACACCCTATGAGATATTCGCCTTTTTGGAAAACTCCCAAATTTACAATTATGGATTTAGTTTTTCAAATATCGTGGACATGTTTTATCATCATATGTTGTGGCAGTAGACCCAGTAATGATACATGAAGTGTTAGATTTGTAGTCTCCCAAGAGTGTGAAGGAGGTGTGATGCTTCCTTTGGTAGGAAGGCTATTATCGGAGGCTCATAAAAGATTTATCCAGGTTATCTACACACCATGAAATCATTTTCATGAATGGGGTTTCCTTTTGTGTGGAATGATAGGATCTAATAGTATTTATTAGTAGTGGAGAAATTGTTTGAAGAGTTCTCTCATCTTTTGATTTTTAGATGAGGGTGTCGAGAACATAGTGTTTTGCGATGATTTAGGAACAAGACTTGGTTTTTTTGTTCGGATGTAGATGAATGATGTGATTACCTACATTGCACTTCATTTGATAACAAATTAGTAGAGATATGTGACCAATGATATTGAGTTAACAGTGGTAGACATCTCCCTAAAAATGGTTCCATGCTACTTGATGGGAATGAAATTTAACATCTATTATGATCACAATTGTATCAAGTAAATATATTATATCAGAAGAATATTAATGTCAGATATAGGTGATTTATAATGTTCCTCGAGGATTAAGACATTGAGACTATATATACTCTTGGAAAGGGGGCATGGTAACAGAGTCTCTCAGTAGGAGATCTTGTTCTCAATTTCTGAATGAGGTCTCAAAGTATATGCATCATTGAATCTATCCTTTGTGGATGGTGATTGAGAAGATTAGATCCAATCAATTTTTGTTACCACTACTATATGAAAACATGTTATTTAACATCTTGGGGTTACCTAATATGAGACCCTACATACTCATATTTCAACCAGGCATGATCCTATTGTTTTTTCTAAGTGTGGGGAACATATTGTTCTTTTTTAAGGATGCATGATGGTACAAGATAAATTTTTTGAGTAGGTTTTGATAGAGTTTAAGACATCTCTATTGGAGATATATCAACATATGGAAAAGATGTACCTTTATCTAGAGATGTCTGTTTTTGTGGCAAAGGATGAATAAAGAAGTAAAACAGTTTTTTTCCTTATGACTTACATTTTAGAATGTGAAGGATGAGTGTCAAGATCAAGAATGTTTAGCTCAACCCCTTTAGGTTCCATAGTTTAAGGGGGGAGGGAATGCAATGAATATTTTATGGGTTTACCACATACATCAAGGGGATATGATTCCATATGGGTGATCATAGATCAACACACCATGTGAGACCACATATTGACTATTCAAAGGTAGAGATAAATAGGGACATGGGGATATCTCTACATTCAAGAGATAGTCTGACTCCATTGAATTCCATCAACGATCATTTATGACCTTGATGATCACTTCATATCTTGGTTGTGGAAGGGGTTATATGATATGTTTGGGGTTTAGTTGTGATTGTTATAGCATTTCAACCTCAAAATAATTATTATAAAATGCGGATTATTTTGTTTCGGAAGAACATTAATTGGGATTTCATGTTGGAGATTGGCCATAATTTGGAGGCTCACCTACCACTATTGATGTTTCTTTGTAAGAAAAAGTACCATTCCAACATCATTATGAATCCAATCAAAATCATTGTACAGGGGACACTACATGTCAGGAATGTTTTGGATTAACCCTAGAGAGTCAGCAGTCTTGGTCCCAATGTTGGTGTGAGAATCTACTAAGAAGGTTCATATCATCTAGGAATTGATAAAGGATGCCCAAATAGATCATATTTCTTATGTGTATAGACACCATAGGACATTTAAGACCAGCAAAGTAGAACATGTGTTCCTATGGGTTTCACCTTGATGTAGACTACTATATTTGGTCGAGGTGGTAAGATATCTTAGAGACTAGTTGGACCATTTGAGATACTATGTAGATATGGAAATGTGGGATACCAATTATCAAGACCACCACTATTAGATAGAGTACATGAATTATTTCATGTTTCCCAGATGAGGTGGTATTTTCATGACCCATCACACATTATCAACTAGGGTGAACATGAAATAAAGGATGGCTCATCTTTTGTTGAGTTCCCAATAAATGTAGAGAATTGGATGGAGAGGATTCTTCATGGGTGACCAATTCCTATAGTGCATGTACATTGGATCCATGTGAATCTCTATAAGAGAAGATGGGAATGGGAGTCTTACATTCTACCTCAATACCTTCATAATTTTATGTGCACTTATTTTATATTTTAATGACATAAATACCCATGGAGGGGTGATTACAATGATAAAGATTTTTAATATATTATTTTGTTATATTGTAAGGATTATTTTTGTAATCAATAGCTGATATGTTGTGCGATTCTAGGATTATGGGTTCTTGGAATAATCTACTAAAATATAATAAATTACACAAGTGTATTTTTTCCCTGAAAAAATTGAATAACATCAAAATGGGGGATTGTTTTGGAATTCCAAGGGAAATGATGAGTTCAAAACTTGGGTTTTAACCGAAGCGCTACATAATCATTGTCAGTGTGGGTCATTTGTTAAAACATCAACACAGTTGTGGAAATGAATAACCTAAATAAATAAATTATTTTATTTATCATACTTGATGCATCGATTGGAGAGTATTTATATTAAATATTATAATAGATTTTCAGGGTTCGAAGCATAACACTAGAGCTATTGGAGATTCACTAGAGAGAATATTTTAGGATTTATCTTAGACAAACCATGACTAGATCATGGATCTATGATCGACCCATAAGTTAATTGAATGATCTCTTAAACAATCATGACCCAAATTGATTATCTATAATAAATCAGTAAAATTAAATTTAGGGTGGATTTTAGATTTTTTTTTCATTCACTCATCTAAATTTCTATAATGAACACCTAAAAATCAATAGAGTGATTGATTGGAAGATCTTCTGTCTTTTAGGAAGGGATTTTTGTGGGGACTGTTCAAGAGAATTTCATTATTATTACTAATTTATTAATTCTTATACAAACAATAATTAATCTTGATCAACATGATCATCGATCAAGGTTTATTCCTATTTATTGTTCTTTTTCAATTCTCCAATGATCATTCATTCATAGCGAGTATTCTTCATTTGGCCTGTGATTCAACAAATAATGATCAATCGATTGTTGGGAATATATTTCATATTAGAATGATCTAATATTGTAGCTCTACGGTCAGTAGTACATTGGGGTGGTGTGATGAAGGGAGCGATGATTGATTCAATGCTGATGATATCTAAATTTCATATTATTCAGTACATAGTGAATAACACAGTAATAATTAATTTTATTTGAAGATTAGTTGAATTAAAACAATTATTCAGTGAGTTTAGGGTTTTTGGGAATTTTGTAATGATTTTTCAGAACGTTAATTATCGTATTGAAGGTGGGATGATTGGATGGAAATAGAAATTTTAGATTTTGGGTTTCAGAAAAATAATTAAAACACCATGTGTATTGCATAGGAACATGCACTATGCCCCCTTGTTTGATAGCTAGGGAATCAAGAGACCATTATGTATCACATATAATGTGACTAAGTCCCACTGAGTGACGTCTCCCCCTAGTGACCCAGCATGTACCACAAAGGGTTAACAGACATGGGATGGATTACACGGGTTGAAATATGATGTGTACTCCCCTACACAGACATGACATGTACTAGTGTAGATGAGATAAGTAGTTTACTAGTTTATGGACATGGGTAAATGTTCTAAGACATGATATAGAACACTAATAGTGTATCCAAGAATCATACATGCAATGTACTTATACATGGACTTGGGAGAGATACCTAGGAAAATTACACGAGTAGGATTTGAGATTAAGGGAGAAGTTATGTGGCCCTCAATACATGACATGTACAATATTATACAACGATTTTATTGAAATATGGATACATGAATTTTCACCTAATTCATCTCCGAGGAAATTTATTAAAGATAAAATGGTCCAGTACAAAATAGAGGTGTGACAAGTTCATACCATCATGGAATAGAAGGAAATTCAAATTAGATAGACATAAAAACAATTAATAGAAAACAAACCTATCATAAAAAAAATCCCACAGTCTGGATGATAAACTATGTAGACAATGGAAGACAAAAGGGAATGAGTAGTTCATTTGATACAAAATGAAAACCTTGAGATCAACCTGCCAATGTAGAGAACAAAACCAGATGTCCCCAAAGAAACATGAACCACTTGAGAGAATGTGCTGTTCCTCACGAATCCACCAACACAAGAAAGAAAAGAAAGTTTCATACCATAAAACTACTACAAGAGAAACCAAGAAGAGTTATAAGACATACGAGACTAGAATCATCAAAGGAAGTAAATAAATCTTATAATCCAAACTGCAAGTGGTGGCCTCAAGAGAACAATAAATCTCCCTAAACCAGAAATAACCTCAAACATAACCTCAGAATGTTCGAAAAAAAACATTATTATAATTTGATTGTATACCTTTACACTATTTATTTAATGAGTTTATTTTGGGTTCATTCCTTATATCTATTACTAAAATTTTATTAAGTAATAACCTCGAAGACGTAGAATATTAATCCCATGTGTAGGACATCAGGGATAGAGTCAACGTAATCCCACCATGAGGTCATGAGTGAGATCATATATCCATCATTATTCCCTAGGTGGATTTATTGGTATTATCATGAACCACACTACATGGGGGTTGATAATCTACTATGAATGTTATTACTAGATGAGTTATTGGTATCACTACTAGGAATTTGGTGTGATACTCATCTATGTATCAAATCTCTTTATTAATCATTAGTTCTATAATATTCTGGAATGTGTTCTGCCAGATGAGTTCTATGTGGGACCTTTGAGCTGAAATCTAAGGATAGTTATTATAGTTGTGTTTTACTTCTAGACAATGTGACTTTTTGAGTATATTATCAAATTATTATTATATGTTCTATATACATATACCTATATAGAGCTAACTATATATTCCCTTGTCATATGCTTTGGGTTTTTGGGGTCTCTTATTTTGTATTGTTATACTCAGTCATGCTCTATCTTTTACCAAACATGTCATGTCTTGGGCGTAAAATCAAACTTTTGAAATAGTTCTTAATGGACTAGGACATGATGGTTCTTAGTGAGACTAAAATGACCAATGATTATTCATATGTAATCTAGATATAATACACATTACAATCATATTGGACTATTTTTAGCCTTTGTGGTGTGCTTTTATATGGCTCAGTTTACATTATTTAACATCATTTCAAACTATGGTTGTTGAATTTAGATATATGTATTGATTGTTTTTCGGAAATTATTAATTTTTATAATTTTATAATCATTTAGATGTGTCTGTTTGTACTTGTACATTGTTTGTGGCCTACCATGTTAGTGACATTCCTACTCGGCACTAGACACCAGCCCCGGGCCTATTGGTGGAAATCATGGGGAGTCATAGCATGGGCCACACTAGGATGATTTTCACACAAGAAAAACCAAAAATCAACCTTATGAGCAGTACCCCTCTACACGTGGAATGAAAAAAATTTAAAAAACTCATACATAAAAACATAAAATATTTATATTGCTTAGAATTTTTTCTTGATTCAATGGAGATCAAATGGATGATTTATTTATTAAAAATAGAAAAGGAAAAGATTATAATATCTTTTATGAATGGTCAAAACTAGAACCTTATATCTATTAACATTAAAAGATATGGAGTCACCACCATATTATAATAATGCTTGACTAAATAGGTCACTATGTCTACCCCAGATTATGAAACTTTTGGATTGAGATATATTCTCCACTATTGATTACCCATAAATAGATAATCTTGCAATAGTGAATATTTATTTATGTAACTCTTTTCTCCAAATGGTTATTTTTACCCAAGTCATTGGCTTTCATCATATGAATTATTATCTATTATAACACCGACCAATAATTTATTTTAATAAATCTCCTCCATGTATGAACCCAAATTTATTAAATTTATTAAAGAGGAATCAATGATGTGGATCTTAAAATGAGTCTTCACATTCCTAAAAACATACCCATTATTTATAATTTTATATAATCCATATCATTATAAATTATTATCTATTATAATTTATGGTGATCCATAGGAATGAGATCATAACTAATATATATAAATAAATATATTCATGATGAAAATAATGGCATGTATTTTCGATCCAATGTCACTTGTGTCTTGTGTTTCATGAGTTGAATGAAATTATTTTAATGATAAATAGAGGATAAATGTTTTTTGTATATGGAGGAATATATCAAATATATATGTATTGAGATAAAACTGACTAAAATAATTCTATTTCTATTGTAATGATAGGATTGTTAATATTGGTGAATGAAATAATGGTAGATTAATAATTAATAGATGATAACACTTGTATGCATCATGATTAATAATATACCAAATGAAAAAAGGATTAAATTACATAATAAATGTTTTTAGAAACATTGCGATTTAAACAATTTTTTTTCTTCTAAATAGGTGTTAGTTTTGATGATTTTTACTTCTTTTTGTAAATTAGTTTTCTAACTTCCACTGAGAAACAAATCTTATGAGAGACACAATATGTTCATTTACAAGATCATTAGATTCAATAAATTTTCATTTGTTAGAATAAAATAATTAATAATTTGAGGATAAATGTTTATTCATGTTATTTCAATCATAATTTTATCCCATGTTATTAGTTGTCAATAATTAGGGGAAATATATTAGTAATTCGTAGTTAAATATTAACATGTTTTCTTTGTTAATAAACCAACTGATATTTATTTATTAGAATACTATTAAAACCATGATAATGGTCCATGTTAATGTAATTATTTGTTTTCATAAATCACTATATGTGATTATTTAATTTTATTAGTTAACTAATTATTTATCAATGAATGATATATTTAAAGATAATAAGAACATATTTATTTATTTATCAATTAAATAATAATTATTATTATTTAATAATAAAATAATTAATTAATTATCACATGGGGTTTAGTTTTTATTAGGTAAATGTTTAGGGACCTATTTTATGTTTCCTAATTCTAAACTATATATATATTATTTGATTTATTGGGGACAATTAGATTTAACTACCACAACTCTCATTTATTTCATGTCAAAAAATTGAGATATCTCTCCCCCTAACCCTCTTAGTACAAATTGATAGTTTGATAAAATATTATATGACTGACATTAGAGTATTAGAGGTATATTGATTAATTTTTCTATTACCCAACTAATTGACAACAACATCAACAACTATATAATGAAATTCTCTATATCGATAATATTTTTCAATTTTGGATCCTTGATCAATGATGACAGAAAATATAGGTGGGAATAGAATATCATGATATTTACTAGAGGTAATTTATTTTTAATTTTAAATATTTATAAAAAAATGAATTAAAATATATATTTATTTAGACTAGACCATGTCATATTTGATTAGTTTTAAAATATAATATCCACAAAAAATTATTATATTATGCTCAAATCTATTAATTATTAAAATTATTATACCTAATTTAATATTTTTTTACATATTCTTGTACCCATCTCTAACTAAAGTCTTATTGTGTGATAATATCAAAGATGAAATAATATATAAGTAATGATGAGATTATTGAGTCTAAATAATAATGTTCAATAAATGAAAATTAAATTAAAATGACTTTTCTTCATAACATATATGGTTCTAATAACATTTAATTCCATAAAAATTAAAGGATCATTTCATAGAATAGATAGATTAATCTATTTAAATTATTATTTTTTTACTAATATTTCATACGAAATATAGGGATATATAGTGTAATTAAATTTAAAGTATATTTTCAATATAATTCATTGTTTACATTTTAAAAAACTTGAAAATATACACCAGTTATATTTTTTTAAAATTATATTTTCTAAAAATTAAATATATTTTTGAGAATATTTTTATTGTAAAAAAATCTTTTTTACTTTTTGGGAATATTGACCGATCAATATTTAAATCCATATCTCATATGGAAACATTACATATCTAGGGAAATATCCTTAAAAATAAAATATTTATTTTATAAAATACATCAAAAATATGTGGTGAGAAATTTTTCCTCTTATATTCTAGTGAATAAATTAAATAGAACTATTTAATCCTTGATAAATCTCTACATATTAGTTTTCGTAATGTTAAAGAATATATTCAATCATAAACATGTGTATAAAATGAACAAATATATTTAAAAATAACCATTATTTAGAATATTAAGTCTCATATCTCACAATATAATAATAAGATGACTACAAAAATATTTATAATTTTGAAATCCATCAATATATTAGTAATTTTTTTCATTTCACTGGAGTAATTTGTATTTCAAAATTATTTTAATATAAGCATCAATAAATATTCCTCAATTATTCCTTTATTTTAGTATCTTATACATATTAAAAACAATGGATTAATTTAAAGTTGGTATTGCATAGTAATTATAAAAGAAAATTTTGTTTTCATTATATTCATAAATGTTGTGGAATCTATATAAATTTTATTACATCAATTTATCCATTTTTGCATTCTATGTCAAATACTTAAAGGTTTATCATATTAAAGACTTTTTTTGTGTCCAAACACCTTCAATGGGTTTTAATAACCATAATGACTATTAGACCTTCAAATAGTGTCTTTTTATTCTAACATATAATTTTACCATTCATTAATACATTAATATAATTGTAAATCAACACTCCAATGATCTTTGTAGATATCCTCAATATATTGAGTAGATCGTGTAAAATATTATTATAATCATTCATATTATAAATCATAATATATAACAAAAAAATACATGTAAATTATTTAATAGTGAAATTATCTTTAAGGGCGATTATTAAAAGAGACAATGAAATCTTTATGTTTTTAAAATGACCAATCATATTGACTACATGAGTGGATATTGATGTTTTTCTGCTTATTCTTCAGCTAAAAAAACATTTGAAATAGTATAAAACCTATACCTTGAATATTTTTTATATAGGTTCTTTAGGATATCTTTTATATTGAGAAAATTCATGTTCTCATGATATCATTGAAACATACACACCATATATAATGCACCTACCCATTAGGGATATCCAGGAAGGTGGAAGGTCAAGATGCCACTACACCAAGCCTACCTAGAATGGGTTAGTGTCTTTTAACTGGCATCAAGATGGATTATCAATCACATGGGAGACCATAGACAGTGTTAACTATACACCTTCACACACAAACATCTCCATGCAATGGAGATGATATGATGAAATAACTAATTCCATAATTTCATTATTTCATGAATCCAATAATCAGAGTATAGAAATCATCAAATATAAAAAATTAAATCCCACCGAAAAATAAAAAAATATCTTACATACATAGAAGGAGGGTAATGATGTCAAATGAAAACTGCACTACACACATTGATCTATCTAGTTCTCTATTACATGACTACTATGTGTCTTCCTATGACTCCACCAAAAATCCTATCATCTTCACACACATATATTTAGGAAGATCACTTGTAGTAGTGATTATAACAATAACAATTAGACACCCGAAGAAACATAAATAAAATGAAGTAATTTAAATTAAAATGTCCAATCAATCAAAATCCATTGGAGGAATCCCATGTGATATTGAATAAGAAACTCCCTATAGACCCCTCCCTATATAAACATGACAACATAACTCATCTATACAAGGTATTTTTATATGGATATGTGACATCACAGAATGTTATACCATAATATCCCTGATTTAATGATTTTATATTCCAATTCTCAAGAGACCATGAACTCACTGCTAAATATAATATTATACATGAGGCTAAAAGGTATTGGTAATCATGGAGATCTAAACCCATGGGCCCTAACATATCTGAGGTTATTAATCATATAGATATCACTCGAAGGGAGAGGCACTTCCATATACAATTGAACTCATATAATATATCTCACTCATTTGATATCTCTCAATCGATGTAAAATCCCCTCCATCTGGGGTAGCATACAGCTGAAGGAATACTCCCATCGAGTCTCTCTAGTTATAATTTCCTACTTGAACCTAATAGATCATGATAATCATATATGGGATCTCACCCATCCTGTATGGGGGAACCCACTAACACAATTGAAAACATATAAGATAACATCTCTTAAAATGGGGATCACTCCCAGATAATCCATGGGACACCACAAACCCGATTTGATACTGTATAGATTGTATTTCTCGGATAGGGGATTACCACATATGTAATGTTGGTCAGGAGATACCATAGACCACACATGACATAACCTACTATGTTGGGTATTCTATTTCTATTAATACCATAAAACCAACTGAAACATCCCACTCACTTGGGGACCTTATTCCCAATTATGCCACAAACAATACTGGAACATCTTGCTAACTTGGGGATCATATCCCTAATGATTCCACTACCCCTATTTGGATAACCTACTAAATATGTGATCACCTTACTTTTTTTCATCAATATACCATAAATCCCACCTAGGGGTGTTGATAAAATCGATTATCACATTATAACCTCTCAAATGGATACACTAACCCTAGTTGAGATCATCACATCGAGGGTGTCATAATCCAATGATGACGATGTCACGGAACAAGATAACCTTATAGAAATTGATAAAGTGAATCCACTCAACTAATGTTGGTCAATATGTCACTAAAAAATCACATTCTAACCTCACCTCCCATCACATCTCGCACATCATAAACATTCCAAGCATCACATTCATCATGGAATAAACTACTAATAAGATACTCATAAGCCTCCTTATGAGTCATTGAAATGGATATGTGTGATGAAAAATTAACCAAGGGGAGTACACAATTTATACCCATTGTACTCATCATTTCTCTAGAAACTAATCGTTAACCATGTACCCTATCATTAAATGTCATGTAAAAACATACAACCTAGTGTGAATCCATTTCATAAAACAAGTGAAATTATAAAAGCCTACATTCATTTCCTCCACCACACGTGGATTGATAGCCATGTCACCTCATACACCGTGTAACCTAAATAGACAACATGTCTTGGATATTCAGCTAATTTAATGTGACCTCATCACATGAATATGTTTGACACCCCATGCCCCTGTATGGAACCCCGTTTTCATGTAAAACTCATTTTTCCAGATGTGGTTCCATGTTCCTAGTACCAATCCATTTACATCAACCCATGTACACCCTAGGGATATGGTAATGTACTCACACGTGACATTTTCCCCTTACACGATATCCCGAGATATGTCTTGTAAACATGAACTATGCACAATACATAGGGTGTACCCACAGTTTTGGAATTTTAGTCCCCAATGTTCATATTACTAAAATAGGAAGATAAAATGGTGTGGTCTCCAACACTACACACTATGTGATCAATAGTTATGATTTGGAATCCCCTAAAAACAACCTAAAATGCATTAGTTCTACCTAAAAGCCACAGATATACCCTCATGCAGTCTACAACTATCATAATAGGGATCAAAACCTCTGAATATAAATGGAAATTGGGATTTAAATATTGAAAATTCTTATACTTAATGGTCAAATAGTAATGCTTATGGCTCATAACACCCTTAGAACCTACGGTACCCATATTTTGTGAATATAATAATAATAATTGTGGATTGGAATAACCTATTTCCCTCATTAATTCTGCAGGTTGTCCAATTATATAGAAGAGAAACTCTTCTCCCTTCTAATATATGAGAATCACAGGGGGATGGTTTATTAATTTAATTTTATTAAGTTAATAAGAATCCATATAACACTCCAAAAAACTTCACCTATGACTAAGATTGAAAAAATTTATTCCATGGATAAGATAAAATGCATGTCCATAACTCAATCGCGGTATCAGATATCTGATCAAAGAATCTGATTTAGAGTTATTACAATTGTATTGAAAAATACACATCTATGAAAAAATATATTAAATATTTGTAATATCACTGCACCAAGGAAATTTGATCGATTTATTATGACACAAACATATTTCCCACATTTCAAATTATTAATATAAATATTATAATGATTTATATGGAAAACCCAGATTTAGTAAACTCTCGACAACTTATTGATTTTTTTCACATAAAAAAGGGATATTCTAGGAACCAGGAGGAAAAATGACCATGGAATTAGATCCACTAGACTATTGATATAACTAGAGCTTTCGTGTGCTGTCTAAAAACTCACACTGAGGGAACTATAATCCCATGAATGTACCAATGTAGTAAAATTAAATACCCCACTAGGTACGTCAAAATACCACACCACATCTACTGTGTAGCTCAATCCAAGACGACACCGTGCAATGATGCATGGACATGTCTCCTCAACTATGACAGGTATTGACCACTAGGAATCTTTTTTATATGTGGTCATTGGATCATGTTTTAAAATACCCCAATAATTTTTTTTTGATATAGATATAACTCAGTATCCCTTATCCCGTGGATAAACTTCACCCTCAACAACTGTCACGAGAAAAAACCCTAGTCCCACAAATGAATACTTTAAATGGATCTGACAAGTATATGGATAACCTATATGGAAGCATGATCAGTTCCTAAAAATGTGTTCGGATAGTTTGGAGCATAGACTACACCACACCAAAATTTACACCCAAATCATGCTCTATAGAACTTAAATAGTTTACTCTGGCTCGCACAACCACCCAACTCAAGGGTGTACTACTCAGGAAATGAATCCTCCTCAATACCACATCTCACAGCATGACTGGTGTCATCATAAATCCTATAAATTTTGAGGTAATTCAAACTATTATAAAACCCATCAAGAAATATGTAGGGAATAAGTATTCATATAAGGCCTATTGAACTGAGTCTCCTAGAGGTGCCTCCCTATGTCATTGAAAATGTTGATGGGTAATCACCCTCAGCTTGTGATATTTTACTCCGTCCTTAAGAATATTGTGTTCATATCCAATGATGATCAAATGAGAGGTGAATATAAATAAGGACAATCAAAAACAATATAAAAAGGGGTAAAGGACACATTTTATAAGTCTCCCATATGTATTTATGGATTAAAAGATAGGGTTCCCCATGTGATCGTAATGGGTCTTACTAGACCCTCATTATACAAACCATTAAATACACCATATCTGACAAAGCTCTATGAGATTAAACTGATATTCTTATTAAACTATCATGAAAATCCATGGGTTCTAGTATATGAATAATTCCGACTCATGGTTGTGAGGTAAACCCAAGACTTTCTCAGATATATTTCCTAAAAATTAATACTTAAGTGAGAAAATAAAATCTCAAAGAACAAGTTCCCAAAGGTTCATTCTAGACATCTGATAAAATTTTGAAGTATCTACCCATACATTAGTATTTATACTCATCTAATGATCACTCATAAAACAAGGAGGAAAACATTGTCCTGTATTTTTGTAACACTATCAAACCCAAGGGTGGTAACCATAAAAAAATGGAGAATAGGAATCTAATACAGATTGAGTAAAACATCACGTGTCCTCTCTGTGGCAATATGAGAAAATTAAATGCAACGCTCTCCCACTATAATCGTGTCACACTACATATTTGGGTGCATGAATTTTTTCCCTCTCTACCTATTCCTCAAAGAATAATGGTAATGTAAAATGGATACATTGGTATTTATTGGCCTCCAATAAGCACTACACATATATGAAAAGTTCCTCATGACCATTTGAAACAAAAAATAAGGATTTAATGTCTCATTTCACAGCCGGAACCATATTCAAGAATCTAGAATAGAATCCCCTTCTTCTCGTTTCTCATCCAATACCTTGATAGACAATATACACAACTAGGAACTTCGCCAACACCTAAGTTCTCCATCTTACCCTAAATACAAATGTTAAAGGATGTCATTCCCTCCACCATGTCAATATCCTCTTTGTGTGGAACTAGCTCACCCAAAGAGTATTGTATCATGTTACAAGAACACATCTCGGTATAGGAAGAATATATCATTCTCATGTGTTTGAATCTACATTAATCATTAACATCATGTGATCTACTAATGACTCATGTCACCATGGTTAAGACTCGATAATGAATTGAAAATGGGTATCTCACAACAGTATCAAACAATAATACTACAAAAAGTAGAAAGGATATAGATCATACCTATAATAACCATTGTATCAACTCGTTCATATGCCTCAATGAAATATACTAGTCCTCGACCTCATCCTTCGTATCCCTCATCCTAGAATAGACCACCTGGGGTGGTGTAGGCAACTGATCGAACAGTATGACATGTAACTCTTCTATCGCAGCTCCTCAATGACTTCTACCATCATGTGGAGCACTATGATCATATTTTTTATTATCTTCCATGGTCTTTAACTGACTGTCTCCCTTTTAGAAACATTGTTCTTTCGACAATATCATGTGATAAGTTCCCTTCTATTATAAGAAAAACACAAAAGCTCATATAGAGAACTATATTCGGCCTAGGAGCCCTAAGCCATAGACCCTAAGTCATTGGAATGTCTACTGAAGCACCTCACATGCCTGTGTCCTCAAGACCTACAAAGGCTTCCGATTAATGAGGTATCATTTCTTATATTCCTAGGAAAAATAGTTGGTGCCTTCTCTACAATGAATATATCCACTATTAACAATTGTTCGATCAATCGATCATAGGTGTGATTGGACAATGATATAACCAATGACCTAATTTCTCAACATAATCAATTGTTAATGGTTTTTTACGTAGAAAAAAATAAGTATAAAATATCCATGGAGTATCATGATAGGTCTGTGACCCTCGCAGAATATTCCTTAATGGTCATGATACCTTATTGAATCTGTAAAAGAACCTAGATTTTCTCTGATCATAATGTGGTTTGATAAGTCACTTTCCAAAAGATATCCTCAATCTTTTTCCACGTTATTGTATTCTAATATTCTGATTGCATCCATTGTCTCAACCACCACCCAAAATCACCATACCAATTGTACTCCCCAAGGAAAACCATTTAATTTGAATTTTTCCTCATAAGGTATAAAATATGCACATCTTGCTCAAATCTACCATCAAATTCTTGGTGGACAAACTCCCACGATACCTGGAGGCTCTACCAATAAAACTCATGCATTACACTAAGAGTGCACAAATACTCGGTGTAAACATCGGGCATAATGTTCTTCTCAAAAGGTGGTGTCTCGATAAGAAAACCACCTAGAGATACTACATCCTATATATACCAATGGTTAAAAGCCGTATAAATGGGTGGATCATCATCAGAAATATTCTACGGAATAATGAATGTATAACATCATAGAGGAATCATGATGAAGAAACTAGATATAACAATGGTAATGAGTATATCAAGATGCTTACACACAAATGACATGAAAACCACTTCCCAGCATTATATGATACATATAAAAATGATTTCACAAAAAATTTCCAATTGAACAAGTAGGTTATAAGATTCGTAGTGAATGGATATCTCAACCACCATACTAAAAATGGATTTCCTAACCTGAAATCCAAATCAAAACTCATCAGCACTATCTACATATATCACAACCCAAGCACACCACTATGAAAATCCAACATTGGTCTTATGGAGCGATCCCCTTTTGATACCACTCTATAATGAACCGACCCCACCAAGGCCATCCAGACAGTGGAAGGATGACCGTCCACTATTCCCCGAGTAGCTAAAATTTGATAGCTGATAGAAACTAGAATGAATTAGGGATATAACACACATATGAGGGCTTATATTATTGTACTTTTATGTGAAATAACACATACATCACAATGTTATGCTGGAGAGATAATGAAACAATTGACACTTGAAATTCATGCCTACATCTATCCCAAAACTAGAGTAATGAAATAATGGAAAATTGTTAAATACAATCCAACAAAAAAAATACAAAATTATACAACCATTAAAGTATTAGTGTTATTCTATAAAATTAAACCACTAGTACACACATTGTTATGTATAGCCCGCTATGCTCTACTATCCCTAGGTCCACCTTGGACTCCGTCCAAAGAACTCTTGTTCTCTATAAGACACATCATGTGTGGGAGGATCCCCTGCTCTATGAGTTTAAAAATAATAATTATGAACACCAAAAAACCAAAATTAAATAACAAAACCGAACAGAAACATTCCTCTTGACCCAAATCCAATGGTGGAAACCCAATAGACGGAGAAAAATAAACTCAATCTTGACCTCTCCAGAGATATACATGACATATTAGCTCATCTACACATAGTATTTGAATAATGTTTTGTGAAATAATTGTAAGGACTACAATAATATGCTAGGTATAATTTTCATAGACTCCATGTCTCATGAGGTGCCAACCTCAGTTGCAGTTATAGGATTCTACTAGATACGCAAAGTTGTCACTCGTAAGGGAGATCTCATTCCATGAGGCCTTCCATCATGGATTATAATCATATGATAGAAATCACTTATCATGAAAATGTATATATTTACAATTGTAAGTCATCGGAGCAATATCACTCATTAGGTATCAATAATCCAATTAAATATCCCCACCATCTCAGGAGGCATACATCCCTGAGATCTAACTTATCGAGTTTCACCACATAGATAGTCACAATAGAACCCTATGGATCTCAAAAGATGGATAAAATATCATCATATCATAGATGTGGGACACCAATAACCCTACTAGAGACTTATAAGATCTTATAACATAGAAATGAGATCACTTTTTGATATTCCAATGGACACCACGAACACAATATGATACCCCAATGATCATATCGCTCAGATAAGTTATTGTTTCTCATGTAGTGTTGGACACTACAATTCCAAGAACTCCATATGAAACATACTTCTATTTAGTGGACCATATACATGATGATTACTAATTTCCATCTAAAACATCCTACTATATAGGGGATCATATACTAAAAAAATCCATAAACCCTAATGAAACTACCTCCTATGATGGGGATCGTATACCTGATAATGCCACAATCTCTAAAGGTATTAAACAACTCTATATGTTATCATCCCATCGAGAGGATTAGAAATCTATTATAAAGATGTAATTACGCACTATACCCTTACTAGGATTGAACATGGGATCCCACTAAACTAATACTAGTATATACATTGCTTACAAGTGGAACACTAACCTTACCTTTTTTTTCTCTCGCACATCAAATCCATATCGAACTTCACATCCAATATGGAAAAATACTCATGATAGGCTTCTCAGAAGCCCAAATATATTATCTAAATATGGATATGTGTGATGGAACCATCTACAAGGGGAGTTTACGGTGTGTTCGCACATTACACAGTGTGTCCCTAAAAACTGGCACCTTTATCTCTCTCCTATTGGAAAATGGATTATAGAATGTGATATTATAGAATGTACACATGTCACGCAATGTTTGAAATCATCCTGACCTCCAAGAATTTCATTTTCCTCACAAGGAATGTATATCCATGTAACATAAAACTGTCTATACCATCATTTCATAGTGTTTCTTTACTATCCTGCTACATTGTTGTTTCCTCATCCAATTCCCATATTCTGCACCCCATTCCCATTCATGAAACCTCATTCCCATGTATAATGAACCATGTCCATGTCACTAGATATGTACATTATCCCATCAGGACCCTGTATCAATTCCCCTGTACTGACACAACACCATGTACCCTTTCATGGGATGCCTTGCCCAGTACTCAGCAATATGGCATGGGATCACTATAAAATGTGTATAAACTATACATGATTTCTACTCCCGAAAGTTCATATACAAAATAAGAGAAGAAGAAACAGTGTGTGGTCCTCCACAACACATTTGTTTATCAAGTATTCTGAGTGGTAGCCTCTGTCATGCAACACAAAACCCCTAATTTCCATAGTAATCACACAGATCTACCCCCATGTGATCTCTAGAAGATATAATAGGGATATTGAACCTTAATAAAATGTATAAATAGAGATCAGGTCATAAATTTTATAAATGATCCTACCACATGGGGAATCACAAAATATTCATGTTCAAAACAATGTTGAAACTTCCTACACCTACATCTGATGACGATCACTGTAAAAAGTGGTGATCAACGACACCTTTTTGCCACATTCCATCCATGGTTCATCCATTATTGTGAGAGGATAACCTCATGTACCTTTTTTTGTTAATGAAACACAAAGGGAGAGGAGTCAATATACTAATTTAACATTATTAAATTAACCAAAATTCATTTAACACCCCACCAATTATCACCTCTATCTGAACGGTAGACATCAACAAACATAAAGTCATGCCTATGGTAAAACCCATGTATGAACTAAATCATGTTCATGGATTTATAATATGAGAATATGCTTTATATTTATTTCATATTTTCTAATAAACAATTCATGTATGATAATATATATTAAATATTATTAATATCACTACCTCCAAGGCTCTCCAAGCACTAGAATCCTATACCGACTCAACGTTTGGACTTATAAATATTTCTACAAATATTGTAAAATATTAAAAAATAAACTAGTGTCTCTACACCATAAAACCAAAAATTATACTGGATGTAAATAATTATTTATTCTTAATATTTTGGAAATAATCAAGATCTATTGACCATGATTGGTCATTAATGGGATATTTTCGAAGGGATTTCTCTATCATATAAAAATTTTAATCGAAATAAAAAAAATGTAACTATATATATTCCTTAATTAAATATTATGTTAATGTGTTTTTCTAACAGCAACATATAACTACATCAAAACAATTATAGGTTAAAATTAGATTTTTTCATTATAATATAACAATAACATTAGTTGGAATAAATGGAAGTAACAATATTACAAAATCAAGGAAGAAAAATGAAAAATTCCCATCATGTATGAGAAGTGGACCTTAGAATCTCATTTTTTAGATTTAAAATGATGTATCATCCCAATGGGTTTCTTTATTCTATACCTAAGAAGAAATCAGATTACTATAGAGTGAGTGAAATTATATGTGATATAAATTCAATGTCATTAAAATCTCCCTGAGATCTATGCAAAAAATTTCACAACCCTCAACTGCCACCAAATCATACCTCATTCTTAGTGATTACCACAAGATCATTAGGGGATATATAAATAGAAAATTGGATGATATAATTTGGGAATTATTAATACAAAGCATTATTTATCACATTGATTTTACACATTTCTCAATTTTACATCTAAATGAAAAAAATTATATTTCATAATTAAAGTCTATGTTTATAAATGTATAATTTCAATTTACAATTTTTTTAATAATTATTGTACTTATAATAAAATAATAACATAAGATATTTTTATTATTTTTTCTTAAATAAATGATTTTTTTGTTAATAATGATAAATAATGTTTTTACAATAATAGTATATTTTAATAATATTTCAATATATGATAAATATCTAGTCCGTGTATCCCCACCAATATTTTAAAATATATATAGATTTTAAAAATAAATTTAATATATTTGATATATTACTTTTCACAGATCACTAATCTCAAAAAAATATATAATATTATTTAAAATGTACCATTAAAACATAGCTATTAGAATAGACGCTAAAATGGGATTAACTAAATTATAAAAATACAGATTACACATGTACCCAATTAATTATAAATGATAATAAGACAACTTTTATTATAAAATGAAATCATTTTTTGAAAAAAAAATATAAATGGACACACATGATTTTATTCCAAAATAATATATAAATTTTACTTTATTGGATAATATTAATTAAAATTAATCTAATGTATTCTCTAAATGTTATATGATAAAAAATCCAATTTTACACATAAAAGAAGAATTCATTCTAGAAAGGTATTTTTGTCTCCAATTGATGGAATATTAGATTATAATCCATAATTTTAAACTTTTATATATCATATTAGAAAAACAATACATCTTTTTTGAAAATATGAATATCAAAATTTACATCGGCTGATTTTTTGGTATTTTTCTGATAAGTTTAATTAATTGATAAATATTGAAAATTAGTGCACATTAATTGAATTTTTTTTCCATCAAATTTATTTATAATATTAAATTATTTTTTTTAATGGTAAGTATACAAATATAAGAAATTTATCATTGAATCCAATTTAGTTCATTTTAATAATCTTAAGATTTAATTTTTATATAAAGAAATTCAATATTTTGAAGATTTTTTTGTTAAAACATCATTTTCCCATTCCATCAATAAGATAAATGTTAAATTAATTAATAAAACTTATTCCTTTTAATTTGTAAAAATAAATTACATTTTTGGAATAAATAGGACTAAATTATGTAAATATATTATTTTTATTTTTTGAAATAATGAACTGTAACTTTTTGTAATTTTCATGTATCACGTTTAATGGAAATTTATCTAATTTTGAGTAAAAATAATATGATAAGGATAAAATATTTACCCTAAAACATTATAAAATCATATTTAATTAATTAAATTATACCATTAATGTCACACCTCGACCGCGGACGTCCGTAATTTTTCTCCTTTCTTGGTCCCGGTTTAAATTTTTCAAAGATTAATTGTGATTGATGATTTCGCACCGGTGCGCGGTCATCGCATCGCTAGCGGTGATCGTGCGTTCGGCCCGGGTGATGATGTGTCCACCCGACGTTTTAAATATTAAAGTTTTTACGTTGACTTTTTATTATTATTACTATTTGAGTTGCGTTACTATTATTGTAGTATTTTTATATATGTTTATAGACGTGTATATTACTGTATATATATATATATGTCTATATGTGTATATATGCATATATATGTTTAGGTCTATATATGTTTATACATATATATGTGTTTATTGTAATTGCGTGTATGTGTTTGTAGGTATATATACATCTATATAGGTGTAAATATATATATGGGTGTTATTTTAAATGATTGCATTATTTTAAATGTTTGATCATAATGATTATTATTATGATTGGATAATTTTTATTTTTATTATTTTTATTATTATTATTATTATATATATATATATTTTGTAACCCCCTAACCCTAATTCCGTTTCCCCCCTAATCTCATGTAGCCGTCTCACCTCTCCCTCTCTCCTCTTTCTTCTCCCCAGCCTCCCCTCCCGTCCGGCCTTACTCCGCCAGAGACTTCCCCGCGCGACCGGCATCGTCCGGCTGTCCCGGCCCCGCTCCTCCTTCTCCGCGCACGCCACCACGCCCACTGGCAGTCCCGGCCCCGTTCCTCCTTCGTCGCGCCGCCGTCACGCCCGCATGCCGTCCTGGCCCCGTTCTCCTTCGTCGCGCCCGCGCCCGCCAGCGTCCCGCTTCCCCGCCTGCTTTCCGTCGTCGGCCCCCGTCACCGACCCCCCCGTCCGACCCCGTAGCCGGCGCTCCGCCGGCCTCCTCTCCCTCCGGCGGTGACACCACCCCCGCTGTCCCGGCCTTCCCTGCGCAACCCGCGGCCGCCCTCTCCCCTGCACCCTCCTCCCGTCCCAGCCCTGCTCCCGCCGCCTCCAGCGATCCGCCCCTGCTCTCCCCCAACGACCCCCGACCTCCACCGGCCTCATCCCGTCGTCGTCCCGGCTTCCCCGCGCAACCGCCTCCTCCCTCACCCCGTTGCTCCGCAAACCTCCTGTAATTATTTTTTTATTATTTTTTTTAAGATTAATCTTATATAAGATTTATTATTTCTATCATATTAATAATATTATAATTATTTCATTATTATCATGTTAATATTATTCTATTAACATTATTATTGTATAACTATATTATTATTATTATTATTATTATTATTATATTTATTATCATTTTAATTATTAACATCTTATTATTATTATTGTTATCATTATTGTTATAATTATTATTATTATTTAATTATCATATTATTATTATGTTAATATTATTCTATTAATATTATTGTTGTATTACTATATTATTATTATTATTATTATATTATTATTATATTATAATTATGCTAAGTTATTATTATTATCATTATATTATTATTATTGTGATTACATTATTATTATATTATTATTATGTTGATATTATTCTATTATTATTATTTTTATTATATCATTATTGTTATTATTGTTATATTATTATTATACTTACTAAATTATTATTCTTATATCATTATTATTATTAAAGTATGTTATTATTATTATTATATTATTATTATTAATATATTATTAAGATTAAGATTATTATTATTTTTATTATTTTCAAGTTAATATTATTAAGTTATTATTTTGTTATGATATTGTTATTATTATGGTTATGCTTATTATAATACTATTATTATTATTATTATTTTCACATTATTATTACTCTGGAATTTACTTGTGCTTTGTCAGGGGTTTTCGTCATCAATTTATATTTGTTTTTGGTAGGTTTAGGATTTTAGGACCCGTGCAGGGCGTTTCCGAGAGAGCACCATCGCTGCGCCTTGTTTCCGAGGTTCCGCCGTCTCCGCGCCTCAGTTTCGAGAGTGTTGGACTTTATCACGTGGCTTCGGACACACGTCGTGTCATCGCGCCTTGGTTCCAAGGTCGTTTTACCGCCACGCTTGGATCTTGAGGTAGGTCTCCCATTACACTTGCCTTTAAATTAAGAATTTATTTATTCCTTGCCTTTTTTTTGAATTTCAGTAAATTTAAAAGTAATATTAAGTAGTTTTTATAGTGTGGTGATCTGCTGATGATAAAAGTTGTTTTTTTAATTCTAGCGTTTCATTTAAAGTGTTCTTCTTAGATTTAGTTGTGTGCTTCCATGGTAGTATTTCTAAATGGTTCTTCCTGAATAATGAAAGTCATGTTAAATTGTGTTTTGAAATGTTTTTGGCGTGTGTAAATTTGTAGATGTATTGTTAATGAAAAAGGTGTTTCTTAGAACCTGGATTAGAGAAAATGACCGTGACCTTTAAACTTGATTTTGGAAATTTAAAGTGTGGTTCTTGGTTGACGAAAAATGTTTTCCTTTGTCGCATGAACAAAAGTTTGGATTTCATTTGAGAAATGGTGTCCCTTCAAAAAAAAAGATTTAAGGCCCGTTTGGCTCCTAATAAAAGTGGGGTGCGTTTGGATATTGGAAAATGATTCTACTTGTGGAACCAGTGTGTTTCGGGATTAATATGCCGATCGGAGTTTCTTAAATAATGTTCTAAGTGTGTTTATGGGTTTCAATGGCATGGCGTGTGTCATATCCCTTTGGAAATGTTTTAATGTAAAATGTTAAGAATGTAAATGATTTGACGGCCCGGTTGGCACATTAATAAATGTGAAGTGCTTTTATATATATATATACGTACTTGTGAGGGCATTTCTACAGGGGGACTTCCCTTCGAGGGTTGTCGTGTAGCGATGTCCGTGTAAGGGGTTGGCAAGTGCGGTGAGATGAGTCACGCGTGCGAGGGTCTCCCACTTACACAGTGTTACAAAAACCACTATGGGTTCCTGGGCGTCTTGTAGATTATCGAGTGACAGTTGCTTACTAACCCTGATTAGACGGGTTGGTACCCTCTGGAGTTGTGGACAGGCCAGGTGGGATGTGCCACTGGTTGGCTATTAGGGCGGCCAGTTGGTTATTGACTGTGGAGTACCATGCCGGCAGGTAGTCTGAACCCGAGTACGTCCAGGGGTTTTCTAGGGATGTTCAGGATCGCCCATGGTTATTGCTGATAACTTCTGGTTTATTTTTACTTGCACTTGGTTTTACTTGCCTGTTTACCTTTACTTGCACTTGTTTTCCCTGCTTGTTGCTTTCAGTCATATTTCACAGCCTATACTGTTAGACTTTGGGAAAAATGGTTTTCAAATGAAAATGATTTATACTCTTTGGGTTAGATTTGGAAATGTAATACTTTGCTTTTCAGAATGAGTTTAAAACTAATGAAATGGAACTAACTTTCGAAAAGGAATAAGGGAAATGTCTCGTGTTTGATTTTCAAGTAAAGCATTATGAAAACATACTTTTATACATTAAAGTTCAAACCTGGATTATGTAGATTCATTATTTACTGGAAGTGCATTGGGATTTGTTGTGGGGCTCACCTACTGAGTACATTTGTGCTCATGCCTATCTTTTACCTTCTCCAGTTGCAAGTTCCTTGTCTTCAGGTCTTCCTAGCTTGAGTTGCTCGGTGTGGAGCGACGTTGGTTTGTAGTTGGGTGGTGACCCGCGAGGTCACGTGGAGGTATGTCGTGGTGTAGTTGTTTATGTCTTTAGTGTTTGTCAGTTTGTTTAGTTTATATTCATTCTTTCGATCCTGTTTTTAGTTTGGGCTGAAATCATTCCCAAGGATTAAAGTTTCAATGCCCGGCACTTGTTGCCATCCCGGGGGGATCGAGAACGCCCCTCGGTACATGCCGTGGACCGGCTCGGGTTACCGGTTCAGGGTCGACCCGGGCTGGTTCGTGACAAAATGGTATCAGAGGAGGTTCTTGTTATTTTGGTTGTCTGGTAGAAGGAGATTAGGATTGTCGGAACTCGAGGGGTAGGTGCGGGAAGAGCGTCGCGAACTCTTGCTCGCACTGATCTTCGAGTTACCAAGGGTAGTTCGGGAATTGTGACCTTGTCTTTTCTGGTTTGTCTTGGATTGAGAGATGACAACGGAGGCAAGCCGACGTTACTTTGTGACTTCACCTGGAGTAGTGACCCATGTGGAGTCTGATTACACGGTTTTGATTCCTCCTAGTGGTCGACGATGACTTGGGACATGGCCCACTACCATGTCGCCAGGTTGAGTGTGACTACTAGTCCCTCATTTCAGTGATTGATGCAAATTTGGATGTTGTTTCCGTTTTGGTCTCTGTGAGTGTGTAGTTGGAAATGAAAAAAAAAGGATTTTGAAAATTTGAATGGTTTCTTTTAAAGGACTTTAAATGTATAAAATGGGTTTTGAAACTGAAATCTCTTGATTTGAAAATCTGTTGTTTGCCTGGAATTGGTTAAGAATGATTTGGGGTGAAACCTTGGTTCCTCTTCATGAACGTTTGCACATGGGTGAGAATTCATTCAAAATGCGTGTTGGTGCGAGTATTAATGGACAGTGGATAAAGACATGTGCAACAGGTCATGGGACTACCTAGGTGTGTACTTGAAATTTAACGCTTGGCTTTGTTTTCTAAATTTGTTTTAAAGGGGAAATGGTTTTGGAATGTTTTTGGTTTGAAAGTGGATTGGTTTTTGGAAAGTGATCTTGAGAAAGGGTGGTTTTGAAATCAAAAATGAAAAGGAAATTTTCAAGAGGAGATTTTGTTTTGGGTTGTGTTGTATTTGTTTGGTCCTTGTGCTTACTGTTTTGATGAAGGCGCTTTTATTGATGTTGCTTCGATTTGATGTTGGTTTTGGCTTTGTGTTTTATATATCGCTTAGGAAATGCCACCCAGAAAGGTCTCTAAGGATTCAGATAGGTCATGGCCAGTTTTTGGTCCTCCTCAGACTTTGCCTATTCTCCATGGTGATCAGGGTCCGTTAGAGGCAGTGAAATGGCTCGAGGAAGTGGAGCGTGTCTTTAGAATGTTGGGAACTCCCGATAATGTTAAGGTTCGTGCAATTATGGAGTTGTTTGAGGGTCTAGCTCTGGACCAGTGGAAGAGGGTTACCCCATCATCAACGCAAGTTGAAATGACGTGGGATGTCTTTAAAACCGTTTTCATCCAATGGTTGGTACCTGAAGAAGTGAAGCTGGAGAAAAAGAGAGAGCTTGTGCATATTCAACAAGGTCAACGGACAGTGAAGGCATATGTTGACCATTTCAAGGAACTGATTCCCTTTTCTCCAGAGGTAGCGTCGTATGAGCTCATGAAGGTCTCTCTTTTCACTGGGGGTCTTCGTCCAGAGATCAAGGAGCGAGTCCTCCCTTCTAAAGACCTTTGTTTCGGGAAGCTGGTGGAGGAAGCTTTCTTGACTGAGTTACTTTCTGGTGTGCGGGTTGTTAATACTTCAGCGTCCCCAGTGGTTCGTAAGAGTTCCTCCTCTGGTGTGGAAAATATTCCAGAGATACCTGTCCCCAATGAGTTATCCCCTTTTGTCCCAGCTTCCAGTTCATTAGATTGTTCGATGGTATGCTTTCAGTGTGGTCGTTTTGGACATTTAAAGCCGTCTTGTTGCAACCCTCCGAAGACGTGTCATCGATGCGGTTGTCTGGGTCATCTGGAGAAGTTTTGTAGGAAGCGTCGCATGAAGAGGACGCTGTGATGGGAGAATGTCAGTACCTGACTGTGAGCCAGAATATGCTTCAGCCATCAGAGCCCCATCCACAAGTCTCGGGGTGAAGCTCGCGCACAGTCAGGAGTCCCCAGGGGTGTGAAGCTCTGGTCTAGGTTTTGTGTTCCGTGTTGATGGTGGAACCACTAGAAACCTCTTTCATACTTGTTTTCCAGCTACTAAAGTTTCAACAGCATTGTAAATGTGTTGTTTTTCTATAAAGTGGTGATGGACATGTTCTATGATAAATCTACGTGGACTTGTCGTGTGGATGTGTTGTTTCTGAATCGTGTGTCTTTCGAAAGGTGTGTTTGGCCCTCGTGTGGGTTAACCTTGTTTTAGTTATGTTGTCTATGTGGTTATGTTTCATGGACTTTGGTGAATCATATCTCCAATTTGATGTCGGTTAAATGTTTTTCTATGGGTTTTCACTGGTGTTGAAGTTTGTTGACTCTAGTCGAGGATTCAATGTCTTGGCAGAGGTGTTGTTTTAATCATGCTATAAGAGTTGGTTCGAATTGGTTGGGAGTTCCCGCGTCGATCCCCTTTACTAGGGTTTTCCATTTAAATGTTCAACTTTTCTGCACAAGTTGAGCTCTTGTGGTGGGGAGAACCCTTCGTGTTCTCCCCTCAACCTCAGACCTCAGTTTTCTCTTGAATTGGTCGGGTGTGACCTGTGTAGGGTAAGGTCATCCCCGAGATTCTCAATTCTCTCCGGTTCCTTTAGTTCCGTTGGGGCATGGACTTAATTTTTGACCGACTTTTGGCCTGGTGACTTTCTGGGGGCAGAAAGTGTCTGTGGTGGGGAGAATTGTCACACCTCGACCGCGGACGTCCGTAATTATTCTCTTTTCTTGGTCCCGGTTTAAATTTTTCGAAGATTAATTGTGATTGATGATTTCGCACCGGTGCGCGGTCATCGCATCGCTAGCGGTGATCGTGCGTTCGGCCCGGGTGACGACGTGTCCACCCGACGTTTTAAATATTAAAGTTTTTACGTTGACTTTTTATTATTATTACTATTTGAGTTGCGTTACTATTATTGTAGTATTTTTATATATGTTTATAGACGTGTATATTAATGTATATATATATATGTCTATATGTGTATATATGCATTTATATGTTTAGGTCTATATATGTTTATACATATATATGTGTTTATTGTAATTGCGTGTATGTGTTTGTAGGTATATAAACATCTATATATGTGTACATATATATATGGGTGTTATTTAAAATGATTGCATTATTTTAAATGTTTGATCATAATGATCATTATTATGATTGGCTAATTTTTATTTTTGATATTATTATTATTATTATTATATATATATATATATATATTTTATAACCCCCTAACCCTAATTTCGTTTCCCCCCTAATCTCCCGTAGCCGCCTCACCTCTCCCTCTCTCCTCTTTCTTCTCCCCAGCCTCCCCTCCCGTCCGGCCTTACTCCGCCAGCGACTTCCCCGCGCGACCGGCCTCGTCCGGCTGTCCCGGCCCCGCTCCTCCTTCGACGCGCACGCCACCACGCCCACTGGCCGTCCCGGCCCCGCTCCTCCTTCGTCGCGCCGCCGTCACGCCCGATGGCCGTCCTGGCCCCGTTCTCCTTCGTCGCGCCCGCGCCCTCCAGCGTCCCGCTTCCCCGCCTGGTTTCTGTCGTCGGCCCCCGTCACCGACCCCCCCGTCCGACCCCGTAGCCTGAGCTCCGCCGGCCTCCTCTCCCTCCGGCGGTGACACCACCCCCGCTGTCCCGGCCTTCCCTGCGCAACCCACGGCCGCCCTCTCCCCTGCACCCTCCTCCCGTCCCAGCCCTGCTCCCGCCGCCTCCGGCGATCCGCCCCTGCTCTCCCCCTGCGACCCCCGACCTCCGCCGGCCTCATCCCGTCGCCATCCCGGCTTCCCCGCGCAACCGCCTCCTCCCTCACCCCGTTGCTCCGCAAACCTCCTGTAAGTATGTTTTTATTTTTATTTTATTTTTTTTAAGATTAATCTTATATAAAATTTATTATTTCTATCATATTAATAATATTATAAATATTTCATTATTATCATGTTAATATTATTCTATTAACATTATTATTGTATAACTATATTATTATTATTATTATTATTATTGTCATTATATTTATTATCATTTTAATTATTAACATCTTATTATTATTATTATTATCATTATTGTTATAATTATTATTATTATTTAATTATCATATTATTATTATGTTAATATTATTCTATTAATATTATTGTTGTATTACTATATTATTATTATTATTATTATTATTATACTATTATATTATAATTATGCTAAGTTATTATTATTATCATTATATTATTATTATTGTGATTATATTTTTATTATATTATTATTATGTTGATATTATTCTATTATTATTATTCTTATTATATCATTATTGTTATTATTATTATATTATTATTATACTTACTTAATTATTATTCTTATATCATTCTTGTTATTAAAGTATGTTATTATTATTATTATATTATTATTATTAATATATTATTAAGATTAAGATTATTATTATTTTTATTATTTTCAAGTTAATATTATTAAGTTATTATTTTATTATGATATTGTTATTATTATGGTTATGCTTATTATAATACTATTATTATTATTATTATTATTTTCACATTATTATTACTCTGGCATTTACTTGTGCTTTGTCAGGGGTTTTCTTCATCAATTTATATTTGTTTTTGGTAGGATTAGGATTTTAGGACCCGCGCAGGGCGTTTCTGAGAGAGCGCCATCGCTGCGCCTTGTTTCCGAGGTTCCACCGTCTCCACGCCTTAGTTTCGAGAGTGTTGGACTTTATCACGTGGCTTCGGACACACGTCGTGTCATCGCACCTTGGTTCCAAGGTCGTTTTTCCGCCGCACTTGGATCTTGAGGTAGGTCTCCCATTGCACTCGCCTTTAAATTAAGAATTTATTTATTCCTTGCCTTTTTTTTGAATTTCAGTAAATTTAAAAGTAATATTAAGTAGTTTTTATAGTGTGGTGATCTGATGATGATAAAAGCTGTTTTTTTTAATTCTAGCGTTTCATTTAAAGTGTTCTTCTTCGATTTAGTTGTGTGCTTCCATGGTAGTATTTCTAAATGGTTCATCCTGAATAATGAAAGTCATGTTAAATTGTGTTTTGAAATGTTTTTGGCGTGTGTAAATTTGTATATGTATTGTTAATGAAAAAGGTGTTTCTTAGAAACTGGAATAGAGAAAATGACCGTGACCTTTAAACTTGATTTTGGATATTTAAAGTGTGGTTCTTGGTTGACGAAATTTTTTTTCATTTGTCGCGTGAACAAAATTTTGGATTTCATTTGAGAAATGGTGTCCCTTAAAAAATGATTTAAGGCTCGTTTGGCTCCTAATAAAAGTGGGGTGCGTTTGGATATTGGAAAATGATTCTACTTGTGGAACCAGTGTGTTTCGGGTTTAATATGCCGATCGGAGTTTCTTAAATAATGTTCTAAGTGTGTTTCTGGTTTTCAATGGCATGGCGTGTGTCATATCCCTTTGGAAATGTTTTAGTGTAAAATGTTAAGAATGTAAATGATATGACGTCCCGGTTGGCACTTTAATAAATGTGAAGTGGTTTTATATATATATATATATATATATATACGTACTTGTGAGGGCATTTCTACAGGGGGACTTCCCTTCGAGGGTTGTCGTGTAGCGATGTCCGTGTAAGGGGTTGGCATGTGCGGTGAGATGAGTCACGCGTGCGAGGGTCTCCCACTTACACAGTGTTACAAAAACCACTACGGGTTCCTGGGCGTCCTGTAGATTATCGAGTGACGGTTGCTTGCTAACCCTGATTAGACGGGTTGGTACCCTCTGGAGTTGTGGACAGGCCAGGTGGGATGTGCCACTGGTTGGCTATTAGGGCGGCCAGTTGGTTATTGACTGTGGAGTACCATGCCGGCAGGTAGTCTGAACCCGAGTACGTCCAGGGGTTTTCTAGGGATGTTCAAGATCGCCCATGGTTATTGCTGATAACTTCTGGTTTATTTTTACTTGCACTTGGTTTTCCTTTCCTGTTTACCTTTACTTGCACTTGTTTTCCCTGCTTGTTGCTTTCAGTCATATTTCACAGCCTATACTGTTAGACTTTGGGAAAAATGGTTTTCAAATGAAAATGCTTTATTCTCTTTGGGTTAGATTTGGAAATGTAATACTTTTCTTTTCAGAATGAGTTTAAAACAAATGAAATGGAACTAACTTTCGAAAAGGAATAAGGGAAATGTCTCGTGTTTGATTTTCAAGTAAAGCATTATGAAAACTTACTTTTATACATTAAAGTTCAAACCTGGATTATGTAGATTCTTTATTTACTGGCAGTGCATTGGGATTTGTTGTGGGGCTCACCTACTGAGTACTTTTGTGCTCACGCCTATCTTTTACCTTCTCCAGTTGCAGGTTCCTTGTGTTCAGGTCTTCCTAGCTTGAGTTGCTCGGTGTGGAGCGACGTTGGTTTGTAGTTAGGTGGTGACCCGCGAGGTCACGTGGAGGTATGTCGTGGTGTAGTTGTTTATGTCTTTAGTGTTTGTCAGTTTGTTTAGTTTATATTCATTCTTTCGATCCTGTTTTTAGTTTGGGCTGAAATCATTCCAAACGATTAAAGTTTCAATGCCCGGCACTTGTTGCCATCCCGGGGGGATCGGGAACGCCCCTCGGGACTTGCCGCGGACCGGCTCGGGTGGCCGGTTCAGGGTCGACCCGGGCTGGTTCGTGACAATTAACACCTATGGTTCATAATTTAATCATTCAATGGACATTTTTCCTTAAAAATGACAAATATATTATTAAAATCAAAATAAGTGACAAAATTTCACACTCTTATTTGTAATAGATTTAATTATTTTAAAGCAAGGATAACAAAAAGATATATTTAATATTATATATTTTCCAAAAATATAAAATAAATATCTATATCGTGAAATTTATTAATAATTTTAACTAATGAAATAATTACCTTCAATTCAATCATTAGAGTTATATAATAATTATTTTATTAATAAAAATATCATTTAAATTATATTACAAACATTAATGTAAATATAAGTTTAACTGATCATGGTAATCTAAATGTTTTCTAGGTGAATATTACATGTTAGGAGTGTAATAATTTATTTGGTTTCATGTGATATTTCCTCTTGTATTTTATTAAAATTCAAATTAATGAATAGTGTTAAAATTGACACTGACGATATTTTATGAGAATAATATTTTATTAAAATATATAGAAATCATTAAAATATATATAAAATACAAATATATTTTTATAAGGTTAAAAAAAAAATTAATTTATTTAATATTTACAATATAGATGTTAAAATTAATGTCCTTTTAATAATAAAAATTTCGTTATTGTAATTAGAACAAAAATAGGATAATTATGTGTTAATCAAAATGCTAAGGATTAAAATAAATCCAAAACATGTATGAAATTTATTTTTTGATAATATTACAACCATATCATATCATATATTCTAATCTATCTCCATTTAGTAGTATTTATATTGAAAATGAATTTAGCATAATTATTCTTTTGAGAAATTTTCAAAACGACTCCTCTGCTCCCGTATAAATACTACCCATTATAACCCATTAACCTCACACCATAAAATCAATTAATCTCTTGAAATTACCTACCAAATAATATCCCTAAAAATATTATGACTTCAAACTTCTCTTCATCTCCCTAAAATAACAATTCCAAGTTCCTATAGTAATCATTCAAAAAGAAAATATTTATGAGATGTCTTTCTCAAACAATCTCTTTTAATTTCATTTCTCAATCTACCTTGTCCTAACCTACCTCATACATAAGATCCTAATAAATAAATTATCATGTATATAATGTAATTATATATATATAATCTAATTTATTCTATCCATATCCTTTCACATCTCCTCATATTCCACGAAATGGTACTATTGTTGGAATTTTGTTGGTTTACCATCTCTTTTTATAATAAGTTTATGTTTGCTATTACCTCCAGCTTAGATATTCCTAAAATAATAATTATGGATTAGAATTTTTTTATATGTATACAATAACTTGTTTCATGTTATATTATTAATTTATTAACATAGTATTAAATGATAATACAAATCTAGTTCATGAAAATTGAACAAACCTCCAAATAAACAAAACATTATCCTTAAAATTGTATCGAATAAATATTTGTAATGATTCAATAAACATTTTTATATAGAAATATTTAAACTTATAGAATATAATTCATAATTCTTATTCTTCTTATATAGTTTAAATTCCATTTTACAAGAACATCCATAATTTTCAACAAATGAACCGATCATGATACCATTACATGAACACACCTAGAACAATGAAAATAATGACATATCAATAATTAATGTGTAATAAAATGTTATGAAATTATAACATAAGGTATTATAAATATTAATATCATTATGTATGTTTTAGAAACATTATTTAAACAATTATAAATTAGTTTATAGAAAGCTATAATAAAAAAAATAGGTAAAGCATTCTCGTCTCACATTTTCTTCAGTTCGATTTACTACCTTTTAAACACTTATTAATTGTGTGTTGTGTATATAATACACATTGATATATCTTATAATGAATATAAATTTTATTCAAATTTAAATTTGATATTTATTACTTCTATTGGGAATATGATTCGACTGATTACAAATTAGTAAGAGATTCATTCACTATGTTTTCATTTATTGACATATAAAACTACATTATTTATTTAATTTTCCAGTTATTATGTGTAGAATTAATATTGAATTATTTGTGTTTTATTACCAATTATCTTGGTTTTAATATAATTTTTTACACAGAATCACCTCATTGATTAATTCTCACCTCAATGATAATAACATTCAAAGGGTTTATCCTCTCAATTATTCATTTATTAGATATATTCAATATTCACCAGTAATATCTTAAGAGTGGTGTATAATATAATCATGAATTAAATATATTAAACTTAGCTTTATATTGTTGGGTATTAATATATCTATTTAATGATAACTATTTCATCAGGTTTATGGTTCCAATGTTACCACATCAGTAAGGTAATATTTTTTTAATTTTCCTTCTTTAAGACACATTTTATATTAAGCACATAAAAACTTTTATGAGGTTTATATACTTACCATTATACATTTTTATCAAAAGTATAATTATTTTGATGATATTTTAAATTTCATTTAATTTTATTATCTATTTGGTCAAAAATATGTGTTTCTATAAGATAATAATTTTGAAAAAAATTAAAAGTGTTTTTAAAGATATTTAATGAATTTAAAATGAAAATGATTTCAAATTAGATATTCTAAATTGTATTCATGGATTCAATTATATGTTTTTCAAGTTTCATTTCAATTATAATTTTATGTAAAATTTTATAATTATTTTAAAATAAAATTAAATGAAAAATTGTTTTTGGTCAATAAATATTTTAAATTGATCATTCCAATTATTATCAATCTAAGATGATTTAGGTTTGTGTTTAACCAACTTTTAAAAGGGATATGATCTAGGGATACCATTCTTATTGTTTCTATTAACGGTTAATGTTATGACATCATGATGTTTTTTAAATTCATTTATTTCCATGAGTAACACATTTGTTTGATTCTATATGTTCTACACATATACATGGTCATGTTATGTTGAGTTCACACTGGTAGTTCTCCAAGGCATTAGATAATGTTTTTGTCTCATCCTGTCTCATATTGGGATATGAAGTCAACCTAGTTCCAAAATGGTAATTTTTACACCATCTGATATAGTATTGGTAGTTTTCCATTACTCATTTTTGTGTCTATTATATTTCATTTCCCAATTTATATGTTTTCTATTATTATCTAATGGATCATGTTTGTTGATTATTTTATAACTCATGTCTTATGAAATTGATTGTTTTATTTCATGACTTGAAACATCTACCATTGATATATAGTCATTATTTTTAAATTTTTATTCTCAGGTTTACATACCCTTATTCTCATCTTATTTTTTCATTTGATCAAGGTTTGATTATTATTATGCATACCCTAACTGATCATATAGGCTCACACTTTTGTTATGATTCTATTCCCTCAGGTTATAATGAAATTTTTTCTGTGGGAATTATCTAAGAAGAGTAATATACATGATGGAATTTTGGTTAAATATATATATATATAAATAATATCTTATTGACCATTTGTATATTATTAAATGATATGTAATATTTTTTCTTAATTATCAAGATCTATAATCCTAAATGGTTTAGAGGAATGTATGTGATCCAATATTTATTTTTTATGTTGTATGTTTATATGGAAGAAATTGGTTCCCAATTTTAATGTTTATGACTTTATAATCGAATCTTCACGTGTTTTCCATAGATTATTATAGTTTGTATCGTTTTATGGTTTAAATAATTTTGGAGATTAGGATTTTTTATTAAGAGTTAGGAATATCATCATGAGTTTATAGTTTTAATGATTATACTATTATTTGTGTATTAGAAACACATTTTATGATTTATGTTATGAAATTTAATGGTGACAAAAATTATATATGGAGGAATTGATTTTAGAGGTAATAACCGATTATTATTTTTTGGGGTGAAAAATGAAATGTATGAGACAACCTTTGAGGTTAACACATGTTGTGGTTATTTTTTAGGATTTTTCCATCTTTTATGTGAATTTTATAATAATTATATAATCTAATAACAAGGAATACATTATTGGATAGTTGACTTCTTGTCGCATGTGTTTTGGGTAGATCTGGTCCTCGGGTGGGGTTTTGAAGGTGATAATGGTGTATGTATTATTGGCATGCAGAAGTGTCCAATTCCGATGATATATGATTTGGTTTTTGTTTGTAAGATTTTAAATATTTGTTTTTAATTGTTTATTTGGGTGATGATTTTTGTGGAACATAGTGTAGTATTGCCATATGTTTCGGTGACTAGTGATAGATTCTTGGTGAAAAGGATCATGGTTCAGGGTGATATGCAGTGAACTATGATGTATTCATGGTGGTAGAGCATGTCGATTGTAGTGAGGGTTTTTCCATACTAGTTATTCAGCATGTTTGATGAATTTTTGAATTTGTGGAATGGTTTTCTATCAGTTGAATTTTTGAATCTGTGGAATGGTTGGTCTTTTTGTTTTATGGTGCTTTGGTGTTCGTTTTATGGTTCACTACATCTGGTTCTTTTAAAGGGATGAATTTAGATGTGGTTCAGATTAGGGAGCATTCACATATCATGGCTATCCGGAATTGGATTTTTTATAGGATATAGTTTTTTCCATCAGTATTGTGCTCATTCATTCATGAACAACTCAACTATCCGAGTAGTACTGTGATTGTGGAATCTTGTCTTAATGAATTTGATGATGGGGAGGGGACCTTATTTAAATATTTGTTTGGGAATTTTTTTGTTATTGGGACAATGGACTAGGGGGATTGAATGTCTTTCTTTTCTTTTCTGTAATGGGGTTCCCCCTTAGGAATTAAATGGGGGTCTATCTTTAAAAATAATAATTTTCAATAACATTACATCACTAACCAAAAGCCTATGTGATGTCCCTATTAGTCAAACTTTTTATTTTTAAATTATTTTATGTATGATGAATTATTTTGTTTTATATATATATTTTTTATAAAATAGAAAATAAAGGAAATAGATAATAATTTATTAATTAAGTGATAAAAGTTATTTTATAAGATGTAATCTATTTTTAGAACCCTATATGATCATGTTTAACAATATACTACGATATTTTATTTGTGGAAATAACAGTTAAATTATACATTGCATGAATCTATTATTAAATTCTTTAAATATGGTGATTTAGGTTATTTATGGAATGTTTTAGTGTATCATGATGATTTCTAGGTAAATTGTTTTTTGGAAATACAATATTAAGAATAAATTTTCTTATTTCAATATAAATGGTTGAAATTAACTTGTAATAGATTGTTATAAAAAATATATATTTATTGGTATTCAATAATACTTAAGAATAGTTTTGAGGAATTATAAGGATAGTTATTTATTGAATAATATATTTCTAAATTGGGTATTTCTACTGAGTTATTAGTGGGAATCGACTTATCTCGAATCCTCCATAGCGGTGATGACCTAGTGGAGATGCTTGTGGATTCTCACCCATTCACCCTGTAGGCGGGAAGGGGGAATGTGCACCCTTCATCCTTGATTACTATTCCCTTCACCCCATTGACTAACCCAAATTTCCTACCTCGTTTACAATCGATCCCCCTTATCTATAAGGTTCTGGATATGCATAATGGCTTGACTCAACTTTCATATTCAACAAAAGATTTCAACGCAGCTACATTTCATCATCGATCGACACTTGTGGCTCGATTCAGGTGTATCCGACCATCGGTAGATTCTTTTGATAGATATTTTTTATTCATTGGGGTTCATGGTCATGCGGTGGTGGGTCTCCTTGATCAGTTCCACTTGATGATCTATTTCTCCTCATTGGATGGTCTGACAGTTTTCTCACCCAGAACCACTCACATTTTCACTGGTTCTGGTTTACACCTCCATTGCAGGTCCTTTAAGTTCAGTATGAATTGGGATGCACCTTCAAAAGTAGTTTCTGTAAGCATCCCTGACCTACCTCTCCATTTCCATAACCCATTGATTATATGTATGCTTGGTAATCTGGATATAAGGTATTTGTGCTATGACAATAACACTTCAATGGTTTTTTATCCAATCACCCCTTGAGCATGGGATGATGTTGATGTCTCAAAGGATCCAACAGAATGTCTATGGATATTGGTTGGTGAAGAATTTAGATGTATGGAAATATTGGTATAGAGGAGCGGCATGCATTCTGCCTAGGGTGACACCGGTTCAGCCATATGCACTCTAGTAGTCATTGCGGTCTTTGGGGTATGAAAATCAGAATTCCAGTGTTAAGACTTGATGAGGGGTATGATGTGCATGTGGATCCTATAGTCATGCAGGTTCGGGATAATATAGGCATGGACGCGTGTGAGGAGTTTAGTGAGGCGATTCCAACGGTGTTGGAATCTTTAGGTAATATGACTATACAAGAGTTGAGCCCATATCCCGAGATAATTAGCTACAGTAATGGACTATATTGGTTCCCTCAATACCAATGAATTTTGTCAAGTCGAAGGTGGAAGATTCGCTGGTATTAGAATATTTTTCCCAACTTAAAGACGATCTACGGAAAATCCCATGTAGGAGGACATAAAGGAGGCTATTCAGGGGGTTGGAACAAAAATAAAGGCATTGAATATACTAGTATTAATTTGTAGTCACGAGGATGGTGTGAGGGTGTTGATAGTTGGTGATGTCTCGGGTCCTAGTGTCATTCCTGGTTGTGGATAGGAAGATACTAATAAGAAACTGCAGTTTAAGGGATGCAGATATGAAATGATCACTGGATCGAACATGGTGTAGGGAAAGACAGTCTAATGGGATGAAACAGAATCTCTTGGTGAACAATAGAGGCTTGATGGAGTGAATTTATTGGGGATATTAGACCAAGACAATCATGATGACATCCTTATATTTCAGATGAAGGATTTGAATAGAAGAATGAATAATGTCTTTGAGAAAAACGAATAAATGAGGGATCTTTTGTGAAAAAAATGGAATCAAATAAGTTTTTCTGATTAAGATAAGGAACCTATTTGAGGGTTTGGATGTCCAAGAATCCTCCCTTGACTCAAGATGAAGATAATTTTGTTGATAACAGCTAGAGTAAACTCTCAGAGGATAACATGGACCGATTTCTTAGGAACAATCCTCACAAGCCTCAAATGATGAAGTTGAAAAATGATTTCGATATCTAGGGATTCTATAGTTTTCTAATGGAATAAATCCAAAGGGATGCAAGAAATACTCACATTTTACAGTGTCGATGGAGATGCGGTCAGACAAGAAGGAAAAAAATAATTAATGCAACACCCTAATGAAGGGGGAATGTGAAGACCGTAGGGAGTGCATGAAAGTATTTCTTCACTCTAAGGAAGAAATGTTAGAAAATGATGTCCATCCCAATGTATCAGGAGAGGAGATTAAAATTATTTATGGATTATGGTTGAAAGTGGATGACAGTGAGGAGAAAGAGTTGTGGATAGATAAACAAGATCGAATACTTTCTAGAGGCTTCAACCAGAGCATAATAAACTCATAGGAATTCATCCAGACAATGAAGAGGAATTTAACTCTCCATGAAGAGCTTATCCGAGAGGACCCATAAATATAGGTTAGTCAACTGCAATGGGAACTTTATATGGTAGTTGATTCATGTAATCTATGTCTTATATTTTATCATTTTTTGAGATCTTTTAGCACGTAGTGGTATTTTCTATGAAATATAGTTTCCAATTTATCCTCAAAATGGCATAATAACAATTTAAATTTTGATAGATGGATTTTATTACAACTTAAATTTTAGTATTAAAGTAATTTGTTATTATATTATGGTTCAATAATTTTTGAATACTATGTGTTTTAGTAACCATGTAGGAGGAATATATTGCTTTATCATTTAGATTCATTGATTAGTAGAATTTGATTATAGTGCTTTAGGAAAAAAAATTCAAACTCATAGTTGGGAGAAAATGATGACATTGTAGTATAATTTTATTAATTTATGAAACACTACTTATCAAGTTATTATATTTTATCATGATAATAGATACAGAAGTAATGTAATTAATCTACTCTATGAATATAATATTTAAATAAGAATGAAAATTATTTAATTTTCATATTTTGAATTAACTAGACTCTTAAACCAATAAATGATTTTGGATTTTATTATGGTAGACTTAATGATGACAATTCTCTCTATCACTCTCCTACAGAACATAATGTTTTGATTTCTGTTCCATGTCCCGATTTTCACTTTGAATTAATTTTATCCTAATTGGAATACTCTTTATATAGTGAACGTCAACTCTTAAATTCAATAAATTTATATAAAGTTTTATATACCCCTATTCTAATGTGGAATTCCCATAATGAAAATATTCAAACATCTATCATTGAGTTTCATAGTGAAATATCAAATTCTTTGGATATAATTTCATGAAATTATTGATTGAATTGTGATGGTAGATTATTAATTGAATGTAACACTAAATAATTATCATGTAAATTTTATGTTCCATGTATTTATCCTATGTTATTAAAAACAATGATTATCACATGTATGAATCTAAATGGTCATACCACTTGAGAAAGATCATTCTTATAATGAAAAAACATTAGATATTTTTTATCATGACAGACAATACCACAAACCTGGTTTGATTTTTATGAATAAAACACCAATATAAGGAAGTTATATATGTTATTGGGTAGAGGGGTTGTTTTAAAAATAGACCTCAAGGTTTCATTGAATCATTTTTTAGTTGATTGTGTTTGTTGACAAAGTGTACACTTGTGTTGTGATTGTTGACAAAGAAAACCATGACATACAAGTTTTTTGACATTGGGGATTTCATTGTGGAATGTCGAGTTCAAGGGATATGGTTAACGTTCGATGTTTGATTCGAGAACATCGACAAAGGAATGGATTATTCAGAGGTGGTACAAAAAGAGCATATACAAGGTGGCGTCGTGTATCTGAAGGAGATGAAACTTGTTCACCTAATGTTTTTTGAGATCAGAATATCGAAATATGGAAAAGGGATAAGGGGAGCCCATTTTTTAGGGTTGGTCATGCAAGTGACCTGCGTGGCTGATACTTGCGTGCCGAAACATGCACACCGAGGAGAGACATGCGCGTCGTCGCATAGGGTGTCCAAATTCCTGTAAATACATGTATACCCCTCGACATTCGGTACGAGTTCCACACATAGAACAAATCAGAGCTCTCATGGACCATGTGTGGTTGTCTCCCAAGTGGTGTGTGGTCGTGCTAGTAGAAGATGCGTTCCAGGTGATAGTTGCGCACCTAAGGTGGTTAGGGAGAGTTAGGAAGTGATTCGCCCATGTTTTGATTTGAAGAAAGAGGTGTCGCACAAATGGTTTGGTGACACTTGCACACCATGTTTTTAAAGAAGAAATTTTGTTGGTGGTTTCATGACAATATTGGTTTGGGCATAAAAGGGTGTGAATCGCACAAGTTTGGAGTTGTAGAACCTTGTGTTTCCCAAGTGGTTGAGGTGGACTTGCACCCCAGTTATAACTTGCGTGCCGAGAATTGTGCACTGGCTCAGAGAAGGACAATATGTATGGTTGATGCACGGAAGTTATTCAGGGCTACGTGAAAGCTGGAAGATTTCCCAATAACTTTGGTGCAAATTGAAATTCATCTACGGGTGAAAGTTAGAATTCAACAGAGCATCTACATACAATGAATGATGCATTCATTAGTGATAATAAAGAGACTTACAGTTCTATAAACTGTGAGTGGATCCTTTCTAGAGTAATGAGAAAAGGAAGTGGAAGAAGGTGATCCTCTCCACTGGAAGTGAGCCCGAGAGAGAGAGATTGTGAGTGACCCATGTGGAAGTAGTGAGCTATCCCTAAACTTTGTAAATGCAGTTATCATGGGAATAGAAGTGATCTATCCCGAATCTTGTAAATAGCAGTGTGCTTATAGTGGATTTGGTACATCAACACATTGTCGGTGTATGCAGCTTGGATGTAGCCCAGTGAGGGTGAACCATGTAAAACTTGATGCGTCATGTGAATGCTTTACATTCTGTTTATATTGTGCAACGAGAAAAAGATAGAAGAGTGTTTTTCTTAATAGATAAACACGATCAGAACGACTTTTAATTTTAAATTAGTCATTCCCTGATTCACCCCCCCCCCCCTCATAGGGTATTCAGCCTTGTGGACCTAAAAAGGGTCCTCAACTATTTATATATCCTTGTAACAAATTTGGAGGTAAAATTCAGTTTAAGGTGGGTCTAATGTAACACCACAATATTTAATTCCAATTCATTTTTTTAAAAAAAAATTATTCTATCCGAGCATGCTTTTCAATGAACATCAAAATAAAAACACTATAATATTATTTAAATGATACCATTATAACCTATATATTATAATGAATGTTACGATTATGCTAAACTGAATTAGTAAAATATGGTTTTTACATGTGAATAATTAATTAAAATTGAAAATAAAAGTATTTTTTAAATAAAATGTAATCGTTCTATAAAAAACCATTCAAATTCGTATTAATGTTTATTATTCCAAAATAATAATATAATCACTAGTTTTTTGGATTATATTAATTAAAATTCATCCATTTTTACATCTATATATGATATAATCCAATATTTCACATAAAAGAATTATTTTTCTAAAATGGTAGTTTTCCTGACATTTATTGGTGAACATATTTTAAATATTTTTTGGTAAAATTTAAAATTATATTTGAATAAATATAATTATTATTTTGAATAGAAATAAATTTTTATTTTGGCTTAATTTTCTGGTTTATTTATGATATGTTTTATTTATTTATAAATAGTGATAAATATTTCATTTTAATTGAACACTATTTTTTCATAATATTTATTTATAGAGTTAATTTATATGTTTTTGTGGTTTTAAAGTATAAATATATATTTTTTTTTCATTAAAACCAATTTAATTCATTGGAATATATTTACATTAAATTTGGATATAAAATCGCTTGAATCTTTTGAATGTTTTTACATTAAAAACTCATTTTCCTATTCAATCATTGAGATATTTTTTAAATCAATTACTCAATAATATTTGATTTTAATTTGAAAAATTAGATTCCATATTTTGAATAATTATGTAAAATATTATGCAAAAAGGATCATTTTATTTTTTGTACATTATGAATAATGACATATGTAATTTATAATTAACACATCTAAAGGTAATCAGGTAATTTATTGTAAAACATAATATGATAATGGTAATAAAATTACCATAAAACATTACAACATTATATTTTATGAATAAAAGTATAATCATAAACTTAAGGCTCAAAATTGAAAAATTTATTTGATAGATGTTTTTGAAAATGGCATAGATAATATGAAAATCAAAGAAAGTGAATAAATTTCACACACTTATATACTATAACTATCAAAAAAATAAAATTGGGATAATGAGAATATATCAACTAACATAAATTTTATTTTTAATTTTAATATAACTATCTACATCCTGGTTATTTATTTTTAATTTTTTTTGATGAAATACATTCCCCATATTCTGACACAATAGTGATGTAGTTATTATTTTATTAAGAGAAATATCAAGTAAATAATGTTAAAATTCGTAAAGTAACTATATTTTTAATTAATTATGGTACTAAAATAACATTATGGTTGAAGAAAACATGTTAATAGTGAATTAAATTTTCTTTATTATATGTTATATTTCATTTTTGATTTTATTAAAAGTCAATGTAATGAATAGTGTTGAAATTGAAAATAATGATATTTTTTGAAAATTATATATTATTAAATTAATTAAAATTTATTAAAATACTTATAAAATAATATGTTATTATTATATGGTAAAAAATAAAATGAATATTCCATTTATATAATTTTAAAACCCTATAAGTAATGAAATTACTAGCTTTAAATAATAAAAATGTTGTTACCATAATTAAAATGAGATTATTCAAATTAAGTCTAAATAAAAATAACAAGGTTAAAAAAAGAAAAACGAGTTTAGATTATATTAGTTTATGATATTAAGTCCTTATACTATCTTAGATTCTAATAAATCTCCAATTTGTTGTATTTTTATACAAAATGAATTTATTATAATTTCTTATTTTGAGAAATTTAAAAAAAAAACCTCTCTCCTCTATTTTAAATAATACCCTTTATAGCCTCTTAACCACATACCATACAAGACATAAATATCTCCCAAATATATATAAAATAATTTCAATAAAACTCTCATAATGTCTAAGTTATTTTTTTCTTACCAAAATACCAATCCCATTCATCTCATGTGATCTTTCAGAGAGGTGATATTCAAGAGGTACATTTCTCAGACCATCTCTTTAAATTTTATTTCTTCATCTACCTTATCCACAAATCCTTCATTCATAAGATCATAGATAATAAATTTTCATCTATATAATTGAGTTTTATGTTTATGATTTAATATATTATTTGTATATCCTCTCTAATGTCATAATATTCCTTGTAATGAAATCGTAGTCCGAATTGAGGTAGTTTACAGTCTCTATAGATAATAGTTTATGTTATCTATTTCCACCAGTGTAGTTGGTCATAAAATTATAATTATGGTTAAATAAGTTTTTTATATTTATATTATAACTTGTTTCATGTTATTTAATTATCATATCAACATATTAATATATTATAAAACTAATATAGATAATGATAATCGAAAAACAACCAGAATAAACTAATCATTTATCCTTAAGATTTTATATTAGGAATCATACATATGTTAGAATATAAAATTATATATGATACCATTTAAACTTATTTATCTTCATTAATAATATTTTTATTTCTTGTCTTTAGTTATCATCCCATTTTTCAAGAACATACAAAATTTTACACAAATTAACCAATCATAAAACCATGAAACAAACAAACCTGGATCTATGAAAAAAATGAAATATCCTTAATTAATGGTTATTAATATGTTATAAAATAATCAAATAACATATTTTAAATAAGAATAGTTTTTTAAATGAGTTAATAACATTTTTTATACAGTTATGCAAGAGGATAAAGAATACTAGACTAAAAAGAAGCGTCATGTAAGGGATTCTCATCTCACTGTTACTCTGGTTGGATTTACACCTTATTCACCACTTAGTTGTTGTGTGTGGTGTATATAAAACCCTTATATATATATTATCTATAATATAACTATTATTAAATGTTTTATATGATATTTATCAATTATATAGTAAATATGATTTGATTGATTACAAATTAGTAAGTGATTCATAACTCCATTTTCATTCATTGAGTTATTGATCGACTTTGTTTATTTTATTATGATGATATTATATGTAGGCTAAAAGTTGATTTATTTAAGTTTAGTTTATAATTATTACTATATTTAAATACATTATTTACACATAATCACCTAATTTTTTATTTCTAAACTCAATGATACAAACTTCGTAAGGCTTTCTCATCTCACCTTTTCTTCTATGAGATATATGCCTTTTCACAAATTTTTTCATATATGGGATATATATATTGATCAGGAATTTATTATATGATACTTATAATTATATTTATAGTTACTTATATATCAATCTAGCGATATGTTTCACATGGTGTTTATGGTTCAAATGTTACCGCATTGGTAAGGGAATTGTATCTAAATTTTCTATCTTAGAGAGATAGTGTATATTAAGCACCTACACTCTTTTATAGGGTGTGTATCATAACTTTATGAAATTTTCTATCGTGACTACCTTTCTTTTCATAATATTTAATGTTTTATGTAATTTTATTCTCTCTTTGGTCAGAAATCATTGTTTCAAAATGATTTATTTTCAATTTTTTTTTCAAAAGTGTTTTTATTGATCAATTATGCATTTTGAAGGAAATTGATTGACAATATATATATATATATTAAATGGTATTGAATAATTAATTTATATATTTTAAATGTTCATTAACAATTGAAATTTTATGAAAAATGGTTTATGATTAAAAAATACTTTTTCAATAAATTTTTTTTCCTCAATAATTATTGTAAAAATTACATTCAAAATTATTATCCATTTAGGGTACTTAAATTGGTGTCACTACTAGAAATTGTAATATTTGTGATGGGGTGTGGAAACGTTGTGAATTACTTCCTTGAGATTATCAAAGAAACATTATTTGTGATGGGCTTTCATATATACAATTTGTAATGGGAGGCCCCCGTCAAAAAAAATGCTCGTCCAAAATATCATCAACAAATAATAACATAATTTTAATAATGAAATTAATATTATATAAGTCAGATAATAATAAAATATAATTATGAAATAATAATATTTATATTAGTATTAAAATAAACAATATTAATATTTTTGTTACTAATAATAATATATTAATAATATTAAAATGTATGAAATATTAATATTAATATTAGTAAGGTAAAATAATTAGAAAATAATAATAATATTTTATTAATATTATTATTAAAATAATATAATTAATTATATAATAAAAAATTATTTTTAATTTTAATGAAATAATAATATTAATATTAGTAAAATAATATGAAATTAGAAAATAATAAAAATGTCAATATTTATAAAAATATAAATAAAATTATAGAAAAAATATAATAATAAATAATAAATCAATAAAAATAACAAAAATATTAAATAATGTATAAAAATTATAAAATAAATAAATAAAAAATAAAAAATGTAATATTCATTACAATATAAAAAACACACTATATAGAAATGTATATAGTTAATATTACAAAAAATTTCATTCCACTATTTTATCATAATAAATAATACTTACGGTGTCCTCTAGAGAAGTTGGAGGAGGGAACTCCATTGCTCAACAAGCAGTCAGACTCTCATGTACTCAATCTTCTAGTGTTGTTACTATTTAAATCTATGCAAATCCTTATCTTCCTCTTACCCCTATACATACTCTCTATAAGCTCACTCCGAGCTCGTAGATGCTCCTGATACTATGTAGTATATGATGATTAATCTCCATAATCTCTTTTATGGAAAGACTTTTACATTGCAACCATGCTATAATAGTTCCTAACCATCAATCGAGAGTTGAAACCAAAAACTGGTCCTTTTGCGAAGGAATACTGGGTCACATACATCTATGTCACCACATCAAATTGACGGGCTCTATTCTGAACCTTAGTCTCGGCATGACCCTATGTCTGTGTCTAAGACATAACGGTAATGTATAACTCCCTAATTTGTAATTTAATATTAAAATATTTAAAATATTATTTTCATTTAATTTTAATACTAAAAAACATATTATACTAACCAAAATCTGACGATGGTGGTCACCACTAATCTCTCGAGTGACAGGATCATTTTACACACTCCTATAAACACATAACATTATATCATTGAGATGTTCGACTTACTATTATAAGATAAAATAAACCATTAAATTTCATTTTATAGAAATTATTTAAAAACATTAGCTAATATATATCACCTATGCGTACTAAATATTCAACTACCAGCTCAATTACTCACATCATGTCTCCCCTGATTTTGATGTCCTACCGATGATCACTTCTAGAAACATCAACTCAACTAGTGTAAATATCATCCATAACAAACCTATGATGAAATGTTAATGGTGGGTATAACAAGACTTAATAAAATCTTTCACTCTTTATGTCTCATTTATTTCTTTCTCAGGTTGTGAAATAATTGACGGTAATGCTCACACATAAACAAATTTTAATCCTTCCAAATAGCATCACACATTCTCACTTCAATGGGATATTATTAAACATATTAATAATTTATAATATCAATTTATTAATAAAATAAAATTTAAAATAAATAATGTTTATTTATGTACTAGCTAATGGTCTAACGTGGAGTGTTGAACATCAACCAGAATCTCATCGCATGTGACCCAAGCATCGGAAAAATATTTACGCAATATAGTTCTCCCCTTTCCATCAATAATATGACAAAATATGTGAAAAATTTCTAATTATCATAAAATTGGTATATAAGATAGCTAACTAAAATACACTGGTAGGCATACCTCATGATGTAGGGATTAAATCCATGATTTAGACATATCTAGTGATAGGGTTCAGAATCATAAATTACATATTTCCACACCCCCTCTATGTACTCCCTAGACCGCTAGTATTTTGAGGGTCAGATGATCCGTCATCCTGGTCATCTAAAGGTAGATCTGCCTCCTTCAACTGAAAAAACATATCCTCTTCTATCTGAAATATTAAAATATTGTTGTTCACAAATACGTGAAAAATAACTATTATATATAGATATATGTTATATATTATTATAATCATAATTTAACTGTTATAATGTTCATATTCATCCTCATCTTCATATCTGACGATTTTAATGTAATCGTATTCCTCATCATCATCATAAATTTTTATATGAGTTTCAATTTCATCGTCTCTTGTCATTTCAAATTGATTTATAACATCATTATCATCATCTTCACCTTCATCCCATTAACTATGGGGTGTCATCATCAATTATTGTGTCTCATCATGAAAATGAGAAATTTATATTAGACTCTTGAAAATTTTCAATTCATTGTAATTCAGTGTAACCACATTCACATTGAGTAAACTGATTTTCCTGAGATTTAATTCTTATTAGTTTCCACCAATCAACCAAATCTTGGGAAGTAGAAAAATAATTTTCATAATAAATTTTATGTTCTTAATTACCCTACAAAATGGGTCATTTACTACAAGAATACTTTTATATTTAATAACTGCATTTCAATGGATTAGATGAACATTAATGCCTCTCTCTGTATCCTACTACTAACATATATACATCATTATGTAATTTTTTCCTAGATAACACAATTCAATAATTTCTTCTAGCTTTCTATAAAAGTCAACTACTATTTCTCTATGATGAGATCCTCTCATGAAGACACCACTATTCGTTGTTTTTATTCCCCATATGCATGTTTAAGAAAACAAAAACCATTAACCACATTTGTATTATATGATTTATGCATTTTGGATTGCGGGTTACTAATGAAACACAATTAATTATAAATTGTAACAACATTTTGATATACCTGAAAACAAGTTAATCAATTATGAAAATAATAAGACATATATATTTTTTATGATAAACCATAAATAATTTATTTTACTAATTTCTGAAAATAGTGGTGAAAATTATTTTTTGGATGTTCTTTATGAGGAGCTACTATAATTTGTGGAGGATGTTCATTGATATTATTATAATATAACCAAAAAAATAAAATAATATTAATTTATTATAAAAAATATTATAGAATAAGAGATAAGATCACTCACAATATAAGTAGTTTCATATCTTCCTAGTTCAACAGAACATATGTATCATCTATGTGATGTTCATCATCTGAAAGCCATCATTCAGGAACTCCACTAAAGCTGAGATCAGGATAATAAAAAATAGATAAATAATTTCTCATTTAATCACTTACATTTCCTTCGTTATATCTATTGTTGAGATGTTTTGAAGGATATTCAGATTCAAAATAATGATAGCATAAAAATTAAATATCCTCTTGCAAATAAAATTCTACAATTGATTATTCAACTGATTCAATGTTATATATAATTTTTTTCAATTTCAACATGCTTATCTTGAATATATACATCCAAACAAACTGTACTAGACATCCACATGTTTTAACTTAAGTAAAATGTAATATCAAATGTTCTATCGATTCAAATAATTTCAGAGGGATGATTTTTTTCATGTTTACATTCAATTAAAACAACATATTCTTATAGTCTACTTGGTTTATTTTAGTTTTTTGTAGCTGTACAAATTTCATAGAAAAAATATGATATGTCAGTTATCACATCCCACCTCATATTATTCCACAAACCTCTTAGTCCAATTGACAGAAGCCTTTCCTTTATAAAATGACAATCATGACTTTTTATTTCAAAAATATTACCATTTCTGACACATCATCCCAAATTGGAAGCATAACAATATGGATGTCTCAAATATACAATCAACTGAAAAAATAATAATCAATATTATTTCAAAAATTTATAAGTTGATTCTGGCATCATTATCTTCTGTGATCTGACATTTTCAAACAAATAAAAATATGGTCGCATGTAAATTTGGACAAGATCAAATCATGTATTTATATTATAATTGGTCTTACCTGGTGTGTACACTAAGGCATATAATAAATTATCAAAAGATTTCATCTCAATATGCATGAAATCTATTATGATAAATATAAGTAAATCATACTAATATGTCATATCCCAAAAAATGGTCTCTTTTATCAATGTTCATTCCCAAATCCATTAATATCATATTGGTTAATTTTTCGTCCAAATGTAAAGAGAGGTAATAAAGAGACTATTGATTTTACCTTTTTACTTTATATCATTAATGGAGGTTCATCTATTTTAATTTTACCTTTTCATAAATTATATTTTTTCCTTCGTAAAGGATGACCGGTTGGAAGGAATATCTGATGATAGTTGAATTTGTTTTCCATTAATAAGAATAAACACTTTTATTGTCTCTCATAAAATATGGAAATTATTTTGGACCATTTGTAATCCAACCAGATATCATACCATATTATTGGAAGACACTAATTATCAACATTAATAACGTTTTATATGGATATCTTGTTTCACCGCAACATCATATGTACTAACACCATTACTCCACAATGAATTTAATTCATCAATCATCGGATTCATATAAACCTCAATATTATTTTTCAAATGTCATGTAATTAATAAGGGTAAAAAGATATATGTTTCCTTCATCAACATCTATGGTGGTTAAAATTGTATGGAGTTATAAAGAATGACCAACATGAATACCGACTACCGTAATAACCATATGAATAAAAATCATCAGTAGAATGGCCCAATCACACATTTAGGGATTCTAAAATAAAAGGTAAATTCACTTTTTCAAAAGGATACAATGAATCACCATAAGATTTATTATTTATGATTTTACTAGTGGAAATAAATTCTTTTATTCGATGACATCAATTCTAATGTGTTCTGAAGAAAAAAATTGCTCCATACAGGGTATAAGTGGGAAATATCTCATCTTTTTAAAGAAATCAATTCTGACAACCCTATTTGAGGATCTCTATACCTCAATTTTCACATGTTGTAAATATATCCAAATAATCATTTTCACCATAATATATGATGCAATCATTTGAACATTCATGAATATTTTGATTTCCAAAAAGAAAATTACGAACCTTCCTCTTTCAATCTAAGAAAATTTTAGTCCTCACATTTTCTTTAGGTAACATTGTTTTAACCAATGATATTATTTGATCAAAACTACTATTTTGAATTCCATTAACTGATTTAGTAGACATAAATTTTTAAATTTAATTGAATATTCTTATCTTACATCCTGGATATAAGGCTTCCTCATCTGACCTCAACAACTCATACATTGGGATAGTTCTAACTAAGTAGTTAAATCATTATCATCCGGAGTTTTAGTTTGTTGACAATTTTGACCTAACACATGATGTACTAAATTTTGAAATCATGATGGATCTAGAACCAAATTATTAGTATCATCTCTGCAACTGTTTTTACCATGTTGATACAGAAAATCATAGTCCTATTGAATACCAAAATGAAAAAGATAACATCCATCATTTTCAAATATGTGAAACGTCATCAGAAGTCATGTTTGAAACTAACACTTAATTGTCCCTTCTAAAATAAATTCCAGTATTAATGGTCCAAATGTTTTGAAATCTTCTACACCTACAACATAAACCGGATCTAGACATGGATCATTTGGATTCCATTGTCGATTCATTCATGCGTGATCATCTAATAATGACTTTTTTTAATTTCTTTATTCCATATTTCTCTAAAAAATTGAAAATAAATGTTTTTTGAATAATTTTATATAGGACAAAAGCTGTTAAAAATATTAAATGAAATTCAAATTCACATTTCTAAATAATTCTAATAACATCTATAATTATATAGTTATTTATAGATCTTTTTTTAAATTTATATGAATAGATAATAATTTTTAATAATGAAAACTAATTACCTCCAATTATTAGTAATTTTAACTAATTTATACTTATTACAACTAATTATGATCATAAAAATTTTCAAGCGGATTGGTGTAAGCTCGTTTACCTAATGGCTCATCTAGTTGAACCATTCTCCGATTGATATCTATGTGAAAAATATTCTGTAATGTACAAATATTCATTTTTACATGTAATATAATGGAGAGTAGGGAGGCCACACCACACTTTTATCTATTCTCTTCCATAAAATATAGATATTCAAATGTCAAAGTAGTTATTTAATAGTTTTTTCAATATAATAAATTAAAATTAAGTTGATCCGTTAGCAAAAAAGATCCTATTTTGCCCGACTACTCAACTCTATGAATGTATTCTAACTAAAATCAATATGATAAATCAGCTCAACATATGGATATCTATAAATTGGAGTATAAGTTTCATAGTGATTTTATTGAGAAAAAGTTATAAGGGGGTGAGACATTAAGCAAAAGGAATACTGCAAACTCGCTTGAAATTATGCCAATTTGTTACTGATTATGGTTAATTATTTATAATTATTGATAATTAATGGAAATTATTGCTAATTATTTCAAATTATAATCTATTATTTCTAATTATTGGTAATTAATTCTATATAATTCTATTTATTAATATTTATGTCTATTTAATGCTATTTATTACAATTTGTTACTATTTTTTTTATTTATTACAAATTATTGCTAATTATTTCTAGTTATTTAAACATATTACTATTTAGATATATTTATTACTATTTGTTGCAATTTTTTGATATTTATTACTATTTAATGCAATTTATTACTAATTGAATCTAATTACTATTAATTATTTCCAATTATTACTAATTATTGCTAATTACTAATATTTATTTCTAGTTGTTGCCAATTTTATCTATTTAATACTTTTTTTGCAATTTATTGTGATTTATTTCTATTTATTGCTATTTATTGTTATATGATTCTATTTATTGTTATTTACTATTATTTGTCCCAATTTATTACAATTTATTACTAAATATTACTATTTGTTAAAATTTATAACTATTTATTAATTTTATTACTAATTATTACCATGTGATACTATATATTACTATATATTACTATATATTACTATTTACTGATAATTATTACTAATTATTACTAATTATTACTAATTATTACTATATATTACAAATTATTACTAATTATTAATAATTATTCCTAATTATTCCTAATTATTCCAAATTATACATAATTATTATTAAATATTACTAATTATGACTATTTATTACTATTTCATACTATTTATTACTAATTATAACTAATTATTACAATTTATTACTATTTATAACTATTTATTACTAACTATTCCTAATTAATACTAATTATTACTAAATATTACAAATTAATCAAAATTTTCACATATTATTACTACTTATTACTTATTAATCCTAATTATTAATTATTTATCCTTATTAATCTTTATTGTTCCTAATTATTTTTATTTATTACAATTTATAACAAATTATTGTTAATTAATACTATTTTTTACTATTTTTTTCTATATATTACAATTTATTACTATTTATTCATATTTATTCGAAATCATCAATAATTATTTCTTATTAGGGCAAATCATTAATATTTATTACTATTTATTTCTAATTATTACTTATTATTACTAATTTTTAAAAAATATTACTTTATATCACTGTTTTTTAAAATTTTTTACAAATGATTTATTTTAATTACTTTTAATTACTAATTATTACTAATCAGTACAATTTTTTACAAATTATTACTATTTATTACTTCTTATTACTAATTATTACAAATTTTTAGCAATTATTACTGATTATTTCAGATTATTATCGTTTATTACCATTTATTTCTATTTATTAATAATTATTTCTGTTTATTAGAAATTATTACTATTTCATACTATTTATAAATTTTTAATACTAATTACTCTGAATTAATACTAATTATTACATCTTCTTCCTAACTATTACTAATTAATACTAATTAATACTAATTAATAATAATTTTTACGAATTATTCATAAATATTTCTAATAAATCAAATTTATTACAAATTATTACTAATTATTACAAATTGTTAATAATTGTTACTCATTTTGCTAATTATAAAAAATTATTTTTAATTATTTCAAAAGTTCACTAATTTCTAAATTATGGCTATTTATTACAAATAATTCCTAATTATTACTATTCAGTCCTAATTATGGCTAAATATTACAAAATTATCCTATTTATTCCTATTTATTAATTATTAATCACATTTCAGCCAAATTATTACTAATTAATCATATTTATTTCTAATTAATCCTAATTATTACTAACTATTACTAATTATTATTATTTATTACAATATGTTAAAAATATTCACTCATTGTTACAAATTCATACTATTTATTACTGTTTATTACTAATTATTACTATTTAATACATTTTAATCTTAATTATTCCAAATTAATACTAATTATTACTAAAATTAGTAATTATTACTAAATATTCCAAATTATTTCTAATTATTATTGATAATCCATAATTATTACTAATTTATACTATTTTTTACTAATTATTACAATTTATGACTAATTGTTTTTACTATAAATAATTATTTCAAATTAAGACTAATTATTACAATTTATAATTATTTATAAATATTCATATCAATGTACTAATTATTAAAGCTAATTTGTAGTAATTATCAATAATTTATATGAATATTAATAATAATTAATAATAATTAATAATTTTACAAATGATTACTTTAGAATAATAATTATTAATAATTAACACAACAACTAATTAATTGCAAATAATATGAATCACACATATTTTTAAAAAAAAGGAAAAATAAATCAATCTAACTGTAATTTAATTTAATTCCAGTTAATTAACAATATTTATAAATAAAATAAAATAAATGAATTAACTAAAAAATCCTTATAATGGAATCTTTTAGAGAATTTATGATGCAAATATTGCTCGAATATAAAATTTTTTACTTAAAAAAATTTTTAGAGAGAAAATGTAAGTTGAGAGGGAGAGAGGAGTATAGAAAGGAGTGGAATGGGAGGGAAAATGGATGGGGAATCTATAGGTAATATTAGTAGTGACGAGATGTCCATCGCCAATACTAACCCACTGTTAATTAGGGGTGGTTATTAAAAATGTATTTGTGATTAGACCCATTGCAAATACCATCCTATAAACAAATTATTTTTAACGGGAGATAAATCTTGTCGAAATACTGAAAAATACCAGTGGGTATTTTTGATGTGATTTTATGCTCGTGGAAAATAGCCTTCTTGTGGTTTGGTGTAATCTTTACACCAATCCTTTTCCAATTGGTACCATCTTCCCGCCGCAAATAACAAATTATATATGACGTGACCCTTCCCCATTTAAAATACCTCATCGCATATACCCACTTTTTCAGTAGTGTGTTTCCCATGCCTTTCTGGGGATATGATCCTAGGATACCATTCCTTAATTTTTTTATAAGTATTTTATGTTAAGACCTCAATATCTTTTTGAATTTACTTTTTTCAATGCGTAAGACATTGTTTGATTCTTTATGTGGCACACGTATAAACTAACAAGTTATTATGGGTGTGCTGAGATAGTTTTCCAGTTCATTGGGTAATGTTTTGTACTCATGAGTTGTAATGTTGGGATATGGAGTTAACCTAATTCAATTATGGGACATTGTCCACCTTGTGATATTGCCTTGGAAAATAGCCTTGACTCTTTTTTATATCATGTTAAATGTCATTACCACAGTTTAATTTTTTATTTTATTCTCTAATGTATCATGTTCTTTTGTTATTTTAAAACTTGTGTCTTATGAACATCCATGTTTTATCTCATGACTCATGATTTCTTCCTTTGAAATACAGGGTTTAAAATTCAAATTTTATTTTCATGATCAGATACACATATGCTCATATTATGCATTCACATGATCGTGGTTGGGTTACTATTATGCTTATACTTAATAAGCATCTGAGCTAACCATTTATTATGTTCCCATTTCAATAAGTTATTAAAAATGTATTTATGTGGGATATGTCTACGAATAGTTCTTGAGAAGAATAAATTTTGGTGGATAATATATATATATATATATATTATTTTAATGGATGTGTTATTTATTTTTCTATGATATTCTTGATTTTATTCCGAGTTCTCTAATACTCTAAATCTAAAAAGGAATTGGGTATGTAGGTGATCCAATATTTCCATTTTATGGTGAATGTTTGGATAGAAAAATATGGGTCACATTTTTAAATTTTATTTCTTTTTCACTGAATCCAGATGTGTGAATTATTGGTTGTTATAGTTTAACACCCTTTGATTTTGTGAAATTAATCATTATAGAAAAATTAATTTATTTGATAGCTTGCATTATGTGGAACTCAATGTTTTAAAGAACCCTTATATGATATTAATATTATTATTTAAATAAGGTCATTATATCCTTGCAGTTAAACATGGTGGTATAAATACGAATAACCATGTTTTGAACATTATTTATATTAGTTTTATATAAATAAAATATATTGAAAGAAAGTACATAAGTATTTTTGAAACTTTTATATACATTGTAAATACATTACTTCTAAAAAGTGATTATAAATTATTTTTTAACTTATAATATATTTAATTTTATAATAGTTTATAAAATTTAGTTTAAAAATTACATTTTTTTTGGAATTATCATATTAAAATAATATTATAGAGTGTTTCAGAGAATAATCTAAAGAATTTAATATTTTGAGGAATAGTGGAAGAAATTATTTTTATTAAAAACAATGTTTGTGATTTGGTTAAAAAGGTGAATATTGTTTTAAAATGTTTTAAATGTTAAATTAATTGAATTATATAATTATTAATAAAAAAATTTCTTTGGAATCAATTGCATTTATAATTTTCATGTAAAAATATTTTATACTTTTGAAATCATTTTCATTGGAAAACCATTTTTTATTCAGGTTTGCTGGATTAATTTTAAATTATAATTTTCATCTTCTATGAATTGAATTTAGAAAATGGATTTCTATATTTTTTTCATCATAAATAATATTATATAATTAGTTAAATGAATTTTTTTTCATTATAAATTTAATAACAATAAAATATTTATTGTCTTGGATAAGGTTAAAATTTGTTTACCTAGGTAGATACTAAAATGTTGGGGTATAAATGCCTAATAAATTTCTCTAATTCCCATTTTATGTACATATTTCAACCATATATCTTATAAATATTTATAATGTTCAATATTGGATCTTTTTGGCATGTGTAAAAGGTGGATATATCTTAAAAAAAATCAATGAATTTCCTCCGCCCCCACTTATGAAAGACAACACCGTCTCATCACCATTCACACATTAAAATCATTTTGGTTTCTAAAATCCTGAAAAAAATATCTTCTTTGATTAACTCATCACCTCTTATAATCATTATTTTTATTTGGAATGCCTCGTAAAAAATAATTTCATGCAAACCTAAGGAGGTTGTCTCTAGAATATGTATCATTCTTAACTATGCATTATAATATTATTTATTCATCCACCTCTTTAAAATATTTTCCCTCTATGATAAAATAATAACAAAATTATATACATTATAATAATATGTTATTATTTTAATGTCCTAACCTATATTTATATTCTCTTCTATCAAATGGGAAATGAAACTATCGCTCATGTGTAGCCGGTCTACCACCTAACGAATGAATATACATTGTTATCCATCCCCAAATATCACTTATACATATAATGAAGAAAATATTATAAATATATGATATTTATTATTTAATTATACTTATGGAATAATAGTATCACATATACCTTCATTATCTCCAATCTTTTGGAAAATGATAACATCGCCCATGTGTATATGTGGACTACCACCTCCAAGAAGTGATGTGATAAAATTTTCATTTTATTTTTACATGGATAATAATAAAGAAATATTATTCAATATATATTATGAGTATGACATAACAATAATTCTACAAATCTGAATTAGTATTTGTGTTTTTATCAATCCATCTTTTTAGAAAATGGAAATAACATCCATGTGTTAATACGACCTACACTATCCATAAAGGATGCAATTCATTTTTCTATCGCTCTATTTTTTTAATAGCATTAGATAAATACATAATTAAAAAATATTATATTATATCATTGTTAAAAATTCAGATAGTTTGGATACATTTCAATGTAAAATTACCAACACAACAAAACCAGATCATATACAAAATACAATGTAGTTATTACAAAAAATGGGGTTTTAAAAAGGAATTGATAAGAAATTGGTGATAAAAGGTTATAATAAATAATATATGAAATGATATATATATATTACTATGGATCTATAATAGACATATATTAATATGAAATTTATTATAAATGATGCTTGAATGTGTATGATGAAATTTGAGACTTAAGGTATTGTATTTATAGTATGTCTTTTATTTATGGGATGCATATTTCATATGGACAACCTATTTATTTCTATTTTTTTATGTGCTACCACATTCACATGTTATATCATGAATATTAATATTTTAGTGATATTTATATTTTTATTTTATTTAATTCTTTAATGGGACTAACTATTTAGATGTTACTATGTAATCAGGTTTAAAGATAACATTGTTAACATGTACAATGGTTCATGCATAACATTGTGAAAATGTAATTAGGTTCATTGAAAACATTTTTAATCATTAATTATTAACCTTTACCAATCCATTATAAGGATATATAGGTCTCATGAATCATGGAAACTATAAATTTTCATTTCATAAGATAATATAAATTTTTCAAATGAGAACCCATGAAAAAATGGGATTCATAAAATAATTACTCAAAGCATATCCCATGGAAAAGAAATGAGCTTCATATATCTCTTGTCATCATTAACCTAAACCATCCAAAAAGTGAATAAATATGGTATTACTTGATCATATCCAATGTAATTCTTAATTAACATCAAATGATGCAATATTATATTGAAAATTATTTTGAAATATTAGTATGAAAATTAATTGTGGAAAATACCATTTTCACATGAAATTAATTATTTAATGATTAAATATTTTATAAATATTAAAGATAAAATTTTATTTAATAATAAAATTTTAAACATAGATATTATGATTTAAAAGAAGGGACATTCATATCATCTAGAATAATATTCATTATCTACATGTTAAAAAATGATTTCATTCACATTTTTGGTAAAATCCAAATGGGCCATGCTTCGAAAATAACATGAAGATTCATTTTTAAATTATATTAATCAAATTAAAAAAATGAAAAAATGTATTTAATAAATAATATATTAATATTAAATCATTCTTGAAAACATTTTTAGATAACTAGGATATGGATGAAAAATGATTTTTGACTGAAGAGTGAAATAAATTCAGTTTTCTTTAAAAAATGATTTTGAAATATTGAGTTATTAAAAGGGGAAATTATAAGAAAACATGAATTATAAAAAAATAAAAAATATCAAGAATAAATGATTTTTATATATAGATCATAATATCATATCATTGGAATCCTTATAAAAAATAGTATATATAAATGACGAGATTATAACAAAAAATAATTACCACTTTGGTTACATTTAAATAATAAGACCCATGAAATAAATAATTTTTTTTTGATATTTATATCATATTATTATGATGATAATGGTCATATAATATATTAATGGGTATTATATACACCACAAAAAATGAAACAAGTGGTGAATTAGGCATGTTCCCTAAAGAAACAAAACTATGAAGAGAATCTCTTACCATAAATCATGACATTATTAATTAATATTTTAACGAATTTTATAATATATATATGTAAATTATAAATATATTATAGAACCATAATCATATATTTCATATTATATAATATTTATTATGACTATTTATAACCCACTTAGAAATAATTACTTGTTAAAATAACACTTTATATAATAACTACATTGTTTTTCAACTATGTTTTGATTATGTATTCTCTATACATTTAAATTTATCCTAGTTCCATAATAGAATTATTCTTATCCATTATTTAAATATCATAAATATTCATTACGTAGTTATTTATAGTAATAGATTAATGTTAGAGATAGATAATAAGTTATACTATTCATGGAGATTGTAAGTCGTACGTACGCATGATCATTTTTTCCTTTTTCTTAATGGATGAAATGAAAGCAAGTTACATATTATATAAAATTTATTGAGTAATTATGACTTCATATGTATAAAATATATTCCGTAAATTTACCCTTATTACATTCCATGTAATTCTTATGTGAGAGACATATCACATCGTTTTGCAAGGTGGTAGTCCACCGTACACATGACAGTCATTATGTTTTCCCCGTAAAATGAAATTTAAAAAAATATGTGTGATATTATAAACCAAATTTTTTTATAATTTTATAGATATACAAGTTATATATTAAATTATTTATTATATCCTATTATGAGAAGGTGTAATGGAAAATGAATTACATTGGTTTGTGAGGTGGTAGTCTGCTGTACACAGGACTGATAATGTCATTTACCCTATGATGGAAGAATAGATGGATATTTTTAATTACATTAATATAAATTATAATAATAATAATATATTATTGTAATTATATACAAAATATTTGATTAATATATGAAGATTTGGACAAATAAATAAAAATAATTAATAAATTTATTAATTTTACAGCTTCTTCAGAATTCCACATTATATGTATACATAAATCCATTTTAAGAGTGTTTACATACAAAAAAATTCATCTATTATTTAGTGAGGTATTTAAGAATGATATCATGGAATATATTTTATAATCCATATCCTTTTTAATGTTTAAATATGAGAGGAGAGGGGGTTTCATAATATATGTGGGGTGAAGGAGACAAATTGAATTTTTGAAAAGTAAAATATATACACACATGTTAACATGATAAAACACCAATATATTCCATTAGTGAGTCATATTAAATAAAATGTCAAAATATGAAAATAAAATAGGAATTGGACATGTATTGTGTTAAATTTAGCACTTATCGTTTTAGTTTTATCCCATGGTAAATCTATTTTTACCTTAATCACTTTAATTAATTGTTACGGTTTTAAATAATAATTATGTTAAAAAATTATGTAAAACATATTATATATATATTTTTTATTTTTAATTAAATTTATAAATTCATTTCTCAATATTCAGTTAACAGAAGAAGACAATATTATTTTACAATTAATCCTATAGATGCGAGGAAATATTATTTTCAGTGTCCCAATTTACATAAGAATAGAAAGGTTCAATAGGAAAAATAAATATTAAATTGATTCCAATAACCTAAATTGCATTGATAAATATATAATTCCACAATTTTTACTTTTAAAGAAATTTAAAAATAAAACTGTAATTATTTATATTTAAAATTAAAATATTGATTTTAATAAAAACTTGTATTCTTCAATATTCATCAAAAATAAATATTTCCAAAAAAATCCCAAAACATCAAGCTATACTAATATTTACATATTTATTCCAAAAATTATGTTCATTATTTTAAATATTTTTCATTAATGTTAATAAATTATTTTTATTCATTTCACTCAAAAAGTATTTAAAATAATTTTTTTTAGAAAAATAAATTTTTAATCAACTAATGATATTACAAAAAATTATCTTCTTATTTATAAATATATTTTATTTATCTAAAACATTCATACTTATTTTTTCAAAAATTTTCAATTCATGTTATTACCATAATGTTTAAATGTTATGTTATAAATTTTATGTTTTAAATAATAATATAAATAGTATGTCATGGTTTGTTAAAACTCAGAATTGTGTCTATCTCATCCTATCGAATAGAATAAATCTATTTTAAAATATATTTATTTCATAAAATAATAACTTGTTAAATTAAAACCCCATAATATTAAATCCTCATTATAAATAACTATACTTAGGTACAAATAACTGATCATTCTTCAATCCCATTAAAACCTCTTGTTCCTACATATATTCCTCAAGATGTTGGTTTCACCTCTAATCATTTCATATTTCAGTTGTATAGTTTTTTTAAAAATTTCTCTGTATGATCATTATTATCCACCAGTAGTTCCCCATATGAAACGTCATGTTATATTAGTATTAGTTATGAGTTTACTAAATGATATAAATTATTTATTCACATTATTAGAAGAGATACATGGAACCCATCTTGAACCTCAGATAGGTTAATAGGAACTATAGATCAATAAGCTACAATCTCAATATGATCCAAAATTTATAAGTGATCAATATTCATAGGGTTTAGTTTTACCTTATTTCAAAAACTTATAACAATATTACATTGTTTAATTCATAGAAACACAATCACATGAAATTAAAATTTGAGATCATGATGATGATTATCAGCATAACCATTATAATTATTTTGCGCGAACCTTATGTGTTATTGATTGGATGAAAAATTCCATTACATTTCATCATAAAAACTATTTTCTAGTATATTTATTTACCCAAATTCATCAAAAAAAATTGGAGTTTGACTCCTATATCCATAGAGGGATTCATAAGGATACATCTGAATTCTGTATTGAACAGTATAATTTTATAGAAACTCTACTAGAGGAAGGTGTTGATCACAAACACCATTGAGGTCAAAAAAACACATTAATAGAGTGTCCTATAGGGTTTTAATTTTTATATTAACCTAATTATATATATAATGATGATCCAGAATAATGAAACCAATTTACATATCATGATTATTCTAAAGACTTCACTAGAACAATAATGTAATCATAGGATACAAATAAAATAAAATATAATTATTTACTCCATAAAACTTGACCATATCGTTAATGTATATCCTAGAAAGATGATCCAGAGTGAAATCATCTCTGATTGAAATGATGTGTGATGATATTTCAGGGTGAATGACAAAAAAACAATAGAGTATTGTTCCTGTTAGACATTTTGGTATTCTGAAGGGAAAATCCATGATGATGTCTTCCGATTTTAATTTTGATATTGCTAATGGTTATAATATACCACTAGAATTTTTCCCATAGACATAAATTACTCAAATACCAATCATCAGTATATAAACCATATAATATCTCTTTCTAAACCATCCTACCAAAAAAACTCTTTAATATATTTATATATATTGGTACTTCTAGGAATAATAGAAAATGAGAAACTATAAATACCCTCAAATAGATAATTTATCAAATGTAGATATATGGAATGCATTTACGGTTTTTGTATTGTATCATTCCATCATAATCGAGGTCATAGTCAAGAATATTTCTCACCTTCTTTTTCATCAAAAAAAACTTCCTTCAACATCAAGTCAATCATTACGGGTATAGATGGTGTACACTTATTTGAGAAAGATAATATTTCACCCCTTTCATCAGGATATCCAGATCCATCCATTGAAAATCCATAAATGGGATCTCTTGTGACCCTCATCATGGATAAGATAGAATTATACTTCTTCGTCAAAGCATTGAACACCTTATTGACGATCCCATAATGGTAATGTACTGAGTAGTCATAATCCATGATCTACACCAAGCTTCATCTCTCTGACATGTTTATTGCTTATTCCTCCTGAAAATTCATGGTTCATGAGAAAATTTTTTCAACTCTTTATTTGGAGTACGTTTTAGTAATTATTTTATTCTTATTTGGGTACTATAATAATCAGTATCACTAAAAGGATTTGTTTTCTATATTTTTTTGTTAAATAAATCACATTATAAATGATTTTTGGATGATTTCCTTTTGGGTTATTAAATTTTCAATCATTTACCTATTTTATGTACTTATTAATATGCTAATATTATAAATTCAATGAAAACCCCATTATTATTTATAGGTTTTACTAATGTGGTTATTTTATTTTTTTATTCTGGAACACCTATGTATTATTAATCATTAATTGATGAGTGGGACCTATATATCTCACCATAACATTGGGTAATGCATTAAATATTATGATATTATGGTTAAAAATTTATGATACTCGATCTAAAATGAAAAAATGTTTTTGATACCTAATATTTTATGGGAAATGTGTTTTGATTCGAGATATTTAATGGGAAACAAGTTATGATTCCTAAGCAACTGTGGGATAATGTGTGTCATGCATGATGCACTATATGTAATAGGTTTTGATTGTTGATCCTCTATGGGAAATGGTTTTTTATTCTTGTTAATTTATGTAAAATAAGTTTTTTAATCCTAATTCCTAACTTTTTGTTTCATTACTTATGTTATTGAATCACTCCATTGAAATGTGATGATGTTATGGTCCGTATCTCATGATTTCTATCTCCCGAAATACCTATCTTTACACCATTTAATATATTTGATCATATGGTATTATTTGTTCTAAAATATTTCTATATGAATAATTTTTATTATATCCCATTTTTTAGATATGTAACTTCTCTTCTATTTATATTTTATTAAATTCTTATGATCTAAACTGGGGTATCATTATTATATGTTTATTTTCCCTTACTATGTCTTCGAAATCTTCTCTTTATTATGTATATATTTCCTCATGATATGATGATAAGAAATGTATGAATTATTTTAAGAATATCTTATGAATATAAATATTTGATGATGTTCGAGACTTGTTATGGAATAATTAGTTTGATATTTAGTGAGAAAAATTATCATTTTTCAGAAAACATGTTTTTTTGTTAATTTTTTATAATATTTCTCTAAAATACTAACCATGAATGGTTTTGGGAATGTACTGTAATGAAATATTTTATTAATGTCAGTTAATTAGATTGTTATGTTCATAGAATAATATAAAAAATATCATCATAATTGAAAAAAATAACATTAAGACTATTCCCCAAAAGGATTAGAATAATATAAGATACTCCTAATAATTGAAATTAACAAAATCAATTGAGTGAAATATATTTGTGTTATACTAAAACCGTTAATAGTAACAAGGAGATGAAGTTGTTAAATATGTGAATGAAGATTCTTATAAATATAAATCAATGATTTACATGCGATTTAAAAGGCAATATATGAAAAATCAAAAAATGGATATTAGTCTCATGATCTCGATAAAATTGAATATGTCAATAATAATCAATATGATTGAGTCTTCTAATAACACGAAGTGACCAAAAAAAAATTATAAGACTTTTCTATTTAAATAATTACTCGTATTTTCATTAATAGAAATGTTATGACAATTTGGATGGATTTAATTAGAGTATAATTATTATTATAAATTTGTTGTGAATATATATAGAATGAAAATTATTTCTTGGTTCCGGTTCATGGTAAAAGATTAGTAAAAAAGAATAAATGTTAGTCGAGGATACCAACAATGATTCTTTAAGTATCCCATTATAGTTATGAAGACATATATAAATTAATTAGGGGAAATTATTACATAAGATGGGATTTTCTAGGATAACTAAAGGGGTTTTTGATTCAATATAGAATTTTCATTTCTGGTATAAATGATATAGAAATTAATTATTCAACATTAAATGTTATATGATAAAAAAATATATACATTACAAAATATTGTAAATATAACCAATTTCAAAAAATGGATAGGGTTGATAGAGATTTTAGTCTGTCTTCAACTAATGACATAATGCGTTTAGCCATTATGGATTTAAATATAATGGATTCAATAAAGCTATAATCGATCTAAATATATTATCAGTATAGTTTTATCATTTTAAAAAAATGTTATGATAAATTGATAATTAATGATATTTTATTACGAGCAATATTAGATAATGAATTCAATACACATTGCTTATGATATAACAAGAATTATTACATTTTATGAAAAAATAGAAATAAATAAATATGTTTTATCTAAGATTAATGGTTTACACATGTGTTTTTTAAATTATGGTGGAAGATATTCCCAATAAACACCAATGACAAATTTTTATTAATTGTATTCATTTAATTGAAATATGATTCAAACACATTGAATAACATATATGATATGGAAATAATAGTTTCATTTTTAAATACTCATAATAAATGGAAATATGATTTATTTCCCAACAAAAAATATTCCTTTTTATCATAACATGATATTTTAAAAAGAAATATAGTATCTAAGAGGTCAGTTAGATTATATTCGGACCAAAATAGTTCATAACATACAAGTAAAGGATCGTATTAGTAAAAAAAATTAAAGGTAATTTTCACATCGTAGCATAATGACTTTATAATATTTGATTTTAAAGACAAATTTAAAGATATTTTTTTGATTACCATAAGAGAATTAAGTCCACTATTTGTTAAAATATTATTATAGTAAAATTATAATGTGAATATGAAATTATCCTAAAAGAGTTAACTTTTTTATAGTTAATTATAATGTTTATTTAAAATTATCTACTACTATATTTCATGGAAAATTTGTAATTTAATATAGACATATTGTATCCTATGATAGAATGATATTGTACGATCATTTTTCCACTATCATACTGAATCATGTTGTAAGATTCGGTGATAGCATATGGTGTATAATCTGTATAATTGTGTTGTTTGATAAAGTCTACCACACTATGATTTATGGTTATTATAGTGACCCTAAATTTTCTTACATTACTATGAAATCATTTTAAAGATAAACAACATAACAGTATTACACAAAGAGGATCCAAATGTTAAGTGTATTGGGAAAATTAGGACCGTACATTACATTTAAAACATCAAGCATAAACATTTATTTATTTCAGTATTCTCTATATTGTTATTAGATATTGATGTCTCCTTAGTACATGTAGTCAACTGAGGATATACATCAAAAAGGGGAGAGCTAAAATCTAAATAAGAGGATACATATGAACAATATAATAGTGGGTGAGCATAATCATAACAGAAAAAAAAGGATCATGAACATGAGAGGAATCATTAATAAAAGACATGAAATGTGGCAATGAGTAAAAAATGAACACATCATATCTTAGTTGTTCACGACCACATGTAATTGTGAACAAATCTAGCATCACGTTCACCCATCATTTCACATTAACTCGTGAGGTTCGTCACTTTACCCAATGCATTGGAGTGCTGTATAATTCTATGTGCTCCCATAACATCATAACATTTTAATTATCATGATTGCCACATAGAACATATATCAATCATAACTTGGGAATGGAACAGTTTTCAACTCATAATAAATCTTTCATAATCTTTGGGATCCCAAAATAAAGAGGGAGTGTCGTACATGTGACATGAACTGTCTACCTTGAATAAGAAGTGAACAATGTGTTCATAAAATAATAGTTCTATTTGAAAACATTTTGTTTAAAATAAACACCAATTAAAAACATTTATATCCTAGAAAAAAATACAATGAATAAAAAATGAATTTTTGTAGTAACCATATCAAAAAAGTAGTGAATGAGGGTGAACCCAAAGAATGAATGTCAGGTTTGAGAATTTCCCCTTACCTTGTATCCAAACACATTCATTTCTCTAGTGACCTATATAACCATGTTAAATTCATTATTTAACAATTAATGAACTTTTATTACATGAATATGGTTTATTATGGTTTCATTACGTTATTTTATTAACCATTTTAATAGTTAAATAGTTTAAAAACATTATTCGGGAATGTTGGTTTTTATGGGTTTCTTGAGTGTTTCACTTGTATTAATAAATTGATGTTCGTGTAGAACATGGGTAAAAAGAAAGAACTAATAATAAATGATATTAATTATATTAATGAAGTTTAAATTATCTTATAATTTGTTATATTATATGCCATTTGGATGATTTATTAGATATGAATTAAATGACGATTGTTTGGGTTAAATTGGGAGTTTTTTCGACCACAACGCTCTTATTTAGCTTACTCATTTAGTAATAAGTGCATAAGTAAGATCCAGAATATTAAATAAGAAATAAAAAATTTAACATATTCGAGATCAACTATAATAATTTTTTAAAGATCAGATTTAATGGTAGAAATGAAAAAAGAAAACATGTCATTCTTGAAGGTGATTGATTAACACATCACGAACAACATTTTATTTTATAAAATAAATAGAATAGAAGAAGGGTATTGGATGGAATAATATGACAATAGTATCATAACATTAAATTATAATTATGATACTAGAGTTACCATACCATGTGGATGAAGATAGGTGGGAAGAGAATAATAAAAGAACTTGAAATTCAAAGGAATTTAAAGGAAACTAAGAGAGAGAGAAGAAATACCTCTTGAATCCTCCTATTGAGATCCTCCATATAGAAGCCATGCTTAGTATTTTGATGAGGCCATAAGCTCTTAGATGTGGGGGAGGGGGTACGATGATGATTTGGCATTGTCTATACAAGGATTAAAGCTTGTGAGGTGTGAGGAAATGAGCTTGTGAAGGGTGGTATTTATAGTTGAGGGGAGAGAGGATTTCTCAATATAAAATTCATTAATTTATTATTTCCCCACTAGAAAAGGAATAGAAAGTCTTAAATGACCTCGAATAGTAATTTTATAATGTAATCCCCGACTAATTGGGACTACATCATCATAACAACATGCATTACCCTATAACTAGCTTATTTAGTTTATTTTGTAAATTATGGTTTTTCACTATTCATCATAATTTCCAGTATTTCATAAATATCTCAAAAATTAACCCAAACAATTTTTCAATGTTTAGAATCCAAAAATGAAGTCCATTTTAACAAATAATATCCTAAATTTGATTATTATATTTTTTTAATAAAATTCCTAATTTACTGGAAAATTATTGTTTCTTAAATTGAATGTGATTTTATAATGCCTTGAAAAATTACTTATGGTATCAAAAAATTAACTTAAATCTAGAAGACATGGATTTGTTAATTTATGAATAAATTTTATTTAAATTAATTATTTAATAAAAATTATTTATTTATACCTCACAAAAATAATAATACTTTTACTATGGTCAAATTGTCACTTATAATATGCCTATTTTTTTAATAATTAATGGGTAATGATACTATTATTTGGAACTATTTACTATTCATGAAGGGTCATATTACTATTCAAAAGGTTAGGTTACTATTCATAAATGTTGGCAACTATTCACCAAAAAATTATGTTTTTCTATCAGACTCCAAACAACTTACTGATCACAACCGTGTATGTACGATTTTCAAAAATCCATACACAAAAGTGATAAAATTATGATTAAAGGTAATATATTGAACATAGTAGTTCATTATATAGTTCATTCACATGATTATATTAATTATTTATAAGAAATGAAATTCTATTTATTAATCATTGGGTCATTACTATTCATCACCCCCCCCCCTTATGAAATTACACCCTCGAAATATCGTTTTACATCAACAGGTGAGGGTTCTTATCCTTCATCGCCTATTCTAGTTCCAAAGTAGCATATTCAATCTTATAGTTCCCCCAAAAAACATTGAAAAGGTGGGATGTGTTTGTGCATATATCCTTATCTATCTAGTCTAAATTCTTTACTTTCTCCTCCTCATAAGAGAGATGATCTTCCAGATGTATCACCTGTTAGATTAGTACATGTGAGGGGTTCGGTATGTACTTCCTTGGAAGTGATATGCGAAACACATCATGAACTTGATCCATAATCGGTGGAAGTGAAAGCCAGTAGACAACAGCTCCAATGCGGTCAAGGATCTCAAAAGGGCCAATGTACATCTTCCATAGCTTCCATTTCATTCCAAATCACATAACTCACATCCATGGTGATAGGTGAAGGGAGACTTTATCCCCAACATCGAACCCCAATTCCCTTAAACAGTTTCCAGAATAGCTCTTTTTTTGACTCTTAGCTGCTTTGATTTGTTTCTATATGAATTGAACCTTCATTGTTATCTCTTTCAAAATATTAGGTAAAAGTAGATTTCATTTCCAACTTCATCCCAATAAGTTGGAGTTCTACATCCCTTTCCATAAAAAGCTTCATACAGAGCCATAAGAATACTCGCGTGGATGCTATTTTTGTATGTGAACTCACCCAATGGTAGATGATGATCATATCCATCTGTGAATTCTAGAGTGTTGTCTCTTAGCATATATTCAAGCCTATGAATAGTTATTTCAAAGTTTACATCATTTTAGGGGTGATGGATCATGATGAATTATAATTCAGTACTCAAAGCATATAAAATACTCTTCTAGAATATAGATATGGACCTTAGATCACGATCAGATACTATCGAGTGTGAAATTCCATGTAGTCTCACCACATCCATCACACATATCATTTAATATTTTTCAAGTTATTGGTCTTCCTAAATAGAAATAAAATGGGCAGTATGGGTGATCCGGTCAACTACAACCCATACCAAATTGTTTCCCTTCGACTTCTTCGGGAGCCCAGTGACAAATTCCATAGTGAAATTCTCCCATTTCCACATGGGAATATGTAAGGGATGCATCATCCCTTTGGAAATTTTTCTCTCTACATTAACATGATATCATATCAAGAACCATGATATAAATTATGCAATCTCCGTCTTCATGTTATCCCACCAAAAGTATTCTCATAGATCATGGTACATCATTGTACTCCAAGGATGGATAGTTAATGAAGGGAATTGTGACCTGCCTAATAGATCCTTATTTATCCTTGGTGACGAAGGCACACAAATCTACCTTCCAGACTGAATCATACCATCATTGTCAATATGTAACTCTTGCAACTTCACTTCCATTACTGCATCCACCCTCTATTGTATCTCCACGTCATCCCTTTGTGAATTTTTAATATTCTCTTTGATGGATGGTTGCATAATCATTTAGAAAAGGTTGGAGGTATCCCCTACTCTTCTGATTTATAAATACCTCCTTTTCATATCCAAGAAGATAGGGTATTTCTCATTCTGTAACTATTATATAGTGGGGGGTTCATTTCTTTATAGAGCAAGAACCACCTTGTTCTCATTTCCATGATGATAGTGGATAGAGAAATGATAAAAGTTGATTATCTCTAACCATCTCATTTGGTGCATGTTGATCTCCTTTTGTGTGAATATATATTTTATGTTATTGTGGTCCGTGTAAATGTCACACTTCTCACCATAAAAGTAGTGTCACTAGATTTTCAAGGTAAAAATAATGGTTGTTAGCTCTAGATCATGTGTCAGGTAGTTCTGCTAATGGCTCTTTAACTACCAAGACATGTAGGCTATCACATTATAATTTTTCAGAGGTACACAACCCAATACATTCATTAAAGCATCACTGTATAACAGAAAACATTCTACACTTTTTGGTAGTGTGACTACAAGTGCAGTGATCGGACATCACTTTAGCTCCATGATGCTTCCCTCACATGCTTCTTTCCAGACATACTATACCCCATTCCTTATTAAAATTGTTAACATGCTTCAAAATCCTGACAAATTTATCACAAAATATAGGTAGTACCCACCTATTCCCAGAAAAATACAAATTTCTGGGACACTAGAGGGCCTTGGACATTTCTCAATCACCTTTTTTATGGGTCCATAATAATTACCTCACTTGTGATAACATGACCCAAGAATTTGGCTTATTTTATCTAAAAGTCACACTTGCTAATCATTGCGTACAACTTCTCCTTCCTCATGATCATTAAAACAAGTCTTATATGTTATTCATGTTACTTCTTTCTCTTGTGTAATATGATAATATAATCTGTAAACACTACCAAAAATTTGTTTATATAATGTCTAATGATTGTATTCATCAAATAAATGAAGATTGTTGGGGAATTATTATGACCGAAGGGCATCACCAGAAACTCGTAGTGCATGTACCTTGTATGGAAGATAGTATTATGAATATCATCATTCTTCACATTTAACTAAAGATATTCAGAATGAAGATACACCTTTGGAAAGTATTGATCTTTTTTAAAACGATCGAACAAGTCATATATACTGGGAAGAGGGTACTTGATGTTTATGGCGATCTTGTTGGGTTCCCAATAGTCAATACACAGTCGCATTGTTCGATCCTTCTACTTCACAAAGATAACTAGTGCACCAAACGATGATGCACTAGGGCGTATGAACTCAATATATAGATGCTCTTGGAGTGTCTTCTTTAACTCATCATTTTCGATAGTAGACACCCTATAGGGACACATTGAGATAGGAGTAACTCTAGGTATGATTTTTATTTATATCTCTATCTCCCGATCTGGGGGAATTTTTGGTAACTCATTAGGAAATATATCATTGTATTCACTCGGAATAGGAATTCCTTCATGGTTGGTACTATTCTTTGACTCAACCATTTGGTCGAGGAATGATTCTTCATAGGGCATAAACACCAACACTATATAAGGATTTTTAAAATGAGATTCATGATTTCCCTTGAATATGTATTGGAGCATGGGATTGTTCATAATATTAAAAAAGTTTCCTTTCACGACAGTTGATACGTTCCCTATATAATGAGATCCAATCCATTCCCATTATAGCTTCAAATTAAAAAAAAGGGATGTATTTCGAGATTTTCTTGAAGAATATTCCAACATACTACAACAGGAAAATATTCAAAAACATAGGTTGCAATGATTGCACCACATGGTGTTTTTATTGATATCTCTACATCATGGTTAATGAGTTTTTTATAATATTGTTTTAAAAAACATACATGTTATAAAGGAATGCATAGAACCAAAATAAAATAAGACATTTTCAATTTTTTAGTGAATATCAAGTGTACCTTTTATGAATTCATTATCTTGGTCCACATCCAAGGTAGTAATGGAATAAGTCTTCCATTGTCCGTTGACTTTTTTTTTCTGCTGATGGTGATTACCTTCAAGAACATTAGGTTTAGTGCACTAGCTTACATAGTAAGAGATCTCCCTACAATTGCAGCATTGAACCATGGGTGGTTTTCTCCTTTCATAAACCAGATTATATTTCTTTTTCATGTCTTTTTGACACTCTTGAGCATTGATTCCTTTTTTCCCACACTTGAATCACTTCCTCATTACATTGAGGCAGTTCCCATGGTGAAACATCCCACATATTTGGAATGTGTGTCATTGAGTTTTCTTCCCTCCTTTTTCAGTAGTTCCACCGACATGAAACTTTATCATTCATTTTTTATATCTATTACAACGGGACCATTCAATAAACTCTATATCCACTTTTAGAGCACACCGAACAAATTCTTTGTAACACTAGAATACATGAATTTCAAGCGCCTTTTGATGGAGTGGTTTTAATTCACTAAATAATCTATCTATTTTTCAATCATTTTTTATAACAAAAATCGAACCATACCCTGAATGCCTTGGAAAATTCTCTTTGTAGGATGTGATGTATTATCATTCTTTATTCATGAGCTATATGAATTCTCTCTCTATGATCATGCCAATAGTTCTTGGGATATACATGTTAAGAATTATTATCTTAATGTCTTCCCATTTCATCTCTTCAATTTCCTCCCTTGGCATGGTGTTCTTAATCAAACACACTATTGATCTACCTCTCCATCTAGACGATAAACTACTAGAGTCACATTTTTTGTCTCAAAAAAGGGGATCATGTTACAAATCTTCTCCATATAGTGGACCCACTTCTCCACAACTAGTGGATCATAAGATCCACTAATCGTCAGTGGTAATTTCCACATAAAACACTATATAGACAGTTTTTCCACTTTGATGGAGGAGGATGTTCCCCATTATTATGGTTATTATTTGTAACCTGAAATAATTGGGGAAGAATCACCATGAAGTTTTGAAATCCCCCTCCTAAATCATTGGCGATGTCATTCGGGAAATCATTTCATTGACCCTCACACGAGTTGTTGGACTAGTTTCACATGGTTCCCACCATTTTATAAAATATAAAAGGATAGAACACTACAGAAGAAAAAAAACATGAATAACATATTCATTTTTACAATTTATACTAAAATCAAAACATATGGGATCCATGTGTTAATAATCTTGTGTGTATATTATAAATTAGTCTCATACTAGTGGTTTTCTCAAGGGTTCACTAATCCTAATTCTGAAATTAACTAAACCTTATATGTGATACAAATTAAAGCAAACCATACTTTTCATACATTTCTATTAAATCATTTTAATGATAAAAAACATAATATTATTACACATAGAGGATCCAAATGTTTTGGTTCTTGGGAAAATTGTGACCATACATTACATTTAAAACATTAAGCATAAACATTTATTTAGTTCTTTATTCTCAAGATTATTATTGTCACATGACCTCTTATTGGTATATGTATTCACTGAAAGATATATATCAATAATAGGTGATATAAATGCACAGTAAGAGGATATATATGATATATATAACAATGGGTGAGCATAATTGTCACACCTGTCGTTTCCAATTTGTTTATTTTAATTAATTTTTCGGGCATCGGGTAGTTCGGGTTGAGGCCCGACATCAAATTTCTATGTTCTTATTCAAAAACATGTGTTTTGAACATGACTGCATCCAACACGCTGCGGTCGAAGCCGTGCGACATCGCTTGGGTCACCGCGCGGCCCCGCCCAATTCATGGCTCGATTTCCCAATGTGCAAACAAATAAATAAAAGGAGTTAATATTAAATAAATATATAGTTAAACGGGTTTTTTTTATTCTGTGTTTTTCATCATGCAACGCAAGAGTGAAGCATAATTGCGAAGCCGTGTGACTTCACCAGGTCTATCTTATGACCCTACTCGTTGGTCAACTAATTAAACAAATGAAGTAATAATGATAACAAAATAAAATTTAGGTGTGGAAAAGGATTATGGGAATGAGTTGATTTAATATATTGTGTTTTGAAAATAATAATATTACTATTCTCATAGTTTTAATTTGATAATATTATTATAAATAATAATAATAATATTTTTTTTGGTTTTAGTATTGTTTTTTTTCTTTTATTCTATCATTATTCATTTAATTATTTATTTTATTATTATTTTTTCCTTCTTTTTTCCCTCTCTTTTTTTCTTCCTCTTTTTTTCCATCTTTCCTCCCATTTCTGTCAGATTCCACCCCCCTTCTCTTCCTGGTGTCGCGGAACACCCCTTTCCCCCAAACCCTACCACCGAATCTCCTTCGCCTCATTCGCTGCACCTCCCGTCCAACGTTGAACCCTGCCAGTAGTCATCTGGCGCGGCCTCCCAGCGCGATTCCCCTGCTGGCCATGGATTAGTCCGGCATGCACCCTCCCCATGCTTCCCTCGGCCGACCTTCATCCGGCGACGCACCATACTCCACCGGCCCTCCTACTTCCTCTGGCGACGAGCCGAACCGCAGCCCCTGCTCTATCCGGCGTCACACCGCCTGCCCGACTCCACCCAGCCAGCACCACCACTGGCTCACTCCGTCTGTCCCCCCCTCCTACGTACCGTACCCCATGCGCCTTCCTTGCGCAGTGGTTTCCAGTGAAAATAACTCCTACCTTGATTAAGTCCGGCGCAACACTTGTTGTGCATGCCATTTGTCGGCCTCCTCCTATTCTGGTAAGTCCGGACAATGCCTCACACTCCTTCAGTGAACCTTTTTAAACCCCGACCAGCCTCCGGCTACCTCACCAAAGGTGTGTTTTCCCTCGCTTGGTTGTTCTTCCTTTCTAGTAAAGTTTTGGGTAAGTGTTTCTCATTGTTTTTGGTCCGAATTGTGCTGATTTTGGTTCGAATTATGGTTTAGGGTCTTTTTCGGTTCATGTGTGGTGCGTATTAGGTGCGATTGGAGATTCACACATGTTTTGGGAGTTCCTCTTTCTGAGGTAGGTGGTTCCATGTCTAATCATTATTTGATAAATAAATTTGCAAGTTTAATTTTTTTAGCATGTTATTTAATTAATTGGTGTAGTGTGAAGTGAGTTTTCATTAGAGTTTGATTTGTATTGAAAATTTTTATTAGCCTGTTTATGAACGAGTTTGTTTTCTATTGTGAAATTTTATTTTGTTGTTAGTAATTTTTTTTATTATTCGGTTGGATTATTTTCTTGTGCAAGTGGTGAAAATAGTATCCTTGACATGAAGTCGTGTGCATTTCGTCGTAAAAGCGGGATTTGTGTTGGTTTAGTGGTTAATGCCAAGCGATTTCTTTCAAATTGTTTTCTTAAAATTTTATTTTTGGCTTCATAAATTATGTGGTTTATGAATTTGTGTTTTTCATAGTGTATGGTTTTTCTATTAAACTAATCGAGTGGTGCATGTCACTCTTTAAAATTTTATTTTAGTGTGTGCGATGTGTGAATGCGTTTGAACTTATAATAGTTACATTATTTTGTGAAAATACATCTAACACTTATTTTTCTATTGCTTTATAATTTCTTCTATGGTTTACATAATTATGAAAATTGTGCTAAACATGTTTTAAAAAATGATTTAGTGTGTGACATATTTCAAATAGTGTATTCGTGTTTAAGTGGTGGTTTGTTTAGTGACGAGTGTCTTTTAAAGTGTGGAGATGATTTAATTGTGTACGTAACCAATGCAGACATTGTTTTGATAATATTTTGGTGTGCGCACAGTTTTATAAAAAGATTTGGGTGTTAAAATTGTGATTTTGCATGTGTAGGTACACTGTTTGGATTTTATGCATTATCGTGACATGTTACATGAACTTGAAACTTGTTTTAGCACAAACCGGGAAGCCCAGGTAGCTAGGAGGGTGGACTAGACTAGTGAGCTAGTGTTCCGGAGGTGACTCGACCCGGTTTCACCGACAGGACTGACGATTGAAACACTAAATAAACATATTATTTTCTGAGGTTCGTGGACTTCTAAGCCACGTCTCACTGAGACACGAAGATATAGGGACCCAAGCTAGGTAACGCCCATGCGGACCCTCCTGTATTAGTGCTCATTGGTTGCCTTATCCTCATCAGTGTGACAAACATGTTATTTTAAAAAGTGAGTGTGTGTGTTTTAATTTAAGTTGTTCCATTTGAAACTGTTTTCTTTAATCCTGTTTTCTTTTAAACTATTCAAGAATTCATTTTCTTTTCTTTAGTTAATATTTCAAATGTATTTGTCATCTAATGTTTATACGTGGAACCTTTTATTGGGTGATGTCCTACTGGGCCTTTCGCTCACACCCTGCATACATCATCGTGTGTATGTAGACTTTGTTTCTTGTGTATTCCAGGTTATGCGTCGTTCTCAGTGATGGTGGTTCAGGAAGCAGTTGGTATTTTCAGGCACAGTGGTGCTATAGTGGCCTATCTTTTTCTGGGAGGTTTGAGTATGGGTTTTAGTTTATTATGTCGTCTTTTCTTTATAGTTATTTGTTCTAATTATAGACTTTAATCTTGTTCGTAGTTTAAAGGAACGTTTCATTTTCTATTTCAACTTTAAGTTTATTTATCTGATTAGTGGATTTCCTATCTTTTATTTCAGGTAAAATCATTCCCATGTGTCATTTTTGATACCCAGGCACTTGTCCCAGCCCATGGGGATCAGGGACGCCCTTCGGGACTTTCTGCGGACAGGGTCGGGCGCCGGGTCGGATGGCGACCCGGCCTGGTTCGTGATAATAATCATAAAAAAGGAAAAGAATCATGAACATGAGAGTAACCATTAATAAAATACATTAAATGTGGCAATGAATAACATCATGAAAACATTAGGTCACCGTGGTTAACTAACACACATATATGTGAACAAAGATATCATCATGTTCACCCATTATTTTACTTTAACTCATGAGGTTCATTACATTACCCAATGCATTGGAGGGCTGTATAACTATGGGTCCACCCATCACATGAAAAAATATTCATTATAATTGTTTCCACATAGAACATATATCAATGATTAAAATTAAAAGGAATGGAATTCAACTCATATTAACACATTAATAATCTTTGTGTTCCCAATATAAATTGGGAATAACATACATGTTACATGAACCGTCAAACTTGAATTAGATGTAAAAGGTGTGTTCTTATAAAAATAGTTCTTTTAGAAAACATATTTTTTAACATAAACACTAGTGAAAAAAATGTAGATCCAAAAATTGTAAATAAAATGACAAAGAAATGATTTTGATGGAGTAACCATGTAAAAAAATGATTGAATGAAGGACACCCCAAAGGATGAATGTTGGGTTCGTGAAATTCCCCATACCTTTTATCTGAACGCTTTCTTGGAAGTAATTTCATGTACAACCACATTATATTCATTAATTACAAAATAAAGAACCATTTTTACATGAATATGGTTAATTATAGTTTATCAAGTTATTTTATGTTCCTTTGGATGAGTTATAGAGTTAAAAAACATTGTTCTGGAATGTTTATTTTTATATTTTGTGAGCATTTGACTTGTATTCATAAATTAATGTTCGGGTAGAAAATGGGTAAACATAAGGAAAATATATTACTTGTTATTAATGAAATTAAAATATTTTAGGTAATATTAAAATTGATTATATTATATACCATGTGGATGAATCATTAGATAATTATTATATGATGATTGTTGGGGTTAATTTTGGTAGTTTTTCGACCACAATGATATTGTTTTTTTTAACATTTAGTAATATGTACATATATTAGAACCATAATATTAAATAGGAAATAATAAATATATAATATTCTAGTTCAACCATGAAAATGGTTTAATGTACAGATCTAAATATAGAAATAAAAAAAGAAAACATTTTTTCTTGATGGTTATAGATTAACACCTCACGAACAATGTTTACTTTTATAAAATAAAAGGAAGATGAGAAAGGTGTTGGATAGTATAATATAAAATTAGTATCAAAAAATTATATTATATGTATGATACTGGCGTTATCAGAACCAATGTATGATGATATGTGGGGAGAGAATAAGAAAGGAACTAGAAATTGAAAGGAATTGAATGGAAAAATTGAGAGAGAAGAAATACCTCTTGAATCCTCTTCTTGAGATACCCTTTATTAAAGCAGGGATTGGTATTTTGATGAGACCAGAACCAGTTGGACGTGGGGTAGGGGATAATGAAGTTGTTTGGGCAGAACATTGACATGTCATGATGCTTGATAGGTATAAGAAAATGTGGGAGTGAAGGGTCGTATTTGTTGTCCTGTGGATAAGGGATTTCTCAATATAAAACTAATTAATTTATTATTTCCCCAAAAGACAAGGAATAGTGATTCTTCCATGACCAAGAATAATATTTTTTTCATATGAACCAGGTCCAATTGGGATTAAATTATAATAACATCATTCATGATTATATAATTATCTTATTTAGTTTATTTTGTAAATTATGGTATTTTACTATTCATAAAAATTCATGTATTTCAAAAAAATCCCAAAAAATCCCCCAAACCTTTTTTCGACGTGTAGAATCCAAAAATGATTTCAATATTTAAAAATTATTTTTCTAAATATTATTAATTTAATTTTTAATAAAATTGATAATTTACATGAAAAATAATGTTTTTAAAATTGAAAATGATTTTATAATTCCTTCAAAAATTACGTAAGGTCTGATAAAATTATCCTTAATCTAGAAGGTGTATATTTGTTAATTTTTTAATATATTTTATTTTAATTTAATTAATTATTTATTTATGACTCACAAAATTCTATTACTTTTACTATTGTCAAGTTGTCACTTATAAGGTGACTAAATTATATTTAACTATTAATGGGAATGGTTACTAATATTTTGAACGATTTACTATTCATAAGGATCAAATTTATATTCATAAGGGTAGGTTACTATTCATAAGGGTGGGGTACTACTCACCAAAAAATATGTTTTCCCTATCAGACACTAAAAACCTTACTAATCACAACAATGTATGTCATATTTTCAAAGTTCCAAAAACAAAAGTGAAAAACTTATGTTTAAAGGTATCATAGAACATATTAGTTCATTAAATTGTGATTTCACGTGATTATATGAAATATTAATAAGAAAAAACATTCTATTTATAAAACATGGGGTCATTACAGGTATATTATTGATAATTGTTATAAATTTATAAGGCCAACAATGTGTGATATCAATAAACTATTCATTTCACATGATTAAATTTTTAGAAGTTATATTCATTCATTAAAGTCATTGAAGAACTTCGATAATTTTATGGATTCTGGGATGAACAATTAATTAATATTTTAAGCCTGATCACGAAAGTATTATCCTAGAGGGCTCTGTTAAAGGATTTAGTTCCCATTTATTGTGTACGAGGGTGCACATGAATGCCTAGAAAATACATTTCCAAAACACCAATTCCATATTTTTTTCCAACGTCCTTCATGTCACAATAAACTATCATGTCATGGAGCCTATGGAATATCACTCATATTATGATTGATTATTTATTACCCCATGGATATAGTTATAAGTGGGATGTCATTCAGTGTCCTCTTGGTGATCATTACAAAGATCATAATGAAATGGTCATGATGAAGAAACTATGTAAGGTACAAAAATCTGGTATCATCAATTACAGCTTATATATGATTTAATTTATAGATAACTATTTGTATTGGTTTTAGTTTATATATTACTTCTTATATGTTTTATATTTTTTTGAATATCATTTTAAAACTTGTAGTTTTAAATTTGGGAACCATATGTATAATATTTTGATTTTGATAATCTATTCCCCATATCATTTAAATATTAATTTAATGATTATCCCAAATATATTATGGGATAATATATTTATAATCATACTAAATAGATTTTTTTTGTATAAATGATATATTTTCATTCATAATGTTACGATATTTCTAGAAGGAAGTGGGGAGAATGTTTCACTTGAAGATGTTTAAGTCTAATAAATATGAGTTGATCGTACAATGAAAGTTAAATTGGCTCCATAAGGTTTTTTAGAGTAAGAACTAACTTGTGGTTCACTGTAACATTGAAGGATTATGTCATTCATCGGGATTCTTATTGATATTGATTTCTTTGGGAAAATGATAATTAAGTAATGTTCATAAGTGATGAAACTACTATCTTCTATGATATATGGTTAAAATAAATGAAATCAAAAGTGTACTTAATCTATAATAATTTTTTTTGGAACAATGTAGATTCACCTAATTGTGTGAGACCCTTAGGATTTTAGTGTGATTTCCATAACAGAACAACTATGTATGGTAGAGTTTCTACCTATAAATCACACCTTATGTCAATGACTCTAAAAATATTTCTATTGATTATAAATATACATTTTTCTTCAATTTTGATGAAAAATTACATTATGATGTTATTTTACTAAACAGATGATAATGATTATGAGATATATATAATTGATGTCAAAATTTATTTTAATAATGTAAATTACGTTAAGGATGTGTATTTGATATGTTCCAGATAATTTGAGGTTCCAAATCATTGTGTAAAGGATTGAAAGTTACAACAGTCGTTTCATGTGTAGAATGAATCCGCTCGATGTTTGAATATAAAGTTTGATGATGAAATCAATGAGTTCGGTTTCTTAAAAAAAATATGGATGATTTTGCTGTATACATGTAGATTAGTGGGAGTGTGGTTGAATTTATGTTATTTTAATTCCATTACAAATAAAATATTCTAAATTATTTCCCAAATTTACACTCCGTAATAATATGGTTGGGAAAAGTCTTCTCAATGAAAAAAATTAGGTAAGATGTATACATATTGGGTAAATATATATTTCTCCGAAAGGTTAGTTAGTGTGATTCATACCACATATATTAATGACATTTTTATTTTTTTAGCAAGGAGAACTCCATAAATGGTCTTTACTAGTGTCTCATGTTATGAATATTATGAATATTCAGAATCCTTATAAAGAGTTATAAATGATGGATATGATTTTTTATATACCCCCATAGTATGTATCCTGTAATCTATATAGTCTACCCAACCTGAATTCACTTATGATTTAGGTTTTACATGTAGTTACTAATCTAATCCTACTGGAAAACACTCGATCTCTATCAATAACATCTTTAAGAACATAAGAATAAGTAATGATATGCTATTGGTATTTGTAGGTGATTATATGCTCATTATAATTGTTAGTATTGATTCTAGAATCTAATTTGAATAATATGAAATGTGATCATAGTTTGGTTTCATATATTTTATAAATGATAGATCTATCAATTGGAAGACTTTCAAACAAGCCACCATAGAGGAAATGATAATTGAGATATAGTACACCATTGAATCAAAATTTGTGAATGAATATGTTTTGATTAAGAATCTCATCACTCATCAAGGTTTCATTATTATCTTTGGAGGAACAATGAAATATTATTATCATAGGAAAAGAGATATTTATCAAGACAAGGAACCCCAATCTCACAAAAATTTTGAACACATCATTCAAAATAATAAACTCTTTTAGGTGTGCATTGAGAGGGGTGATGTAATGATCTTTTTGTTGGTTATATGAAAGAACATATTATATTTGATTAAAAACCATTATAAAAAAATATAATGAGGGTCATGTTAAATAATTTCGTCTGTGATATATGAGATATTAATTGTGATGGTTTTAAAATGTATCGTGATTTAATAACAATGGAAATATCTATTTATCATTCATTCATGTGTATACAATTTACTATAAATGAATAGTGGAAAGGTAATATCCCCTTAATTTATAGATTTATTTATCTCTAATTGATGACCATATCATATTAATATGGATTTGGATGATATTTTTGATTTGAATGACAATAATCTTAGAATCAATGTAATGTATTTCATGATATATTCAAAGGATATATTCATAAGATTTTACATCCTGGTTTTTTTTGGACTGACCCACTTACTCTATGACATGGAATGTAATCTTCTAGTTGATATACGTAGGGGTGTGTTCTTATTATCAATATGTATTACATGACATTGGTGATATAGCTATAATTGAACCTTTATACATTGATATCATTCTTATACAAGAATTGAGGATTTGTTAATAAAGGGTATTTATATATGTTTCTCATCGTGTAATATGATTGGCACCGTTTTTGGTTATGGTCGATGTGGTATTAGGGTCGTCATATGATGGTGTTGGATGGGGTCGGTAGGGGTATCTACCATTGTTCTATTATATATTTTTCTTTTTTTGTCTTTTTCTTGGTATCATTTTGTTCAGTTTCATGAAGGTTATATCTAGTGGTATTCTCTAGATTCCCTTTAGATTCTTTTAAGCTAATCTTATTTTGTTCGGATGTTATATATTGAGTTTATTTTTTTAATTTTTTCAATGGGTTCTTCAGTTTGTTCATGGAGAAGGTCGTGAGTCTCTATGGAGACTCTAAGAAGCTTTAAAACAACCATGGATTTATGTTGAATCTCTCCCCACTAGGTTTGTCTAGTGTAGTGGTTAATAGGGAAGCATTGGGATGTGTTGGTTGAGTAGATTTTAGTACCCTAAGAGTTGAGATATTAATTTAGTGGTTCATTGTGATGGTAGAAGATATGTGAGATGAATATTTTGTGTTAAGGAATGTGAGAATAAATGGAGGCTATGGATTTTTTTTATTTGTTTAAGATTTGGGTGATGGCATTTTTCTTGACTTATAATGATACTATATGGAAATATCGATGGTTTTTTGACAACGACTAGGGGGAATTTTTCATTGATGATGTTGGGTGGATTCTATGTATAAGTTCTATTCTCAAAAAAACATTCTATGATAATCAGTTATAATGGTGTTTGGGAGACGAAAGAGATAAGATGAAATTGTGAATATTGAAACAGGAATTTTCCAAATGGATTGATCAATCTGTCTCTGGATTTCATGTGTAAGACTGTTTTTATTTTTGAAATTAGAATTTGTAATCTTACATGATGTTATATTGAAATGTTTAGGTATCTATTATTGATATATGGATTTTTTTTTCGATTTGGAGTTTTTATTGAATTTTATTTTTTAGGTTGCCACTAAACCAATAAGGGGTTTATTCAGAAAATGAAAAAGAATTGGGATAAGGATCCTATGCTGATGGAATAGTAACATTACCATTGAAATAGAAATATGCACATAGAAATAGTAATCTGGACAATATAATTGTATCCTCAATGATGAATGTGTAAATAAAATTTGGGAATCTTATAAATAATAATACGATATATTTATATCTTGGTATGAGTAAATAAATTTTAAGAAATGATAAATTGAGGGTTATTATTTTTGTAATGTTTAAATTTTTATTTATAATTTTATAATTAATATATTCTTTTAAAGGAATATATAATTTCACCAAAAAGGTTAAAAAATTAATATTTTTTTCTCTTTTGATTAAAAAATAATTTTACGATACCTTCATTGATTTTTAAATGTGTCTTAAAATTAGTTATAATTTTAAAATTGATATTTTTATAAATAATGATTATTTTATTAAGAAATCCAATTTATAAAATTTGGAATTTTTTTCCATAAATGGGGTTAATTTTTGAAATATACACCACCAAAAATGGTCAACAAGGAATTTTTTGATTTTTCAAAAATAGATGAATTTTTATGAATAGTAAAAGATGGTAATTTACACTATATAACATTATAACTCAAATACACTATTTATTGAGTAATATATTATATAATAACCCTAATATCTAAATCTAATTCTCTATTTGATATTTTTAGTAATCATAATCAAAACTATTCCTCGTCCTAATAAAAATTAATAATCTAATGAATAAAATAATAAAGAAAAACCTCTTTCCTCCACCATAAAGTCCAAAATTTACTACATATTTTCATCATATCATCTAATCAACAATTATTACTAATATTCTATCCAATTCCTCTCGCAAACCTATTCCATGAATTCTAGTACTTCCTTCTCACCAAAATTCCATTTCCAATTCCTATAAGGAGGTTTTTAAGGAGACGATGCTCTAGAGGTAAAACTTTCTGTCTCCCTCTCTGTCTCTTTAAATTTATTTTGTCTTCATATCCTTCCATAAAACCCTATAAAAAGTAACATGATAACTTTAGTTAAAATATATATTTTAATGTAATTTTTTAATGGTATATCCATCATTAATTCTCTTCTCCTCACGATTTCTTTCTATAAATGACAACATCGTCATTGTGGTGTTGATTCCTCAACATCAGGAATGATGCTTTTTTGTTTTCTAATACCACATTCACATATGGACATAAAAACATTATAATCATTAAAATATATTTTCAAATATATATTACAGAATATTTTTCGGTCTATTACATTTATACATAATAATAATTAAAATTAAAAAACCATTTCGTGATGATCGAAATATTGCCAAAAAATGTAATCAGTTATAATTAACTATTTTTCTATTAAATTATACTAATATATTAAAAGAATGATATATAATAAAATTTAATATTCTATAAGTTCATTTATCAAATATAATTTCATTTATATATAAATACTCTCATTTTATATGATCACCAATACATTTATTAATGTTTAGAAATCAAGAAAACGAAGGAAAAGAACACTATCGAATAATGAAATTGGATTTCATAACTCCTTAATATATACACATAGGATCTTAGTAAAATATATATTAATCAAAAAAAATGTTTATTAATTTATGAATTATATTATTAATCAATATAATTTTATTATTCAATACATTATGTGAACTTTTAGAACACTTTTAGAGATAAGGTAAGGGTTTTCAAATATCACTTTCATTTTCTTACGATATGAATTATTGACCACTATTTATTTCGTATTGTATATATAATTACCGTTTATTTATCATATCAATAATATAATTTTCATCATGGTATTCAATGTTTCGTTTCTTTATCATGAATTTAATTGGGAATACAGTCTTACTATCATCAAATTTGTAAGGGATTATCCAAGAATCTACATTTTTTCGTCGAGTTATGGTTTCTCTTTATTTACTACAATGTAATTAATAATTAATATTTTTAATCTTTATAAATTATATGCATATGTTCCAAAAATATTTACCATTCTCTATTATTCTTTCCTCAAGGGTGAATACCTATTTATAGGGTTTTATTTCCAAATCCTCTTGATTAGTAAGCCCAATTAAACGAAACTTACCAAATTTATACCCAATTTCAAATTTTCTCTATAATATATTTTTATAAATTATTATTTTTCTTGAATAAATAATTTAATCATAAATATTTTTATTTCTATTTTTTTGAAAACAATTTTTCATTTTCCGCATTAAAGACACTTTTTGAATTTTCATTGAACTTTAATAAAGGGGCTCATTTCTAATGATTCTTAAACACACTTTCTACAAGTTTTAACATCAATTTCCAAATATTAGTATTAATATTATTTTAATATTCCAAAAATTTAATTAACGTTTTTTCTATTAATTCATAATAATATATGGAAGGAATGATATAATAAAAATTAAATATTTTATAAGATCATTTATCGAATATATTTTCATTTATATATAAATACTATCATTTTATATGATCACCAATAACTGTATTCAAGTATTGAAATCAAGAAATAGAAGAAAAATAACACTCTCGAATAATGAAATTGGATTTCATTACTCTTTAATATGTCCATAAAGGATCTTAGTAAAATTATATTAATTGAAAAAATGTTTATTAAGTTATGAATGATATTATTAATGAATATAATTTCATTATTCAAAATATAATGTGAACTTTTATAACACTTTCACATATAAGGTAAGGGTTTTCAAATCTCACTTTCATTTTCTTAAGATATGAATTATTAACCACTATTTATTTTGTATTGTATATATAATTACCCTTTATTTATAATAAAAACAATATAATTATCATCATGGTATTCAATGTTTCATTTCATTATCATGATTTTTATGGGGAATGTGGTCTTACTATCAGCAAAGTTGTAAGGGATTCTCTAAGAATCTGCATTTTTTCCTCGAGTCATGGTTTCCCTTTATTTACTCCAATGTAATTTTTAATTAATCATTTTCAAATCCTCATAAATTATATGTGTATGTTCCAAAAACTTTTACCTTTCTTTATTCTTCTTTCTTCACGGTAGAATACATGTTTATAGGGTTTTATTTCCAATTTCTTTTTATTAGTAAGCCCAATTAAATAAAACTTCCCAAATTTTTACCCAATTTAAAATATACTCTATAATATATTTTAATATGTTGTTATTTTTCATGAATAAATAATTTAATCAAAAAAATTGTTTATTTCTAGTTTTATGAAAAAAAAATTTCATTTTCCGCTTTAAATACATTTATAAAATTTCCATTTAACTTTAATAAAGGGGCTCATTTATAATGTTTCTTAAACACTCTTCTAAAAGGTTTAACTTTAATTTCTAAATTTCAGTATTAATATTATTTTAATATTCCAAAAATATAATTTCACTGTTATTAAATTTTATTTTCTTTGAGCTTCATTTTTGTAATCTTCTTTTATAATAAATTCAATGGATTTTTCAAAATAAATCTTCTTTCCAAACTAAAATGTTATTTCCCTCAAAATTTTCATAACGGTTTTATTAAATCATTTTCATCAATATAAACATAATATATATTTAATATTACTATTAATGTTTATTGATCAATTATAAAACCATCTAACATATTTTATTGAATTTATTATGATTATTTTGAATAGGGATGTACATTATTAATAAAATTTTCCATTTTTATCTGAATTGTTTGTGAATATATTTACAACTTGGGGAAATTTTTTTCACTGTATTTGATAGTTTAAATATTAATGTATATGTTGATTCATTTCACAATTTTCATATGAGTAATGCACTGGACTTATTAACTGTTATGTGGGGATTGTTATAGCCCCACAATGCATCGGTAGGACTCAAAATAAAAACTACACTAGTTTTTGGCCGAGGCAATGCCAATTTTTGTAGAAATATTTTTCAAGGCCTTGATGGTAATTTTATTATTTATCAAATTATTGATTACCTCATTATAATATTGTTCATTGATATTTGATATTAATATTCCACTAATAGAATATCAATGGTTATGTTTCATACTCGTGTGATTACGAAATTATATGATTAGATTGTAGTCCTTAAATATCATGACCCTGATTATTTTTTCATGTCATGTGTTTTAAGTTATTCACCATGCGTTATTATTTAATTTTATTGTAGATAGCTTCTTATGTGTTATTAAACATACTAAGCATCTGGTATCACAACATTATTATGTTTTATTTTCCCCAAGATGCCATGATGTGTATTATGATTAATATAAAAGGTTATCTAGAATAATATTTATATATACAATGGTGTTTTTATGATGTTTTCCATTTAGAGTTGTAGTTTAATTCATTTTTTTCTTTTATATTTTTACCATTTAGAGTTTTAATAGAATACTTATGTTTTATCATATTTTCTAAATCTATCAATCTTTTCCATACTTTGGGATGTGATCACTTGTTCTTAGTACCAATTTAATAATGTAAGGAACCGTCTCTCAGATACTGGGTTCAGGGTGTTTACAGTTGGTATCAAATAATATTTTGTAAAATCATCAAAACCTTTATTTATAAAATCCTATATTTGATTACATCACTATAATATGGGCATTGAGAAAACATAAAGAAGAAAAACCTAAAAAACAAGATTATGAGATTAACTACTGTTAAATTTACCCATTTATATTATAAATTTCATTATTTATGGGATTATAAATTAGATTTTATTATGATATTATTTAATATATTATATTTATTAATTTTGAAATGGTATCTCATTGAAGGAATGAGGACCTCACAAATTCATATGATACAATGTGCAAGGAGGATCTAATATTTAATGGCCATTATCCTATATTTAAAAGAGAACAATTATTCCAAACATTCTCATCATATGAAGACGTAATGTCATTTGATAATGATAAAAAGGAGGAATTATCCATGTGTTATTTCATAGGAATGATCCACAAGAATAAGAGTACATTTTGTAAAATGTTAGTTTAAGTAAAATGTATGAAGAAGTGTTCTACCACATTTAATAATTGTGGAAAGAAACAACCATTTTCTTTTTAAAAGAATTTTATATTTTGTGAAGTATAGAGAGAATGTTTTCAATAATTGTGATTATAATGGTATGAAAAAGGTTTCCCATGTACAATTATTCATCTATAATGATATAGGGTACTATGAAAATCACTCTCTCACGCATTAAAAGAATATTCCCTAAAGGACGATAATGGGATGTGGTCAAGATTATGGTACTACCATAGATGAAGAGGAATGGTTAGTAAGAACATGTTTCGATTGAAGAATTATTTTGATTGAGTGTTATATAAATATTTATCTGGTTATAAGAAGCATGAGATATATAAGAATTATAATAATACTTCTTACATATGTAATTCGAAGAATGTGATGAATCACGTTAGTAATAAAAATCAGTGTCTTTGATGTAAATTGATCTTACTAAAAAAATATTACTTTGTAAAGATATCCCTAAATATATTCGTGATGTTGAGATAATACTAAATATATTTTAATGTGATAATACTTGTAACCATGAAGGTGGTTATTGTTTTATTAGATTATATTGTGCTGGAATGAATAAATGTTTATATTTAGGGAATATATTTTACTACATTAGATTTTACTCATGAAATCATGCATGTTTCATAATTTTTCAAAGGAGAAAAATGTATATTTGTTATGTGATAATAATTGATACATTATTTTGGTAAATATAATGTTATTTTGATTTTGTAAATTTACTGAAATTATATAAAAAATTTGGGACATTGAATTTTAAAATAAGTATTTCGAATGCTTCGTAAGGTAACTACAAATGATATGTATGATGTTAAACATTAGTTATTATTGTTTTTTAAATTATTTTATATTATATTGGAGAACCCTTTATAACCATTTGGTTTTTTATAATATTTTACTGTTGAAGTAATGACTTAAGGATATTTTGATAAAGGTTCATATGAAAAAAAATCAGCTTCAACATGCATCTCATGGTTTAAAAATTATATTATTAGTGATAGAATCATAAAAAAATTATGTGATTGTGACATAGAAAGAAATCATGTAAGTTTTCTTTAGTTCTATATATAAATAGTTAAAGAATCAATCAACACATTTAAATGTATAATGGAACAATGAAAATTTCGTTTTACATTTCTTTTTGAGAAATCAATGGCATTTAAACCAATCAAAAATTTACTATTTCATGATGTTTAAATTTATAATGACAATTTTCTCAATCACTGTCCATTAAAACATGATAGTTAGATTTTCCTTTCAATGTCTTGTTATAACTTCCTACTAATGATGACCTACTTGAAAGAATAATTCTTTGGTGATATTCCCTTTTCAATTTACATCTTATTAATTCGATATTTTATTATACCTATTTTATATGTGGCTTTCTGGTAATGGAATTTTCATGTTTCATCCTTTGATTTTCAATTTGAAATTTCAAAATTACGATGATGCAATTTATTAAACGAGTAGAGAATATAACGACCTAAAATTTTATCAATAGAATTTACCAACTGATAATTATTTAATATATTATAAATCACATAAATTAAATTAGAGAAAAAATATACAAACCTTGTAACTGAATAATTAATTAAATAATAAGTATTTCTATAAATTAATGGAAAAATAATTATGGAAGTGTAACTTGAACATTAGAATAGTAACATGACTGATTGGAATTTTAATTTGGACTGTAGAATATTAAACTCACTTATAAATGTGTAAATATAATTTGGTTAATTTGTAAATGAAAATCTGATATATTTATATCTTTGTGTAACAAAATATATTTCCTAAAGATAATAATTTATGTGCTGGTATTATTTTTATGTGTAATTTTTTTATTTTACATCTTATATAATGTTTTAAAATAAAATTTTGTTTAACATAATAGATTGATAAATTATCATTTTATTTTGTTATTATTATACAATTATTTTATGAAACCATGGATAATTTTCTATAATGTCATAAAATCATTTTTAATTTTAAAATCAATATTTTTTGATTAAATGATTATTTTACCTAAAAAATAAAATTTTCATTGTATAATTTTTTTTTAATTATATGGTGTCCATTTTTGAAACCTACATGTTGAAGAATTGTTAGGGATAATTTTTTGGATTTTTCTAAGATAGTTGAATTTGTATGATTAATGAAATACAGTATTTAATGGTATATAACGTTTTAAGTTAAATAAAATATTTCATGAGACGTTTTTTTAAGAACGATAATATAGAAATATATGTATCTATAGGATAATTTTATTCATTGTAATCAAAACTTCTTATAGTATTTATCCAATAAAACTAATGAATAATGTATGAAAAACACCCCTCTCCTCCACTATAAATACCACCCCTAACCACAAATTTTTCAAAAACCTTATAACCCTTGTATATTGATAATATTATTCCCAATTTTTATTCCAAAACTATTCCCAAAATTTTGGTGTGATGTTAGCACCATAAGATCATTTTTAGATCACTTAAGGAGGTTATCAAGAAAACGATGCTCAAGAGGTAAACACTTCTCCCTTTCTCTCCCTCTCTTTCAATTTTTTTCTTTTTTTATAATTCCCTCAACTCTATTGTACAAATTTACAAGAAAAAAATATCATATAAATAAATTTATTTTAATATGATAATGTTATATCCACCCTGAATTCTATTCTCTTTAACTTTTGTTCTAAAAATGAAAACATTTTCTGTGAGGTTACAAATCACCACCTTTGCAGAAAATGGTTTTTTGTTTTCTTATACAACCTTAAATGATGGTCAAAACATAATTTTAATTGTTAAAATAGAATATAAAATTTTTATTACAACATATATAGTTTTTTAACCCATATATATATATAATAATTAATAAGACAAAACAAGTTCATTATGAACAAAAAACAAAAAATAATCTAAATGTTTATCAATTATGTTTTTTATAATACATCATCCTTATATTTAATGAAAAACGTAATTTAATAACATACAATATTATATACATTAATTAATAACATATAATTTTAATTCTGTATAAGTATTCCCATTTTTTACGACCTTTCACACGTGTATAGAAGAGAACGAATCAAGAATACCAAGAAAATGAACACTCCTAAATGATGAAATAAAATCTTATAACTCATAAAAAGTACATAAATGGACACATAAATATTGAAGTAAATAAATATTTGTTTAATAGGATATTTATTAAATTATTAATGACTCTAATTTCATTATACAATACATTAAGTTCAAGGGTAGAACACTTTTAGACCTATGGTAAGGGTTTTCTATTCTCAAATTAATTTTGAGGAGTTATTAATTATTCAATTTCATATGGGTGGTGTATTTATTCATCCATTTAATTTATCATATCATGTGTAATGCCCTGACCCCAGCTACCTCGAGTCGGTGCATTACTTCGTAACATTGGCATGATCACAAAAGATCAAGTCTTGAATGACCGATTAGTTTAATAGCCTTGGAAACACTAGATATATTCATAAATGTTACATTACATCATAAAGTGAAAAACTACAATAACAAAGTCTCCATAGTCCACACTTATATCCTCTTATGACTATCCCTACAGGTCATTCATAAACTACCTCTTCACATCCTTGAAAATATTAAAACATTAAAAGGGGTGAGCTCAGATACTCAGTAAAGATAACAATATTGCGGAAGCATTCGTAAATAAAAAATAACATTTAAGGCAATGTATAACTAAAACAAAAGCCTTTATAAACATTAACATCAGCATAATATGGAATAAATAAAATGAAATAATTCCATTTACTTACTCACATTGATGTTCTACTAGTCGAATAATCACATGCAATATCAATAACCACTTTCATAATGATGGAATGCATAATGCCAGACTATCATAACCACGTATCCAAGGCCTCGTTCCTAGACCACAAAAAAGATTTTGTCAAGGCCTCGTGCCAAGACACTACTTTATCTCATGAGACCTACCGATGCATCGTGGAGTTATAGCGGGCTCCACCCGTCACTTATTAAGTCCAATTCATTCCTCACATGAACTGGTTTAAAAATATCAAAAACCATAACATAATCATATCACAGAAAACATGCATAAAGGAAAATAACATTTCCACATTTCCATCACAAGATATCAATACAAAACAGTGATATAATAAAAACACTTTCAAAACCATTTTCAATGCCAAAAGTAAAAGAAAATTAACACATTGTATTTATTTTTCATTTAAAAAAGTTATGGCTTGTAGAGGAATCCGAAACTCAAATAATGGTCACGGCGGCGGAGAATTCGTTATCGCTGCATATGTACGGAAATAAAAACATTCTTTTTTGTCGTTTAGTAAAACACTTCGTATAAAAATGATTCCTTTCGAATAAACGTAAAAGTCGAAGGGATTTATACACCGTATAAAAGAATGTTGTGTATAAAACCAAATATGCCTCAATGAAAGGAGATTGAGACGATGTCGTTACAAAGATAATTTTTTAAATAAAATAGATATATTATTTGTATTCACTATAACTACTCATAATGAAAGTACAAATACAAGATATGATATAATAATATCATGACATAATTTGAAAGAAGGAGATTAACACAAAAAATGGAAATTGGGTTAAGAAATTCTTTTACAAAGATTATTTTTCAAATAAAATAGATATATTATGTCTATTCACCATAATTACACATAAACAAAGTACAAATACAAGATATGACATAATAATATCATGACATAATTTGTAAGTAGTAGATTAACCCAAAGAATGGAAATTGGGTTAAGAAATTCCCTTACCTCGTGTCCGACTTGACTCAACTATTCATTAACCTCCTGAATAATAAAATAGAGATAATATCTACCTTATTAATATCCTTTTTCATGTTCATTATTCCTTTTATATCACTTATTACCATGTCTTGAACATTATGTAATTATTTAAGTTTATAACGGTCGTTTTGTCGATCTTAGGTACTTGAGTCAAAAATAATCTTCTTATAATTACACCTTGTCCGTGTGGTAAAATATCCATTATATCGATGATTATATTCATGATTTATATATCATAGACATCATATATATCCATTATATACATTCATTTATAATATTACATAACATTTTGAGGTAAGAAATGAAATGCACCGTTCATGGAGACAGTAAGCCATACGTACACATAAACGCTACTTTCATTTCCATTTCATATTTAATGGAATGAAGTTATAATTATATAAAGTTATGATATAGTTCTAGTATAATATAATGTATAATACCATTTCCTCCATCCTTTATACATCTCATATATGGCATTAACTATTCAAATCACTTTGAGGGGGCGGTATTCCGCACTTCCTAAAATGAAATTATCACGATTACCCATAATGGAAATCATAATGTATGACATAAATGATAAATACAGAAGCATAAGGAAAACATAAACATAATATATATATCATATATGAAAATAATTTCATCAAAATGGCCACCATTAGAGGTGTTAAAAGAATATTGAACAATCATCGTTTCGTGAGGCAGTATTTCGCCACCCACAGAAACAATATGTTCTTTAACCATTAGACGAAGGTGTGTGTAAGTGTAAACCAAATAATTATCATAAAAACATTATAGTATATTTTAGACACTGGTTTTGTTACAAAAGAAAGGAATAAAAAGAGTTTAAGGGGTTGGAGAAGCAAAATAAAACAAAACAACATTAGAGAAGGCATTACCTTAAAATCGGGTAACTCTTTTTTATTTTGAGCCAAAGGCTTCCTTGGGAAGACTTCTGCCCATTGATAGGATTATATGAGTAAGGGGGAAAGTTTAGTAGTATTTGGGAAGAGTTTGGCCGAGCCAAATGGCTTGAATGTGTGAATAAGGTGGTAGTGGTGGGGGCCTTTTATAAGAGGAGAGAAGGGGAACTCTTGGAAAGATTGAAATGTTACATTATAATGAAATTGTTTTAGGATTATAAAGATACCAAAATGATATAGTTCTAGGATAAGGTGATAAGGGTTAGAAATATACTCATCCAATAGGTGTTTTACAAGTGTACGCCTTGGATTTGACATTGTCTTTTCATTTTATTTAAATCGTTAATTAATGAGGTAATCGCTGCATCATCATGGTGTCATATATAATTTAATTTATTTAATGTCTAAAAATTATAGAAAAAATATCAAGATGTATGAAATCGTTTTAGCTTTCTAATGAATATTTATAGTCAAAAATATGACTTGTATATCCTAATTTAAAAATTGTTTTAGTAAAACAACTCTTGTTTGTGAAATTTTTATTTTAACATTAAATATAAAGTTTTTAATGTAATTTTCCTACCAAAGTGGCTCCATGGGGGCCTCATGTTGACCCATGGATTTTCATGGTCGTCCATGACACATAAAATAGTGGTAGTACATGTTTAATGGTCATTCCATATTTTTATAGTTCTTTTTTTACCTTAAATTTCACTAATTACATTTAATCACGATTAATTAAACTTAAAAGTTACTATTCACAAAAAAAAAATTTAATCCCATTGAACCACATTTTACTTCCCAATGACAAACATTTATGTAGGATTTTTTAAAATCAAATCACAGATGTGGTAATGTTTCATTTAAATGAAAAATCAGTTTTTTAACTACCACTTAATGGTTTCACTATTCATAAAAAATTAAAATTTTTCAGAACAATGCCAAAATATCACCCTAAGCTATAATTGATATTCCAAATTCAAAAATGATGTCTATTTTACAAAATTCAAAACATTTATGGTGAATTTATTATATTTATAATTAATTTCCGATGTCACAACAAATAGCGTGTTTTTAAGAAATAATATATATCAAAAGATTGACAATTGTTTGTGGCCAATTTCAAAGTGAAATTAATTATAATGACCACCATTGGATAAAATGGTAAAATTGTATTATAATTATATTTTAAAGCCACTAAATAGTATAATTTATCACTATAAATTATTTTGATTAAAAAAGTTTTTTTAAGTATTTTTCACTATTCATAAAAAATTGGAAGTTCTCAGAAAAATACCAAAAATTCAAAATAGGCTAATTTCGATATTACTTATTCAAAAATGAAGTACATTTTGAAATATAAAATTTCTATAATTTTAAAAAGTGGTTATTTCTATTCATAATGGCTACTTTGATTAGTCGCAGTGTGTTAGAACTCTAACTTGTGTACAATGCAAGCTATTGCAATATTGAAAGAGAAGCGTATCGTGAATGTTTTGGGTGCTACATTCCCCCCTCCTTCAATAAATTGCGTCCTCACAATTTGAAAATGTTCTTCGAAAATAAAAGGTTGAAAATAGAAAATACCTTTGTGTAAAACCCACATCGGAAACAAGGTTAATAAAATTTAGCTTTAATAAGAGGGAAAGGGAACTGAAAAATTCACCACTAAATTATGATCCCAATAAAAAGAACATTGGTGGAAATTAGAGACATATAATTAAAGGAAAAATGTAAATATTTGTAGGGAGTGATTGAGGTCATCAATCCCAAACATGTTTAAAATTGAGGGCCTCAAAGCCTTCAATCTATGTTGATTTAAAATATTATCAGTTCAATAAGAAATAAGGTATTAAGATAACACATTTTTGTTTTAATATCCCTTTACTAATGTTTAAGAATTAATTCATTCATAGAATAAGAGATAGGTATACATATATTTATTTTTGACAAGTAGAGTTTCAACCTTCAACTAATTTCTACCACAAACTCATCTTTTACTCAAAAAGATAATAGAACTCAAAAATATTATATTTATCATAATCGTACAATGTTCAAAATATTAACACGTACCATTTAGATTTGGAAAACTATTTTGTAATAACTAGGGACTACTTGTAGGCTAGTGGTAGGTAATAAAGGCCTGTCGCACTATGGTTGTGGGTTCGATTCCTGTAGCTTGTCCGACGCGACGGGTTACGCCCCACCCTGCAGGTTGTCCTTTTCCTAAAACTATAGTATTATAATATTCCAAAAATAATCTTCATAAATGTTTCAACCTTAGACAATACTATCCAATGTTCAACTTAATTCATTAAAACCTTTATAGTTATCCAAAATACCTCTGTCCAGACTTTCTCAAAAAAGGTCTCTAAATTCCAAAATCAATTGTAACATCAGATTCCCCAAACAATGTAAAGTTTCTCTTATTCTCACATACTAAAAATATGATTACCTTCATCATATTAAATCCTTAATGAAAACAACAAGTACTGCAGTACAATCCTTATATATATATATCACAATATCCTTATAACCATAATATAATCCTTGAGACCAAAAGAACCAATACATTAATTATTCCTCTTCAATTGTAGTAACAACATAAGATTTTCCTTGATCCCTTGGCCTTTTCTGAGGTATGTTTCCCTGACACATAGGACATTCATTTGCATAATGACCCATTTCCCTACAATTATAGCATTCCACATTGACAACAACTTTCTTTCCCTTGAAATCATGAGCATGGTGCCCTTTTCACCACACTTGTAACATACTCCCATTCCTTTCAAGCATGTACCGGGTTGATTCTTCCCAGAATTATCGCATAATGGAAAATCCTTCTTTCCCCTTTTCGCTTTATTTGTCTCTTGTTCTACCATTCTCTTATTCTCTTGCTTTACCTTATTGTCATTTGACTTAGAGAATTCCTTTTCTGTCTTTATAGCACACACGACTATATATTCGTACGTTGAGAAAGATTGTGATACTAATTCTCGATGGAGAAACTGTTTTAACACATCAAAGAAAAGATCGATCTTACTTATTGGGTTACATATATAATCTGCAGCATGACTTTCTAATCTTGTAAAGTTAGCCTCATACTCTGCGACATTCTCATCCTCCTTCTGCCTCAGACTCAAAAATTGACTTTCCATATATGCTCGATGGTCTTGTGGAAAGTATTTTTCTAAGAAAATATATTTTAACTCTCTCTATTTCATATTTGATACTTCTTCATCTTCTTTTGTGTTTTGAATCAGCGACCACCATTGATCGACAACTCCATTGAGGCGGTAGACTGCCATGACAACCTTCTCCCTTTCGCTACTCCCCAAGCCATGAAATATTTTTTCTAAGGAGTTTATCCATTACTCATATACTAATGGATTTGTAACCCCATTAAATTTTGGTCGTTGTTTCCTCATGAAGCGTTCAAATATTGATCCTCCACGTTGCGGATCAGGGTGCTCCATACGAGTAATGTTATTATTCATAACTTGAGTGAGTTGTCCCAGTATGGTAATAAGTTGATCAGCACCAGTTGTATCTCCAGATCCACAATAATTATCTTGAGCAGGAGGGAAATCCCTACATAGAGTGCGTGCATTGATATGGTTTTCATTCCTTCCACTGGGCACCATTTCTAAACAATGGCATAAACTAGATTTGTTTACGAATCAAAATACATAATTCCATACTTGTAAAATACTTAACATAAATTGAACTATTTATGGATATAATCGATAAAAATGTTTTCTTTGAGGAAGTATATACTCATAACCCTTCAAAGTGGTTTGTAATGAAAATGAGAATTATCCTAAGCATATCCCCAGGGAGTGTTGTAACCAAGAGTGAAGCAAGGCCCATTATCGTGCACCAGTTCCCATTCGAGTCTAGCTCAAAGCGGTGTTTTCGGGTTTTAACCCTAGGTACATCTATGACAGAGACGCCTCTACCTGCTCGTATCCAGACAGGGATGTATTGCTCAGAAAGCTCACAAAATCTCCACAACAACAAAATTCTAGAATGTTCTTCTATACTAATCCTCAAAGTCTATCATATGTCTATGCACTCTAATCAGATTTTATCTAAATCTAGCTTCCAAGGTTAATACTAAACTGCCTCTGATACCAACTGTAACGCCTCGACCCCAGCTACCCAAAGTCGGTGCATTACTTCGTGACATTGGCATGATCACAAAAGATCAAGTCTCGAAAGAACGATTAGTTTAGTAGCCTTGGAAACACTAGATACATTCATAAATGTTACATTACATCATAAAGTGAAAAACTAAAATAACAATGTCTCCATAGACCACACTCATATCCTCTTCTGACTATCCATGCAGATCATTCATAAAATACTTCTTCACATCCTGGAAAATATTGAAACATTGAAAGGGGTGAGCTTAGATGCTTAGTAAGGATAACAATATTACGGAAGCTTTCGTAAATAAACATTAACAGTTAAGGCAATGTATAACTAAAACAAAAGCCTTTTTAAACTTTAACTTCAGCATTATATGGAAAAAATAAAATGAAACAATTCCATTTACTTACTAACATGGATATTCTACTAGTCGAATAATCACATGCAATATTAATAACCACTTTCATAATGATGGAATGCATAATGCCAGACTATCATAACCATGTAGCCAAGACCTTCTGCCAAGACCACAAATACGATTTTGTCAAGGCCTCTTGCCAAGACACTAGTTTGTCTCATTAGACCTACCGATGCATCGAGGAGCTATAGCGGGCTCCACCCGTCACTTATTATGTCCAATGCATTCGTCATATGAATAGGTTTAAACATATCATAAACCATAACATAATTGTATCACATAAAACATGAATAAAGGAAACATAACATTTCCACAATTCAATCACAAGATATCAATACAAAACATTTATATAATAAAAACACTTTCAAAACCATTTTCAATACCAAAATTAAAGAAAATTAAAGCTTTGTATTTATTTTTCATTTAAAAAAAGTTATGGCTTGTAGAGGAAGCCGAAACTCAAATAATGGTCACAGTGGCGGAGAAGTCATTGTCACCGCATATGTACGGCAAGAAAAACATTCCTTTTTGTCATTTAGTAAAACGCTTCGTATAAAAAATATTCCTTTTGAATAGACGTAAAAGTCAAAGGGGTTTATACACCGTATAAAAGAATGTTGTGCATAAAACCAAATATGCCTCAATGAAAGGAGATTGAGATGAAGTCCTTAAAAATATCATTTTTAAAATAAAATAGATATATTATGTGTATTCACTATATGTACTCATAAATAAAGTACAAATACAAAATATGACATAATAATATCATGACATAATTTGATAGTAGGAGATTAACCCATAGAATGGAAATTGGGTTAAGAAATTCCCGTAAAAAGATCATTTTTTAAATAAAATAGATATATTATGTGTATTCACTATATGTACACATAATTAAAGTACAAATACATTATATGACATAATAATATCATGACATAATTTGTAAGTAGGAGATTAACCCAAAGAATGAAAATTGGGTTAAGAAATTCCCTTATCTCATGTCCGACTTGACTCGACCGTTCTTTAACATCCTGAATAATAAACTAAAGTTAATCTCTACCTTCTTAATATCCTTTTTCAAGTTCATTATTCCTTTTATATCACTTATTTCCATGTTATGAACATTATGTAATTATTTAAATTTATAACGGTCGTTTTGTCGATCTTAGGTACTTGAGTCAAAAATAAACTTCTTATAATTACCCTTTGTTCATGTAGTAAAATATCCATTATTTCCATAATTATATTCATGATTTATATATCATATACATCATATTTATCAAGTATATACATTCATTTATAATTTTACATAACATTTGGAGGTAAGAAATGAAATGCACAGTTCATGGAGACGGTAAGTCGTACGTACGCATGAACGATACTTTCATATCCATTTCATATTTAATGGATTGAAGTTATAATTATATAAAGGTATAATATAATTCCAGTATAATATAATGTATAATACCATTTACTTCATCCTTTATACATCCCACATATGGCATTAACAATTCAAATCACTTTGAGGGGGCGATAGTCCGCAATTCCTAAAATGAAATTATCGTGTTTACCCATAATGGATGTCATAAATTATGCCATAAATGAGAAATAAATAAGCATAAGGAAAACATAAACATAATATATATATATATCATAAATGAAAATAGTGTCATCAAAATGGCCACCATTACAGGTGTTAAACGAATACTGAACAATCATCGTTTCCTGAGACAATATTTCGCCACCCACAGAAATAGTATGTTATTTAACCATTAGACGAAGGTGTTTGTAAGTGTAAACCAAATAAATATCATAAAAACATCCTATTATATTTTAGATACTGTTGTTGTTACAAAATAAAGCAATAAAAATAGTTTTAGGGGTTGGAGAATCAAAATAAAACAAAACAAAATTAGAGAAGACATTACATTAAAATCGGGTAACTCTTTTTGATTTGAGCCAAAGGCTTCCTTGGGAATACATCCACCGAATGTTAGGCTACTATGTGTAAGGGATGAAAGTTGAGAGATTATTTGGGTAGAGTTTGGCCAAGCCAAATGGCTTGAAGTTTGGAATAAGGTGGTAGTGGTTGGGGCCTTTTATAAGAGGAGACAAGGGGCACTCTTGGAAAGATTGAAACGTTACTTTATTATGAAATTATTTTAGGATTATAAATGTCCCACAATGATATAGATCATGGATAAGGTGATAAGGGTTCTATATATACTCATCCAATAGGTTTTTGACAAGTTAATGCCTTGGATTTTACATTGTCGTTTCATTTTATTTAAATCGTTAATTAACGAGGTAATCGCTGCATCATCATGGTGTCATAAATAATTTAATTTATTTAATGTCTAAAAATTATAAAAAACTATCATGATGTAGGAAATATTTTTATATTTCTAATGAATATTTATAGTCAAAAATATGACTTGTATAACCCCATTTAATTTTTTTTAGTAAAACAACTCTTGTTTGTGACATTTTTATTTTAACATTAAATAAAAAGTTTTTTATGTCATTTTCCTACCAAAGTGGCTCCATGGGGTCCTCAAGTTGACCCATGGATTTTTTTGGTCGGCCATGATACATCCAATAGTGGTAGGACAAGTGTAAATGTCATTCCATATTTTTTATAATACTATTTTTACCTCAAATTTCACTAATTACCTTGAATCGCGATTAATTAAACATAAAAGTTTCTATTCACCAAAAATTATTTTAATCTAATTGAACCAAATTTTACTTCCTAATGAAAACCATGTATGTCATATTTTTTATAATCAAATCACAGAAGTGGTAATGTTTCATTTAAACGAAATATCAGTTTTTTAACTACCACATAGTGGTTTCACTATTCATCAAAAATTGAAGTTTTTTCAGAACAATTGGAAAATTTCACCCTAAGATATAATTGATATTAAAAATTCAAAAATGATGTCTGTTTTAAAGAATTACAAACATATAAATTTAATTTATTAATTTTATAATTAATTCCTATTGTGACAACAAATAGCATGTTTTTAAGAAACAATATATATCAAAAGATTGACAATTGTTTATGTCAAATTTCAAAGTGAAATTATTTACAATGACCACCATTGGATAAAATGGTAAAAATATATTCTAATTGTACTTTAAAGCCAATAAATAGTATAATTTATCACTCTAAATTATTTTTATTAAAAAAGTTGTTTTAAGTATTTTTCACTATTCATAAAAAATTGGAAGTTCTCAGAAAAATACCAAAATTTCAACATAAGCTAATTTCGATATTACGAATTCAAAAATGAAGTCCATTTTGAAATATAAAATTTCTATAATTTTAAAAGGTAGTTATTACTATTCATAACGGCTACTTTGATTAGTCATAGTGTGTTAGAACTCGTACTTGTGTACATTGCAAGCTAATGCAATATTGAAAGAGAAGCGTATCGTGAAAGTTTGGGGTGTTACATCCTGAATATACTATCCTTCCTAGTATTAGATTTTTTATTTTATTGTAATTAATTTTATGGTTCACATGGCTTGACTGTTTTCTATGTGTTATGGTTGTATCACTGAATATATTTTTTTCCTTTTGGTTACAAATTCTCTCTCATTGCACTTATTTAATTATTAATTCCTATTATTTAATCATACTAAATTATTACTGTCTGTAAAAATATTATGTATATTTATCAATTATTCTTTATTACATGGGGAATGACATGTTTCATAAGGCTCCTTTTTCAATTCCACTCTATAATCAAGCTGTATTAATGGGAGATTCTAAATTTCATTCCCATTTTCAAGTATTCTAGATAATCTATATTATTAACCCATTAATTTTATGAAATAAAAAATTTAAAAATTATAATCTATATTAGTTACTTTCTTGTTTTCTGAAAACAGGTATGTTATTTCCACTTTAATGACTATTTTATATTTTCCTTAAAACTACACAATAGTGGATAATTTATCAAGTTTCATAAACATTCTTTTTACACGTGTTCACATTGGAAAAAAAAATTTATTATGAATATACTTTTAATATTACTCAAATATAATTTTATTTTCCTTCCCCTTTTTTTCAATGATATACATGTTTTCAATAAAATTTTATGTCCAATACAAATGATTTCCCCAATATACTATTCATTACTAAGTAAAAAAGGATACTTAACACATGAAATTATCATTGTATATTCATATATTTCAACCCCCAATATTGATTCATATGAATAATTGAGATTGATATCTTATGTTTCCGTGTACCATATTTCATTGAATGGTTTATGATTATTTTGACATGGTATGTACTATCTTGATACCATTCTACATGTAACTCTTGATCGTTTATAACAATTTTTACTGATTGGGGAAGTTATTATAATTTTATATTACAGTTTAAATATGATTTTATATGTTTATTATGTTGCACTCATTTCATATGAAGAATTTTTTGGAATTTTTAAGTGCTATGTGAGGCCTTATATTGCTCCTCGATGCATTGTATGTCTGATGAGATAAACTAGACCAGGTTTTTATTGAGGCCTTACCCATTTATGTAGACATCATGGTCAATGCCTTGATGGAAATTTTATAATGTCACATGTTATGAATTGCATAATTATCATATTATTAATTGATATTCCATATGATTATTCATCTATTATAAAATACACATTTAATTTTCATTGTCATGGGATAATTTCATTATTTAATTATCTTTTATTCCATCCATATTGTGCTCAAGCGTATGTTTGAAGGGAATTTGGCTTTATTTATTAACCATATAATATGGTTTATGTTTATTAATGATAGCTTATGTCATATTAAGACCTGTACTAAGCATCTAAACTCATCCGTTATGTTTTTTACCCCAGTATGTTGTGATGTATATTATGATTGAAAAGCATTGATAATCAAGATTAATATGGATGTTTCCAATGGATTTTCTATTTTATTGTACTTTTAATTATCTAATGTAAATCATATACTTGTATTGGGTTTTCCAACACTATTAAACTATCTGATCCTTTGGGAAAGGATAACTTGTTTGTATTACCAATGTAATAATGTAAGGAAACATCTCTTGTCTACTAGGGTTGAGGTCTTTACAAGGAATATAATATAATTAATTATTCCTTGTATAGTGGATAATAGATTTCATTGAAAATGGTATTATTTATAAAAATATAATATCCATATGATATATATTTTGGTAGGTATCTTCATATAAATTTATGGGAGTTTTTAATTGATATCACACCTGGATCAATTTTTTGATGACTTGAAATAATTTTTTTCTATAGGTTTTTTATTTATTCTATATAATAATTTATGATTTAATTTTTTTTTCAATGTTATAATTGAATGTATGTCCATTATATTATTCAATATAATGTGGAATAAATTTTTGAAAAAATGGTTTTTAATATATCATTAATGTTTATTTAATCATTTCCTAAAGTGTTTGATAGATTCCCTAGAAGTTGTAATGTTTTTCATAATTTACATATAATATTTTACAGTAATCTGGATATTGATATAAATTTAGTAAAATATATATATTGTAAAATATGATATACCTCAATTCAGAGAATGTTATATGAATGTATTTCCTATTAGCTATTATGATATCTTGATATAGTATAAGGCATATGATAACCTTATGACCGAATATGATGATATTATTATGGTAAAGGAATGTATTTTCCATGTGTCCAACTTGTATTACATGGGTTGTGAAGAAAAGGTTGGATTCCTCTATTTTTATATTTATCATTAAAAATATTGAAATTATTATATCTTAACATGTATCCATTATTTTAAAATATAGTGAAGGTAATGTGTGGTCAGTCAATAATCAAAACCCTAATTAAATGAAGAGAGACTGTATGATGTAATTTGATACCACTATTTAACATAAATTATACGTACAAGCCAAAAAACTAATCTCTTTAGCTCAATTATCCATCTATCATAAATTTATAGGTGTTATGACACCTTATAATTTTAGGGCCCCTCTTAATATAAATAATGATTTAACAGGGTGTTTTACTACTGACAGTGAAAAGATTCTATTGGATATTTATAGGTGGTCCTAATAAATAATACTCCAATAGAAGAGAATAATACAAAGTTAACTATGACTCATGTTGGCCTATTTAAATTTAAACTCTTTATATTATACATGTTGGTTTGTTGATGATATATTATAAACATTTATGTGTTTCTTCCACTATAATGATGATCCTTCAAAAATAAATCAAGGACCTCTATTCTTTTAAACAATATTAATTTTCTTCTATATACTATAATTTAATTACAATAGTATTGGGTTAATAAAAGTGATTCCATATATGTGTGGTGGAATCATTGTAATATGCTGAGATTTTAGGTGTAATGCATAAAGGAGGATAGGAAATATTGGAACATCATAATTGAGAATTGTTTAATTTGATGTATGTTTCACAAATTATTTATTTATGTTTTATTATAAAATTGGTAGGAATTATTCATTTATTTATGTTACATAATTGGTAATTGTATGTGGTTTAGGGTTGATGTTTTTCAAGATCAGACATCACCCCCATCCTCAGATAGTGCTTTTGTTTTTAATAACACATCCATTCATTCTATCAATTATTATTACAATGATGGAATTTGGTATTAAATGATTGGTTTATTAATATGTGGATTTTTATGATAGTGATAGGTCATAACTAACTCATCAGTGGTTTATATAAGCTTATAATATATTTTGGAAAATCAGTTGAGCTTGGTAGCCATTATATTACCCAACTGCCTACTTATTTGGATATTTTATATTTTTATGATATTATAAAGTTTATTTTTGGAATGTTTTAAGATATTATGTGATAAAAACATTTAAATTTGGACAAGCATGAATCATCCTAGTAGTCATTAGGTTCTTCCAATATTTCTAAATATTCATTAGAAGGACCTTGTTAGAATACGCATCAGTGGATGCCTTTATCATCTGCTTTGTGACATGAGTAGTTTTTAATCATATTTTTTTGAAGGAAATGGTTATTTCGTTTAAAATATATTTTTTATGTTAGATAGGTTTTCAATGGTATTTTTATTGCATATGGTTATTTCAGAAAAATATTTTCAAATATGGTTTTAAAAAAATGCATTTTTAAATTGGTTTTTGTTTGAGATATTGGTCTAGAGGCCACATTTGAGAAATTATATCATTCATTTCCTCTATAGAGAAAATATGGACCTGGTTTGGGTATATGTTTTAAAGAGAACCAATGATTGTTCAGAAATATTTTCTAAAGTATTATATTGTGGGATTTTTTGGAAACTGTTTATATATAATATTTAAACTCATATGGGTAACAACATTTTTTTGAAATATTTTATGCTTTTGTGAGATTCATTTTTATAGTTTAAGTAACATTATATCTTATTTAATGATATTATATGAACCATTAGAGAATACTTCCCTTGTATTATTGTTGGCCTAAATTAATTTTATACATTTTTTAGTTTTCATTTTTGTATAAGCTCATAGAAAACATTGTATACCATTGGTAAGGGTGTGAATATTTATACATGACCAAATGATGGGTATGATTTTAATTATTACTATTCATGAAATTGATAACATTTTTAAGGATGTTTAGCCTCCTTAATTCCTTATTTGAGGGACATATGTTTGGTCCTTACTGAATGACCATGAAATTAATACCTATTTTATTCAATTAAAGGATTATTTTAGATTCATGGTTTATATCCATAGTGGTATTATGATACATGTAATAAATTTAGAAATGGGATGGTGTAGGTGAGATGAAATTAATCTGGTTGAAGAAAAATCCTAATCTTGATTAATGTAATCATAGTGATGGGGGTGAATCATAGTAACCTTTTCTTTTCTATTATATTTATTGTATAAAAACTGTTACCTCTTATTAAATATTGATCACATTGATTAAACCAAAAATCAACACATCTATAGGAACAAAATTATTTATATGGTTTCCCACTCAATAATAATATCTATTCTTTTTAATAATTTCAAAATAATCATATACCAAACAATCCACTTAAAAATAATCTTTTTGGGTCGACAAAACATGTAGGTAATAACCTTTCACTTGTGTACCACTACGATCAATACAGTATAGAATGTGATTCCTCAAGAATGAATGACGTAAATGAGTTTTTTGAAATGTTTTGAAACCTTCACCAGTTGGTTCTAAAAATGTAACAATGTCACTTCAATAATATGCACTAGTGTAAATATATGAAAAAAATTATACACATTTTTATATATCAGTGGGATGGAAAAACATATCTAGCATTCATACAAAGAAAATATTTCTGATCATTCACAATGATTATTTAGTAAAATAAATTAGTTCAATTCTTTAGTCCGGAAAAACGTTTAATATACTTATCTGAAATCTTGTTGGATCACTTCATTATTTTCCTGAAACTGTCAATATGATTTCTCAGTCCGATCTATAAAATCATTAACAAGAATTAATCTAAACACTATTTCTTCCAAGAAACCATTTCTCAAAAAATAATTGTGAAAAAATAAATATATTTTTCTCTTTCCCTCTTTTGTATGATAATATTTTGTAGAATATTTTTTACATTGATGTCTATTTATAAGCTCCCACGATGTTAAAAGTGTGGGAAAATAATCTCACTATCTTGATCACATAAATTATAGAAACCTAAATTTAACACTTAGTTAAACATACTTATTACGACTTCTTGAAACTTATCAAATATTATTGATTCATCTAACATCATAATTAATTTTATCACATCATCATCCTTATTTGAATTTAAAATCTATTACTCAATCTCCAAATTTTGGTCATTATTATTTTCATGATCTTATTGAAAATATGTAAAATTGAATAATTCACATACCTATGATCCACACTAATATAAATTATTTTCTCTCAAATTTCATTACAACATCAATACACTTTAGAACACAAATATATTCTAATGAAGACACCAAAATAGTTACATATTAATCAATTTTTCAAAATCTCCAGAGATCTATGGAACTATAACCAATGAATACTAACATTCAATCACATATCAGTGTCAGTATACTTCTGATGGACCGGTCTCTATTTCTCATTTTATAGATAGGATTCAATGCATGTATAATGAATCTTTACCAATTTACATAAAAAAATTCTTCTATAAAAATATCTATATTTTTAATTAACAACCTGATGCTTCATATCAAGTGAAAATGGTTTAATACATTTTTATATTTCATCTAATTTATTGGTATATAAACCATTAATAAATCATCAGTGAAAATAAATCAATTTATTGATTAGCATAAAAACATATCCTCTCAGTCATAATCAACAACACTTATCCATATAATACAGTTTTGGTAATCCAATGTTATCTTTCTCATTTCATTCTGCATTTTATTTTTAATTATTTTCAACTATACTAATGATGGATCTGTGATATATCCTATCTGATAGATCAATATAAAACATTTTTAGATTGTCTAGTATCAAAATAAATTTTTTTTCGAGCTCAGCAATAGATGGTGAAAATAATGGATCTATTTTTCTGTTGTATTCTTCCATTTGATAGATCGATCATTAATTTATTTTGAAATATATCAAACTTCAAAAAATAAATACTCTTAGAATCCTAAAAACTGATGTGTTTGATGCTTCAAGATTCTATGATTTTCATCCAAAAAATATCAACTTATTATAAACACTACAGACTCTTGTTTAACATTTATTCAAAAAAATATTCTTGAATCAAGAATTATTCATGATTATTAAAACATTGATATCAGAATAACATTGTCTTACTATTTAAAAAATTTCTCCCATTAGTTCACAAAAATTGGATAAAATGTTTTTGGAAAAACTAGGATGTTGACATATTATGTCACATTAAAAAACATCAGATATTGTGTCAAAACAATTAATGAATGTGTTTATCTGAAACATAATTATAATTAATTTTAATAACATGCATTCCAATAAAATTTATTCCAATTCGATGTTTACCTTGAAAAAGTCATCATAAGGGAAAATTGTGTCTGATATATATTCTTAAAAAAATTGCATTAGATCTTCTTAGTTTTGTACTGCTTCATCTGATCATCGAAAAATTCAAATTAAACTAATTTCTTTAAAAGTAAACAAATAAAAAACAATTAACAACAACTTATTTTAGCATCCATGCTACATTTGAAACAACATCTCTATCTAACATGGTCCCAAGAATATCCATCTTTGTATTTTTTTCAACAATGGTTCATAACTCACTAAAACATTCAAAACTATATCTATGGATAACTAATTAGTAATTTTAATTCTATGTGAAAAAACTCATTTTATGAAATGGGAACCATTGATAGTAAAAAAAGGTTGTACATATGTGCTGAATTATAAATATTCTCTCTAAATTAAATCATTCAAATATTTCCCCTCTTCATGACATTTTGGACCTTCCAATTAACACATTATTCCATCATGATTATAAATAATCAATTAGAATGGTACATACACTCACACATTTATTTCACATATTACGCCTTTGAACAACTCCCTTATAATATATGCTTATTAATTTTTATATATCATTCAAATTGATAGATTTTGGATAAAAAAACAATTATCATTCATGAAAACACATTCTGAAACCTAACAAGATAGGTTAAATACACATACCTAAACCCCGTATATAAATAGGACTGTTGCACATTTTAATCCTCAATTTATAAAACTTTTCCTTCATTAATTGTTTGGTGAAAATATCAGAAACATGATCCACTATATGAAAATATTCCTATTTGATTCATTATTCACCACCTGATAATTGATGAATTGATATTTTATATCAATATGTTTATAGTGATAATGGTGTACCTGATTTGTTTTTAGATATATAGTACTCTGATTAACACAACACAATAGAAGGGGTAACTTCACATCAACAAGGGAATTCACTAACTAAGGCTTCATCCATATATGTTTGGTTGTTTCCAGAGTGGTGGAAACACATAAAAATATAGACACACTAATATTTAAAAAATTCATATTTTTAGAATGAAAACACACAAAATAGTTCCCATAAAGGAAAATCCTCCATATTTAGATATTCTTTAATCCAAAATTCCTAACCAATATGTATTTGTGTAACCAAACATGTGAATTATTAATAATCAATCATATTATATAGAAATTTTTTTTATACCAATGATATATCTGAGAATTTGTTTTCTTACTTGGAGATGAGATTAATTTAGAGATCTTTGGGATCATTCACATTACGTATTAACATACACAATAATTTTCATTTATGTAATCATATATAACAAACTTCTAATCATCTTCTAAATTTAATTAGAATTAAATTCTGTAATTTCAACTTTTTTAGACAACGTGGTTATCACCAAACATAGTATGAAAAATGGTTTTGAATTCTCCAGGAAAAAAAACTTAAGAATTTCATTACAATACACATCCTATGATAGAACGATATATTTATTATTTTATGAGATATTTAAGATGAGGAAATATTTAATTTCATCAAGCATGGAGATTTCAAACTACATTATACTTTCTTTCACAAGCATTTCAAAAGATCATTCATTATTACCATCAATGATAATACAATCAATATAAAAAATAACAACAATAAAAAAAACTAGGTTTTATTTCATGTAGAGATTAATTTCAACTCATCCACTTTTAATGTTCAAGTTATTTAAGCACAAATCTAATTTATAATATAAAATATTCTGAGCTCACATCAACCCATACAAATATTTATTCAAAATAAAAACATAATGTTCAAGTTTTACAATTTAAATTCTACATGGTTGTTCATGATAAACATATTCATCAATTTCTCTATTGATAAATTCTAATTTCACATCCATGTGAGAGATTTTATAACATCATTCTGTATTTGTTAGGTGAATAATTATAATTTATTATATAATTTTTACTATAGAACAATACTCATTAAAATCAATTCCATAAATCTATAAGTAAGCTTTTCAAACTAATAATTCATTGTTTCTTATAGCTTCACAATATTCATTCAATTATTTTTAGAATGCCCACATTAGAATAACAAAATTTGTATCATTTGGGTTGTGAATGAGTTCCAAAGTATCATTCTTATCAATATAGTCTAAATATTCATTCCTTGAATGAATTCTCCCTTTATAAATGAAGTTTTAATTAATATAGTTTTTCACAACATTTGAATAAGAAATTAATTTGTGAAACAAAATTGATGTTCTTATTATTTAAAAATAATAGTGATCACCAATGATGTTTTTTCCTTCCACCTTTTTCCTCATTCATTTATAAAATTTATGATGTTCCTCCTCTTCACTAGAAATAGTTGATTCTGGTTCACTCTGCTATTTTATTTCACCATCATTGGAATAAATTTTATGTCACTCAATAATAAAACTTTTTTTTCATTTTTATCATCCTTTTCTATATGTGTTTTTGAAACATCTTATTCAAATTTTTAAAGATCATTTATGTCATTATAATCAACTACCTTCCTTGTTACCATGTTGAAACATCCATTTCCACTTTCATATCGATTATACCAAAGAAAGATAAAATCATCACCACTTTGATAAAATATTACAATATTTCAATCCTTGTTCATTATGAAGTAACAACACACAAACACCCTTAAGTACTTCAAAATTAAATTTTAATTATAGATCATTTTGTAAGGAGTCATAAAAATACATGGTCTTTATAAAATCTAATAATTAATGGAAACTACTATACTCAATGCTTTCCTACAAAAATAGTTATAAAGAACATGTAAAACAATAATTTTAAACCCATCTCCAACAAGCATTTATTCATTATTTTTTAAAAATCATTCTTCTCGGGAGTTTATTTTGAACTAAATACATAATAAATTCCATTTTATTGTGATAACTTATTAATGATTCATTCTTCTATTCACAATGTGAATAGAAAAATGGTTCTCTCACTGGAGAACAAGAATCTTGTCATTCCTACATTTCAATGTATTCCAACTATTTCTTGGGCATTGTCTACCCCTTCTCGGGAAGTGTCGCCACACTGGTGGGATCCTGGTCTATCCACACAAATCCCTCCTACCCCCTCCCTAATTTGTAAAAATGTTCATAAATAGGGGAAAAATATTTTCACATTTGATTTGGATCTATTATATGTGCAATAATGTAGGTACATTCTACATGGATCTCCTCCCTCACGACCATCTCTCAATTTCCAGTTTCATTAGTTCTTAGTGGAATCAATTATCTCTTCATCAATGGACTTATCTCTAGTGGTCTCTTATACTAAATCTTTCATTATTATTAGATGAAATTTATTATCGAGGATCGATGTAGATACTCTCTCCAAATTTTACATTAAATTATTTGTTAGATCCCAGGACTTGGAGATCCTGGATCAAGACTTTGTGATAAATCAGATGTCATTTGTCTTTTCTATCTCCTCTTTTGATGATTAAATGAATTCATGGTCTAGTTGTTCAAAATAATTTAGTATTTGGGGATTCAACCTTTAACGATGGTCAATTGAGGTCCACTACTGACGATATTCTCATCACGAATCAGTGTGGATTCATCTTATTGGATTGTTTCTTCCATTGTTCAATGCATACATCTTGCATGGAATTAGAGCCTGACCGGGTGAGTTTATTTTCATATCAGACATGACTATAATGATGAATGATGCCTATGTGGCTCAGATTTCCATGGGTATGGATCCACCGCTTCCTCGTCTTGCGTGTCTTCTTCTTCAGGTTGAGGGTTCTCTTGAGTGGTGGAATGATCTAGTTTATCCCAGGGATCATATGCTCTACTCTTCGTGAGACATACAGGGTATCTTAGAGGATAATTACTAGTGACTTATTCTATGTGTTCCATTCTCTTGAAATATAGTTGTTGGTGGTTTTGTTCCGAATGCTTCTGGCATGGAGGTGTTTTTAGTAGGATGTCTGGTCCCCGATCTCAACTCTTCTCACATTCCCAGCATCTTTGTTTCCGATCAGATTGATATAGGACTCATGATTGATATATTAAGTATCTATATAAAATCCTATCATAACTTGGGGCCTTTCAGACTAATGTTTCATCTTTTCCTACAGGATGGTTGTGTGTTGGTTCATTTGACTTGTCATGGGATGTAGAAGGTGTGAGAGGTGGAATATGATGATCATTTCCTATTAGGGTATCCATCTACCATTTCTCTATACTCTCAGGGGATCTAGTACCCTCTTCAACTTTCATTTAGTATTCATCGAATACAAAAGAAGATCATTCGACCCCTACTCTAGAGGGTTCGGACTAGCAGTGAGGGTCTTGTAATTAAGTCATGGGAAGACTATAAACACTATAATGAGAATTAACCTCCAGCGGAAGAAAATAACAATAACCAATTGTGTAAGCATATAAATAACCAAAACATTTCTATATCATCTGTTAACTAAAACATAAAACTACAATACTCAAGATAAATTTAAATCATGCTATGATGATGAATATGTCATGTGTCTACAATGCAATTGAATGTGAAGAAACAATGATTCTCAAGAGGGCCTTGAACCAAATCTTGTCCCCTCTCTCATTCTCTAATCTCAATGTGCAACCTATCCTTGATCCTTTCCATTATCTTTCCCTGCAACAAAAAATTCTACTCAGGTGAAAATCATGAAGCTCCAATTGGGTTTGAGTACAACTAAGTTGGTGGCCAACAATTGTTTCTAAATCAAGTCCAGTTAAATGATTGTTCAAACATATTGATGAAGCAATAAATACAATACGTAATTTAAATAATTATCACATTTTCATTTAATAATTATTCACCACATTAGTCCATGTTTCAATTCAGGTTTCCAATTGAATCATCATTCAATATCATTAAATATTTTGTGTAGGTTTCCATGCCCAACACCATAGATCTAAGTTGAATAATCATTCATTTGGTGTAGGTCATCATGTTTATCAGAACAATCTCACTGCGTGTAGGTCATCATGAGTATAACTTATTTTCCCATTTGGTTTCGGTCGCCATCCATAACATCCCATAATCTCAAGCATGGATAACTATTTGGGAGGAATGTTAGGACCAATTCCCAACTTTTAATGGGTCTAGAACGCCATGTCTAGCACCATAAAAATATCAAGCATTTAAACAAGTTTTTTTTAAATAACTTTTTACATTATTCATTTACTATTCCAATATTTATTTATTATTTTCAAATGTCATTAGTTGATTCAAAAATTAACTAAGAACATATCACATTAAATAAATAATCAATTAATTAGTCAATAAACATAATTCTTATTCATTAATTAATTATTTTAAATTAACAATCCATATCAAATATCAAAATGACATAATTAATTTTCACAATTAATTTAATTATATCATATCATGATCATAATTAATTCTATCAATTATTTATCTTGTTCAACATCATGGTAAATAATTAATCTTTATATTTATTTATCGTTTAACAATATCATGGACCATAATTAATTCCCAAAATTCATTATCTTTCATAGCCAACATCATTTCATAAATATTTTTCCCCGAAATAAAGTATCATAACATAAACCATTCAATATCTAAATTACCATAACTCAATCCAAAAACAATCTCTAAAATAAATATCAATTTGGGAAACCCCCGTAGTTTGTTCTAGGATTCAATTACCAATTATTCACCAAGGTAACTCACCTAGTAATCTACATTCATTATTACTTCAGTTTAGGATATAATTTATCAAGGGAATATAGAAAATCATAAACTCACATTCACATATAATAAATCATTACAATAAGAGTTTGATTTATACCACTTTCCTCATTTTATAAAAATAATAGAACACAATAGAAATTCCCAAAAGCTGAGTGCCACAACGTCATCGATCATGCTTTGGAACTAAATCACTAAATCCAAAATTAAGTTTAAGGATAATATGATTATGAAAATATAGAACTAGATCCACAATCCTAGATCATAACCACAAATCACAGGTTTCAACCAATGAAATGGGGGGAGATCTTCTATGAAAACATCTAGGAATGATATGTGAATGAGAGAGAGAGGCATCATAATGAAATTCACTTACCGGGTTGTGAGGGGATCTTCAATATGAACATTTTATCTCTACGAATTGTGTTCAGATCTACTTGCAATACCCCTATAAATATTTGAGAACACCATGAAATTATCAATCCCTGATCCAAGGAGAAAAAAAAAAGACTTTTTTGGGATTTTTGGAGGTTTTAAAACCAAATATCGGAATAAACCCGGTCGCGTAAATGGTTTAACCTATGAGCCCACACAGTTAGGCCAAACTGTGTGCCAACCATTCGGTCTTCCACAACCCAGATGAATAGATGGTAAAATATTAAGAAAAACATGAACCAACTGTACTGACTTCCTTTGTCCGCATAGTTAGCCCATGCAAAGTTTTGGCCATACCATTTGATTACTGTGCAAAACCCCCCTTTTCATAGTTCTATAGAATCATCTCCCAAACACACCCTAGGTCATACCTCATTCCAAAACAAAAATTGTGTGGGATAGGCTCAAATTGGACAATATAATGATCATGGGGTAGACTGCGCCATTTCAAAAGGTATTAGAGTCAGTGTCCATATGATGTACAATCCAGGACGTTGGGCCCTTATAGGGGATGTGGATTATGTCTATCCCACATCAAAGGAGGAGGAGCACGAAGAACCCCTTTTTATGGTGGTGTGGATACCTCTACCGTGAAGAATCCTTTTCTTTGGGGATTCTGGTGGGCCAGATCCCAAGGGAAGAAAAAAATCCATGTGGGATGCACCCAAAATGGACAATATAATGATCGTGTGTTGGATTGGGCCATTATAAAAAATTAATTTTTCTAACAATTAGTACATTAAATGGTGGGGAAACTGCCTTTAGAAAAATAAAACTTTTGAGTAAAATTGGATTATTTCATATCATACTCTTATGAAATATATTTTCCTATTTCAATAATGTTTATTGAATATATAATATATAATTTTCATTAATATCCTTCATTAATTATTAATTAATTTCTTTAAATATAATTGAACCACATGGGGTGCATAAAAATAGTTTTTTATAACAACATATCATTTATATTAAATTAGTTTTTATATTCATTTCTATATAATTAGTAACCAATTAATTCAAATAGAAATATTTATAATTTATTAAATATTATTCATTACCACCTATATAACGACTAGGAAATAATTTTAATTTTAGATAATAATATTAATCATATTTGGTAAAACTCAATTTTTCATATAACACAAGGTATTTATGAAAGTCATTTTTATGTGTAAAATATGCTGATTCAGTGTTGGGTGCATTATAATCTATATTATAGGCTGAATTTAATTAAAATATTAAAAATATTATACTGTTTTAGGATGAAATATTACCTTCTACAATTGGTTAGTGTGTCATACAATCTATTGATTAAAATTTTATTCTTTTAGAATATCGGGGTGTTACATTCTCCTCTCCTTAATAAATTACATCCACACAATTTAAAATCCATATTTGTAATCCATGGACTGATATTTTTATATTACTATTTGAATTACAAATATTTTTACAGATTCAATAAAATATAATCTTGATAAGATAAGAAGTTATGTATATGGTTCATATATAATATCTTATTACTAGGATTCTACATATGATAAAATTAGTCGAAATTGAGCATATGAACCTAGAGGAAAAGGGTAAATAATTATAGAAAACTTTTCTACTCATTGATCATAATAAATTGAATGATTAATGTGATTTTGAGGGCCTCAGAGCCATAAATTTATGATTATATAAAGAAAAATTTGAATTACAAGGTTTGAATATCATATATTACCATTATTGTGTAACAAAAATTTTATTAATTTTGAGTCATTGTTAAAATTTCTATGACTATAAGGAAGTAAAATTACATGATATGTTTACATTTATTTAAAAAAATTCACCCTTCAGTTATGATTTGATCAATTTCCCATTTATCACTTTACTATGATAAATTAATACCCAGAAATGATTAATTTTATTCCTAAATCACTAAAAATTACTTTTAGTGGATCATAAGATACAATAAAAAGTGAAATTTTTTCCATCTATCTATAATATTTTCCAAAACTAATATGTTTTGTACATAAACTGAAAACCGTAAAAGTAATAGTACTTGTTCAGCATTAATATCTATTCAAAAATATTTTTAACTAAACACAATAAAATATTAACCGGGACATCACATAGGCTAGTGGTAACCATGAAAACCATATCATCCATCGATCATGGGTTCAAGACCCACCAGCTTGTCGGATGTGAAAGGGTTTTAACCAAACAAGAAGGATTATATTTTTATTAAATAAATTAATTTAATTCCTATAAATATCACAAAAAATTTATGGAAAATATTGAAATAATATTAATCATTAAATATCATTTTCAGTAAGGTTTTAAATTAATCTTTTTTTTCATATAGTCTTATAATATTATTAATATATCATCCATAATTTTTATAAATACATTTCAAATAATTTCTATATAAGGTAATGAAATTATTCATCAAATAATTTTTTCCACTGAAATATATATCATTGCACTAAATTTCTCCCAAAATGTCCTTAAAAATGGAAGAAAATAATAACATAAATCCGAAATATTCATTTTTATGTATTTAATCCTATTTCAAATATAAAATTCATAACCCATTAGGGAATCCATAACTCTTTTGATAACAAAAACATATATTCTTCTAAAATATAACACAATTATTATATGATCCATTATTCTTATCACCAAAATACCTTTGATAGAAATATTTTTTCAATTTAATTATTTAGTACCGATACATATGTAATTTATAATTTTTATTTCAACATAGGTCCTTTATTAGTGTAGGGATCAAACTGTGTAATTTATTATCATTTTCTATTAAAATCAATCATTATTGGGTTTCAGGAAAATGTGAATTATCCTAATAATACACCTCAGGTGTCATACCAAGTTCAAAATAAGTATTATTTTCATGAATCAGGTGATTCTAGAGTCAATAATGGTGTAATCATTTCAATGTTTTTATCACTAGTTACATATGTGCGATAACCAGATCCTCCTGTAGTATCCAGACATGGATATGTTGTTAGAAGGAAGCACATAATCTATATTGTAGAAAATATTTAGTTTTTACATCTATAAATTTCCTAAAATTCAATATTATAGTTATGTTCCCTAAAATATATTTTCCTTCATCTAATTCCCATAGAGTCCACTATACATTCTTAGATACCAACTTTCGTAACCTCAATCCCAAAATTCCAGAACTGTTGTTTATGACAATTAATAAAACACAACAAAGAAAAAAAACACTAATAAATTTGGTTTCCTTGGTAAACTAGATATATACATGAGACATGAATTAAAATTTAATTTCTAATTTATAACATAATTTTTTTATAATTACATTATTCAATATAGAATATCATTGTATATTGTATTTAGTACACTTCATGAAATCATTGGATGTTTCAAAAAATATGGGTAACCAAAAACTCTCAATAAGAATTAAATATAGTGAATGTAATAATGAATCATTGAGAATAATCAATATTTCTAGGTAAATAAATGAACACACATCCCATCAATATAATTGGATAAATAATAACAAATATTGTAATGTTAATTATAGAACACACATGTCATCTAAATAATTAGTTAAATCATAATAAATATTGATAGGTAATTAAATGTGAACTCAATCTATTTAATATATAATAAAAGAATGAAATTCATGCAAATATGTTATAATAGTGAAAATATCATTGATATAGTAACTAAATGTTGAATTATAGAAGTTCATAATTATTTGACCTCATGTTTCTCAAGAAAATGATACAATTACAACCCAGATATATCCTTAAGTCGGTTTAAAAATACTTTTTAAAACCCCATAGGTTGAGAATATACAACTAATTTATCCCATCAGACTACTGATGCATTGAGGAGTTTTCATTGATTGGTTCCCAACCCATGTCTTGTAGATCAAAATAATTCCTCATATAATAGAAGACTGAATTAAATTATAATCAATTAGACTTATCAAATATCTGTATTTTCTAAAGGATACTGATTTATAATTATTTCCAACATTAACAAAATATCTCAATGTAAAAAACATATGTATAAATGGTATAAAGTATATGAAATATTCATATCCATTATAAATTACATTTTTATTTACTGTAAATTCAACGTTCACTGATCACACGAAAGATAATAACTCTGGGGCAAGTTAATAACTCTGAAAATTATTCAAGTAGGTGAATGTCATTACTATCTTTAGTACAAATATTCATAGAAAATACAAAGGATGATTAATTATAGTATCAACAAAACTAATACCCATTATAGTAAGAATAAGGGGGTTTTGTTTATAAAAACATAAAATGTTCTTCAAACACAATATTCAAGAAAATATCCTTCTCATTATTAAAATCATATTTTAAAAAATAAATAATATATAAATCCCATTTCATTGAATTTAATATTTTAAAAAAAATATTTAAAATTTTCCATTTAAACTATCAATAGAATACTTAACAAAATGATGATAGGTAATTTCATACATGGAAAAAGAACATAGTTTTTTCATGGTAAAAAATTTAGAAAAGTGCCTTGTTCAGAATGACATAAGACAATTTCATTGAACAGATTTGATTAAAATTATTATTAATAAATCATTTGGAAATGTTTAATGATAAATATTTTGAAAACTAATTATAAAAACAACTTTTTTAAGAAGACATATTTTTTATGGATGCTAAATATGAAATCGTATTTTCATGAACACAATTTATAAATCCTTTTAATTCTAAAATAGTGTAATTTTGTTATTATTAATTTAAAAAGATTATTAATAACCATATTAGAGTAAAATAATATTTTTTTATCAAATAATGATCATATAAATTAATTTACTGTGTTTTCAAGAATAAATAATCTTGAATAGAATGAGATTATAAAATAACCCCATGAAAATATAACAAGGTTGAAGTGATAATTAATTAATGAAATGATTGTGTGTATAAAATATAAATCCATAAAAAATGTATAAATGAATCAATATATAGTAAAAATTAATTATAAAAATATTCAAATAATAAATATGTCAATGAGTAAGTAATATAACCCAGTGAAATGAAATCGAGTATTGAAATATATTTACCTCTTGGTAACATTATGTAAACATATATTTATTTGAAATAATTCTAATTAATTATCATTGTTAAATGAAAAATTATTTTCTTATATTTAATTTCATAGGGTCTATATATATACAATATAATGGATATTAGGTTCATAACTTTAAAATATGACTCAATGAAATTAAATTGATACTGAATCCCTTATCTTACGCTTCCTTTTTGTTGAACACTATATAACCTATTGTATAATGGTTTTAAACATTTTATTAACTTATAATGAAAAATATTAATCTTTATCATATAATATATGATTGTTTTATAATCTCATAACACTCATTTGTTAATAATCATTCATTAATTTTACTACATTAGGTGTTAATTGCCTAGTTTTTTTAATATAATTCCACTTTTTATTTTTTTCATCTTAAATAAATTATCATTTTATCATATCCAAAATATAAATCATGATTTAAATATCATATATATATATATATAAATTTATATTAATCTATAAATTTCGTGATAGAAAACTAAATGCATATTTTATGGAGACGGTTGGTCGTACAAACACATGAACGCTACTTCCATTTTATTTACATATTGAAGAAAAAAATAATTGATATAAATTTATATTAAAAATAATTTATAATATTTTTGTAATATATATAACTTAATTTTAATAAAACAATAATTAATTCGTTCCTTGTAAAACATGAAAAAATCACATTGCTTCGTATGTTGGTAGTTCACCGTAAAAAGGAACAACGTTATTATATTCCCAAAACACAGAATCCATGGTGTTTGGTGTTATATAATAACATAATACATATAAATACATCATAGATACCATATATTTCATATATAAATAATATTTGCATCAATATTGATGGCCTTTATTTGTCTTCATAGAAAAATGAATTAAATCAGTTCATTAGACGGTAGTCCACTGTAAACACAATTGATGATTTTATAAAAAAATTGATGAAAGTGTGTAATGTTTTATATAGTACAATTAATATAAAAATTTATAATTATATATTAATATACTGAGTTTATTATATAATAACAAATTAATATTAATTATATTTGGTGGAGAAGGAAATAATAAAAAACACATTTACTGGATCATTACCTCTTCTTCTTGTATCCACCTATTGTTCATAATAATTCCATTTTATTTTGGATTTATGCCAAATATAAGGTTTATAATATTATGGTATGGAACATGTGTATTGATTTGGGGATTTATTTTATAAAATAATTTCATTTTAGACGTGTGAGGTAGGGGTGAGTCACATGCTTCAAAATCTTTAGAAGAGGAAATTCCACCCATTTTTTCCCATGTAAAATTATCCAAAATTGAAAATAATATCTAATAGATGGTATAATATAGAAATAATTCCAGAAAATGTCTATTAGAAATGTTTCTAGGTCATTTCGACCATTATGTTTAACCTTTAATCTCCCGGTAAACTCATTTTTCTCTTAATCACTATAATTAATGTTATCTTATTTTGCAAATAATTATTGTAAAAAAGTTATTTTAACTTATTTAAAATTATATGTTTTTATTATTGAAAATAAATCATCAAATTTTCTAATTTCAATTCAAATAATTATCAATAATTAATTTAAAATTAATCTCGCTGATGCAATGGAAAGAATATTTTTTACCTGAAAATGTTCAAGAGTTTATAATTATTTTATATCCAATTAAAATATGAAATTGAATCCAATGAGATAAATAATATTAATAATTAATTGTATATGTGTAAATTTTTTAATTTTTAAATACTTAAAAATATAATTTATGATTATTATTTATTTAGGTAAAAAAATGTTTTCCATTAAAAATAATTTTTTTTCATTATTCATTAAAAATGAAACATGTTAGAAAAATATAAAAAAGTAAATATAAGCTATTTTTATATGTTGAATTTAAAAATGAAGATAAATTTTTCAAGAATATTCTAAAATTTTAACAATAAAATTGTAAAAAAATCACATTTATTAGCTGGAAGAACTAACTTTAGAAAAATACATCTTTTTATGCATAAAATTTGATTTGTACTTATCTTATACCTAAAATCCCAATTTGATTAATTTAAAGATTTATTTTTTATATATTATATAAATCTTATTAATATCATTCAATAATTATTAAATAACATAATCATATTGGATGGAACTCCTTTTATAACATAAAAATATTTTTTATAAAAACAATTTATTTATTGTCAATTAGTTTTTATATTCATTCATAATTATTTGGTTACTATTGAATTGATAAATATATTTTATAATTTTATTTAATTCTAATAATAAACTACAATTTAATAACTATGAGATAATTTTACTTTAAAATAATAATATTTTTGGAATCTGTTAAAAACATGTCTTCTGTGTAATGCATTCTATCGAAGGACGTCTTTGTTATGTGTAAAACAAGATAACTCAGTGTTTTGTGGATTTCAATCCATATCAAAGATTTAATTTATTTAAAAGATAAAAAAATTTAAAATGTTGGGATGATATATTCCCTTATACATTATTTGTTTTGTTTCAGAAACACTATTTAAAAAAATTTATTCTTTCAACATTTTATGGTGGTACACGATGGATTAATGTCAATCCCTAACCATTAAATCTTGACCTAATTGATAAAAATCATGTCATTGATATAAATTAATAAAATATTAATTCTCTCTCCAATTCCCCATATCACATCAACATGGGTGACTAAATCATTATATTTCATTCAATAAATTTGTCACTAATGCTCAATTGAATCATCAGTACCAACAACTCATCAGATTGATCAGAATCGATAAATTACCTGATCATTGACACTTAATAACTCTGATACATATTATATAATTCGGAAATTATAATGTTATACCTCTAATAAAATTTCGCATATGTTGTTTTATTAGTTTCAACCATACATCTGATGGATCGGTCTCAGAACCTGTGTATTGGATGATTGGTGAAACATGTCAGATGAACCCTTATAAATATAAGATTTTTTATTCTAAAACACAAAAACTAATTGAAAATACAATTGTTCAATTCATATATTATATCATTCCATAAAATTTATTTGAGACCGTTATTTTTTCAACAAATTATAACATTTTAAATTTCAAATTCTCTAACAGTAAACATCTTTTTCATCTCCTTCTTCTATGTATGATGATCTATATTAGGATATCATTAACTTCATAGAAACACTAGAGACTCTAATTTCATGTTTCCATCAAAATGAATGTACTTGTGTCCTGATATATTCATAATAATTATAACATTGATGGACTAATGTAATTATTAGACATTGCAAACATTTTCTCACCTTTTCTATCACAATTCTGGGATTGACAAATCGTTTGACAACATATGATTTTGAGAATATTTTTCACATCAGAGAATCATCATATTTTATTCCAAACATCTCAAATGATATTATATACCCAAAAAAATAACCAACTATGATAAATAAATATAAATTCTAGATAAAATATAAGTTTGAAAATAAGTTCACCCAAAAAATATATCAACCATAGCGAATTGTATTTGATATAAATTCTAAAGAATCTCACATCGTATTTTCTGAGTCTGATATTTCATCATCCTATGAGAAAAAGATACAATGTAAATTTATTTCATGAAACTAAATCCAAACATAACAAATTATGAAACCAATTCTTCTAGAATCCTTCCAATTGTCAAATAATCATCTCCAACCAATTTGGCCACAACATTTGAGAGTTTGATAGTGAATTTCCCTTGTTGCTAAGGATGGCTCAATGATATTCAGGATTGATGATTAGATCTAAGAGTGTCATATTAATTGATTTTATGTTCATGTAAATTGTTGATTTTCTTCTATTGTATATGCCTCATTCTATATGTGATCCTACTAAAAATTTTCAAATATGGGGAGAAGTTCAGTGAGAAATTAGGTGGGATCGTGGTTATAAATTAAGAGTTGATGGTGGGATGCTCAAAATAGAGTTGAAATGATACTTTATAAGGACCGATCTAAGATAAGACAATGGCCATTTAACACACATGGCTTATTGATTATGATTTTGATGTATAATATAAATGACAAAAGCATATCTTCATAGTTTTATGTTCATAAAATGGGGGACACCCCCTATAATGACATGAATCATACGGGACTAAGCTATTGTTTTTCTATGGGTTCTATAATAAATAGATTTTTTACGAAAAGTTTATATAAGAATAGGTGGTTCATGATTAATATGTAATGGAATTTGATACATTGTTCCTCTTTCATTATTTTCTAGTTTTTTTAGAATTTGATTACTATTTATTTTTATTCGATACATTATTCCCTCTTTAAATATAAATTTATATTTTTTATACAGTCTGACATTACATCGATGTTCGGAACCTTATAGATTTATCATTATTGATAATCTTATTTTGATCATTATATTACATGATACATCATGATTTTGGTTTCATTTTTGTGTAGTGGGATGACTGTTGGGTTAGGTGTGTTTAAAAGTAGTGTCCCATCACAAATATAGTGTTAATTCTTGATATTGTACTGTTATTACATGAAAATGATAGTATAGTACACCTAAAGGGGTTTTAAGGGAATAAAAATAAATAGTTTTAGGTATATGGATAATGTCTTGGTGGTTGGGTAGCTCAGTGTGTATGTGTGTGTATTTTAGTAACCAAAGTAAAGGAATGATTTTATATGCATATTGATTCAAGTTTATAGGTGGATGTGATCCATTAAGATATAATTTGTACCCTCATAATATTTTTATGAGCATTTAATTCATCATGAATACACTCAGTGTGTTGATTTCAGTGGAGGGATCCTAATAAGTCATTGACACACCCCATAATACGATACTTATCATGAGTTACAATTTATATGGATAAACAATAATACTTTCTTTTAGACACATTATATTTTTTTTGATCAACATATGGTTTAGGTATAGTGGAATATTATAGGTCAATGGTTGAGTAGAGTTTTATGTTTTTATGGATGGATGCCATTATAATTATATTTCAGATATTGTATTATATTTTTATCATCCCAAGATAATTTTTTATTATATTATATATATAATGATTTTTATTTATATGTTTTCACTAACTTTATTCTAATATGGTTAATGAATTATATGGATTATTTTACATATTTTATATTCTTAAATATGGGGGCCTCTTGGTTCCATGTTTTATGTAAAAATGATTTTTGTTTTCTCCACTATATAGAAGGGGAATGTGGGAATTTTGGTAGAGTTAATGTTATTCCCAAATAAAATAAATCACCATTAGAATTGGGATTATGATATCATAACATATATTAATTTGAACCTTGATTATGTCTGTGTTCCCTAGATATGAGGAACATTTCATTCACTCCCCTAATTTTTTTTATAAAATGGATGAATTAACTAAAGAACATATGGGTGTTTACTTAGTTGATACTAAGATATCAATTCAAAAATAATAATGAAAATGTGATGTTCATATGCCCCTAAAACACTACAGTACAATTCTAGAATTTGGTTAACATTGTAGAGAAGTCACACTAACACTCAAAATCACTGTTCTCGTAAGAATTGAGAGGATCACCACCATCTCATAGATACATAATAATATATTTTTTAAAGAAAACATTTGGTATCACATAACAGGTAGATAGAATTATCCCAATGATGGCATGTCTCCTTAGCAATTTTTGAATTTCTAATGAGATTAATGAAAACAAAAATCACATTCCTAAATTATAAGAAACCACATGAGATATGGAACATCAAATTTTCATTATCCTATGTGATCTTCACCTCTAAAATGACACATTAGAATCATTTTCTACATTCTATATTTCCTTTTATCGAGAACCCTCGTCTAGTCTTCCTCAATGAGTCACAATTGATCCTTGAAAATCACAGGATACTCTCCCATGATTTTGATAAATATATTATAACTATAACTACATCATTGACCATATTATCTTTCATTTTTTAAATTAATAAATTTAATTTAAACCACCATTTTAATTTCTAATAATACTAAGAATCCTCGATCCATCAAATTCTTAATGTCCCAATAATCTAAAAGCATAACTAAATTAAATTTTGAATAAAAATATATATTATTCACTCTATATCTATGCTCATATTCTTCAAATTATGATTTTCTTATATTTGTGACATGAATATATTTCAAATTTTTCTCTATGAATCACCTATAACATCATTTCATTATTTTCATCTCAATTCATGGATTTTATTTGGATTTCCATGATGTTTGATGAATTCAAGAATGACTTCTATATCTGTTGGTGTGGCACTAATACTATCCATTATTCACCAAAAATATATCAGTGAGGAAATCCTCTATGCTATTTTATAATTCCCATATACTATGCCAAAAATTCCGAACATGGATACATTCTTCTGCAGGATTAATTATGTAGTGATTTCCCATGTCGCTGAATAATCACTGTTGATATTTTTAGGTATCCGGTTGAAGCTATGTTTCTATTCACTTATATGTTTACTTGTCATATTTCCAAACATATGATTCGTATAAGTGAACACTTCATATATATGAATTGACATATGTGTCTATATTTTGATAGATTAACTCACTTACATATCTAAATGCCTTCACCGAGATGAATTAGTTTATGTTGTTGACTAATATATGTGATCTCACTTAGCCATCTATATTATCTTAAATGGGGACATTTCGTATTAAAAAACTAAAGACAGCCAGATTATACATAAGTCATTAAAACTTCATATATACAATATCCATTTTACTCCATTGTTTATAAAAAAACCCAAAATATCATAAGAGGGTATTCATTAGTAACAATTATACATGAACCATTTTGTTTTATTTTGAGGATGTAGTCTCCCCTTTACTGATTTATGACTTCTCTATCAGTTTGAATCCTCTAGCATATTAGGATACATGTATGTTAGATTAAATTTCCCCCTACTCGCGTATCATTTGGGTGATCCAGGTTAGTGTCTTAATCTAAAAAAAATAACTATATATTTATTATGTATTAATTTATATATGTCCACATTAGAATTTTAAATGTAAACTTTCATCCCAATATTTATCACATACATGTAAATACACCTATATTGGGATATCGTATCATATGAAAATGTGGTTTTGGATTAGAACTAGTGTCAATCCATAAAGAATACAATTCATGGGAGAAATATGGATGTTTCATGGTGAATTGTTATATGAGTCATGTAATTCTCATAGAATTTATTTTATTTATCATATAAATGATTGATCGACCAATAGAATTCTACTCATGATTAATCCATTATTTATTGTTTTATCAAGCATGTTTACTTAATTAATATGTTATTTTTTGGATGATATACAATCATATATTAATGATAACAATAATGAAATGATAAAAATGAAATAAATCATTGTGAATAAATTATATTCATTCACTGTTAATTTTGTAAATGTTATTTCAAAATTTATTTATGAAAAATGATAAGTAGTTTATTATTTCATTCATGAAGAAAATAAATTTTTAAAACCCCTTAAAAAAATTATTAAGTCGATAAAACCTTCCATTAGTCAAATTAAACTTAAAAAAATGTTTTGGGTGCTCTTAATACATAGTTATGTGTGACTCCCACTATAGAGGAATTAAAAAAAGGGTTTCTTGTTTAGTTAAATAGTGTTTTCATTGAAAAACTCTTCATATCTATCATAGTAAAAATTATAGAATAAATGTTTTGTGTACATAAAATCTCAGGAATCTCATGAGTTGGGAATCCACTAAATAAATCAAGTTATTATAAATTAATACAGTAATCTAATCACAATTATACCTCAAAACACTTATTGTAGTGAAATATATAGATATTATACTATAATGATAGGTTTTAAGGATATTTTCCTTTAATAATATAAAATGGAGAAGATAATTTTTATGCGATAGTATAAAGATAATTGGATTTGAATAAAATAGTGACAGATAAAAAATATTAATAAATTGACAATGTTTAAATTATCATATGTCATGATAAAATTACTAGTCATCTATTATTTCTTTTATAATAACGGTCAAGTAATACAAAAAAATATTGTAATTTATTTTGGAAAAAATATATAAATGTTTTATATTTTCTGTCTAATGATTATAATATTACAATGAATTATCTCAAAATTTATTTTAGAGTCGGTGTAGTGATTTGAGTGTTGTACGACCCTAGTATTAATATGGTAAAAATATAATATATTTTTATAGTATGTGTACATGATTTTTAGGAATAAATAGAATTCATTTTTATCTATATCTTGGATGAAATTTTTCTCCACTGTTGAATTTGGATTTTGGGGTTTACCCTAGTTGTGTAAAAGGTTTTTTATTCAAAAGACGATTCATTATGGTGAAGTTATTGGTGAGTGCGCTAAATAAATAAATAATATTTTTTTAAATTCCTAATCCTTTTCTATCCTCTATAAGTATTTTGTTATAGAAAATTTCCATGGTTATTATCCCAACTAGATGATAATAGAGGGTATGTTATGTGACTTTTTTTTGTACTGAAAAATGATCTTGAGATCGATGATCAATGACAAAAAAATCAAGTATATTTGTTGGATGAATGGTGAATGTCGTGGAAACCAAAATGAAATTTATAGAGACTGTGTTTTTCGCTAATGATAAATCCTTTCATGATGTAAGTATTTATATTTATTGATTATTTCCATAATTAAATTTCTATATTAGAATTATTTTGTTTTCAATTAATTCTGGTTTTCCCATCCCAAATTGTAATGTCTTAGGAATTTTTTCATTTGAATAGTTTTAATTCAACACTTTTGGTTTCAATGTTTATGAGCAATGGGTTGGTATTATAACAGCCAATAATAATCTCTCATATGTATTCAACCTCTCCCTTCTAAATTACGAGAGTTCTTCATCATTGGAATATGGTTCAATTATTCATGATTTTATACTAGTTCATAGAGAAATGAAAAATTGGATTCAAAATGGTTATGTGAATGATGTTAGGATCAATGGATTTATGATGTATTGAGATGTAACTATAGTGAGTGGATGATATTTTTGTGGATCAAGACTGTATTCTTTATTAGATGTGTGATTGAACATTCATGGGTGGTATAAATCATATTTTTTGGAAACTAGAGGTCGGAAATCAATTACTATTAATTTTTATCTCTGATTTATATTGATTATACAATGATGAAGGTAGTATTCACCATATAATCATTATAATTATAAATTTTACCATGGGAAAGTTTGATTGGTTATGAAAATACATACTACATACAAGGTATTCTAGATTAAAACACACAATTTTCCTTTATTTCACTATATAAATAAGGTTTTATCCCATTTAAAATATCACACTCAATGTGGTGGACCCACATTCCTTGGTAAATTGGAAGTATTTTCATGCCAAGTATTGTAATTACACTCATATATAGCTCATGTTTCGTACACATTGTATATCATTGAAATATTCACTGTATCCTACTTTTTAAATCATTCAATTTATAGGGAATTGTATTCCTTGAACCTTGACTGATCCAACACATCATGTATCCCTTTTGACATGTTATAAACATAACTTTCTACATGTTGATTATAGATTTGGGACAATCCTATGGTTATGATTGAGAGTAATCCATGTATACCACATCATGGAACACAATTTATTTTCTATATTAACTTATACTTCGTATATCTCTACCTTCATTTCGAAATGAATTTAGACCTAGGTATAGTCTATTTTGATAATATTTTGTGAAACAGTATGTTGGTGACCTTCATTCTGAAAAACGATATAGGGATTGTAGTGGCAAGATCAGTTTGGTTCTTCTATCATGGATACCTATGGTAAAAACAAGAATTTGATCTCTAGAGTTACAGTGGTGTTTTTGACTCCCTAATGGAATTCAAGATATATGGATTTGGACCCATGTTTCCATTTTTGGTATAATGTAACCACTCTATAATAACACCAATGTGTGGCTATCTGATAGGTAGAACAATATCGTGTCATCATTGAGAGTTGGGTGAGGTGTGGCACCTCCACCCATTAGGGTTAATCACCCAATGCCATGAAATTTCATCAGTGAGGTGTGGGTCCCATAGGTATCTACTGATGTTTATGTTGGGATAATGGTAGAGGGGAATAACATACATATAGAGATACATGAAGACTTATCTTTGGGTAGGTATATACTCACACCTACATGGAATTTTAAATCATGTGTCATGACTTATCCAGTTGACAGATTGTTATATATTGTATTTTTTAGACTCTATGCTGACGAGAGAATGTAGTACCTAGTGGAAGTGACTATGTTCGATGGTAATTAGTTGTAGATCTTGATAAAGGATCCATATTTCTATCCCTTTTTAGTAGTTGCTAATTTTTGACTGTTTTTATTATTTGTCTTGTTTTTCCCATTTTTAACTAGTCCAAATTAATATATTTTCATGTATTCCTAGATATTGTTTCCCAAATTTATGGACACTACTTTTTATATGATTTATAGAGGTGTTTTGTTTGTACATTTTCCTTATAATAATTCTTCTCAAAAGTTTGTTATGCATACTCAACAGTAGTCCCCATCCCCTAGCATATTTGAGGTGGGGAAGGGGTTTCATTCTTATTAGACTAATGGTCCAAGAGGGACCTTAGTTGGTTGAGTCATGAAATAATTGTTTAAACGATAGTTTCTAACCTAGTGATTGTTTTTGGATATATATACATTGTGAGGTATAGTTGAGAATGCACAGAAAATGTGTTAAAGATTCTCGAGTTTGGATATTAGAAAAAGAAACATAAGGATGATATAGTGGCTAATGTATCATACCACAAGACATTGAATACATGTTGTTTGACTCATTGAGAATAGGTATAAATTTCATGGATTTAATGGTTCACACTGTATATAGTAATGGTTCCATTAATTCAACGTTATTCGTGAGTCATATTCCCAAATATACTCATCTATAAGTTTTCCATATTATAAAAAATTAGGTTTATTCTAAAATTTAATAGATAAGATCACTTCAATATATTCATATGGTTACCAACTCAATGGTGAGGCTTCAACTTGTTGGAATGTACTTGAATCACTCCAAATGTGTGGGTTGAAATTATTTCACCCACCCATCGAGTGGGGATTATACCCAATAATGGTAACCAATGCTAGTGAATCTCTTCACATTGAGATGTTGATAGATTTGGTAGGTAAAGATAATGATGCGGATAATCTAGGAACACAATGAGAGTTTAAAATCAAGGGACCAATTTTTGAATTGTGTTTATGATCCCCAGACAATATAGGATTAGTTGGAGTTGGTTTATTATAAATACTGACAGGTGAAATCCTTGACAAGTTAGGTTTTAGCGCTTTCACCCATCTGACTTCATTGGGCGGTATGATATTAGTTGTGACTATTTTCCAAAACCATGATGAAGGGATACTGATCAGGGTAATGTTTTTTCATATTTCCAATGATGATTTATACCCATCGACCGTGCACTCGGTTCAGATATATCAATTTTTTGTGTTAAAAAAGTTTTATTTTGTTGTTTTTGTTAATGCATCATGTTTTAATCATCTCAAATGATACTCCCTTGATATGGTATTTTATATATGTTATTAGGGATGGATATTGGGGACTGTCTCCATAGATAAATTTGAGTTATAGTGGTTCCTTTATGTCTTCCCACTTGCAATTTGGTGTTAGAGTGGGCTTTAGTGATAGAGTGATTTTGGGCATAGGGTTGTCAGGTTTTTGGAGTACACTGTGGGTGTTGTGAAGATGAGTCTTCATACCCAACTAGTAAATTATTTAAATTGGGAACCTAGTATCAAGACATTCATCAAATAAGTGAAGTTAATCATATGGATTAGTAGTATAGTGATCCCATCAAGGATCCATTCATCCAAGGGATAAATGATGCAATGTTTTTATATAAATTAACACATTGTGGGTGACAAGGAAAAATGTTTTTCTTATGAGGTACATATAAATCATTTTGAGATTTAAGGAAATTTTAAATATATTTTAGATTAGCTGATGTAAATTTTATAAATTCTCAGTGATAATTCTATGTGTGGGTTAACATACTAAAATTTTGGGGATGTTTTGAGTCTCTGGTTTTCCTATAAATTAAATCTTTATCTTGATATTAAAGTGGATATATGACACTTGATAGATTATTCAAGGGTTAATCACCCTAACACGTATGAGTTGGAAAAAAATTACTCATCGCCCAGCCTAGGGAAAATAGGAATAACTATGCACCTTCTTTGACACTCTTGTGGATATTATAATGTTCATTCATATTCTCGTTAATGTACCAGTATGATGTATTTCAGTCTGATACTATCTAATATGGTTATAAAGAACAGTAAAATGACCATGAAACCAGTGGAAGGATAAAAAAGATTCGAATGCTGAGTCAACATTATCACATGTTAAATATGAATGTGTCATAGTGGAAGAAAGCATTATATTGGTGTTTTCATAATCATATATAGGATGTAATCATTACCTTTTTTGTTTTATTATTTTGTTGAAACAAATTAAGAACAATTAAATATATCATAGGTACTTGTCTAAAACTAAATATGCTGCATATCCAAATAATGTATTATAAATAAAATGTAAATAATCATTCAATATTCCATCCAGGATGTAAAATTTCATTATCGTAGTCATACAAAACAAATTATTTTTTATGTTATAATATTAATTAATTCTTAATACACATATCTATATTAACTAGTGGGTGATAAATATTGAAGATCTTTTGGTATATTCTAACTTTTAGAAGAATTATCTGAACCATCAATTGACTTTTCTCAAATAATTGTTTTAGAATGATTTGAAACAGGTAATATATTGTAATAATAATATTACAATTTTTTTTACTAGAATTTTATATTTTATGGATTTATATTAGAGAACATTTGAATGATGTTTGGAAAACTATAAGTTTTAATATGTGCTTTATTTTTTGGTAATAATTGGTTGAATTATATAATGAAAAGTGAGATACATAGTATGGATAACCATATAGTGGATTATCAATTTAATGAAAATGTTTTCCATTATATTATTGGAAAATTTTACATCCTTTTTTGGATTATAGAATATATTCATTTAGTTTCAGACATTATAATGTAGTGTTTAACACATTTGATGGTTGAATATATAGTGAATTATTGGATGGATATTTGATATTGTTATTGTCAATTTTTTGGGATATTCAAAAGGCTTCTCTAAAACAATATTTTAGAGAATTCATGATTCTGTTATATACAAACATGAGTATATGATTATATGAATGATTAATTTTATTTGAGTAAAGATAAGTATCATAATATAGACTATGATATTATGTTAAATTTAATAATAAAATTTGAATCTCGAATGATTAATATGTTAAATATACAATAAACTAACTTCAATAATAGGAAATAATTATAATTACGACATAATTTGTTTAAGGGGGAGAATGTAATGACCTATAATTTTACCATAAAATTTCATTAAATAAATATTATGATAACATCTTCTTCCAAATTCATCAACCTCACCTTCCAACAGAAAGTGTCTTATGCTCAAATCGTCTATGTATATCTAGAGGTTCTATGTAACTATTCATTGGTATGATATAATTATCTTATTATTAATGTAATTATACATTCATCACATGTATTTTACATATTTCACATTTACAATTTTGCAAGAAAAAGAATTTTTATTTATTATTTAAAGATAAAATTATTATTTTTATAATTTCAATTAAAAAAATATCATCAATTTTGAATATAGAATAAAAATATAATCTTTTGATAGGTTTTTGAGTTTTTATAAATTAATATATTTTAAGTGAATAGTGAAAAATTCAGTTGTTACTAAAATTTTATATTCTTTTAAATATTTGATAATTACCTATAAAATTATAAAACATTTCATTTAATTAAATATATATATTGGGATAAAAATAATTAATATTAAGATATTATTTTCAAATTAGAAAATCAATGTCAAAAAATTTATAACAAAATTATTATTTTATAATATTTTTAAAACCATTTTAAATCGTTTCATTTACTTAAACATTTTAATGGATTTTTTTGTTTTTTAATGATTTTGAAGCCACATAACATTTATATTTTTTTAGTAAAATATTTTATATCCTAAAATTCAATTAAATTGTAAATTTTATATTAAACAAAAATTGTAAACGTAAAAACATTATTTCAAAATAGTGTTTTTTGTCAACTATTTGACCTTATATTGAAACTAAAATTTCTACCCTATAAATATTTTGTTTAATAAAATGAATTTTAAATTTTAAATATAAATTTTCATATCATATAATATGATTAATTTCATTTTCATGTATAAAATAATCATTATATGGATTAATGTTAATTATCATTATAATAAAAAATATATTAATTTTAGAGGATCATTTAATTTATAATGTGTTATTTTATATAATAAAAATAATTAATAAATTTTAAATAAATTACACTACTAATATTTTAAATACCATATATAAATATTTTTTCATTCATATTGTTAATAATAAATACTAAATATTATTAAGAACAGATAATGATAGAAAGAACATTTTTCTACAAAATAGATTTCAAATATATTAAATGTTTTTATTCAAATGTTATTTATCCATTATATATAAATTATATATATTAAAAGATCATGAAATTATGTTTTTAACATAAAAAATTTCGGTCATAAGGGTTACATTACACTTTTTTAAATAAAATAGATATTGTTTTGTTAAATTGTACATACAATAGTAAAAACAAAAATTGAAAAATGAAAAAAATCAAAGGGTGGTTTCGTGAAAAATGTTTAGAAAATGTGGTAAAATGGGTGGTGGAAAATTTATCAAAACATGTCTCCCCAAAACTTCCATTATATATATCATCTGTAATTATTGATCCTTGAATATTGTAATTCATTTATTGAACAGGCCAGGAAAATGTTTTTATTGCCATGGTAAATAACCGTGTCTATAGATGTAAAAATAGTGGCTATAGCCAATAGAAACATTCCCAAAATCCAGGGAACATGTTGGTGTGGGTATAGGTTTGAACCTAAAGCCATAGATTCAAATGTTTTCCATATCCCTATATCCATTGTATGAAATCATAGAAATAAGGCTACAATAATTATCTAAAATAGTGATAATAAGGGTATAGAAACATTTTTTACCCATGTATATAGGTGTATAAACCTTGGATATAACATATAAACCTGGCCCATGAATCCATTGATCCTATTGGTAGGGCTATAAGTTCAAACCTATAGCCATGATTTTTAACTATTGTAATAATTATATAACCATTGTTTGAAATATTAAAAGTATTGTTATATCAATGTTTAGAAACCATAATAATTGGGATATAGTTATGTTTTTAATCAATGGAAAAAGGAATAAAGCCATAATTTTAATTCAAGTTAATTGGTCTATTTCCACAATTTGAATATATTAAAATAGTTCTATAGCCGTGGTATGAAACTTTGGAAATATGTCTATAGACGTGATTTTAAACCATTATTACAGGCCCTAATTAAAATTCTAATCATCTAGATTTTAACCCTCGTCCTATGCTTTTGATACTAGGAACATAACCATAAACTAAATCAAATATTCTAAATTAATATATATTTTTCAATATATATATATATATATATATATTAACCAAGTATTTTTTTTAGTTTACCATGGATGTTGGACTTCCCATGTAGTTCCAGGGGGAAAATATTTTTCATGCAACAATGTGGGAATCCTACAACCAGAAATTCATTTATCGTGGTTACATCTAGGGACCTGTAGTGTGGGTCTTCAAAAACAGTGTCTATATCATAGACCAATAAAATTATATACATATTTTAAAAAACCTATGTTTATATACTATATCTATAAAAATAGTTTCATCTAATCCATGGCTACAGTTTGGAAGAAAAGTCTAGCAATAGTTATAGAAAACAATGTGGATAGGTTGGGGTTATTGTCCATTTTTCTAGTAGTTGAAAGAAAAGCAGAGTTCATAATAGTTATATTTTCTTAATTTATAAAATGGGATCAGTTTGATAATATAAAACTAATACATAACTCTAGAACATTATTTTAACCTAATGAAATTTTCATCACCTAGAAGTCCCCTACATGATTTGATGTCCCTTGTCACCATATTTTATCCTAATCCAATCATTTATAGGGATACATTCAAGAGAATGATTAAAATCCAAAAAGTGAGTATTACATAATCTGTATCCATTTTATTATTATCCATTCTATTAAAAACAAACCAATGAAATATTAATATAATTACATTAGTATCATTTTTACGCAGAAGTGTTATTATATTAAGGGAACTACCATTTTTTATTCCTTCTCATACACTTATAAAAAAATAGTGACAATCGATCATTTGTGTAGACTACCACCCCCATGAATCTGTGTGGTTTTTTTCCATCAGAATCTAAAATATATGAAATTACTAAAATTTTTAACATAAAAAATTAATTTTATGATACTAGTAATATTATAGAATGATATTATTGGTAATTGTATATGTAATATTAAAATTAAATGTTCATCGTGATCTCAGCAACAAAAAATGAACATTTTAGTATACATTTCATTATCTGAGTTCATTTTATAAAATTATATAAAATTATATAAATTTTATTATAATTGAATTATATAATATATAAACCCTTTAAATTGTTTATATAAATAATTTATAATATAAAACCATTAATTTTGGTCAAAAAACCTAATTTTTTCTGCATAAATTGAATGAATCACCTCAAATAACCATCATAACAAAAAAAAACAATATAACATTTAAATAACATATGACACATAATTGTCCTTAGTAAAAAAATATATTAATATTTTCCCTAATATGTTATCTAATAAACTTTATATTATTAGTAAGGATTCTAGGTGCATGAAAAGAGGGATTCAAAAACATTGTAAGGGTTTTCTATCAAAAATTTTCACCCTTAGGAACATATTTCTTATTATAATCATTGTTATCATTATAATGGTGAACTTATTATAGATTTAATATTTTTTATTATAATTATCTTATCTTTCATAAAATTAAGTTTTCTTTTCATATTTGTTTGTCTCATGTGGTTTTGAATCATAAATTAAAAAATCTAAAACAATTTGTTGTCACATAGACTCACATCACATTAAAAACACCTTGTTAAAAAATTTTAAGTGGGATTTATTTCTTATGTTCATAGATCTAATTTTCCAAGATTCATTGATTAAAAATTTAAATTAATTTTTTCTATTATTCTATTAGCTTTATTAATTTTTTATCCAATGAAAAATTTTCATTTCCATATTTATTTTCAAAAAAATGACTATTATTATAAATGTATTATTTAAGTGTTGGTAGAAAATTTTACAATATTTTAACATATAATAGAAATTAAATATCGTTAACAGAAGTAACTAATGAGTTCCTTTATATTTCAAAATCATATTTAGTATTCAATATTAATTCTTCTTACAATGACTTTCCACTAGGAATAAATTTTTTTGATTCTTTTGATTGAAGGGTGTTCACCTTGATTTCATACGTCAAATGAATTGAGAAATTATTAACATAACTATATAGAAGTTTCCACAAAGTAATTTCTATAATACAATTAATGGTAGTTATATTAAATTATATTTATAGAATACATATATTTTTTCAAAGGGTCTTACAACATAATATTCTTCTAATACTAGTTACATATATATTTTTTATATTTTATTAGAGAACATAAATGCATAATAAAAATATATTTGAGCATTATTATATATTCTATAAAATCCTTCTAAATTAAAATTTTTTCTATTACAATTTTCTGGAGTATTGAAAAAAATTAGGGAGAGTTTATATGCTCGCTAAAGAGAAGAATATAATTAAATATTTCATTGGAAAAGTGTGGAATAAATTGGATGATAGAAATAAATGAAAAAAAATTCTAAAATCAAATTAAACAGAGGGAGTCATATATAAATAAAATAAATAAAAACATGGATACAAATATTATACTGATGGAATGCATAATATCGTAAATCATAAGTATTTTTTTGTGGAATTATTCCAAGATATCATATTTAAACCAATAATGAATATGTTAATAACCTAGATAATTTTTCTACTGAGACCCATTGATGCATCAGGGGGCATATTCTGGGTCCCACGAATCACTAACTAATTCCAATGCATTCACCAATTGAAAAAATTTCTAAACTATAAAATACATAACCAACAGTTCATTATAATCAATAAAAATATTTATTGAAATAAAAAGTATATGTATTGTCAATATATCACCATGAATACATTTTTTTATCTTACTATGTAATCATCACTCAAAATAAAACCATACAGTGTAAAGTTATATTGTTATAATAATAATATACCTTGTAAATTAATGTAATAATGTGGTTGTATAAAAAAATATCTGGAAATCAGCATAAAAAAATAATAGGTATTATGAATGTAATATTTTGTAACCATATCAATAAAATAAACTTAAGTTGTTGGAGATGGTACTTTTAAAGGTAAATGTTATAAATTGAAGAGAAAAATGTATTTCAGTAGTTTGATATTCTATTCATAAAATTAAACAGAAGTAAAATCTTTCATTATCATTCATAAGGAGTGTATGAATTATTCAAAGCATATACTCTAGGTGTGTCCATCATAGTTTGTAGTATTAGGACCACTCAACATGCACTGATTAAAGGTTGATTTGGTATCCAACCATCCATTTTATTTTTCATTACTCAAATTCTATTTTGTAAAACATCTAAACCCACTTTCCAATATTAATAAAATTATATAATTTATATAAAATCCTCACAAACACTACAAATTTTCAACTTTATGATTATTGGTCATTTTAATTCAATTAGGTAACAGAAAATATAATAATACTGTTAAACATGGAATTAAGAATATAATATTAAAAAACATTAAAATTGATATAATCATTATATAAAATAAGGAACAGTTACTAAGTACAACATACAATAGAAAACTTGGTTTATATCATCATCATGTCTCATTGAATTGAGATTTGAGACAAAGAAACCATACATTTAATCCCACATAGATGAAGTGATCTAAACACCTGTATAATGCAAATAATTCTTGTAATAACCTATTTAGAAACCTAATCCATTACTATTACCTATTTATATTTATTTATAATTTTTCATTACATATATTTTAGTGAGTTATTATATACATTCAATATTTTTCTTGACCAATATAGATTGTTTCGAACAAGTTTTATTATAGTTGTGGTATATTCATTATTATCCATATTTTAATCATTATAGTATCATAAAGGGTAATATTATTGATTATTTTTAATTATTTATAATTTTTTAATTTCATTCTGTGGTCATTTTTGGATTGATCTTTTAATATGATATCATCGATGAGCATGATTTAGTTATTTTTATCAAAAAAAATTGGTATTGCTACTAATGAGGTTAATATTAATTTTATCATTTAGAAATTATTATTTAATCATTTATATAATATATTTATTGGAACTAAATTCTCCTATTCATCCAGTATATAAATTTATATTATTGCTCATGTAGGTGGTTAATGTAACGTCCCGGTTGCGGGAGCCACCCAGAGGTGCCTCGTACCCAGTTTTTCAAATGGACTCAAGTGTATTTCCATGTAAACTGGAGGCTACTGACAGGAAGCAAGGTCCTTGTGTTTGATTTTGGGGAAACAATGCCCTCATTGTTAGAGTAACAAAATGGTAGTAACCAGATAGCAAATGTGGAAGCAGTAAAACATGAAATAGGTAAACAACAGAAGTAATATACAACTGCATCACACATATATATGATTCTTGATACTTATGTCTAGGAAAGAATCCAAACATGTCACAATTCTGTAATATAGTACTAAACCAAATTTGAATGAAATGCAAGCACTACCACAAAACTGGGCAAGGCCAGCGCCAACCCTTTATCAGCGCTAATGAAATAGTGGTGATAAAGAGGAGGGGGGGCTTTATTAGCACTTAAAAAATCACAAATAAAGGGAGCTTTTATCAGCGCTAAAAAAACCACTGATAAAATTACCCCTTTTTCAGCTCTTTTTTTAGCGCTCAAAAAGGCCCCCCCTTTATCAGCGCTTTTTTTAGCGCTGATAAAGGGACACCCTTTATCAGCGCATCTTTAGTATTGCTGATAAAGGGTCTACTTCAAAAAAATATATAATATATAAATATAGTTATATGGTTATATTGATTTAAATATAATATATAACTTTTAAATATATTTTAGATAAGTATAAATGTACATTTACACTTATTATTCTTAATATATAAGATATTTATTTGAAATGGATTCATAAAAAATTAAAAAAATATTTTTAATTAATAATTTTCTAATTATTATGGAGTAATAGTCATTTAATAACAATTTGAATAATGAAAAAATTAAAAAAATTAAAAAAATATACAAAATATGTTGAAAACGCAACTCGAACTTCCAACGGCCATAACTTTTGATCCAAGTGTCCGTTTGACCTCTACAATATATCAAATCAATTCCCGTGACAAGAGCTACGTCATTATCATTATGGAAACCCCCTGTCAAGAATATTTCGAGGCCAAAAGTGGCCCAGAAGGCCTCCAAAACCGAGTTTTTAGTCGGTGTACACAGATTTTTTAACATTTTGGGGATTTTCAGCCTCGTTTAAGGGGGTATTATTGGCTTTTTTTGGTGGGGACTGAATTTATTCCAAGGTATTACATTCATATTGATATCATTTCATAAAAATTTCAACCATTTTTATAATTAACTACTATTTATAATCAAATATATAACTATATGTACATATTTTTTATATATTCACACCTAAAAATTAAATTTTTTAAATAAATAATCATACATATTAAAATATAAAATATATTAGCATTATCTAAATAATAACTAATATCCATTTTATTTAAAATACCAATATATAGATATTTATATAACTACTATATATTAATATAACTATACATATATTAATATAAGTATATATATATATATATATATTAATATAACTATATGTATATATTAATGTAACTATATATATATATTAATATAACTATATATATATATTAATATAACTATATATATTAATATAAATATATATTACTATACAAATAAATATAACTAAATATCAATATAAATAAATAGATATATCATGAATAAGAGAACAAATCAATATAGGGTAGTGGAAATGGCGTTAGGTGTGATGGTGGGAGGTCTCAAGATCAAATCTCGGTGGAGGCACAGGTGTGCACACAAGGTTGATTTAAAGGGATAGCATTGATAAATGGTGTAGGCGGTGCGGGCGGGCACGGGAGGTGCAGGAAAACTCTGATATAGGTTGGATCAAGCGCGGTAAAAATCCCCCTCCCGAGATGGTCCGTATTTGTTTATTTTTTTATTTTAACGAGTGAAAAAAAAACGCTCATAAAAGGGGTCATTATTAGCACTTCATGGAGCACTGATAAAGGGGACCCCCCCCTTTATCTTTGAAAGAATTAATAGACCTTTTTCTAGGACTGTTAATGGCCATTTTTAGCGCTGATAAAAGCCATATTTGTAGTAGTGAAGTAAAAATAGGCACAGTATCACAATCATCTTCTTAGTCCCATGCTCCCCAGCTCCAAAGCTATCATGTATGTGAAGTTAAAGGGCGTTTTCCCTTATCCAGACCTGAAACAATATAATCTTTTTGGGCCCAGAAGTATGAATCAAATAGGGTGTGAGACTAATCCCACTAGTAATCCACCCAAATATCTATGCCTAACACTCAGTGAATATATATGCATGGAAATGAAAAATGAAAAACAATATACAAGGAAGCACTCAAATGTAAACAATCATTTAGTGTCAAATGCATTCAATTTGATATATCAAGTAAGAAGGTAATCATAAACTAGTAACCCTCTGGGATTTACTCATAGCCCAACCCCTTTGGTTCATCCAAACAACAAAAGAAACCCTCTATGATATACTCACAGTCTAACCCCTCTAGTCCAGCTTTAGAAATGCCTCTATAATGAAGCACTCACCATCAATTCCCCCTATGGTCTCATATTTGTAACTAATAGGCACTCTATGGATGAACTCAATGTTCAATTCCCCCCATGTCCCTTATCAAGGAAACTATAGACACACTGAGGGAGAAATTACATCATTCCCCCCATATGGTATCAAATCTTAAAAGTAATGATGAATCCCTAGAGTGGCCCTCAACGTCAATTCTCCATATGGTCTACTACACAAGGTTCTCATAGCTGTATGTAAGTAAATCGTGCACAACGATACGTGTCAACCAATGTATATCTCAAGAACTAATTGGATAAACAATCTACAACATATCATAGAAATTCATATAATAATCACTCCATCCTTACAATACTAGGCATCGAAAGAAAACATCCTAACTAGAAAAATAGAAAAAATGGTCAAAACAAGAAAACATGGGAAAAACCTCAATATCATGGAAAAACTAACCCTATTCACAAACAATCAACCTCTATCAAAACAAACAAGGCATAATAGGACATAGTAGTGCTAAAAACAATAATCACGCAATACACTGAACGAGGGTATTGTCTCCTTTGCGCATATAACTCAAAGACTAAATATGGAAAGGCACAAAACACCTATATCAGAGTTGTATGATCTATATACTCTGCAGGAAGACCATAGAATGACCTATAATGATGTAGATCTAAAAAAATATAAAACATTTACCAAAGTAAATCATAAGAGAGAGAATAAATCTAGAGATGAGCTTCAAGTAGAATTGAGAATGCACACATGTGATTACAACACAACTAATGGAGTTAGAATCAGAGAACGGATGATGAGTTGGGGATCATAGAAGATCAACAGCTGTATAGATGCTCATAGACGAGTCCGACCAAGAATTTATGTGTCCTGATGATTAGACATAGCCTCAGTAGGTTTAATGATATAAAAATAAAATAAAAGACATCCATTTTAAAAGTACATGGCGTGTACTTGCCTTTACGGAGCCCCACATTTTGGAGTCCCCAAGTCACCATACACAATTGTGTGCTCAAACATTTCATGGAAATGACACGACTACATGTTTCAACTGAGTACACAACATGTATTTTTAACTACATGGCCTGTACTCTAGAGATTTAAAGAATCCCCCAATTTTTTCCCCAAAATAACCAGTAAGGAAAAACATACCTTAAAAGAAGATCTGGGTTCTTTCAAACTTCCCAATTAATGAAATTCCTCCACAAATTTCCCTAATAAGGTGGTTTAGAAGAAGAAACCTTGAACAACTCTGGCCACTGTGATCGTACATCGGCCTCCATCTCCTAGACCTCATCTTGTACTTCCTCGTACTGCCATAACACTCGTATCAGAGGAACAAACCGACCTATGAGAACCTTCTCACTTTGATCTACAATCTAGATACGATGCTCCTTGAAAGATGAATCCACCTCAAGATCAGCATCCTTGATATGGAAAACATTAGTTGGGACTGAGAAGTAACAAAATAGCTGGGAAACGTGGAAGATGTTATTCATATCCTAGTACCTGTGAGTTAACTACAATCAATAGGAAACTAACCCAACTATCTCCAAAACCACAAACGACTCGAAAAATCTCGGTGATAGCATACCATATCTCTTAATCCTTATGTTTCAAAACCTCAGTGTGACACATAGAAAAACCCGATCTCTGACCTCGTACTGCAAAGTACATCTTTGTCGATAAGCATATAACATTTATCATGAATGTGGAGTAGACATCCTATTCCGAATGACCTCTATCTAGTTTTTGGTCTCATAGACATGACGAAGTCCCCACATAGCTGCATACCCTTCCTCAAGCTAGCATTAGGGTGATCGAAATGTCGTAGCATATAGATCCTCATAAAGTTAAATTTTAATAGTTTCCTAGAAACTATTATTGTAGGAAAACTCCATAATACATATGTGTTTCTCCCAAGGACCTCCAAAATCCAGGATGAATTCTCTGAGCATGTTCTCATGAACCTGAATTGTATGCTCGGACTGGTTATCTTTCTAGGGGTGGTAAGTTGTAAATTGAAGTACTTCTGTACACAAAGATCCTTATATCACATGGTAGACCAGAGATGTAAAATGTGCATCCTTGTCTGAAACAATGTAGTGTGGAACCCCATGAAAATTTAAAATATCTTAGATGTACATATTTCACAGATCATCAACAATAAAGGTCTCCTTTATTGTCAATAAGTGATAATCCTTGATGTGTCTAATAATGAAAACCCATATCATATAATTTCCTCAAGGAGACTTTGGTAAACCTATCACAAAATCCATTACGACATAGTTCCACTTCCACTCGGGAATGGGTAACTATTTCAAAAGCCCTACTGGTCGTTGATACTCCGCCTTCACCTGCTGACAGGTGGAACACCTCATTACATAACTAGAAACATCTCTCTTCATACCTGGCCACCAATACTAACAGAGTATATCATGATACATCTTTCCGACACTAGGATGAAATACCGAAATTGAGGTATGAAAGTCCCGCATTAGCTCTTCATGTATTTCTGCTGACACCCATATCCGAAAATGAAAATTAATGATCCCATCGTCACCTATGGACCATCTTGAGATATGTTCCTCTCCTGAAACACATTCCTATAAGACTAAGCCTTCAAGATCTGATAGATTCATCATTTACACTCTATGATGTTGAGTAGAGGTAATAGTTATATAATATAGAAACTTATTCCCCTTTTTATCTTGCACCTCCAAATAAATCTTAGAGAAGAGATACATATGCATCCACTCTATATTAGCATTCTGAACTGCCTGTATCTGTGTCCTCCTGGTCAACACATCGGTCACAACATTGCCATTCTGAGGTGTGTAGGGATGCTCAAAGTCAATGGAATGAAGGTACTCAACCCAACATCGCTATAACAAATTCAATTCAAGCTGAGTGAAGATATAGTTGAGACTCATGTGGTTGGTGGAAACAACAAAATATTCTACGAGAAGATAATGTCTCCAACAATGTAAAGCATGATCAACTACAGCCATCTCGAGATCATGCATCTGGTAGTTCCTATCATGTGGCCTTAATTGTCGAGACCCAGACACAAAGACTCATCACCCTTCATTAGAACTGCTGCTAGACTGATACCTGAAACATAGTTGTATAAATTATAGCTCTGTGCTGGCACGGTAAATACTAGTATTGGTTCTGATGTCAATCTCCCTTTCATATTTTGAATGGCTAACTTACTAAAATCTGACCACAAGTACTTCCCAACCTTCATATTCAGACCAATCAGGGGTAATTCTAAGAATTAAAAGCCCTTTATGAAATGTATCTAAAATCTAGACGTCCCTTGAAATCTCTGTACCTAAAAGAAGTTCTTCAGTTTTACCCAGGAAACAACTCCTCTAACTTTATCTGGGTCTATTAATACTCTTGTCTCTGAGATAACATGTCCCAGTAAGTGAATTTGCTCCATCAAAAATTGGCATTTAGAGAGCTTATCATATAACTGATGCTATCTCAAAATACTCAAAATGGTCTCAAGATTGGTAGCATGGTCATGCCAAGAGTGATTGTACACCAATATATCATCCACGAAGTCCACCACAAATAAATCCATGTATGGATGGAACACAAGGCTCATCAGTTCAATGAAGCATTCAGGTGTGTTCATGAGACCAAACGGCATAACCACATACTAGTACAAGCCATACGTGCTACGAAAAGCTATAAGAGGAACGTCTGATGGTCTAACGTGCAAGTGATGGTAACCAGATCTCTAGCCAATCCTTAAGAACACCCAGGATCCTTAAAGGTGATCAAAGAGATCATCAATCCTAATTTTGGGATATCGTTTCATAATCATCAATTGTTTCATCTTCTGATAATCTACACAATATCTGATGGTATTGTCCGCCTTTTTCACAAACAGGACTGAAAATCGCCAAGGAGAAGTATTGGGTCAGATGAAACCCTTATCCTGCAATTCGTCCAACTACTTCTTGATCTCATGTAAATCTTTTGTAGTCATCCTATATGGAGGATTGGAGTGAACATTCAATACTTACACAATATCAATAGAAAATTACACCTCTCGCTTCAGAGGTAAACACGAAATTTATTCTGCAATGAAATCTTGTAAAAAATCCACCACCATTAGAAAGTCCATCCGTGAAGCCCCCTGGTATTTCATAAATAGACTAGAAATTTGGGATTTAACTCATCCAAAACCATGACGATCTGGTCCCTCTCTACTCTCCTGGACAACCCATTCGCCCTTATAAAGAAACGATCTACCCTCTCATGATGTCAAACTAACCCTAAGATGATAATAGTCTACAATATTAAGGATGTGAAATAACCAGTCCTTTATGAGAATGACATCATAACCTGTCATCTCTACGACATAGAGGTCCCACATGAAGTGACACCCACCAACCACTAAAGGGAACTCCATAAATTGATGTACATTAGCCATTGAAGTCCCTAACAGAGTGTCTAGAATCAAGATATCATTTGAGGAAATGATACAGAGCCCAAGCCTCTACATAGCAGCAACAAATACAAAGCTATGGGAATCCCCTATATCGAAATGATCATAAGATGAAGCTAACAAAACTAGGATTGTTCCTCATCCTGAAGAGGGTCTGGGATCCGACTCTTACTGCGTCTGCACCACTAAAAAATTCTAACCTGTACCATCGCCCAGTGATGTTGTCTATCCACTATGGGCTGATCCACACTACTATCATTGAAAGCATGTCGATTGGCTACAACAACCACGATCTATACCTTGTTCTATATTCCTCGAAGAACCCTAGTTTCCTAACTGGTGAGAAACTGGTGTTGTTGCTCCTAAACGTCGAGTCATAGAGGAACCCCTGTCACAAGATGCTTGTGAGAAGAACTAAACGAAGCAATGAAGATGGCCCATCTGGTCGCACAATCGACACTCCATTGGGTCTCTCAGGAAAAGTGGCCTCGTATTCCCATTATTCCCACACTGGTAGCACTCCACCTAGCTACCATAAGAAGTATCTGGTCATTTCAGATCTCCATGTGTAGACTCCCTTCAGTGCTTCATGCTGTCATTATATGGGATACCAACTCCGGATGTCGAGCCACCCAGGCTCACATATCCAAAATCTCTCAGATTGGGCTTCATGATTAGCACCTGGTTGACAATTGAAGTAATTTAATTTATCCTGAATATGATCACTTGGGATCATATGTCATGTCTGAGACCATCCCCAAAATCCTCTCCTAGAATAACTCATCACCTCATGGGATGGGCGTGAAGTGTTGTAGCTCTGTAAAGTGAGAAAAATACTCCTTAACTGAATGATTACCCAACTCCATAATCATAAAATCTCAGGCTCAATTGGTCCTCAATGTCTATTGGAAGAAGTAATCATAGAAGGCACACTGGAACTCACCACATGCCATTACATGCTAGAGTCCCGCCTATGAGATCACATCCCACCATCACATGGTGGAATCTGAAAGAATATACGTAGTTATCTTCACCATCATCTCTAGAGGAGTCTCTAGAGGCTCAAATATGTAAAGCATGAATTCTAACCATGACTCTATAGCCTATGGTCATCATTCCCCTTTGAAGGTTAGAGGATACTGGTGCTGGAAAAGCCATGTCAACTATGCCATAGAAGGGGCAGGAGGAAGTAATACTTGGAAGGTATGAATGAATCCCATAAATCCCACTCGGAACTGTGCATCATCACCTATGTCTGGAATGATTGTTAGTATAAAAAATGGAACAACTGGAGGATCTACATTTAGTCTTTGATCAACAATGTCTGGTGTTAGATAACCTCCTAGAATATGGCATACATCCGGAGGAAGTCTTGGTGGCATGACTCTGCAAGGTCAAGAACTCACCTTTGACCATGGTTAACAGGGACTGAAATGTTGAATTGTAAGAGGGGAAAAAGATAAATAAACCATTAAAGTTTTTCAAAACACGGATACACGACATGTATAATGCTTACATTGTGTGTTCCCCTTAATCCTTTAAATGATCTTGTACTACTCCTAACCTAGGTCGTGTAACACCCAAAACACACGGTGTGATACCCTAACACATAACATGTACATGAATCATCTTCCCCTTCCTATGTTATTCAACCCAGATAATCCACACGGTTTCCTAGAACAAGTCTACATGATGTGTTAGTGTTAGACACCGTGTGTACTAGACGAACATCTCCGAACCATGTTGTTCGTCACATGACTCACTATACACGACAAGTTCAAAATGGAAACGGTGTGTAATTGAAGGATTTCACTGACCGGTGTTGTTAGTCAAACAGCTGAGTACAAGGGTTACAATACCCGACATGCTCAAGCTTGAAATAGATTATATAGCATTAGTTTTATCCATATGGGTCATTAGTCACATTGGTGAAAACATTGTCTACACAACATGGCGTGTACATCCGGTAAACGGCGTGTCCCACCTTGATTTACCAACCCCATGTTTCTTCCCACAAAATTATTAACATGATTAGATACTACATGGAATGTACATACAATACATTGTGTGTACTTTTGAAAAATATTTCCTTCCTGAACAGAGGGACACATAACCTGTATTCATTATTACATGCAATGTATTATGGGGTTTTCTAGAAAGCAATCCTTAGAAACATTTCCAGAACCAATAAAAACCCAAATAAAGACATTAAAGTGCCAAATTATGATCCTTGAGGGCCCATACATCCCATGAATCAATGATTTTCATCTTATACATTTTATAAATAAGGATAATAGTGAAATGCTCAACCATATTCTGTTCCCTGAGGGCCCATTACACCTCAAGAACCAAAGTTTTTCATTCATTCAAAAAAAAACATACAAATCCAATACCTTATCAAAAAGCAGGTATTCTTATCAATGCATCAATCACAACAACATGTATATCTAACATAGCATCTATCACAACAACCAGAAATCCCTAATACACCCTAAATGGCATGGAAAGAATGTGTGACGCGTGATCTCTAACATGTGCCTACATGATGCTTGATATGGAACACCCTCATCTCCCCAGGTTGCAACAGAATTATAACCTCAACAATATCAACAATAACAACACCAAACATGTGAATCACAAAAAGGTGAAATAATATCAATTGTAAAATTGACAAACCATAAAAATTGTAATAATTATTTAAATTGGATTTTCCCTATACTCGGGTGAGATACTCCTAGGCACACCTTGTTATCAAGTACATATTCCTCCCTATCCCTGGATAAATGCTCCATATAGTAACTCATGGAGAAAATAATTCTTCTAAAACCACATGGTAACATACTATTTCTGGGAGCCACTAGTATGTGCCCCGTACCCGATTCGTCACATGGCCTCAAGAAAATTTCCTTGAACGCTACATGCTGCCAAATGGAAGCGAGGGACCTTGGTGTCATAGTGGGGAAACTATGACCTGATTGTCAGGGTAACACATCGAAAGTATACAGATAGAATTTTAGAAAGTAGTAAAACATGAAATTGGTAAACTACATAAGTAATATAGAGTTATAGCACACATATATATGATGCATGATACATATGTATATGAAATTATCCAAACTAGTCATACATTTGGAATATAGTACTAAACCACTATACAAAGAAAATCTAGTTATGTGATCTATAACATCGCTAGCCTCATCAGCATCCCATGATCCCAAGCTCCAAATCAGTCGAGTAACTGATGTTGAAGGGTGCATTCACTTATAAAGAACTACAGAAATATAATATATTTGGACAAAAAATAATGTCCCAAATAGGGTGTGAGACTAATCCCATTAGGAGAACACACAATGATCTATGCCTAACAGTTATTGTATATACATATGGAAGGAAATGTTCATAGAGAAGTAGTAAACAAGAAAGTACTCAAATGAAAACAATCATTCAGTTTCAATTACATTCAATTTCATATATCAATTAAGAAGATAATCACAAATAGGTAACCCACTAGGAAATACTCAAAGACAACCCCATTTTTTTCATCCAAAACACACATGAATCCCTCTGGGATGTACTCATAGTCTACCCATGTTGTTTAGATTAAGAAAATACTCTTTGAGGAAGCACTCAACATTAATTCCCCTTGTGGTCTCATATCGTTAACTATTGGGAACTCTGATGAAGCATTCAATGTCCAATTCCCCATATGGCCCTTATTGAAAAAACTACAGACACACTATGGGAGCACTTAGGTCCATCCCTCTATGGTCTCACAATGTAAAAGAAAACAGACACTATGGAGAAGCCCTCAATGTCAATTCTCCTTATAGTCTACTACACCAGGTTCCCATAACCCTGTGTCTGTCAATCGTGCACAATGATACATGGAAGCAAAATTAAACATAAAAAATACATATAAAAAGAATCTATATCATATTGTAGCAAATCAAAAAATAATCACACCATCCTAATAGTACTATGCATGGGACGATAATAGCCTAACAAGAAAACTAGACCAAATAGAAAAACAAGAAAACATGGGAAACCCTCTATAGCATGAAAAAATTATCCCTATTTATAAACAAACATCCTCTATGCAAACAAACAAGGAATATCAATAAATATCAGGGCTAAAAACCCTAATCACACAATACCCCAAACAAGGGTATTGGCAGCTTCTTCAAATATAACTCAAAGACTAACTACAGAAAGGAGCAAACCACATACTTTGGCGTTGTACGATCGATAAACTCTAGTGCCATCCCTTGGATCGAACATGAATGTGGTAGATCTACAAAAACGTCTAAAATGTTCATCAAATGATAACATAAGAGAGTGAAGAATTCTGGAGATGAGGTTCATGAAGAAAAGATAACTGATCGATGTGATTTCAGTGCAATCAACAGAGTTCGAATCAGAGAATGAATGGCGAGTCGGGTGCTCAAAGAATATCTGAGGCCGTATAAACACTCTTGGAATAGTCCGACCAAGAAGATGTGCGTTATTCCGATTCGATGTGACCTTGGTCCGTTTAATGAAATAAAAATATAATACAAGACATTTATTTTAAAAGTACATTACGTGTATATGCCTTTACTGTGCCCTGCATTAGGCAGTCTTCTAGTCACCATGCACGACTATGTCCTCAGCTGTTACACGGCCAGCACACGGCTAGGTGCTTCAACATAGTACACAGTGTGAACTTATATGTCAATGGAGGGTAATCAAGAGATTTCTAAAAACTTCACCCTTTCCTCAAAATCAAACAGAATGGAAAAAAATACCTGAAAAGAAGATCCTGGTTCTTACAGTTAAACCAGCCTAAAAAACTAACCAAAATTAATTGATGATTATGAACTGATGTAGATGTGATATCATTATACCGTAATAAAAACACATTATGAACTATTTATTAGTATAATATATATGAATTTTATCTAATATTAATAAGAATATTAAATGCATGATGATATTGTATAGTATGAATAAATCAGATTTTACTCATAGAATGATCTTTTAGATAGTTGATTTTACCATAATAGATTATTTCCCTTACTTTTAAAAGGATTTACAATTTTTATTTCATGAAAATTATTAATTTCATAAAAATTATATTTTTCAATTGAACTCATTCTCACACCGATCCATTATACTTGATGATGAAATAAAAAAATGTAGATCAATTGTTACATTGAGGTTGTACTTCGTAAATTCACATGGTTGATGATTTTATTTTCCAAAGATATAGAAAATTTTATAATATATTTTATTATTTCATAATTTAAAATATACTGTAAATATCATATGTATTTATTAAATTGATCAATGGGACCATCCACATAATGTTGTCAAGGAAAACGATACATGACACTTCTTGGAGGTGGTAGTTAGCACACAGAAATGTTATTTTTTCCTTATGGAAAAGGAGGAATTTTGGTAAATAGTTTTTACAATATCATAATAAAAGTAAGTTAAAAAATATTTTTTTCATTATATAGTAATGTTAAAAATATAAATGTATAATTATTTTTGAAAATAAATTAGATTTTGGATTATTACAACTCATGTTTAGGAATTTGGCATTCCCTAGGAGGAATCCTAGAAATTGAAGGTATCAGACTAATATATTGTCAATAGAATCAAAATAGGGTTAAATATAATTCAATGGGAATGAAAAATTGTTTATTATTTATATGAAACATATTTTTTAGAGGTATTGAAATGAATGGTGAGGGGGTCCATATATAAGTTGTGAGAATATTTTTTTTAAATATTTATCTTTAATATAATGTTGAAAACTATTTCACATATAATGAGGATCTAATATTTAAAAAATTTAATTTTAAAATTTTTTTGATCTATTTTTATGTTATTTATTCTTATTATTTTCACTTTAACCTATGGTAATTTTAACTTAGTAACTAGTTACTACCAATGTAATTTGATATTAATTAGTATAAAATAAATAAAACATATATAATATTGAACAAATTATTCTATATTGGAAATTTATTTTAATAGGAAAAATTCAAACATGTAATAAAACATAATTTTAACATTAGTGAATGTAATGCATAAAAACTCATTTTTAGGAAAACATTATGACTAATCAAAATAATTTATCTGTAGGGAAAAATTATTGAAATATGTTAAATTTATTATATAAATTTTCTATAATAAAATATGAATTTTATGTGGCCTTCAAAATAATAAAAAACAATATTTTAAGAGAATATTATTCACTTAAAAAACTGTTTTATATAAAATAAAAAATAAAATAAGCTCATAAAATGTTAGAAATATTTGTTATAAATTTAGAATATTTTTTAAAAGCATATATTAATATATCAATAATAAATTGTTTATTAAATATTTAGTTCATGCTCATATAATTATAAATTTACAAATTCTACTCGGTTGATAAAATAATATTTATTCTATGTTCACCAAAAAATACTATTTCCTAAAAGTCTTGTAATTCATCTTCAAAATATATTTTTATTGTTAATAAGAAACAAATTTTTTTTATTAAAATAAAATTAATATTTCAATTTTAAAAAATCATTAATGAAACCTCTTTACAGTGAATATTATTTAATATTTTTATGGTGTAGTGTTTTTTGGATAAGTTGTATTTTGGGTATTACATTCTACCACATTAAATTATCCTTAAAATAGGATAAAATTTAGATACTAAATATCTCTAGGTATTACTTCATCATAACTTCTTCTAGATCCCATGTTCTCTCCTCTTGTTTTTTATTTCTCCATAAGTGTTTCACTAGTAGATATTTCTAATTCTACAACACCTTCTCTCATATGTCAAAAATATGTAAATGATCCTACTCTATTACCAAAAAAGTGATTATTTGTTTTGGATCATGTATGTATTTTTGTAATAATAGGTCATTGAATATGTTATGTACATTAGAAATATTGGTTAATATAGCCAATCAAAAATCAATAAAATTAATTTTTGCTATAATTTCCAAAGCCCTAATTTACCATAGGATTAACTTCCCATTTTGGAGAAATCTTATGAAAAATTTACATAGAGAAACCATGAAGAGAACATGATTTCCCACATTAAATTACCATTATTTATTTTTATTACTACCATATATCTTTTTCAGACATTTTTCTACATTGAGATGACCATGTATTGTCCATACTTTCACACGTTTCTCCTCCACAATTTATGGACATACTAACTTTTTTTCACTAACTCCTTCCAGAAAAAATCTTATTATAACCTATCTTCTCATACAATGCCATAAATATTTCCATATGAGTCCTCCAAAAAACTGATATTGTATAAAAATCTAACTTTAGCTTTACAAGGATACCCTTGTCCAAGAAATTCAAGATAACATGATCTTATAGTGTATTCTAGTGTATAAATAGTATATTCATATATAACAACAGTTTGGGGATGATAAGTTATTCTTAAATGTACCATGTTGTCAGGACACAAATGAATTCCCCTCTAGAATCATGATATAAAATATAAAACCTAATGAGATACAATTTATAGTGGTTCCATTTTATGTATCTCGATTTAAATGATATTATTCTAGGAAAGGCACTCTAGGGATATGTATTACCTTAAAATTTAGGAATATGTATACTAGATAAGTATATTAATGTTGAACCATTTAGCATAAATCTTCCTAGAAGGTTTTTGAATTCCAGGGACCATTCTAATGTAATATTTTCCAACAGAAATATAGGTAATGGATTAACTTTCATGAATCCCTTATGATGTTTTCATTCATTCTTTACATCTTGGGATACTAAGGATCTAGAGATATAATCCAAAATTTACCACCACATCTCATCCCACGGAAAATGAAATTTTATATCCCTATGCATATTTCTAATAAAACGGTGTATAGAAAAATTCGAGCTATGAGCATCATCTAGTTATTCACTATTCAATTTAGGTATATATCGAAATCATATCATATTTCATTATATTAATAAATTATAATTATACATAATTTCTATCAATATCCTATGATTCACTAATGTAATCCACTTGTCTAAAATATATAGTGTTTTTATTTACAATATCGAGGAATATAATATCCTCATTTGTCATCATCATGGTTATAACTCTATAGTCTCTCCTACTCAAAATAATTTCCACCTTGTTTTTCTTCTATATGTGTTAGTGTATGAAGCTTTCAGTCTCCATAAGATTCTCCAACTACCTTATTTTCCTTGTGTTGAGATCTTTTTGAGATAAAATATAATTCAATATGTTTTGGTCCATTTATATATATATATGGTACATACCTATATCAAAAATTTCTCGATATCATTCATGTAAAAATTACGACTACATTATCATGTTTAGGAGTTTGATGGTTTAATTTGTAGACCATGAATTTTTATGATTCGTAAGAAATCTCTCTATCATTTATCATGAGGAAACATCCCATTCCTTTCTTCTGTGAATCACAATATTATAAAATGATTTACTTTGGAAATGGTAAAGTCAATATAATGAATTAACAAATTTCTACTCCATCTATTCAAAAATTTTGACACATTATTCAGACCAACTATGTTCAACACCATTACATGACAACTTGTTAAGATGTTGGACAATCAAAAAATATTTTGAAAAAAACATCCAATTACAACCCACAATATAGAGAAAAATATGTTTCTTGATCATATTAGTTAGTGTGGTCCATTTTTGAATGCCTTTCCTTTTCATTTATAAATAGATATTCAATCCTTCGAAGCAATATGACCCAGAAAAAACATCATGTAGCTGAAATTCAGTGTTAATTAATTTAATATAGAGATTCTTTTATCTTATAGCCATAAAAATTTTTCATTTAATGTTTTAATGATCATTATATCTACTAGAGTATAACATGAAATCATTAATGAATACACTCATGATGTTATAAATATAATCCCTTAATACATCATTCTACATATCCATAAAATAATGGGAATTATTCAAACCAAATGGAGTTAATGTAAACTCATGATGTATAAATATCTTCCGAAATATCATCGTTGTTATGTCATCATTCTTTACCCACAACTGATGATTAACATAGAATATATCATTTATTTAAAAATATTGAATCTGTTTACTTTTATTGAATAAATCATCAATTTTTATAAAATGATACATAATCGTTATATTATTGTAATTTACCACCATATAATCGATGAACAATCAGATCAGGCCATCCATTAATTTATAAAAGAAAATAGGGGCCCCCATGGAGAAATAACAGGGTTATAAATCATTTGACATGTAAAAATATTAACTGCTTTCACAACTCTACCAACATCAAAGTTTTTATTCTATATGTATTTTTATATAAAGTTATTTTATTAGGAATGAATTCATTGGAATATTAATCTTTACACATTGGTGGGTGACCATGAAATTCAACTAAAAATAATTAATTGTATTTTTATAATATGGGTACATCCTTAATCCTTATTTTTTTCCCTCAGCTATAGATTATGTTTTCTCATACTATTCTCAAATAACATAGTTAAGTTGATATACTAGATATGTGTATAAAAAAGTCTTTATTAGTGAAATTTCTCAATTCCAAATAATGTATTATATTTCCCTTCAAAAATAATAATATCTATATATAAGAAATAAATTCATTTATTATAAATTGTTATAAAATCCATACCAAGGATTACGTAAAAATCAACCATAGGTATAAAAATATTTTTTTCCATCATGAAATAAATATATGAATCTTACTAGTGACATCTGTGTAAATCATTATTTTAATATGAATTTCATTGTTTTCTTATCTGACAAATACATTCCCATGTTACTAGGGGATGATTCAGTGGTCTTAACCAATATTCATGATATAATGGAGTTTGTATATCGAGAATTTAATAACCACTTGATAGCATAAATTTCAGGATTAATTTACCTATTATCATAATTTTCTGTACTTCAACGAGAATTTTAATGATTACATACCATGACCATTCAACCATGATATTTTTATGATATAAATTTTTGTGATATTTGGGGGATTTGTTTTTATATTACCGCATATTCATAATGTAAAGAAGTAAACATAATAAATTTTGACTGTTACATTGAATTCATTTGTTTAATGAAATTTTTATTCAGACATGAAACAAACTCTCCTTCCATTAATGAAATTCCAATAGTGCTTCATTCCGTAGTTATTACTAGTGTGAAATTTTAACATTTGGTTCTTACCCAATGAAATAATTTTCATTCGGTGGTACTAAGAATAGATTTCCATCTCAATATTTAATATCAATACATTAATATTGGATAAATATTTTTCCATATAAAAAAACTAGATACAATTCCGTCATATGATGAAAATTTCTAGGAAACCAATACATTTTAAAGTCTAATATTTATCCCATAAAATTAATGATAAATCTTGATTATTGGTCAATTTACTAATTCCAAGACATGTTTATATATCCTCTTAAATTTATACTCATACACAGGAACATTTTACTCCTATTTCAATATATAATTGTGGAATTTTCGTTCCTATTTCCTCACATTTCTCTCCGGGATTATGACTTTAAAATAACTTATCATTAAATGTTCTCCATTACTTTTGATCTATCTATACTAACATAGTATTGTTCTGAATTAGATAAAAACAATTTTCCATAGTTCCCTTCAGATGATATACCACCATGATGAAATTTTCTGTTCCACAACATCACAATGTCAGAAATATGATTTCTATAAACATGAATCACTGCACAATTACCAAAAAAATAGTAGTTTGATTAAATGTTTGAGCCTATTATAACATGATGAGATCTAAAATAGTTAAATATAATTGTGGATAAAAATGTTTCTCTATATGGGTGATGATATGTTTCATAATCTGGGTCAAATTAACTAATTTGGTTGTGATTTGATCTTCTCTAACTCCAACATCAGTTACTTCCATGGACGGAACATCCATACAATGATTAAAAGTGTTTATATGGTTTTTGTTCATATCATTATTCAACATATATTTATAAATCAATACATGTAATTAAAAAAATTGACTTATAAAATAATAATCATATTAGTTTTTTGGGGGGGAAACAGAGAAACATTGATGATCATTCATAATATATCGGATATCATACTAGGTTCCTCCAAATATAGACAATAGAGATTATAATAAATATTCTCTAATACCAAATGTAGAAACCCAATCTCCTGAAACAAAGATATAGTAGTTATAATAAATTATCTGTAAAAAATAAAATGATTTATCAAATGATTTAATCGGTTAGTAGTTATGTCAAACACGATGCTTACATATTTATCAGATTACTCTTGAGAACAGAAATTACATAATAAAAACACCCTAAAAACATTATAATCTATTTTATTTAATATTTTAATGTTAAGCATACTTTTTTATAGTTTTTTTGTTGAACTAATTGAAAAATAAGGGTAAACCCAGATGCTCAAGAAGTAACATAATTCATAAGAAGATACATAGAATAAGCATGGAATGAATAATATAGAAGAAATAAATGATCAAAATAATCCCATAATCAAATGAAACAGATGTAATATTTTTTAATAAAAACAAATAAAAAATAATGATAACAATTATTGTTCACAAACTGATAGAGTTAATAATTTATGATATCAAAAACATTTTTTCAAGGCCTTAGGTGAAGACATCACATATAAATGGGTAATGAATATTCAATCACCTAAGTTATTTAGTCTCATGAGACATATAAATGGATGAAGGGGACATATATATTAGTACCAATCATCCCTAAATAAGTAAAATTTATTCATTATATATAGGATTGAATTATGTGTACAATACATATACAAAATTCCATAATAATCAATACACATATATGATGAAATAATAAGTATTTGGACAAACAATATTTTCCTAATGTGTAAATTGAATAACCTTTTATGTAAGAATCTATTAATATCACATGGTATGGAATGATCCTTAAGAAAATAATTGTCCGCATTAAATAATTGGAATAAAGTCGCGGTCTAGGAATGTATCCTATAATTATCATAAAATCTATGATCACTACTAAAAACTAGTTTTATCCAGCACAAGGGGTTTAATAGATCTCTCTAAATGTGCTATTAAACATCTCCATTATCAGTGCTAGAAAATGTGATGTTAAAGTGTGTCACTGAAATTTTCTTTTTTTATTATTTTTAACGTTGGACTTTAACATTACTAAAAATTCAATTAATGTGATACGTTTATCAATTCTTGTAAAAATGGGATAATATATCCCTATTTTCAACGCAACTAAAAAATTCCTGATAAAATTGGAATTTAATAGTGCTTCTAAAAAGGCACTGAAAAAAACGTAATATTCATTGGTTTTTTGAAGAGAAGATAAAGATCCTGACCCCCTTTAACAAAACATTTTTATAGTGCTGATAAAAGGTTTATTTCAAAAAAAGCAGTCATTAAAATAATGTATTAAAATATTAGTGTTTGAATATATTAATGCTGATATATATATTTTTTAAATATGTTTTAGATAATGATGAATAATAATTCACAAATAACATATAATATATACATTGAAAATTGATTATAACACTAAAAATCATTATAATCCCAAAAAATTATAATAACTCTAGAAATCCTCAAAACCTATAAAAACGTTCAGAAACCCAATAAACCATGAAAATATCATAAATTTTTATTATGGAGTCTTTTCCAGCTCCAAAAAATCAATTATAATCTTATAAAACTAGATAAAATAACATGAAATTCAAATTTTGTTATCATCACTATAACAAAATATATTATTGTTTTGAAAATGATGGAAGTCGAACTAAAACATCAAATGACCATAACTTTTGATATGAGGGTTTGTTTGGGCCCCACCACATATCAAAATGAAGACTCCATTATGCTCTATGCCATATGGTTATGGGAAAATATCATTGAGTATTGTTTCTCATTCCCACCAAAATGTCCCATAAACCCTCTGGAACATAGTTTTTATTTTCCGACCACAGTTTCTTAAAATTCAAATTCCCATAAAAACATATTCTTTAATTCATTCAGATGTTAGAACATATCATATAAAACCTCAATTCATGAGTTTCCATATTACTTGTAGTTCATCTAAAATTGACTCCAATATTAAATGTTTTGGCCATTTCAAGGTTTTTAGGGGACTTAGGGGTTCTGGAGTTTCTTAATTTTTTTCTGTGTTTTATGGTTTTTTGAGTTAAATCCATTTTAATATATATATATAGGTATTGATGTATTTAAATATATATATATATATATATATATTTAAATACATTTATATACATACATATATAAAAATATATATATATATAAAAATATATCCAGATATATATAAATATATTGATATATTCTAAATAGAAAAAGGGAATAATATTAATGAGTGGAAAATGCATTGGTGTATAATATAAAGGCCCCTTGTTCAAAACCTATTATTGTAATGGGACCATGATGTTGCACTGAAAATGGGATGTGGGTAGTATTGATAAAGGCTCGTAGTATAAGTGCTATAAATATGTGCTGATAAAGGACCCATTTATCAGTGATTTTTTAACACTTTTATATGGGGGCATTATTAGAATATTTAATAAGCACTATTAACAATAGCCTATTACAATTATTTACATTATCAGTTAATATTTTCAATTGGAAAGTATGTTTTTTTTTGTTTTATTAATGGGGTGTTGAGGGACCCATTTAGTAAGTTGTGATGAATGATTTTTTTGTAAATATTTCAACTTAATATAAGTAATTCACATGTTTCACATGTAATGTGGATCAAAAAATGGAAAATATTAGGTTGTTGGATTTTGTAATATTTATAATCAATAAAAAATTCATTCTAACTCATTTTTTTCATGATTGTATGTTATTAACTGTTATAAATTTCAATTTTACAATTTTTTTTTGTTTTAACAATGTTACTTGTTTTTACATTGCAAATTTACATATAATTTGTAAAAAAAATGACCATAATTACATAATTTTTAACAAAATTTTTTATATATTAATAGGGTTTTTCTAGAAAAAATCTTATCCGTAAGAAATGTAAATTTTTAAATTTGAGCTTGTAAGCTATAAAACCCATTCTCGGAATGTGTGTATTTATAATCATAGTTTTTAATATTGGGTAATATTACCAATTTATATATTTTAATGATATAAAATAGTTTATTATAAATATAGTTATGTGTAATTCATATAAATCCAAAACAATATTTTAGAAAAATACTATTTGTTTTAAAAAATATATTCTTCTTTTATTTGAAAATATTAAATATGTTAGTAAAAATTTTAAACATAGGTTTTATAAATAAAAAATAGAATTTTGACACTTATTGTTTTTACAAATTATGAAAATATTCTATAAATATAAATTATTAAAAAAATTTAGGACTTGCACATATAATATTAAAGTCCGAAAAAATATAATTTTTATAAAAATGGATTTTTTCCCAATCAAGTTAAAATCATCTAATTCATGAAAAATACTAACAACTAATATTATGTTCATGTTGAAATTATATTTAAAAAAACATTTAATTTCGTTAAATGAAAAATAAAATAAATTTTTTGAATTAATTTAGGATTGAAGGCTCTTTAGAGTGCACTTTATCGAATAGATTTGTGGTGTAGTCTTTACATATTATAATATGGTACTGGGTATTACAAACATTATATATATATTGTAAATACTATATGATCTATTATATTGATCGAATAGTATTTACCTATAAATTAATTTAATATATATGGATTCAAAATTATTTTACATGTACATATCATTTAACGGTTATTCATGGAATTATGAATGTTTTCCTTATGGGATTCCCACTAAAAAAGATATGAAACTAATATTAATTCCATGGGGTTTTTATGATATGGTTATGATTTAATTTATATAGAACACATATGCATGTATTGTGCTAGTCGGGGTCCTATATCACCCTCTATAGTATTATTCAACCTTTATATGTAATGAGATATCCAGACATGGACATAATGGGTCTTTCCACACATGTGTTGGAATAATGAGTTCTCTCACATTTTTAGTCATGTAAATATTGAGTTTGTTATATAAGAATATTTATACTTTGTCTTATACTAATGGTTTTATTATGTTTATCATTGTACCATATACATGAATTTATTTATTTTATTAAAACATTCATATTTTCCAATCATTTCAGGCTATGTCACATTCTAGGTTTATTCCTCATTACTATAATATTCTTCATTTTAATGTTATCCCATGATTAATTTCCATATTAATGATATATGATTTGTTGGGTATATCTTTATTATATATCATTATTATAATATTATTATTATATTAATCTCAATTATGATCTTCAATTTTTAATTAATATATTTACCCTTAGTGTGAATCTATGATCACCCCTTCCTCTTGTATTCATTTTCCAATGTTATGAATAAAAAATTCAGTAATTTATGCCCAGTAGTTTATTTTTTTAGATAATTTGTGCTAATTGTATTATAATTTTTATGGATTAAGCAGTTGATTATATAGTGGAAAAAAATTGCATTAGATAAAAAATACATTCTTTTGTAGGATTATTTTTTTATCCCAATTCAACAAAAATAAACTACGAAATGATCATGGGAAATTATTCTACATCAATAATTTCTTTAATCAATGTAATTGAGAGAGTCTCATAAATGGGGTATCATATTATTACTACTTATAAGATCTTATTATGTTTTTAGACATGTTTATTAATCTTATTCCATTAAAATTATTCTTCTAAAAAATAGGCCTCAAAGATAAGTTTGATAATGAAATTTTATTGATAATAAAATTTTTTAACTGATGAGTATTAGGTTATAAAGTTTTTTTAATAAGGACTTTTATTAAATATTATCTCACTAAAATAATGAACCCTTTAAAATTTTTCATTATGTTTTTAGTGGTCTATATTCATATTTTAATAAAATTCTAGTCACATTGATATTTCTAGAATTACCTAGTTATTTCAATAGACAACCATGTCACTCATATCACATATATATTAAAGATGGTTGAATGGAATACTCATTACCAAATTTTATCAAATGAATTATCAAAACTCCATTACTTATGGAAGTAAATATTATTAAAGTAACCCAACTAAGTGTAACCGAAATCTCATTTCGGATACAAACCCAATTTCCTATCACGGTTGCCCATATTCTACATTGATTGCATAAAATTATCCATTGGCACCCTAATTAAGAATTAATTTACCATTTAGATGATTTTTTTCTTCAAAAGTGATAACTTAGGAAGTAATCTTACACTTAGTATTTTATTTATTGATTGTTTTAAATTTTACCATCTTATTTCTTGTATTACCTATATATTTTAATTTTTTTTCAATTTAATTTCATTTTCTATATCTGTAGCTATGTTTTTATAAATATGATAAATTTTCTTTATAGTGTAGATGAAATAAAAAACCCTAAACCAAGATCTTTATAAATAATAAGTTAAATTTTTTATAAACTATAAATAAAAAAACGTCCATACATTATATTTTCTATCCAATGTAATATTTATATTAATCATATATAGATGATAAATTTCTCATGAGTGGTTGATGAAAGACATCCCACCTAAAAAGGTATCCATTGGTTGAAACAAAATCACTCATTGAATGAGTGAAAGTATCCTTCTTATATAGTATAATGAGATAATCATAATATGGTGATTTCATCCATGATCTTGAGTAAGAATTAATAATTTCACACGTATCCATTGAATGTGAACTGAAATATATATATAGATCCCCTGAGATCATTTCTCGATTGAAAATTCATTTACTCATGCATGATAATAAATGATTAAATATAATAACCAACTCATGTATCTCTTACATGAATATACTGAACTACCTTGAGTTTCATCTTATGTAATGTGTACTTTTTAATATACAATGTGTAAGATTCACTTTAATGTTAATAAATAACATTTAGGCAGACATGAAATTATATGTAGTAGGAGGATATTCATTATAGAAATTTAAACAATATGAATATCATTAAAGTGTAACCCTACAACATTTAAAATCATACATTATGATAGATATAGGTTAGGAAATGGAATAAAATTCCATATATTATTATATAAATTAATTTTATGAATCAATACATCTCGGTAACATCATGTGATATTTTTTCTTTAGCGAATATCTCCTTATATCTTCCAAATGCACTAATATGTAGAAGATTTATTCCATTTCATCATATATTGTATATTATATAGTAACATGTGATATCACATCCAAAATTAAATTTCAATATCTTCTGAATGTCTTTTGGATATCTATCATTAACATCACTTTGTGTCAAATCAATTTAAATACCTTATAAATACTTATCTAAAATTAATTTGGATTAACTGTAAAATATTATTCGGGTATCACTATGAGTCAGTCTCAATCCGTGTAATGAAAAGAAAAAACAATTTTCACCACATAACATTACACAGTTGAAAAAAAATTATAATCTTTGCGTCCAAACATATAAAAAAAGTGTATCATTGGGATTATCATCAATGTTACAAAAGATACAATATGATATAGTGTGATCTCTATCAAACACTTGTATCTCTATACTAATATAAACTAGTTTCATCACATGCTAATCATCATTATTGTACATTTACTTTTTCTAATAAGTGAATTTGTGACAACCATATATTTTATGTTAAATATTTTTCTAATAAATTAATTTTCATTGATATAAATCCTTAAATGAAACACTATGTTTATGTGATATGTGATACACTATTAAATTTATTAATATTTAGCAGTTATTTTCTATCCGTTTTTATAGTAGGTATGAATAATACTATATAAAATATTAAATATTTATGTTTATATATTTATAAAACTAATTCCTTGCTTATTATTGTATTAAAATTTGAAATAAAAATTATTTGAATGAATAAGAATTATGTTTATAAAAAACTGGTTTTTTACACGTAATGTATTTGTATCTTAATTAACAAAATTAATAACTACTTTTAATTGTTTTATTGAAATTTATAATATATATATAATATAATTTTTTAATATTAATTTTTTTCTACGTATGGAAGATGAATAATCCATGTTTTATGTAAAAAAATTCAATTTTCAAAATGATAGTTTCTTTCATGTGTTGTTTGATCATTTTAAAATTTATTTATGAGTCTTTAGATATTTAATTTGAAAAAATCAGTTTATTATTTTTTATCATGGTTCTGAAATTTGGTAAATACGTCTATTTTATTTCTTTTCAACATGAATAATAGCCATTTTAAAATATCTCAAATTGGTAAAGGGTATATCAATTTAATTTAGTTTAAAACTATGTGATAATGCAATATTTTTTTATCCTAATTAATATTGAATGAATTTAATTATAACCTCTACACCTTAGGATTTATATTTAATTTTTTAATAGAAACATTTCGATGATAATTACTACATAATATTTAAATCCTATAATGTTACCAGAATTCCCTCTATTAGTTTTTGATATCTATTATATGACCATATAAGGACGAAAGAAAGGTCTAAAAAAATAGAAGAATATATTTTACTAATAATGAATTTTTTTTATTATTTAAATTTATTTATATATTTTTTACTTTCATTTTGGCATTAATTTTTTAGGCAACACCAATGTATTATTTCACCAATTTATTTAAAAATTAATAAAATATTTTAATAATATTAAATGTAATATAAATTTACTATTTTAAAATTTTCAATAACATAGTTAGATGACATTTACATATTATTGTTATGCTAAACAATTATATATTAAATCCCCATTTATCTGGAAGTGTTTAATGTCAAATAAACTGAATGCTGTCAAAATGAAATTAATGATATATTATAACAAACAATATTTTAATAAATGATATAAAATTAATAAAAATAATATATTCATAAATATTAAATTTATATGGTTTTCATAATTCATCATGTTCAATTTATAGGGTTTTTATCACATTATTGTAACACTTGTAGCCCTTAATGGTTAGAAAACTTCAATATTATGTAATTGTCGGATTGATAAATGAAGGGTTAAATAAAAAAGATAGGGAAAAAAATGTGATCCAAACATGTCCAACATTTATTTTATGAGAAATTTAGACACATAATAATGATTTATAATAATTTCATCAATTTGGATCTATTTGGATATCAATATAAATTTGTATTACTTTAATATTTTATAAAATTCCAAGTGTAACCCTCCCCTCAATTATATAAGAGAACCCCTTCATTATCTTATTCACACCGAATTGAAACTTATATATCAACCATACACATTAAATTTATCTTCTAATCATCCTTATAATCATTCTGGATATACTATTCCCTCAAATATACCAACTCTAGATCCCTTATGATGTGATCTAAATGAGTCATTCAAACGAAGGGGTAATCACTTTATTCAATCGCTTACATTTAAATTATTATTATACAACCAATAAATTTATTATATTAATCATAAGATAATAATTTCAATATCCAGTATATAATTTAATGTAATTAGAATTTTAAATCACCTTTATCCAAATTATTTATATCGATTGGGATGTGAAAGTATCTCTCATGTGTTTGAATGGATTACCGTATCAACATAGTAGTAAAAATTATTACAGATAACCTTATTTTATGGATGTGTATTATGATGGGTATAATGTTTAGATATGATAATTTTGATATTATTATATTTCTTCAGTTGTAGTATTTTATTTAACTTCTTACCTTCCAAACTGTTTGATCATTATAACGTAGTTTGTGTGACCATGTGGGAAACCACCTCCACGATGCAATGATATTCATTTTTCATATATGTTCTACAGGTATGGAAATAAAGATATAATTATTTAATATATATAATATATATTATATAATAAATATTCTCTTAAGGTGATTTTTTATTTACTATTTCTTTATTTCATTCATCAAAAAATTAAAATAGTGTTTATGTGTACGTATATCCTACCATCTCCATGAACAATGTAATTAAATATTCTATACAAAAATCTTATATATGATAGTAAAAATATATTTAATGACTATATCTTCTATTTATATTATTTTTAAAATTATTTATATGATGGAATAATGATAAATGGAAAATGACAAAAAGTACCAAACACCAAAATACATGGAAAATGAAGCAGTTATTTAGAGAAATGTTGAATTTAATAATTAATTATTAATAGACATGTGATAATAAATTATAACTAAATTTTATATTGTTTTATATATAAATCATTATTGTTCTGAAAATTATTTATAATAAACCAATATTTATTGTACATGAGGTTTGAACATGTATGAAGTTGGTCGGACCTAAGTTAAGGGGTTTTATATTACAATATCAATATTTAGAAGGATTATTCATGATTTAATATTCACAAATTAAATCATATGGTCTATAAAAAATAATATGATGACCATTATTATCCTAATTTTCTTTTAGTAGAATAGTTTTTTCCATTCATTTTCATCACATTGATTAATCAAGAAAACTAAAATATATTTTTAAGGGGAATTGAATTTAATTCTCTCTTTAGTAAAAAATATTTTTCCTAGAATATCTATTTCATATGAAAAAATTTCAAGGATATTTTTTACTATCCTAAAATTATTTTTTAACTTAATTTTTGACCTTGTATTACTCTTTAAAAAATGTTTCTAACTGAATATTTCTTTAATGAGGTAAAATTTTAAAATTTTACAATAGTGAAAAATTATGAACTCTTTTATGTTATATGGTTTGGAGAGAATTGATCCACATCATGATAGCTAAATTTTTCGAAGGTTATATTAAAATTTTTTATTTTTATTTGAAAATTAAATTATTTTCATGATATTTTAGAAATATTAGGATTTTAAATAAGTGATTACAAAATAGAATGGTTATTTTTTATCAATAATATTTTAATGGTGATTGATTGAGTTTCTATCCATCAAAGACAAAAAAAATTATTTCTCAAATGTTTAAATCTAGATATTATCTAAGGATATCACCAAAATTATTTCTTTGGAAGGTTTATTATTCTTCTGAATATTTGTTTATGAAATATCTTTCACTTCCATTTGTTATAAAATGATGAAATGATGAAATTTTCCTGAAACATGTTTCTTTTTTACAAGTTATAATAGATTAATGAAATGACTATTAAACCCTATTATTTTCATGGTTTCATGATATGATGAAATTTTACAGTCTTGTCGCACACATAAGTTTGATTTTTATTATGTGATGGGTGGGACCTCTATCTCCCTCCATTGCACTAGGTAATGATTGATATCTTATGACATAAAATTGACTATAATGGGGAGTTATCCCAATTCAATAAGGGTCTATATCCATTAATATTTTCTTGGGAGTAATCCATGACTACTATGACAGTTTGGGGAGTGAGCCCAATCCACGATGATATTCTTGGAAATGAGTGTTTTATAATAAGGAAATGATTTAAAATAGTTTTTTTATGCCATAATTCCATAAATTTGACCAATATTATACTCTCATGGATCATGATATTTGATTCTATTATGATTGATATCTTCTTTAATACAAATATTTATGTCGTGACTTAATATTATGATACATTATATATAGGGTATGGTTTTCAAATGTTAATATCCTGTTCACATACACATATAATCATTTTTATATTTTTTAATCAATTATATCTTCCATTTTTACCAATATTAATCATTTGAGCTCACTATTTCTTATGTTTCCTTTCCCTATTATAAAGAAAATGTTTTCAGTAATGATATGTCTAATAAGGTTGAATGATATGGAGAATCTGTTAAGGGACTCTAATGAACCATTTATTTATATGCTAATGTATCCAAATATACTATATATATATGATTCTATCATGGATCGTTATGTTATGTAATGATTGTTAATCTATTAAAATGTTATATATATGGGTGAAAACGATGGGTCACTAAAGTTGATATTAGTGAATGTTTTAGAAAACCATTAGAAACTGAGATGATATGAAATTATTGAGAAATATATCGATAATTCAATGTATATAATGAAGTAATTATGTTTTGGTAATGATCATGCATGAATTAGGTTAGAAAAATGTATACATACAATAATGTTTCATCATATAGATGTATTATGTATTATATTTCATAATTCTATGGTCTCCCAATATGATTTTTGTTTTGCACATTGTTGTTTCTATTTTTAGTTAATTGATGGAAGCTGAATGAATCATGTTAATACTAAATTTGATGGATAATTTCATGATTTTCCTATTGATAAATAGAACATTATGATTCAAGGAATAAAAAATATTATAGATATCCTTAAACAATGTTCTCAATATAATAATAATTCTATGATTCCAAATGTGTAAAAGGGAGGACAACATTCTTTCGAGTCCTTTATAAGGAAATTTCTACCTTCTTTTAATGGTTACCCTAATATACTAGTCACTAAAAAATTTATTAGTTCCATTGAAATTATAATTTTCATTATCCTATGTTAAAAATTAGATATATTTATTTTTTATTTTTATCATTTGTAAAGAAAATAATATCAATTATGAGATCGTACCAAGAAAAAAAATAAACTGGATGAAATTGAATTTATGTAGTGGGATGATTTTTATAACATATTTATCAAATTATACATTCATCATATTATTTTTATTAAAATAATGAATTAATTTCTTGAGATAAAATAGAAGGATGATGAATCATTTGGTAACTATGAGGAAAATGTTACTTGACATATGAAGTATTGTTTTGGTATTATCATCCATCCTAAACATAAATTTGATCAACAAATAACTGTCTTAGAACTAGTTTTTATGGGTTTTATCCAAGATATGATTCAATTATAATGAATAAATAGTTATATTTTCTCTCTTGGTTGAAATGGGGATTGGTGTTATCCATCAATATCATGTTTTGTTAAGAAAAAATCATTGAATTCAAAGGAAATTATAATATGTATATATATATATATATAAGAAGATGAGTTTTACATTATGATAAAAGTGTAGATAAAATCATATAGTAAATTTTCTTCTGGGAACTACTAAATTATTAATCTGTGGAATGGATTCTCATCAAGAAATTGGATTCTAAAATGATGGGATGAATTTACCTTATAATGTGAATAGAGAGAAATAGACATAGAAATCACCACCTAAACTCTTGAGATTAAAATGTATTGAGTATGGGTACTATTAAATCTAATTCCATATATGTAGGTTACTGAATATGATAAATGTTAGATATCTCTTAATACCATAAAAAGGAAAATATTTTATGATCACTATTTATGAAGAGGGTTATTATAACAATGTGGTTAAGGTATTCTAATCATCCACTCTAGAACAATTATTGTCTTATTTTTCTCTTGATATAAACACACTTTTGTATTTAATGAATTTTATTGGAATCATAGTACATCTTCAATGATTATATGTTAAATTAGTAATTAAATACACTATTGTTACAATAAATCCATATCAAGCCCATGATTCTTAATTTTTTTATGTTTAGGATAATGTTCTTCAGATAATTTTTATTATTATTCCTCTGATTTATTGTGAAGTTTTTATGCGCATAGATTTGGTATCATTAAATAAACATTGTATCATTTGTTAAGGATGTGAAGTCACCTATATTATTCTGACCCAACTAAGGATTTATTATTAATGTGATGATAAAAAAGTACATTCAATTGAAATCATATAATTTTAAAGGGTCCTAATTACTATTAAAAAAGTGGATTTTATCCTAGAGGGATGATATGATTATCAACATAAAATATATGCCAATTGTATCAGTGTTTTTTATGTATTTATATAATATTTTTCCATTATTCTAGAACTATGTGAAACTGAGTTCTCGAATGAACACATTCTCAGTTCTAAACCTATATCAATGATTCCATATAGTGTATCATTGAATGTGTTGTAGAAACTAAATGAGAGACTATAAGAGAATCATAATAATGGATTCATTCATACAAGTGTGTCATCATAGGTTGTGTTGGTTCATTGTATTAGGAAAAAAGATTTATCGATATGACATTGTATTGACTATTGACAACATAAAAAGATACCTATATGTAACAAGTTTTCTTTTTCATCATAATAGTTACTTGTTTGACCAACCAGATGATGCTCAAAACATTTCCTAGATTGATTCTGGTTTTAGATATCATCAATTATGTGTCACGAAGGAGAATATACCCAACATAACATTCCTTATAAGGTATGGACACTATGAATTTATTGGGATTCCATTTTTTATACTATTTACTCTATTATAGTTATGTACTTAATGTATCATGTCTTTATAGTTTACCTTGATTAGTTTATGTTTGTCCATATAAATTATATTCTTATTAATTAAAAGAGAAAATATGAGAATGAAGTGCATTTTAGAATTGTTCTGAAGACCCTATAGAATGAAAAAATTTATGAAATGTTATCCTAGATCAAAATTTTTATTAAAATAGTGAAATAATTTGGTTATATAATCTCATGTGAGGGTATATCGGTGGATCCAACAATGACTTATGTTATTGATCCTTGTCATGGACCAACCACTATGATGAATATATGAAGTATTCTTGGTTTGGATGGATACTATCAACACATTATAGAGAATAATTCATGACAGTCTCATCCACTAAACATGTTTACTAGAAAAGGATACATGTTCATTTGGATAGATGAATTTGAAGAAAATTTCAAGGGATTTTGGAGAATTTTAATCAGTGCACCTCTGATTACATTACCCTATAGTATATAATTTTTTGTACTCTATATTGATTCAAAAAATGAATGTTGTGGGATACATTATCATGTAGAACTATATTTTTTTAATTATATTCCATATAAAAAATGAATCACCATGATTAAAATTACAGAAATTAGGATTTGGAGTTAGCTTCAGAAATATTTTCATTAAATTTAAAAAGGTATTGTCTTTATCATGAATTGTGGGACATATATTCTAACTGTAAAATATCTAAATATATATTAGTACGAAATTATTAGAAAATATACTTGTTAATATGGCTGGATTTGATTATAGATTCTGAATGTTCAATACATTACCACAGTGGCGAAGTTAATAAGGTGGTTGATCCTTTAAGGTGAAAGGATCATACCGGATTTTCTATGATGAAGGTAAAAAAATACCAATATTTTTAGATTTTAAAATGATGGATCTTGAAATATTTAATAAGGAGATGAAATATTCTCTTCTATTGAGTAAATATGGTTTTACTTATGACTCTTCTATTCCTTCATGCTTGGTGGAGTTTGTTTAGCAGATAAGGTTTCTTTATGAATTTACAATTCCTTCTTGTTTTGAAAATCACAAACACCTTATCTCAATATAAAATTCCTTTCAACCTATGTTTTTCTTCTATAAAGAAAAATTTCATTCCACATGGAAATTTATCTTTACCATGTTTTCATTGATCATATCATAATTTTCCTATGTTTAAAATTCAGTTATAAACCAAAACCTCAGAATCCTATAATTTCATAGATATGATGTATTCTGTTTTTGGATCTGAATTCTCAGAATTTTGGTTAAGAACTCTTCTAAGCATTGACTCGGAATTCTGAATCAGAATTCTGATTACAAACTCTTCAGAGTTCTGAATCCGAATTCTAAATACAAATTCGGGATACTAACACATCAGAGTTGTGACTCTGAAATCTGAATATGAATTATTTTTAGGATTTTTTCGTAGTTCTGACTCCGGGTTCTCTAAATTGAAACTTCAATCTCTTATGAGTTCAGACTCCTAAATCACATGAACTTCGACTCTGAACATTGTAAGTTTAGGTTCTGAATACTTGTGAATAAAGATTCAGAATTTCTGTGAAATTCAGACTCTGGAATTCTATAGAATTAAGGTTTTAAATTCCTAGAAAATAGAATACAAATATCCTTGTATTTTAGTATCCAAATTCAATTATTTGTTAGATTCCAAACATTCGTTTACTTGCATTCTGAATTTTAGATTTTAGTTATTCTTACACTTGTTTTGTTATAAAACGATGTCATGCTTTTAGTTACTAACTAACCACTGTTTTAGTGACACGTGTATAGGTCCCTCTGAAATTTAAGGGATAGTATGACCATTGGAGGAGGGAGACAACTGTTGGAGAAGTGCATATAAATAAGAGCACATTTGAAAGTGCTAACAACAATTTTGACAACTATGCATACATGCTGTTGAAGTGATTTCTAGAGAGAGAGGGGCTATTATAAAATCTCAACCATTGTGAAGAGAGTTTGAATGCTTTTTTAAACATTCGCTTTGTGCAAATTTTCTTTGTGAGACTCCGATTGTTGCTATGTACAATAGTGGTCTTCCTGGGTTAGGAAGATAGATGTGTCGACTACATTGAAGTTGAGGGCTTGCGGGGATAGCGAGACAGGCTCCAATCATCATATCAATGGATTACAATAGTGTGGGTTAGATAGACATTCTTGAATGTATAAATCAAGGGACCTTTATCCAAGTTTGTTGGATACCCTTCTCTTTAGGTTAAAAGAGTTACTACATGTTACTTGTAGTTTTCTATTTTTCCACTGTACATTTAGTTTTTGAGTAAAGTATAATCTTCTTACACTTCCTTATACTTTTTCTCTAATTATATAGGAAGATAAATGCATTATAGAAGAATCTAATTTGTTATAAACATTTTTTAAGTTTCATTTCTGGAATCACTTTTATAGAATCAAGCATGTAATTATAGCATAAAGGTGTTGTGAATTTGGGATATGCAAAAATTTCATTAGGAATTTTTAAAGATTACAATTCACCCCCCTCTTGTATTTGAGAATCTCATGTTTATGTATTTGATCCTAATTTTTTTATTATAAATTATATCAAACTCACATACTATCTCATCAATTGGTATCGGAGGATGTTACCTCTGATTTAGTCTATCCATAAGATTCAGAAGAGAATTTTTCTTCTTCTTATTTTCTGGAATCAGTTTTTCAGACTCAAATAGTTCATAATAATTTTTTCTTATAGATACTCATGTTCTATATTTCTCCTTGTTTATGAACTTTTTCTATTAAGAAATTTTTGTGGCGAAAATTTTCATTAAGATTGCAGGAATCAATGTCGGTTAAATAGACAATCTCAATCCAACAAGACCACCTATCTTTGGTGGAAATTATTATGAATATTGGACAGATTGAATGAAGACATTCATTATCAATACTAGAGTTGATAATTTTTTTATTCTTACTGGAGGATATAAAATCCCTGAAAAAGATGTTAGTACCTTTACCAATCAATAAATGCATGAATATCAACTAAATTATAAGGCACAAAATACTTTCCTTTGTTTCATGACTTGAATCATATATAGCCAAATTTGATTTTGTAAAGTTTCAAATTGTATATGGAAGAAACTTGAAGTTACTCACTTTAGAACATCAAAAGTAATTGAAACTACAAGATCCATGCTCAGAGCTGAATATCATGGTTTCTACATTCGTTACGGAGAACCCATATGTAAGGCGAAACAAAGATTTATGACTATTGTGAATAACTTACAATCCATGGGTGAGAAATGATTAGATGATGAATCTCTTGTTGGTAATATCATAGACATCATTTCAAATGAATGGGAATCTAAAAGGACTACTATTGATGAGAATAGATATGTTACTCGGATTTCCTTAGATGAGTTGAATAAAACTCTTCTTCAGTATGAGACTGTAATGAAGAGAGATGCTGATAATGTAAAGAAGAATAATTGAAATTAAAGTGTTGTTTTTACTACATCTTCTAATAATATGAAATCCAATACTAAGAAGAGAGTTACTAGATCCAAATCTAATAAAGTTGTTATCCAATATGATTCTAGTGGAAGTGAATCCTCAGAAAATGATTTAGAAAATCTTGCTCAAAGGATGAACAATAGAGCTGGACAGATGAACATTCAATCTAGATAATGAAAAAGGAATGGAATGATAAGAGAGATTTTGAAGTCACATGTTACAAATACAAGAGAGACAGATACCTATGACTTGATTTTCCTTTGTATAAGATAAAAGAAATGAAAAGCATTCATAGAGAAAAAATAAAAAAGTATTATAATGATAATGGTAAGAATGTCTTGAAATATAATGACACCTGGAGTGCCAGTGGTGGAGACTCCTCAGATGAATCTTTATATTATAAAACTTCTGGAAAGAATAATATTAGTCTAATATCTATATTACCTATTTAAAATCATTGCTTAATGGCTAAGGTACATAATGCTGAATCATTGACCAATGTTTCTTTAAATGGTAATGATAGTTAAAATTGTAACTCTTTGGATGAAGAATCTTCTTATGATGAAGATAATACATTATCTTCCTATGAATAAGTTTCTTGGTTTTCCAAACTTCATGAGATTGAGAATTCAAACACATGAAAATACTTGTAAGGTAAATTCTTGAAATACTATTCTTAATAAGAAAATATCAGATCTTTCTAAATATCACGATAAAAAAGATGTTGATTTTGAAGGTATTTCCAAAAATCATGAGGAAGTTTGTTTTGAGAAGAATAAAAATTCCATGATCTAGAAAACATAATTACTAAGAAATTTTTTTCGATCCTAGATGTAATTTAAAATCAAATATTTTTAAAGACAAGAACATAGTTATCAAACTCAAATCCGAAATATTTTCCTTGAGGAAGTTTTTTTCAATCATTACCTTAGGTAAATAAAAATTTTATGAAATTTATTATCAAATCGTACCTCAATGGTATAGTTCTAGTTTTGGTTATACTAGTTCGGAACCAATTTTTAGTAACTATTACATTGTTCCTCAAAGCGCTCTATTCTATACTATGTGGGAGTGTGGTGGACATTAGGAAAATAATTGTTCTGTAAAAAACCCAGTCATTTGGATTATATAATGCCTAATTTTCTAAGAAGATGTGTGTGCCTAAAATTTTTATTTTTAAAATATCCAGAACCAAAACTGATTGGATTTAGAATGTCTAACTCTTTTGTTATCATGAAAATTGGGAATGTACCAACAACAATACGTGGTACATAGATAGTGGGTCTTCACAGCATATGAGTCGTAAAAAATGAATTTTTAAAAGATTATAAAGATGAATGGAGGAAAATTAACCTTCAGAGATAATACTCATGGAGAAATTATTCGTATAGGTAACATCATTATTATTGGAAAAACATTGATTTCAAATGTTTTATTTGTTAAGTTTCTTAAGCACAACCTCATTAGCATAATCCAATTATGTGATTACGGCTACCTTGTAAATTTTAGAAATGACATGGGCCTAGTACACATTTCCAAGGAAGAGTTTATTCTTTCTACCCATAGGCAATTGAATGTTACACACTAAACATATAAGACCTTAGGAGCCAGGACATACCTTGCCTTAGTGTAAAAAGTGATCATCCATCGTTATGACATAGAAGGTTAGGTCGCTGTAACCTTAGGATCTTATGCAATCTTTCTGAGAAAGGATTAGTTAAGGATATACCAGAGCATAGATTTGATTCTTCAAAAGTTTGTATCCCTTTTCAATAGAGCAAGAAACATAAATCAAGTATTAAATCAGTAGGTGAAGTCTCAACTAATGATTCATTATAGCTAGTGCATATGGATATTTTTTGTCCAACACAAAATGGAAGCATTGGAGGCAAGTACTATCTATTTGTCTCGGTTGATGATTACCCTAGATTAATGTGGGTCTATTTTCTAGAAAAGAAGTATGAAGCCTTCTCTTTATTAAAAAGTTTTAGAGACCAAGTTAAATATAAGAAAATCATTCCATTTAAAACTATTCATAGTGATCATAGTGGATGATTTCAAAATTCTGATTCTGAATATTTTTGTAGTAGAAAATGCAATACTCATAACATATCAGCACTCAGAACACCTCAATAGAATGGTGTAGTTGAAATAAGAAAAATAATTCTTCAATAGATAACTAGTACCATGTTGAGTGAGTATTGAGTAGCCAAACATTTTTGGGCTGAAGCTATATGTACTTCGTTTTGTACTATAAATCATGTTTTGATTAGACCTTTTCTTAATATACCTCCTTATAGGTTATAGAATGGAAGAAAACCTAGAATTTCCTACTTTTATGTTTTTGTTTTCAAGGTACTGATTCTGAATACTGAAGATAATATACATAAATTTGCACCAAAATCTGATGAATTAATTTTCATAGGCTAATCCTCAACTTCTACGGCATATAGAGTTTTCAATAAAGACACTTGTACTGTTGAAGAGACAGTACATGTGAAATTTGATGATTGTGAACATTTTTTTAATCAAACCCAACCCACATCATCAGATGTGTTTTAAAAAACTGTTTATCAACCTTTGATAGTAGACCATTCTGATAATGGAAATATTAAAGAAGACGCTACTGTGAAATTTACCCTAGAAGATTTCCTACCCTATGTCGATGAACATGTTTTACAAACCCCAAACCAGTTGTTTCTAAAGAATCATCCTAGTGATATAATCACTGGTGATGTGAATCATACTGTAAGGACTAGAAGTTCCTTATTAAATGAAGTAATACAACTAGCAATAATTTCCCAATTATAACAAAAAGTATTGATGATGCATTAGGTGACGATGATTGGATTAATTCCATGCAAGATGAACTAAATGAAATCAAAAGAAATAAAGTCTGGACCTTAGTTGAAATACATATGGAAACTTGTGTTATTGGAGTAAAATGTTTCTCCAGAAATAAGTGTGATGAAAATGGAATCATTGTATGAAATAAATCCATATTAGTTACAAAAGGCTATATTCAAAATGAATTAAATGATTATGAAGAAACCTATGCTCTAGTAGCTACACATGAATCTATTCATATTTTACTTGACTTTGCAAAATTCATAAATTTCATACTTTTTCATATGGATGTGAAATGTGCTTTACATAATGGATATATTAAGGAGGTTGTTTTTGTTGAATAACTTCCTAACATTGAAGATAAAAAACATCTTAATTCTGTTTTTAGACTTCCCAATGCTCTGTATAGACTAATACAAGCCCCTCGAGCTTGGTATGATAGACATACATGATTTTTCATCAAAATAACCATGATAACGGAAATGCAGATCCATCCTTTTTCATAAATAAATAAAAGAAAAATGTTTTTATTGTTCAAATTTATGTTGATGAGATTATATGTGGTTCAAATCAGCAATCATTAACTGATTCCTTTACGAATCTAATGAAATCTGAGTTTGAAATGCTTATGATGGGCAAGATAACATTCTTACTTGGTTTTCAAATTTCTCACCAACGAGAAAGAATTTATATATCCCAACATAAGTATATTAAATATCTTCTTAAATAGAATGGATATGAAAACACTAAAAGTATTGGTACTCCCACTAGTACCTCAAACACACTTGATCTTGAGGAAGCAGGGAAACCATTAGATCAATCAACTTTTAGAATTATGATATTAAGTTTGATTTACATGACACGTAGTCATCAAGACTTAATGTTTTTAGTTTTCTTATGGGAATGATATCAATACAATCCTATGGACTCTCATTTAAAGGTAGTGAAAATAATTTTTCGCTACATAAAGGGAACCATGGATTTAATAATATTTTAAACTTCTATAAATGATTTGGTTATAAAATGTTTTTTAGATGCTGACATTTGGTGGTTGGAGAATGGATAGAAAGAGTATGTCCAGAACTTTTCATTTCTTAGGAGACTCATTAGTTTCATGGTCTTGAAAGAAGAAACTCTCAGTAGCACTTTCCAATGTTGAAGCTGCATGTATAGCAGCTGGATGTTGTTGTTCTCAAGTGTTGTGGCTGCAACACACACTCATAGTCTATTTATGGGTTTTACCAAAACCCAAATTTAGTGTGATAATACAAGTGTCATTTCCCTTAGTAAAAACCATGAACTTCACTATCGTGGAAATAACATAGATATTAAGCATCACTTTCATAGGGATCACACACAAAAAAGAGATATCATTCTTCAATTTATTAGAAAACAATATCAACATGCTGATATTTTCAAAAAATCATTACCCTCCAATAGATTTGAATACATTAAACAGATGTTTGGAATGATAACCATAAAGTAATACTCCTCAATAACTTCCTACTGAAACCAATCTCCTTATAGTAAAAAACATTTTTTTCATAGGGGAAGTACATTTTTTAATGATGATTTTCATATTTTCCATAATGTAGGTTTTCATATATCCCGTAATGTAGTTTTTCATTTTTTTCATAATGAAGACTTTCATATTTTTCATAATGTAGTTTATCATATTATTTCGTAATGATATTTTTCATACTTGAAATTTATTAATGATGTATTCTAACTTGAAATTTTTCGTACTTAATTATTCGTACTTGTGATTTTTGTAATGTAGATTTTCATAATGAAGATTTTCATAATAATGATCAGAGTACTCAATTATTATTTTGTACTCAAATTTTTTTCGGAATCTAAAGTCTTTCAAGAATAATTTTCCTCAATGTGAATAATTCTCCCGATAATATGAACGGTATGATTCTTTCTTTAGTTTTCGTAGTTACCTTTTACTTTCTAATAGTTTCTTTTGTCTATAAAATTTCTTAGAATTTATGTTTCCGTAAAATCCTATAGATTTCTATTAAATAACTCAAAAGATAAGATCCTACCAAATTTTCCTTACAGCTATTATTTCAACCATTAGATCGGATCCGAATAATTCTCAGCCATTGGATTCAGATGGTAAGTTCAATCGTTGCTTCAATAACTATAAATGGGGACCCCCGATGGTTGTCCCACATCGGTTCTAATGCCATTACAAGTTGAAGCTCTGCCCAACAACAAAATCCCTTTACAAATTTTCAGAATTTTCACAAGTCCGAATGTCTGCTGAAATTCCTTCTCAAAAAATGTCTTTGGTCAAGACGATTTTGCAATGGAAAATTTTTAGAGAGAAGTTGGTGCATCCGAACTTCTTCAATAAGTATTACACTATTATCTCAAAGAATATCATGCTTAATGGGTGGGAGAGTATATCCATTTCAAAGATAGAAGCTTAGGATGTTGTGAATCTAGATATACATATTGAATTTTATGGATCAATTTTATTTTTCAAAGAAGATGGCAGAGAAAAATTTTCCTTCATGAGTTATGCAAAAACTTATGCACTCTCTTACACCATGGATGCTAGCTTGGTGGGGCTATCATATGTTGGGGAATCCGAGTTCTTCCCCCACAAGCTGTCAGATGGTCATGGATGTTTAGTAATGGTGAAGGCTATATATTTACATGGACTTAATTATGTGAATACCACAATGATTGACCACATGTCTACCAATAATCGGATCCTACAGTGATGGGTTCAAGGTCTTATCATACCGAGAAATGGTAACAAGGATCCTCTCTAGAAAAGCGACATTCATATCATATATTTTTTTGGTAAATATACGGAAAATAAATCTGATGAAGCAAATTCTCATTATGATAGAGAATATCAAGAAAGGGAATTTGACAGCGCAGATTAATATTCATCCTACCCTACTCTCCAAATTTATCGTTCGGGGGCTTGAATCATTCAAGATCCCTTGCAGTTCCATGCCGAGAAATTGTGAAGTATTGTTGAACAATGATGATACCCTCAAGAGGATTAAAGTATGTTTTTCTATGGAGTCAGTAGAGTTTTATGATCTACCTGATGATGAGGCAGAAGCCATTCTGAAAGTTTCAGAAGAGGCAGAACCATCAAAGAAGGATTGAAAGAAGTGGAAACTAAAGGAAGTGGATGAAATAGATAAAAAAGATAAGGCTAAAGAAGCTCAATCCACACCTCTAAATCCCAAAAAGCAGAAATCTTATCCAGATGAAGTGGTTTGTAGTTGGAGGAAGGATAATAAGACTCGGAAGGAAGGGTAACAATAATTTGTCCAAGACCCAGTAGAGGCCAATGCACTGAAAGAGAAAGCTGCTAAAGATCATTAGAAGCAAGAAAAATTGAATAAGTTCAATAAGAATATGTCTGAGTCAGAGATTTTTCAATCCCTTTTGAAGGATACTAAATTAGAATCCAAGAACATTCATATTCCAAAATCATTCCTAGATGAACCCTTACTAGAGTCTCCGAGGAAAAATATGATGACTCTACAAAAACCCCAAGAGAAGGATGTTGAAATGGAAGCTATAGAAGAAGTTCAGAAATCTCAAAGCACTAAAGATACAACTTATCTGATAAAAAAAGTAAAATACTTTCATGAAAAGCAATGTGCTTTTGAAAAGTTTTCAATCCTGACATCTCAACCTGGATCATCGAAACATGACACTCTTGGAATTGATGACAATGTTGAAGAGGAATTGAACAAGCTATTCAAGGAAGAGATCCATAATCATGACATCATTCTCCCTGAAGAAATTGAGGGCGGATCTCAAAATGAAAACTTTTTTGAAGATAATATTGTATAGTTGTTTGGAAGTCAGCATGAATCTCCTAACGAAGAATCTATTCCAAGAACAAAGAAGGGGAACCAAGTGGTTTCTGATACCCCATCCAATGAAATTATAATAAAGAAAGAATGTGTAGGATCCTTTAAGAGGAAGTTGGTAGAGATATAGAAAGAACCATCACCAAGAAAAATGTCAGATTCAGAGTCATCAGCTTTAGGACATGATTTTGTTGTTCAGTCCCTCCAGAAGCTAGTGGACACCATTCTGATCTTTCCATCAATTGACTGCAGATTCAACATGCTCCAGCATAGCATGAATCAGAAATCAGACTCAGTATCTATGGAGATGGATAGGTTTGCAAATATGGAGTTCTAACACAAGAATTTCATTATCAACTATGAATCCCACAAAAAATAATGCAAGAAAATGACCAGGTGGTCGAAGATGATTGTTGAATATTTGAGAGATCTTGATCAGTTTCAAGAAGATATCAAGGATGCTTTTGATACTGAAGACAGAAAAATAAAGTACCTTACAAATAGCTTTTAGAAAAAGTTAAATCATGAAAAAGATTCTTGGATTCTTGATGTCAAATATCTTAATGGGAAGATGAATTTTTTTTTCTAATGTTGGGAAACAGAAAGGGATCATCAGATCGATATTCAAGATAAGATTGTAAAGCAAGATGACTTGCTGAATGGTCAGGCAGAGGCCCTGAATGTACACAATGAAAGAATCAAAACATTATAAAAGAAAGTAGAGGAGGATCACAAGGATCTAATGAATCTGAAAAGCAATGTGGAGAAGCTAATACCAACAGAATAAGAAGAAAAATAAATATAATTCCGATAGTTTTTTGTATCTATTTTCCTTGAAAAAATCCATCCAATTTTAATGAAACTGTGGTTTCTTGTTTTGTTTGGATGTTTGTACTGATATTTCCTGTACCATATTTTTTTCCATTCCCTTAAACTCCTTTTGAAAATCACAAAGGGGGAGAAAAGAGAAATAATATTTTTAAAAGATGAAATATCCCTCAGTAATGGAGAGTTTATCTTAGGGGGAGTTATCATTACGAAGATTTCCATAGTCAAGATAATGATAATTCTGATTCCAAAAATCTATAATACGATCCTTAGTGTTCCGAAGCCTAAGGGGGAATTAGTCTTATTAACCATTGACAATAAATAAAGTGAGATATTTTTTATTTTCATTGTTTTGCAAAATATTTTCTATGTCCATATATTCTTTTTTTAAGGATGTTTGTGCTTTACAAAAAGGGGGATATTGTTGAGTGAATAAGTTTTTCCTTATGACTTTTCCATTCATTCATGCTTGGGGGAGATTGTTTAGAAAATTAGGTTTCCTTATGTCTTTACAATTCCTTCTTGTTTTGAAAATCAGAAACACCTTATCTCAAGGCAAAACTCTTTTAACCCTATGGTTTTATTCTATAATGAAAAATTTCCTTACCAAAGGAAATTTATCATTACCAAATTTTCATTGATCATATCAAAATTTTACTAAGTGTAAAATTTGGTTTGAAACCAAAAGATCATAATCTTATAATTTCCTAGATATGAAGAATTATGTTTTTGGATCCTAATTCTCATAATTCCGGTTACGAACTCTTATGAGTTCTGAATCCAAATTTAGAATTAGAATTCTAGTTACGAACTCTTCTGAGTTCTGACTCCAAAATTTGAATATGAATTCAGGATACGAACTCTTCAAAGTTTTGACTCCAAAATCAATATATGAATTATCGATACGAACATCTCAATGTTCTAACTCTGAGTTCTCTGAATTCAGACTCCAAACTCTTATGAGATCTAACTCTGAATTATCATGAACTCTAACTCCGAACATTGTATGTTGAGGTTCTGAATACTTGTGAGTCCAGATTCCGAATTTCCTTGAAATTCAGACACTAGAATTCTATATAATTCAGGTTCCGAATTCCTATAAAACAGAATCCAAATATCCTTGTATTATAGACACAAAATTCAATTTTAGTATAGACTCCAAACATTCATTTACGTTCATTCTGAATATAATATTTTATTAATTCTTGAACATGTTTTGTTTTAAAGTGATGTCGTTCATTCAGTTACTAACTAACCATTGTTTCAGATACATGTGTATAGGTTCCTTCAAAATTTAATGAAAAATATGATTTTTAGAGGAGGGAGTCTTCCATTGGAGTTGTTCTTATAAATAATAACTCATTTTAAAGATCTCACAATAATTTTGAAAAATGTTCTTACATGATGTTGAAGTTATTTCTAGAGACGGAGGCTGTTATACACTCCCAGGATTTGTGCAGAAATTTTGAACATCTTTTTCAACCTTTTCTTTGTTCAGAGTAGCTTTTGCGACTTCGATTATTACTGTGTACAAAAGAGGGCTTCCGGGGGTTAGAAGACAGAGGTGTTGACTACCTTGATGTTGGGGGCAAGCGGGGATAGCAATAAAGACTTTGATTTTAATATCGAGGGCTTACTATAGTGTGGGTAAGAAATACTTTCTTGAAAGTATAAATCAAGGGAACTTTATCCAAGGTTGTTGGATACTCTTCTCTTTGGGTTAAAAGAGTTACTACATGTTACATGTAGTTTTCTATTTTTTCGATGTACTTTTAGTTGTTGAGGAAATTATAATCTTATTATACTTCCTTATACTTGTACTATGATCATATAGAACTCTATATACATTAGGGTAGAATAATAGTTATTGTAAACTTTCGTAAAGTTTTATTTCCCGAATAAATTTTCTAGAATCAAACATGTTATTAAAGAATAGAGGTGCTGTGAATTTTTGTTATGCAAAAATTTCTGTAGGGATTTTTAAATTGTACAATTCACCCCCATGGTATTTTAGCATCTCATGCTTACATATTCGATCCTACATTTGGTATTATAGTTTATATCATACTCACATACCATCTCAACATCTTTATCTAATGAATGTTAAAAAATAAATCTAACAGAAAATTAAATAGGTGTAGAAGGATGATATAGAGCAAAAAATTAAGGTGATAAATGTACCATAGTTTAATAATGATTATAATTGAACAATAAGATTCAAAAATTCAAAAACATTCCCATACATACATGATTTGAAAAAAGTTTTTGTTTGATTTTTTTCGTAGTTCTTCATTATTATTCATTTTTGAGGTACAACGATGTACATAGTTATGCAAGAGAGATTTTGTTGGGATTTTGTGAAGATAGATATTGAAGTGTTTGTATTATGTACATTGTATGGTATAATGTTATTTTATGTAGACATAAATATAAGGTTATGATACATCTAATACCGATACAATAATCAATATGGGAAAAATCAACAAGGATTTTGTCATCAGTCTCTTAAAAAATTCTATGGTGTAAAATTATCTATGTGTTTTTATCAATCACATTTTAATGATAGAAAAATTCATTAATATCAAAGTATATTAATATTTGTATTGTTTTTCTAAGATATACATTAATGAATTTGTAAGGTTGTATTTAGGGCCACATTTTATTGTATCTGATCGGGTTTAGAGGTTTTCCTCAAAATTCTAGCCAAGCCTCCAGTATGCTTTGGATACATAATAGATTTTCAAAACAACTTATCATTCTCATACATATGTTCAATCAGATATAATAATTTAAAGCCTATTTGATATGATGAGAACTTTTTTAAAATTAGGTTAAAGGTGGTTGAGATCAATAACATCCCCTTTGTCGAGTCTTTGTAAAACTATAGCGTTCCCTTGAGCATTCAATGGGATCCTTTTGAAGCCAATTATTGAAAGAATTAAAGAACCCCAATTTTCTAGGATGAAATTGGGGAACAAAAATAGTTAGAATCATAGATAAATGATGAAATGATTGATAATGATAGATCAATTCAGAAAAAGGACAAGGTAGCTCATAATTGATTGGAAAAATAAATTCATAATCATCAATGTGACATACAATTTAAAGTTGGAGATAATTTTTATCTATGAATTTCTCCTTGGATTAAGGTTGTGATATTTTTAATGAAGGTAAATCTTCTCTAAAGGTATATATTCTCATTTTATATTCATGATCGATTTGTGATGGTATTATATCATTTTGTGATTTCATCTAACCTCTCTTAAGTTCATGATGTGTTAGATGAATCCCTCCAGATAAAGTACATACATATGCCTCACATGTATTCTAACCATAGTTTGTACCACTGTAAAAATATATTTCTTATGGAGAAAACTAAATAAATATCTAGTTCTTTAGATATAATGTAAAACAAAATATGACTACCCATCTCGTGAATGATATTTAAAGGAATCATAAATTCAATGACGTTGCACGGGAAAATGGGGATGAATTGAAAAAAATATATCCTTATTTGTTTATATTATAGAGAAAAAATATTGGTGAAAATATTATTTTAAAAAGGTTATAATATATAACTCACATTTTAAGAAATATTTTCATAAAATGAATTTAATTTCATTGATATCTTGTGTTATACACACCCCTTTGTATAAATGAACCAATCTATTTTATTAATATATTGTTGTATTAGAGTTATCACCTAGACGTTGGATTTGAGGATATAAATATTAATAAAAAAATTATAAAAAAATTATGGGTATATGTGTATAAAGTTATTTCATTGGTAATCTATTTATTATAAATGAAATTTAAAATCATTTGAAATAAAGAGGAATCATTTTTATGAAAAACTATATTTCTGCATGCAATGTGTTTTTATTTTAATAAAATAAATTTTTTCACTATTAGTAATTTATTTTAATTAAATTAATTAATTATATATTACATTACTCTCTTTTAGTATTTATTTATTATTATTTATAATCATGGGATATCAATAAACCATATTTTATTCTTACAAATTTATTTTTTTGAATTATATGATTTTCCTAATGTTCATAAATTATTTTAAAATTAATTTTTACAAATTTTATAAATTAAATTTGATAAAATGGATTCCATATTTATAATTAGGAGGATAAAATATTTTTAATTGTCTGTGTTTAATTTTTATCATAATTTAATACTAAACGTTGTAAAATCTATGACCTTAGTATAGGGTAAATCAAGATAATCATGGATAAAACTAATTGATAATGCCATTATTTTTCATCTTAATTCATATTGGATGAATTTAATTCTACCATTATAACCATATGATTTAAATAAAATTGATTAATGTGCACCATCTTAGGAAATTACCTATATAATATTTAAATAAAATAAAGTCACAAAATGTCACCCTCTTAGTTTTAAATATCTTTTTTTATCCACATAGTGGAAAAATGAAGTCAAAATGAATATAATTGAATATTTTAATATTAATTAAATTATTTAAATTATAAAAATTAATATATAATATATAAGTATCATATACTGACCATAAATGTATATGAAACACATATTAAGTATTTCTCCAACCAAGAAAATTAATTAAGTAATATTACAAATATCAAAAGTAATGTAATTTGTTTCATTTAATATGTTGTAATATGTTTTTAGATGGATATGACATATTAGTGTTATTCTAAATAATTATATTATAAATCCTATATTTTTATGTTTTATATAATTTGGAATTAATTTAATAGTGTTAAAAATGAGATTTATGATATTTTATAAATAATAATATACTGTCTAATGATATTAAATTCAATGAAATATTCGATTAATCCAAATGAATGGGATATGGTTTTAAAAATAAATAATGGTCTATTTATGGGTCATTATGAATTTTATATTAACATTATTAACCCTTAAATTATAGAATACCACAACATTTTAGTAATTGTATGAACGGTTAAAATAAAAAATTTGAGGGAAAAAAAGTGACCCATACATGTCCAAAATTTATTGTATAAAATTATTTACACTCATAATAAAACTATATTTTGATATAATCCATTTGGGAAAATGTTTACCTAAAAATATTTTATGTAAATTTATTTTGTTATAAATTTTGAATAGCATCCTTAGTCTCAACTATAAAAGGGAACCACACCTTTACCTTCTTCATACCACATTCATAGTTATAGATTGGCCAAAATAACAAAATATCTATAACAAAATTATTTATAAAAATTATACGTTTTTCATCCCGAATGACCAATCCTATATCCATTAATAGGATATATAAATGAGTTGTTTCAATAAAATGGTAATTCCAATGTCTAATTACTTCTTTTTAAATTCTTATTTTACCTCTATCAAATTGGATAAAATAATAATAAATTTACAAATTTAGTATCCAAAAAAATATGAAAATATATTAAAATTGTGAAATATCATTTATTCCTCCTAATTATATCAAAGGGTATTTAAAAATATTTCTCGTGTTTACGTATAGATTATTGTATCCATATTGTGATTTAATTAATTTCTCATCGCCATATTTTTTGGATGTGTATTATGATGGGTCTAATATAAATATATGAAACATATAAAATTATTATACCTATAGAAATATAATATAATATAATCCTAATTAACAACAAATCAATTGGAAAAAAATAACGTCATTTATGTGTATGTGTGGACTACCACCCCCACATATCGATGTGATTAATTTTTCATTTAAGTTTTAGTTAGATGGAAATAAGGACAGAATTATGGAATATGTATAATATAGATCATTAATAATGATTATGAAATGTTTTTTTATTTTCCATTATTTTATTCTATATTTTGAGAAATTAAAAAACATTTATCTATACATAATGTATACCATATCAATGAAAAGTGTAATTAATTTTTTATCCCAAACTTTTATTTATGACTCTTAACGTGTATATAATTAATATATATGACAATTCTGTTCTAATAAAAACATTTAAACATTTAAATCAAGTTTGATATCATATATTAAACATTGGACCTGTCATATACATGAATGGAACACTCTTTGAATTTATTATATATTTATTTTAAAATAAATTTAGTCTCTTCGATTGGTTGTGGTATAAATAACCCCAAATCTAAATGAACCATAATATAGAATATCACTATAACCATGATATGAAATTAATGGTAAAGTATAAAATGAAATAAATTATAAAAATTATGTACTTTATATATTTATAAATAAATTTAGTAGTTATCTATTGATTATAAATAAAAATAAAAACCATTTGAATGAAAAAAGAAATCTTTTCCAAAAAATTGTTTTTTTTTTCTTAATGGTGATTCTATTGCTCATTTCGCTAAAATTTTTTAATTAGAATTTTACAACTTTCCGAAAAATTATTTGAAAAAATTAACTTCAATTTTTAAATCATCATGGTTAAATTAACATACAGTAATTTTTTAATAATTTTTCGAAGAAGATTAATTTTTTGATTAATAGAATACAATGAAAATTTTTAACAAAAATTACACATTTGATTAAAACATTATAACTCCTATTTTTTAATATGTATTTAAAAGTATAATATATTTACATTATATATTTATTAGTAAAAATTAATTTATTGGAATCCATTTCAAATTCTATTTTGATATAAAAACATTTTAATATTTTGAATTAATTTTCTTGGGAAAATTGTTTTTTTCGTCACATCATATGGTTTTATTTTAGGCTAAATACTACCAAGTATGTGAGTAAAATTTGAAAAAATATATTAATTGTATATAATAATAAAAATTAATATTTTATAATATATTTTACCTAAATATCTACATTAATAAATATAAAAAATAGTATAAATTAATTACTGGATTTAAAGTGAAAATTGGTTTACCGAGGGGCTACACACATATGATAAGTGTTAAAAATGAACTAAAACATGTACAATTATATTTTATAGACATCATTTAAAATTATATCATTTTACTTTTTTAATAGTACTCTTTGGATCAATGTTTCATGTGAAAAATGAGATTAACTATTTTCTTTTTAAAAATTTTGAGTGTGATCTCTCCGCCAATTGTAAAAGGTCATCACTCTAATATAATATTCACACAAAAAACCATTTAATATAGAAAATAACTATCGAAAGAAATACCATACATACCTAAAAATACCCTAGTGGACTTTTTATAGTAATACCTCTTAACAATGATTTATTTATAAACCTAAAGAGGCTCTCCAAAGAAGAGGTAAAATTTTTAAACATGCATTTTGATTTATTTATTCTCCCACATCATTAAAATTTTCATAAAATTTGGTGATATAATTACAAAATTATATAATATATAATAATATTTTATAGTTTTAATTAAATAACCTATATTAATATCTACATCAAATAATTGTGAACAAAATTGTCGATCATGTGTACAATGGACTACCGTCTCACGAACTAATATAATTCAATTTCCATCACCACCACGCATGGTTGGGGATAATGATGGATTTAAGGTTTATATATGATTTTTATTACATTATTTTACTTCAATATATATAACATCACATATTAATTATTATTTTCTATTCAATAGGAGTACAATTATGTCGCTCGTGTGTACAATATAATACATCCTCGTTAATATATGTGATTAGTTTTTAACATATAACATACATGGAACGTAATAATGATAAATTTAATTCATTGATGTGATATATATGAAATCATAATGACTATAGAAGTATTATATATTAATTACCTAAATTTCATTTTAGTCCTCTAGAAAATGGAAATTGCATTCTTGTAAATGTCTGTGTTACCGTCTCAACGAAATGTGTCATTCATTTCCTAATCCTAATATTCCTAGATGATTATAACTACATTAATAATGTATATATATGATATTTATATTATTTTTATCACTCTATATATTATATAACCATGATCAATGTACAATTACTGAAATTATCAAACCCAAACATACATGAAAAACAAAGAAATTATCACCCAGAATAGTTCTTTTAACAAATGATTATAAACAAAGTGTTTATAAGAGACTATAATTAAATAATATATAAAATTATATATATTATTATGGTTTTAAATTTATTTATAAAAATACAGATTTTATTTTTTATTTATTCTAAACACATACAATGTTAACCAGACATGATGTAAGGGATTGACATCTTATTTTTACTACTATGAGACATATGTCATATTATCCAATTTTTTCTTATAAACTTACCCTATGAAATTTTATATTATTAAAACTTTTATATTTATATAATTTAATTATTAATTTTATTTTAATTGTTTCATGGGGAATATAATTCAATAGTTACCAATGTGGTAAAGGGCATAATTCAGAATCACACCACAATTCGAGATTGTTTATGATTAAGTCTCCATTGTGGGAATTATTTTATATTTGTATATTGAGAAAACAAAATTTTATAATCATATTATTATTAATTAAATTTTAAATTTATTTTAATATTTTCCCCTATTTCAAAAACATTTTTTAAGAAAGCTAGTTTTATTTCTCCCTTTAATTGAAAATCATTTTTATTCCCAATACTTATTTTTGAAAAAATTGATTTTATACATTAAAATAATGATATAATAAATTATTATTGACCTGTGATAAAATTTTACAAAAAACATTAAATGGAATATTCCTATCATTTTACAAACAAGTTACTTTTTTAAATATGTTACAAATATCTGAAAGGAATATTTTTTTAATATACTCGACATAATCTAAATTCCCCACCATCATGAACACACAATATTGTAAATTCTACATTATAATTTTAAAGTGTTATTTTACGATTTAAGTATTTTCATAATGTTTTGGGTACTTATTGATTAAAAGTTTTGATTTTGAATGTGAAAAGGATATTTTACTCACAAATTTTAAACAACTTATTTATGTAATTTCTACTCATCAATGTCAAAAACCATAAATATAATTATTCGTCACTTGAGATATATTTTACTGTTATCATACTTTATATTTCTATGGATGTTTTGTGATCAACATGACTGGGTTAAGTATTTATATTAGGTAAGATTTTTCATTCAATACATATTTTTATTCAGTTTTAGGGAATTTTGATTATGTTATATTGGTTATTCATATTATTAATTAATTGAAATTTTTAAGATATAGTTCGGGCCCACTATATCCCCATGAAACATCGTTACGTTTCATAGGAGAATCTTGATTGGTTTTTGGTTGGGGCCTTTTATATATATAAAGAGATATGGGTCTAAGGCCTTGATGTTATTTCATATTTCATGGCATAAGTCATCAATGGTATATTTTAGATGACTGATATTGTGAATTCCATCATTATGATATTATTTTTGGATAAATAAGTGATTATTATATTTGTTATAATATCCATGGATGAAATCCAATCTCATGAAACTATATATAGTTAGTTATCTGATCAATTTTTATTCCTACCATATTATTTTTGATGTTCAAATTATTGAATAGTTGGCATGTATTTTCTGTTAATTACCATGATATGTTGATTATTAATTTTTTATTTAAGATATCATCCATGGTATTCTTAACCTTACTGAGCACCTAAGCACACTAATTTATTATTTTCTATATTCCTCGGGGTACTATTAATTATATAATGACTGATATTTTGGGATATACTAAAGGGTCAATAATGTACTCAATGAAAAAAAAATTATTTTACGTTCTAAAATATTATGTGAATTGCATTTATGTATTTAGTTTATCAAGAATACTATACTATTTTATCCTCTTGAAAATGATTTCATACAGCTATTTTCAATGAAATAATGGTTCCATTGGATATTAGATACTATAATTTGGTTATTTACATATATAATTATTAACATTTTTGATATGAAGGAACCACTATAAAAGTGAATGGACCTAAATTGAAAACCGAAACACACATGAAAAAATGAAGCTTTTATCACCTAATGAAATAATATAATTGATGAATTGATAATAATTTATAGATAAAGGTTATAAGTAAACCATACATGGAATAATATATTTGATTCCAACTATTTAATAGATTTATAATTAACCTATATTTATTATATTATAGGTTTGAATATTTATGATGGAATTCATATATGAGTTAAAGGGTTTTATGTTACAATCTCAATTTTTATCGAAATTGATTATTCTAATGTTTATAATGATAACATTTTATGATATATGATTCAATAATATCAGCAATTTTATTCTCCTATGGTAAATTATATAGAATACACGTCTTTGTTTCATTTTTTTCTCTTTATGTAGTCAAAAGACTGATTTTTTAAAGGAAAATTTATATTTGTTTGTCATCGGTTGAAAAAAAAATTCTTCCATATTCATGTGTTCGAAAAATGTTTCGAATAAATTTTTATTCATCCTCCAATGTTTTTTTAATTTATTTTTACCGGTGTTTTAATTTTCAAAAAATGGTTTCAATGGAATCATTTTTTCATTTTCTTGACGATGTGGTTTTTTACCTTTTTATAATAGCCTAAAAGGAATGTTTTTATTTAACTTATAAAATATGAATGGAATTTCCCAACATCATGACCACTTATACATTGACTATTTATTTGGAAGTTTTCATAGTTATATTTAATAACATTTTTTCCATAAATTTTTTTGAATTTATTATATTTTTGAATGCCATTTCAAAATTGATTGGTTATATTTCTCAAGAATAATTTAATGAACATTTATTGGAATTATTATTCATCAAAGACAACAATAAAATGATTTCAATTATTATTTTCTATATATAAAATTCCAGTAAAACAATAATTATTGTTTATATGGATGGTTTATGTTCATTATGAAAATATATTTATGAAACCCATTTTTATCCATGGGTTATACTATTATGAAAGGATGAAATGTTTATAAAACATGATTATTTTCTTTGGGTTATGATGTATTCATTAAATTATTATGAAAATAATATATTTTAATGGGTTTTGATATGATGAATTTTGATGATATTTTGGAAACCATGTCAGTGATTTTTCTTATGTAATGTGTGGGGCCAATATTTCCCTCTAACTTAATAGGTAATGCTTTATTTCTCATATGATAAACAATAATGGAATAGAGAGTAAACCATGTTATGAAAGGGACTAGTTCCACTATGATATTCTTGGGAGTAAAACATGGCTACTATTATAGTATGGGTAGTGAACCAAATTTAATATGATAGTCATGGAAATGAGACTTTACTACTGAGGAAATGATTTTCTATACTTATATGTATAATATAATTTGATATCTTATGCTAATGATATGATTTATAAAATCATGTTCATTGGTATCCTAGTGATTCATGTCTTATGAAATTTTACGATTTATATTGTGACTCAAAATTATGTCCTATGATATGAACGATATGTTTTTGAATTGTTAATATAATGTTCTCACACATTCATTCACATATTATGCTAATTTTATCACTATTATGTCCCTTGTTTACCCATACTGAGCTTTTGATCATAAAACTTTATATGTTTCATTTACCTAGGTTATTACTATAGATTCTAGGAAGGATATGTCTAATAAGTCTCTATTTATGAAGAATATAATGGGAGACGTATATAAACCATTTTTTATGAACATGTTTCCAATGATACATATCCTTTATGATTCTATCGTGGATCAATATGTTATGAAATGAATATTTTATTATAAAAAGATCATATTCATGTTTGAATATTATGGGCTTCTATATAATTACCGTGAGGCATAGAGACCGTCAATATTATATAGATAACTGATAAATTCTCAATTCACCAAGTATAGACCAACTTATATGATGAATAAGACACATGCATTTCCCTATAATGGACGATCACATCCCTCGACCCTTATCCAACAAGTTAATAACATCATATGTAAAATCTTGGTGAATCCTCGCACATGTTATTCTATCGCAATCAATGAACCAAATGTCATAGTTTTCATATAGGCTGATAATTTCTATCTAGATTGAGATCAAACTGGTGAAATGATCAACAACATACCAAACCACCTCTTGATTAGCTAATCCATAGGTATTTTATAGTAACTGTATTAATTTATGATGTTTATATGGAAAGGTAACTTTCTAAATATGTGTAATATAGAAACCAATATGATCCTTGATCCCCTTGTATACCCAATACATAGTATATGACACACTTTGTTGTATACTATTTGGTTCATCTTGTGAAAAATAGTTTTCCTTCCTTATGTTCATATTTCATATCATTAAATAATAATTACACTCACTCAACCATAACATTTCATTATAATATATAATAATGCATTAAATATATCAGTTTTTGATAAGTTAAAATCATAATTTGAGTCGTAAATTATCACTAAATTTTGATAAATGTATTAATATAAATATATGCACACAAGGTGAAAGATAGATAAATTGTAGAATTCATTTTTTTTGTTATATTTGATATTCATTGAATTTTTTTATGAATTCATAACCAAATATTATAAATAAAAAAATCTATCATAGTTTTTTTTGTAGAGTTTTGTAAACATGTTACATATGTATGTATTTCTTGCCACACCATCATGTGAACACCCAATAAAACTACCCAACTAAAATATTTAGAGGGTAAAAATTATGAAAAAACATTTGAATAATATTGATACAAAAGATTAATATTTTTAATTTTAAACTCCATTAACACTATTAAACTTTATAACATTACAACATCACAAGTGTTATTGTCAACAAATTTTTTTTGTCAACATAGAGACCTTTGATGTTTAACGTTGACATCTTGGAAACCCTTTATATAAAATTTTTCTGAGTAATTTATTCATGAATAATGTGTCTATTTTCATAATTAGTTACTAGAAAATATTAAACTCCATTAGGATAGTTATATATTATATGTTTTTATGGAATATATATATATATATATATTATTTTTTAATTATATTCAATCCTTAGAAATTCCATAAGTTATTAAGGTAAAATAACATTTTATTTTTATTGGTATAATAATTTAGAAAATATGAATATCAACAATATCATTGTAACAAAATTTTACACATTCATTTCTCATTACCATCACATATCATAAGCTCTTTAGGATACTAAGTGAAATTGATTAAATTTTAGAATAATGTAATATTTTATATGTTCAAATTTAACTTATAAGGTCCATACATACTTTCAGTATCCACATAGACACTATATTACCTTGATAATATTATTCTATGATATACAAATTACTTTGTGTTTAGAAATAATAATTATTTCTTTTCAATAAGAACATTTAAAAATAAATTATTGATTCCATATTTTTAGGTTATTTTAGGACTACATATTTTATTTATTTATTTATTTCAAACACAAAAAATAGTAAAATAAGGTGTTGGGAGGAACCCATAATGAATGTATGTATTATGATCCAAGAAAACAACTCCAATGAAGAAACGATAATAAAAATGTAAGATAATTAACCAATATGACCATTATGTTAATTGAGTGGAAATTTAATTAGAAATCATAATTCAAAATATATAAGTGTTCAATTCAGTATATGAAGTAACAAATAAATAAAAAACAATAATCCTGTGTTCATGGAGTTATGGTGATGTTGGATTGCATCACATTAAAATAATACTCTTTCACTCTCATGAATAAAAATGATCTTCGAAACCATCATTCAAAGAAAATTACATTTACCAAATACCATATAATATGTCTCTCCACATAGAGATCCAAGTATCTATAAAATTTTGAGGTCAAATAGTGTGTGAATCTAACGAAATTTATTCCGAAAAAATAAACATGTCATTGTAGTTTGAAATTTAACTCAAAATTATTGAATTCCACATATCCTGATATTTTGAGAAGATAATTTCCTTAATAGTTCAAAAGATGTAACAAGATCAATAGTCATTGAGTATTGGTGGTTTTATTGATTGATTTTAGAAAGGTAAATTGAATGGAAAAATTACCTTTTTTGAAAATAAGAAAAAATAATTTGTATTCAAATGAATGGCAAGAAATATTATGTCCCCAAATATATATTTTTAAAAAATAATGTTTATAATCTCAAGCTATAATAATGAGTTTTTAAAAAAAATTGAAATTAATGAAAAAATAGAAGATAGGATTCTACTATTTTGATGTGGTCTAGTGTTACTCTAATCTCTTAGTTTATTCTAATTCACCCCCTTGATATGCTCAATCATAATATTTTTATCCCCCTTTTTTATATAATCTCACAATGATGCATTCTCTAAATATTACTAATAACAACTCACATAAAATAATTAGGCTCCACATGCGATTGGTTATAATAAATTATATTATACCTTAAGGACCTCAATAAAAAATCTCTAACAATTTTTGTAGATCCACATGAATCACGAACCTTGTGATCTAATCCTCGTAGCTCTACGAAAATATTGTTCCATGTTCACCAGTTAACTCATACAACCCATTAATTTTGAAATACTAATCCTAAAATTAAGGAATCTATAATTATATTTTTGGAATTTTTAGAAACATTATAAATCCGATAAATAACTTTTAATTGTTTAAATATATCCTCCAAATGTCTTACGATCCTTTTGGTACCCTTTCTGTGGACTTTGAAACCCACATATAATCTATTCTTGACTGCCTAAATAATTTTATGTAACATATAAAGCACTACATATAAACATGTTTATAGTTCATATAGGTTGATGAAAAATTACTTAGTGAATGAGGAAATCATTCCATGATTCAAAAACATGAACTAACAATACATGGGTATTTATCTATATAGGATACCATTAAAAATTGTAATATCTTACTTGATGTTGCCACAAATCCCATGGGCTAACCCTCAAACCTCGAGGTCAGGGATACCCAAACACAAATTAATGAAATAAACTTTATGTTGGAGACATGATCTGAAATGGACATTTACATATGCTACTATGGTCAGAATTTCACATCTTTGTTCAACTTCTTCCTCATTCTCGACTGTAGAATATAAACCAAATAGTACCATTAGTCTCATAAAATAAATTAATCAATCTCATTAGGTGTATTATTTCCCATAAACAAGATAGAAAAAATGAAAAAATAGAGGGGTTAATTATTTTGTAATCACACCATTATAAGTAACAAAATATTTTCATCACTTACATAATTCATCTTTAAATCGTATATTTTTTTAGATTTGACATCTTCATTATTTCCCATCAGAAAAAATTTAATTCTAGAGGGTGAGTTATTTATCAGTTTCCAACATTTTATCTTCTTATTACATTTAATACATTTAATATTAATCATTTATATTCATTATTATTGTTTTTTATTGTTGTTTACTCAGTTTAGTGGACACCTTTGATTTAAAATGGAAAAGGCCATTCTTCTTCCATCTAAAATATTGTGATGCAACCTCCACACCTTAGTTGAATATACTTATTAAAATTATAATAATGGGTTATAACTCAAACTCTTATGCGATATTTTGTTGGTAGACATTTATTATAAATTAAAAATTAAAAAGTAAATCCACATAGAAGGTTCATCCAATTCTCATAAGGGGAGGATAAATTATCTTATAATGAATGACTTAAAATTTTCCTATCAGATGACACATGAAAAATTATTATGTGAGTAATATTTAAAAAACTATATGGCTTTATTATTAAAATTATTCTAAATGATAAATACCATCAACAAAATTTATACTGTAATGAATCATTTCCATAACAAAATTCATACAGTAATAACAAGAGTTATAAAAAATTAATTAAAAAGGAATAGAGGTACATAAAACACAAAAATGGATAGAAAATTTTATAGATTTATATTTCACACATATTACATTGAAATTAATAAAAGATATTTGTTCTAAAAATATTGAAATATTACTGCAGTAACACTATATCAATTATGCACAAAAACATCATTTTCAAAAAAATGTTGAAATAATTACATTATTCAACAAACATTCCTAGGATTTTAAATATAACTAATAAAACACGTTTTATCCTTAAAATAATAAAATTTTATAAATTTTTTATATCAAACATGTATACTAATGTGACCAAATAAAATTCACCAACAGTTACTTTATTATATTTCAATAAGAATTTAATTGATCAATCTTATTGGAAGTTAATTTATCTAAAAAGTATAGGCATTGTAATTACAATAAAGATATGATTTTAAGGGTATTTTCACCAAAAAATATTTCATCTAATAATATATTATTACTATTTTTAAAATATATTATTTTGTAAAAACATAGTTTCAGTTTTACCAAAGTGATTCATTTGTAAAAAAAATTGAAAGTGTTAAACAATGATCAAGTTTCATTTAATCAGAATCCAAAATATTTATTTTCTCTAGTGGATGGAATCATTTAATTAATGTAGAATAAGTATACACAAATAGTGGATGATGGAGATTAATAATTAAAATGAATAATAATTAACTAACCATTTAATTTTATCTTATTGAATAAAAATATTCCAATAATTGGGAGTCTATTTCATAACTCATTTAAATGAAAATATTATTAGTTTAAAATAAAATAAAAATGTTAAAAACAATTAAGTAGGAAAAATTTATTACCAGATATTAACCAAAAGACATAATTTTTAAGAAATAAATATATTTTATTTCTCAATATTGAATCCATGGTTAAATAGAAATGATTAATGACTCAATGAAGTAAAAAATTCTTTAATTTGAGGAAATATTTTTAATTACTAAAAATAATGATTAAGGATTGAAAAACATCTATATTGACACTTTATAACGGGTATTTTGATGTTTAATATCTTAATAATCAACATATAATTATAAAATACACATCCCTAATAAAAAAACCTCAATGTTTTCCCATTCGTTTCATTATATAGTGAGAGAAATAAGTAATCAGTTTAGTTCTAAAATATTTCAAATTTATTATCTTATAATCATGTCCAATGGTCATGGGTAATTTTAAAATAATCTTACTTTCTATAAACCCAATGAATCATTCCGATGTACTTTTTAAATTTCAAAATTTTATACTTTAAATATTGTAAATAAAGAGTTTTAATAAATCTAAAAATGTATCACATTTATGTAATGATTATAATAAATAATTTTAACATAGAATAAAACTTATATAAATTTTTACATTGTTGAATCCCCATACACACATATACACATACTTTCATACAATGGTATACATAGAAACTTTTACAAAACTCATTAAAAATTTAATTAAACTAATATAATGTTTGTTACATTTCTATAGCAATGATATAATAAAAAAACAAAAAAATTATATACAAAACAACACATATTTTTAATGAAGATTTTATTTTTATATTTTTTTAAAAATATTCCTCCCAGATTTATTTGATACAATCAACTATTTAGAACAAAAATAAAGGCCTACATTGATGGAATTTTTATTTAGTTTATTCCATCATGAAGCTCGTTGATTTTTTTAAAATTATAAGATTCAACACTTATTTTTATTATCACACCGGTATTCATATTTTATAATGGAAAGAAATAAAATATTAAATAAAATTAAAAATAAAATTATAATTATATGACTGAAACAAAATTTTATTCTTAAAAAAAACAATCACACGTATGTGATCATGAGTAGACACCCATAAAACACTAAAATTTTTGTCTTCTGTTAGACATCAATGAAAGCCCCATATTCTAGGATATAGATCGTATCCTTAACCGTTTTCTTCCCTTAAAAATGAATCCTAGTCATTTAATCATTAACTATTAAAGAATTATTCCCTTATCCCACTAATTCAAGTGATCTATTAACTAAAAATATCAAAATGTTATGTGGCTCATACTATATAGTGTTCATCTTTCATGGGAAAATATTCAATCTTAAATTAAAAAGAAGCACAATCTTTGAATACATTAATTTTCAATAATGAATTATGTAATTAGGAATGTATTTAGTTATTCCATAATAAATATTAGCTTTATTATAAGATTATATTATAATCCTTTCTAATTAACCCAACTCTATCATCCTTCCCACACCAACATATTTTCAGTTGAATTTTAATGTCTAAGAATCCTAACAAAACTCATGTTGACTATCCATATCTAAATTATCTAATTGTAAACATAAAAACCTATATTTAGAAAATACTATGGGGTTTTTGATGGAGATAATATATTCTGAAATGGCCACATCTATATTTAAAGACAAATCATTCCATTAGTTACTCACATTTTTATCTAGGATCTATTATTACTATCATTTTAGGGATTCAAGCTTTTCTACAATATTGATGATGCAATGTTGTCTATGATTTTTCCACACATCCATGATTTTCCATTAAATATTTGATCATTACATTCTTGAAATGTGTGATATTTTTTATTTTGAAGTCCTTTTTAACATCAAATGACGAGAAATTGTTCTTTACAAATTATTTCACTAGACTAATTTCCTAATTATTTAGAAATTCAACAACCAGAACCCATTACGACACATATCTTATAGAAACTAATATTTCATCATTCACGTGAAAATATTTTTGAATCGTAAAATAAAATATTATCTTCCAACATAAAAACTCTAAACCTTTAGGATTCCCTTTTTGAGGAAACTCATATTTTTTACCAAATTTATCCATTTCCTGGCATTTATCATCGCCCACAATTGAGCTCCTAGAATCATTGAAATTTTTATGAAAATAAAATTGATATTTAAGAATGTTATGATTGATATTTATCCCCCATGGTTTCCTCCCCATTGTAAATAGTGGGATACATAAGGAATGGGAATCATCTCATCCTCGATCACACACCTCCAATGAATTTCTTATGTACACCTCATTAATAATAATGGGACATACCGAAAGTATTATTTAAGTTATTAAATGATTTTAATTAACTAATATTTTATAGTATATCTTATAATTATTTATAAAATAAGGAAATTAATAAAATCTATATACTATTTTATTTTCTTTTATAAAACTATAATCTTTTTTCTTCATAAAAAATATATTTTACCACTCTATAGTCATAACATTAGGTTTTGGGTATCATATAAAGGTTGTAAACCACAACATTTTCATCTCAATTTTATATCATAAATTCCAAAATAATTTTATGAAAATAATTTATCTATCTAAAAGTATTGTTTTTCATCATTATTTCTTAGAATATAGTTTAGTGAAACATGGTCAATAAAATATTTTAGTTTATATCTAATCATGTGCTTCATAAATATTTATGGGAAAAAACTACAAATAATTCTTCATCAATTTTGGATTTATTTCATTGTGATTTTTTTAGAATTCAACTAGTATAATCCACCACATGTGATGTTTTCTGTGTTTCCACCAAAACAACCCCAATAATTGATTCAATGGAATCATTTTTAAGTCAATGGGTTGTTTCCTATCAAGGGTATTGATGATAGGTGTTGAGGTTAATTTATTATTTATTGGATATAATTATTTAAAATAATCCTCAATAAAATATTCCACGTCCTCTAAAATTTGATATGAAAGGGGTATAGGGATCATCATATAAGTTTTCATAAATAACAAGTAAAAACTAGTATACACAAAACAAATATGACCCCATTAATATTTTTAAAAGGGGGATGATTTTTAATGACCAATATATTATAATTTTCAATAATTTCAACCCTCCTTCAAACTTTTTAACCAAGAAATATTTTTTTTTATGACTATGAATTTTCAATTTCCCCAAATCACAACCATGTTGATCTCCTAAAATCATAGAAAAATTGATTCTAGATACTCCAAAATGTTATCAAAATACAATATAATAAATGAAAAGTAATCCATTAATTTTTTTTTATAAATTCAGTAATATATGAATATATATCCATCATATATCTTTGAGGAGTAGTTAGATCACCACACAACCACATGCGAATTCATTGGCAAGAAAATGACTCATAGGTCCATGAGATTGTGTTTTTTTAATAATCATTTGGGGATAATGGAATATGGTAATAATGGAAATAAAACACAAAAAATTCATTCCTAACAATCCTGACATGAAATTTATCTCAAATATGAAACTGTAAAAGGGACCATTAAATTTGTATAAGTTTCCCAAAATCAATACATACACTCCATGATGTCAAATTTCTAACCAAAAAATTTTCAAAATCTTACTTTCTTAATACTTTGAGTCCACCCTTCTTATGAACCACTCAGATTTGGATGACCCAATCGATTTCATAAAGAAGATATATTATTCTAGTATTAATTAGTTTTATCACATCTCTCAAAACATATTTGATGTTAGGGTTAATTTTGGAAAAAAAACAACCCAAGGAATCCTCTAAGTGTTTTTTGTTGTGATTGTGTTGGTGGAAAATGAATGATGACTATGAATGATTACGATTGATGTTGCTGAAAATATTTTTTATGGTGGTCCAGTTTCCCAGTGTTTGCCATGATTTTGGGCCTTAGAATATGGAGTTTATTTTTGAAAAAGAGAATATTTTTCCTGTATGAGTAAATAGTTCGTGGAATACAAATGATAGTTCATGGACTGTAAAAGTGGTTATGTGTAAGAAATTTGAGGAGCTGTAAAATGAAGTATTCATTATAATAGTGATATGTAAACTACAAAGCATTGTACGCTGACCATGTAGGGGAACTGTTTCATCGGAAGGCATTCTGTTTTCAAGAGGCATGCAGTTTGTGGAATTCTTACAAAATGTGGAATGTCTTACCATACACTAAAATGAGGTGGTGATTTGTAGAGTTGTGACGGGATTCATACATGAATGAGATCAGACACTATGAATGAATGAAAATGGTACATATATTGTGAAAGGAAAATGGTTCATTTAAGGAGATCAATATGTGGTGAAGGTTTTACCACATCGATGACATATTTAAAAATGATTAGCTAATTTTGCGGAATTATTTTCCAATATAAGGACTAATAATACTAGTATTACTTAGAGTAATTTTCATTAGACAACATAATCACTCCAAGGTTTAAATTATCTAAGTTTGGATGAGTCTGTTGAAGAGTCTTTGTAGGTGAAGTGGTTTGGGTGGAGGATTCCATGAAGGAAAAATTTTCTATGATGTTAGTTGATGGAAGGGATATTGAAGGGAACTGTAGCCCACAATGGAAAAAGGATATACAAAGAATATGTGATCCACAAGACACAAAATGGTCCATGGATGAGGGGAAGACCATGTAAGCAGAACTCAACAAGGAAGTAGATAAAATATGAAAATTATGGTTTGGTCCACGATAGAAGAAGTTGTTCTTAGTGGAGATACGATAATTGTAAGTAGGGAAATTTCATGTGGAAATTTGTAATATAAATCTTAGGTGTTACATGGTGCAGCACAATTCATGGAGGAAGTAGGTGGTTCACAATGGTACTAAAACAGTTTACGAATGCAATTTACCCCACCGAAGGGTACACAGAAAACTTGACTTTATCTATAGGTAAAAAAGGACTTCAACAGAGAACCAATATATAGTTTATGATTATTCATCCATGAAAATGATTGGACCTTATGTTTCATAAACTATGTGTGGATCCCTTCCAAGATCAATGAGAAAAGTACGAGGAATACAATGATCTTTTACAACATTAATGAGATAGAGAAAGAGACATAGGGAGTGACCCTTGAGAATGTAATGTTCAGACCTTAAATCGTGTAATGATAGTGAGCTAAGACTAAGAATTTATCTATGCTGAACCATATAGTTTTGCAGAATGACTAATTGAATTTTGTATAATCAGAACATTGATATTGTATGCTCATTAGATATAGCCTAGTGAGGTTGAACCAAGTAAAAATAACAATTTCTAATGCATGATTTCATTTCTATTCTTATATTGAATCCTGAAGAAGAGAGAAGAGTGTTTTTTCAAATTATTAAACAAGATCTGTAGGGGATGTTGTTTTAATTTTTCATACCCTCATTCACCACCATCCCATGGAATTTATCCAAACAGCAATAAAAATTAGAATCAGAGAGAAATGTTCGTTGTTAGTGGTTCTCACTCAATATAACAAATGGATGTTTTCAATCAAAATGGGATTTTGATCTTATAGGGAATTTTTTTTAATTTAGGGATGATTATGATGCAACACTACTTTGGATCATTAAAAATGGATATCTTTATAGTTTTTTTACAATGTATATCAGCAAATATTGAAAGTCATACTTTATCAGATACAATTAGAAATGAATTGGATGTCGATGCAAATAGAATTAATTCATTATGGGGATCCATATCAAATGAAATATATACAATGTTTATTTCATGTAAAATATCACATTTTATGTGGTAAAAAATATTGATCACTTAGGAGGGTTACTTAAAAGTCATAAAAGAAAATATAAATGTTATATATAACAAATATGAGGATCTCATAATTCAACCTAATGGGTCTATTGACACATTATATGATATGGTAAATGTTGTTCAAAAATAAATTTGTAGTATCAATGAAATTATTGAATATATAATGATTTCTGTGTCCATCTGGAGAAAAATTCCATCTCTATTTAATGTTAAGGTTTTTGTATTAGAAGATACTGATACAGATATGATATCATAGGATAACCTTCATATTAATCTTACTGCATATGAAATTATAATGGGTGATAAAATTGTTGTGGACTTGGGGATGTCAATGGAAATGGAATTAAATATAAAGAAGAAGATTTTTATTAAAGATAATATAGAAGATGATAATATAGAAGATTTCATGTTATTTATCTCTTTGAATATTCAAAGTGGATGAGAAAAATGTAAAGGTAATCTTCGAGGTCCATGCATTCAATATGTAATTATTGTAAATTTTAAAACAATTCGACCTAATTAGTTTGAATATGTTGATAAAAAAATGATGAATTTACCAAAAATATATAATTATCCAATGAGAGATTAAAGAGAACTACTATGGGAAATATGAAAAAAAATATTCTATCAAAATAATTTTAATGTTTGGAAGAATATGAGGCAGGATATTCAGAGGACATCCATGATAATGAAGTGAATGATAGGATGGATGTTATATGAAATTTATAGAAAAAAGAAGAAATCACAAGTGATGAGGGATACATTGAAGGATTTATTTACCGTTAGGTTGAATATGAAGTTCTTATTGAATAAATAGTGGTTTATAGAGCCAAAAAAATTAAATAAAATAGATTTTTTCATGATCCAAACGTTATATGTAGAAGTATGAAGAAGAAAAGTCATTGTAGAATTATGAAATTGAAAATAAAAAGATTGAAATCACAAAAAGATCAAAAAAATTGTATGAGTAAAAAATAAAATATAAATAATATAAAAGAGAGATTTAAATTCTGACTAATATTCGAAAAGATCAAAACACACGTATCAATGATCTTGATGCAAAATTTGTCAATGTGAGTAGAAAAGTGAATGAATAAGAGAAACCCTTGATTCCTGCGAACTAGAAATAGGAATGTTATGGAAGGAAAAAAATGGATCAAATTAATATAACTAGTATGGGGCACGATAACATAATTAAACTAGTAATGGTTAATGTTAGACAACAATCTCTCACTCCGAGGTTGAAGATTGATTTGGGTATTAATTTGAATCAATTGACTCTGATATCCCAAAGGATAACTAGTAGTGTAGTATGACAATAGATGAATGAACCTCATATGAGATGCTATTTTTTTTGGAAAGATTTGACACCCAGAAATTGTTTATTCTCAATGATATATGTATGAAAGGGAACAAGACCAGCAGAGGCTGTAATCGACAACACAATATTCTAGCACATCATTTGATTGACATTGTTTTAGGTGAGGAGGATTTGGGTACATGTACTGATAATTATCATTAAAAATGTTGAGATATATGACAATATAGAATGATTATATCCATAAGTTTCACCCAAAGGTATAATTAATTGAGATAAATATTAAAAAATGATTTGTAGCTCTATTAGAAGAATATGGCCCATAATTATTTGATAAAGATAAAATTTATCAATCTATACCAGGTATGAATTTAAAAACACGGATGAAAAAGAAATGTATATTTGAATGACTATTGGTTTTAGAGATTGATTTAAAAGCATGATATCACCCTAGATCATGGATTATTGATAGTATGTGAAACTTTCATATAGTAGGTAATATGGATCTATTGACTATAATCAACAATGATAGGGATGATATTGTAATAATTTGTAATGATGATGGCATGAAGATTTTTTTGGATCGTGGAAAACCAATTTTGGGGGAAAATATACAATAAATGATAATGTATTAGTTCTTGATGGTCTTAGTCACAAATTTCATAGTGTCAGTCAACTTCGTGACTCACGAAATTCCAAAATATTTTCAAATATATTATGTTTCATGAATGAAAATGAAGGTGATTTTATTATAGAGAAAGTGTACTAAAAGAAATATCTATCATGTGAGTGGAGAAAAAGATATGTGGTTTCTGTCCAATGAAGAGAAAAACATCTATTGTAATAAACGTCTTGGCCAACAAATCCAAACATCCTTGGAAGAGCTAGTTTAATAATATTATGATGAAGACCTACCTATGTTATCATGTGATCAAACCAATACATGGTATTCATGTCATAATGGGAATATCATTCCAAGAAAAAGGAAAAAGTGAAAAGATCAAATAGAGTTCATGAGATACTGCATATCAATGTTTTTGGAACTATGTCACCAAGAGCTATTGAATGGAGAAGATATTATCTTGTATTTATTGACGATTTTAGATGAGTGATGTTGGTGTTAATCATCACCCACATGTATGTGATGTTATGTTGTATTGGAAGATATTGATGGGAAGTTGGAATGATGCTTGGTTATAAAATCCCGATGATCGGAAAAAATAATGGATTTGAGTTCACAATTAAACATGTCATGTATTATCTTGAGAAACATGGGATTAGGAACCATATTTCACTAGTAAGAACTCCGCAACAGAATAGAGTAGTCATATAGAAGAAATTGAATTGTCAAATTCATGGCTAGAGAAATTATCATTGAGTAATAATGTCTATAAAATTCTTCGAATGAAGCAGTGGTGACATATGTCTACCAAAAAAATATGGCACTATTATGTCCAAATAAAGTGAAGGCTCCATATGAACTATGGTATGGAATGAATAAAACATTGAAGTACTTTCATGTCCTCGGAAGTAAGTGTTTCATTCTTAATATGAAGAAACAAAGGATATTTGAATACAGTAGAGTTGAGGGCATATTTATTGGCTACTCCACGAAAATCAAAGAATATAAATTCATTAATAATAATCTTGGAAAATATGTTCAATGCCATGATTTTACTATATGTGAGAAAGGGAAAAATATTCATCAAATAAATGATCAATCTTGAGAGGATACTGATGAAGAGATAAGGAGAGCATGGGATGTTTTAGTTCAAGAGACTAATTTACAGGAAGATTTATAAAAGCAAAAGGATAAGTAGAATTTAGTATTTTCACAATTACAAAATAGAAGAGTTAAAATTTATTGAAATAACATAACTGGTGATCATATAGCTCTAGTGTAGACATGAAGGGTAAATATTGTAATCCAAGAATCTTAATTATCATGGATAGTGCCTAAATGATTTGATGATGAAAATAGAAAAGATAATTGTGTTTAGGCTAGGAATATATAGATTGACCAAATTGAAAATAATAAATCATGAGAGATTGCTTCTAGGCCAATAGATAAGAATGTCATTGGTACTAAATATGTGATTCCCAACAAAATTAAGGTTCATCGTTTGGTAATTTGAAACACACATGATATGTGTTCATAGGGTAGTCCCAAATAGAGGGTATCAATTTTGATGAAACATTTTCAACAATTTCTGGGATAGAGAAAATCAGATTATTATTTTCTATAATTGTGAAAAGAATGTTCAATTTTTTCTAGATGGATTTCAGGTCATCATATCTAAATGGTGTTCTTGAAGATGAAGATCACATTGAGTAGCCAAATGATTTTCGCATTTTTGAAAATGAGAATAGAGTCTATCAGGTGAAAAAGGCTCTATGAGGGATACAGTAAGAACCAATATCATGTAATTCAAAATTGGATTAGTTTCTACAAAATATCAATTTAAAGCATATTAGAGGTGATTAAAATAAATATTTCAACCACAATAGTGATAAAATGATGATGGTGATGGTATATATCGATGAAGTAATATTTGGTGTATAAGATGATGATTCGTGAAAGAAATTCGTAGAATTCCTATAAGACAAAATTGAAATGTTTCTAATCAGTGAATTGACATTTTTCATTTGTTTACATGTTATACAAGGGAATAATGAAACAATAATTTATCGATCCAAATTTTCTATAGAGGTTATAAAAGTATTTGAAATAGATATTTCCAAGGATATGGAAATTCTGATGGCTACCTGAATGATTAATTGATGGGATGTGTAAATCCATACATTAAATATCACAAAATACATGAAAATAATTTGACATCCATTATAATTGATCATGAAACGACCTGATAAATTTTTCCGCAAGATATGAAGAAATATATGAAAGAAATAATAAGGAAAATCACATTACTTAAGTGAAAATAATACATCAATATATCTAGGGAACAATGGATTTATGTTTAATGTAAAATGAAGAATATTAGAAAAAGTTATTGGATTATATAGAAGCAGATTGAGCTTGATGAGTAGATGGTAGAAAAACAATGTCTGGTGGTGTGTTCTATCGTAGCAGAGTTATTAATTCTTGGTGATGAAAGAAACATAATTGTATATCATTTATCACAAATGAAGCCGAATATACAGAACCTACCAAAGTGTGCATGCAATTATTTTCGATGAAGTAGTAGCATGAGGATATTGGAATTGAAGTGATGTCTCCGATCTGAATCAATTAGGATATTTCATGTTCTATAAATCCTAGAAAAAATATCGTTCATCACTCAAGGACAAATAACATTGAAATAAAGTATCATTTTATCAAGGAGAAGGCAGAGAAAGGTCTTGTGATGTTGGATTATGTTCCTAAAAAAATATAGAATGCATAAATTTTGACAAAGGCTGTACACAATGAAGCATTTGAACGAAATTTACTGGCTCTAGGAGTCCAGTCAACTCCCTGTACATGGAAAATTTCGGATGTCGATACCCCTCTCCTTGATTTGTAGTTTATTTTCCCTAAAACGATAATCAATTTTACATACCCTATGGATAACACTAAATATGTGACATTTAGAATCATTGAAAAATGAGGATAGATTTTGGATATTAAAAGGGATACACTTCTTCATAAATAAATGGTGACATGTTGATTGGTGATGTACCATGATAGGGGGAGTTGAAAATATTAGGGATAATAGTGATGTAGGGGGTGTTCTAAATATGTCTATGTTTGAAATGATTGATTAGAGGATAAAAATGGTGACTGTTGAGGTTTAGGGTTAAAAAAAAGAGTGATATTAGAATGCAATTAAGTGATTCATTGATGAATGATACATTTTACTATTCTTTGTCATGTCAAGAATTTCCCATGTGGAATTAGAGTATATGTTGAGTAAATCCCAAATCTCAATCTGAATCACATGAAGAAAATGATGAAATAATAAAGAAAGATAATTAATGAGATATCATAATGAGGAAACATGTCAACAAAAACAAAGAGATGATATGTTGACAAAACATCCCTCAAATTCTCCACTCTATGTTTTTGGATGTGATTATGATCATTGACAAATATATATTACAATTAATGATTACGCTTAATGTTTCCGAAGAATAATTTTATGTTTGTGTAGTTTCATAGTGTTTTCTAATTTTTTAGGCCTCATTATATAGAGTTTGTTTGTGAGATAAAGAAATTTTATTCAAAGGAATAAATAGATTTTTGATAATGAAAATTAGATCACAAACCACAAATGTAGGTACATAGAAAAACTTTGTGAAACCAGTAAAAGAATGATTTTCTATAGCCACACTATAAAGACCGCGATGAACAGTACACAGACCGCTTAGGGAAAGTGGTTCACATGAAGGCTTTTGGTTCATAGGAAAAAAGATGGTCACGAATGTCTTGTGGTATTCAAGATCACTCATCGTTCAAAAAATGAGTTGGTGAATTTTGGATTTATGGAGGGATTCATCCATAGAATATATCATTTGTCGCAAAGTAATGAAGACGGTATGCTGATAATGAATAGAAAATGGTTGGTGTGAGGGGAATGGAACGTGGTGATTTTTATTCAATATTGAAGACTTCGAATAATTTATTAGTGGATTTTGTGGATCTATTTTCATATATAATGATTTATAATACCTTTATTGTTTATATATATATTTTAATAATAATAAATATGCACTCTGGGAAGAAATTCAGCTAAGTCGGAAAGAGTTTGCTAGAGAGTCTATGAAGGTGAAGAGGTTCATGAGGAGGATTCCGCAAAAGGAAAAGTGGTATGAAAAATCAGATCATGGAAGGGATATTGCAGGGCACTATATGCCACAACGGATGAAGGATTGGAGAAGAAGTGGTTGTCCATAGGATAAAAAATAGTTTGTAGAGGAGAGGCAGTATGTGGAAGAAGAACTCATTCTTGAAGCAAGGACTCTTCAGGGAGGAAGGGTTGGTTCATTGATAAAGAAGCTATATGTGAATGAGATATGGTCTATACAAGAAGAGGATGTTCCTAACGGAATGGTGGTCTGTAAAGCATACATGGTTCATTTTGCAACACAGCTCACGGGGGAATAAGGTTGTTCTCGTAAGTACTTAAATAGATCGCAAAAGAAATTTTTGTTAACTAACGCTGCACAGAAATGTGTATTTCATATATGGGTTTAAAATGGTCCTCAACAAAACATCTACCTACAATTTAGGATGAGTTCTTTTCTAAAAATGAAGGGACTACATGTCTATAAACATTTAGAGAATCCCTTACAAGAGGAGTGAAAAATGGAAGAGGAAGACAATGTTCCTTTCCACAGGTAGTGAGCAAGAGAAAGACAAATAGGGAGTGTTCATTTGGAATGTTTTAAGAAAACCATAAATCATTTAAAGATTGTGATGCTAGGAATAGATGTTATCTAGCATGAACCTTGTAATTTGATATTGAGCCTTTCTAGATTAGGTAAATTCAGATCATTTTCATTCTATGCCACTTGGATGTATCCCAATGCGGGTGAACCATGTAAAACATTATGCGTCTCGTGCATTATTTCATTTTTGTTCATATATTTCTATAGTATGAAGAGAGAATAGTGTTTTTATCAACGAAATAAGATCTAAATAGGTATTTGTTTTAATCTCTAATTCTCTGATTCACCCCCCCCCCCCTCTCAGGGTATTTAATATAATTGGTATAACATTTTGGCCAACTTCTTCCCATAACCCATGACGTATAAAAAGGAAATATTGTGATATTGTATATTAATAATGAATGGTTAATCACTTGTATGTCAACTATGAAATAATTGTTTTCTATTTTACATTAGGATCAAATATGACAACCTTTACTCTTGATGTTTACAGACATTATTAGAAATTATAACAATATATAAAGTGTAATCCAATAAAAACGAGCAATTCATTTGATATTAGAGTTGTTTTACCTTTATTGGTGGGGATTCTTGGATAAATGGTAGACTCATAGGGAAAATATCTCTAGGGCAGTAAATGTATTTTTTTTAATAATGAATGACAGATAATGAAATAATATTCATCACTACTTTCCACATTGTATTATATAAAAAATTCATATCCTAGGACAAGTGTGATGATGTTTTCCACAGTAAATTTTTCAAGGTGTTCCAAAAAAACACCCTCATTAGTATCACAATGATCTACATATTTAGTAGTACAATTCCCCTTAATTATTTAGTAGTGGATGATTTTAATTAATATCCTATATAATTTTTGATATTTATTCTTATTCTCTACCAGAAATGGATTAAAATTATAACATATTATCCAATTAATTGATCTTTCAACCGTAGTTTCATAGGTATATTTGATGTCATTAAATTTATCTATTGGAAGACCAAAGTGTATATTAATTTCTCATTATAATAATTAATATCATCTCCACCACTGGTATGGAAAGACTTACTAAGAAGATACTGAATTATTTATCGTGATTTATGTCTAAAATAAGGATTTCATTTGGTAAAAATTGTATACATACTCTAATAATAAATTCATCCAATCTCTCAATTGGTTATGCATTAGATCTGTAAAACAAATGAATAAAAAATTATTCTGGGTATAAACTCTCCATATATTAGACTTGAAAACAAGTATAAAGGGATATAAATGACATTAACACTTATGTCACAAAGATAGTGCATCATGACACAATATTCTAGAGTTCATAGTATTTAATAGATAATATTATATTTGACTTTACTATTGGTTTTATGTCACAATACAATATTTTACTCGTCTTTCAGGATTTCAGTGGAAGAATTTTCTATTGAATTTTAATATAAATAATTATAATTAATCATTTAAATAATGATAGAATATGGAATAGGGAATCAAGGAAAAGGATATTGATTTGGTGATTCTTGAAAAACTCACAGAATATTAGTGGTCCAGGTTCATATTAATTTTTCATCACTCTTTGAGGTAAAAGAGAATTCGTGGAATGAGATCTCAAAATATTGGGTAGCAGCTCAATTTAATGTTCAATATTTTCATTCCCCTTATTTTTACATAATTTTCAAATATTTTTAATATTGGTCATCTGGTTTGTAACGTCCTGACCCCAGTTACCCAAAGACGGTTCATTATTGCATAACATTGTCATGATCACAAAAGATCATGTCTCGAAAGACCGATTAGTTTAGTAGCCTTGGAAACACTAGATACATTCATAAATGTTACATTACATCATAAAGTGAAAAAATACAATAACAAAGTCTCCATAGTCCACACTCATATCCTTTTCTGACTATCCCTGCAGGCCATTCATAAAATACTTCTTCAGATCCTGGAAAATATTAAAACATTGAAAGGGGTGAGCTCAGATGCTCTGTAAGGATAACAATATAGCGGAATCTTTCATAAATAATCATTAACATTTAAGGAAATGTATAACCTGTTAAGTCAAAAGTCTTCTTTTGGCTTTTACATCATGTTTTGGAAATCACAAATATATTCTATGTCATAATTTGAAAATCTCAAATGTATTCTATCATATGTTTGTAAATAACAAGTTGTGTCTATCGTATCGTACGATGACTGATCGTACCGACCAAAACGTATCGTACTGACTCTGTCAAACGTATCGTACTGACTCTGTCAAACGTATCGTACTGACTTTGTCAAACGTATCGTACTGACTCTGTCGATCGTATCGTACTGACTGTTATTCAGATGATTATTATTTGTTTTGGTACTTTGTAAAAAAATTCTCTCTGCATATGAATCGTACTCATGTTTTACATTTTCTATTTCTCTTATCCTAACAAAACGATGTCGTTGAGTTAGTTATGTACTAATCAAAACGATGTCGTGTTTTCTGTTTCAATATGACCGTTGGAGGCAATATGACCGTTGGAACCCGAGGCCTATAAATAGGAGGTCATTTGAAGCTGAGAAAACAACGATGAGAAAACTGATGAACGAAGAGATTTTGTGAACTACGAAGATTCTAGAGAGAGACGCTGTGACTTCTCTCATCAGCCTTGTGCGTCCGATCATCGTATCGAGGGCTTTCAAGTAATTGAAAGACAGAGGTGCCGATTACCTGCAAAATCGAGGGCTGCCGGGGATAGGCAGACAGACGAGCCGATCATCGTATCGAGGGCTGCCGGGGATAGGCAGACGGACGTGCCGATCATCGTATCGAGGGCTCACCAAGGTGTTGGTGAGACAGACCTTTTATCCTAGGTGAAAGGATAACCCTTCTCTTTGGGTTAAAAGAATTGTATTACTTTTACATTTCCGCTGTTTGTTTTAGAAAGGGATTGTATTGTTTCCTTTCTTCTTTTACATATTCAATTGTAATTGTTTCAATTACAATTGTTCTATTACATATTGTATCAATTGGTTCTATACGCTTTAAGGTAGAATCAATCATATTTGTATTACTCTGATTATTGTGTTCATCTTGAATACAATTGTTTTACTTTACAATAGTATTACAATATATCTTACCTTTTACTTTCAATACAATTGTGGGTGTTTGTATTTGTAATAGTTTAAGTTCATTTAAACTAATCTCTTTGTTACTAAAACTCAAAGTTTTTAAACCTACAATTCACCCCCCCTCTTGTATTGTTCCATCTAATAGACTTTTATATCTACTATTCGATCCAACAATTGGTATCAAAGGAGGTTTTCCACTGATTTGTATTACTAGCTCTATTTCTTATCTTAAATACTTACTACACTAACGTGTAGAGTGGAAAAGTTGTTTTTGTTATAGATGGCAGGAATGAATATCGGATCAATAGATAATCTGAATCCTTCTAGACCACCAATCTTTGATGGGAATGATTACGAATATTGGAGAGATCGTATGAAGACTTTCGTCATCAATACTGGTGTAGACAATTTTATTATGCTTACTGGAGGTTACAAAATACCTGACAAAGAAGTTAGTACTTTTACCAATCAAGAGAAGCAAGAATATCAACTGAATTACAAGGTACGCAATACTTTATTATGCTCTATGACCAGGAATATATATAGTCAGATATCTTCATGTGAAGCAGCCAACTGTATTTGGAAGAAATTAGAAGTCACTCATTTTGGTACATCCAAAGTTATAGAAACAAGGAGAGCAATGCTTCGAGCAGAGTATCATGGTTTTGTTTTTCCTTATGGAGAGCCAGTATGTAAAGTGCAACAGAGGTTTATGACAATTGTCAACAGCTTACAATCTATGGGAGAAAAGGGTCTTGATGATGAAGCTCTTGTTGACAAGATTATAGATATCATGCCAAATGAATGGGAGTCAAAAAGAACAGCTATTGATGAAAATAGAAAAGTTTCCCAGATTACTCTTGATGAACTCTTTGGAACTCTTCTACAGCATGAGACAAGAATGAAGAGAGATGCTGATTTCAATAAGAAGAAGAATGGGAATGGAAGTGTAGCTTTTGCATCTAAAGCCAAAACACCTGAAAGGGTTACGAGGTCTAAATCCAAGAAAGTTGTTGTATCTGATTCAAGTGAATGTAATCTTTCAGATAATGAGTTAGCTAATCTTGCTCGGAGGATGAACAAGATTGTTGGAAAGAAAGATTTTCAATATAGATTCAAAAAGAAAGACAGGAAAGATAGGAAAGATTCTGAGGTAACTTGTTATGAGTGCAAGAAAGCAGGACATATAAGGCCTGATTGTCCTTTACTAAAGAGGAGAGATAGAAAAGAGAAACACTCTGAAAGAAACAAGAAAAAGTTTTATAAGACAAAGAAGGTCTTGAAAGCTAACGATACATGGAGTGCAAGTGGTAGTGATTCCTCAGATGATTCTTCAGATAATGAGACGTCAGGACAAAGGAATATTGGACTTCTAGCCAGACTACCAATTGAAAATCATTGTCTCATGGCTAAGGTACATAATGCTGAAGCTGTTACAAATGTCTCTTTAAATGCAAATTATGCTGATAATAGATATTATGAATCTTCAAATGATGAACCCTCATCATCAGAAGATGATACATTACCTTCTTTTGAAGAAGTTTCTAGATTTGCTAAGTTACTTGAAAATGAAAATTCTAAACTCAAAAAGAGATTCGAAAAAGCAAATTCTAGAATTTCTGTTTTGACTAAAGAGGTATCAGATCTTTCTAAAGATCTTGATGAGAAAACTGCTGATTTTGAAAGTATTCTGAAAACCCTTGAGAAAGTCAAATCTGAAAAGGATAAACTTTCTAAGGATCTTGAAACTGCTATTTCAAAGAAAGATATATTAGAATCTAACTCTAGTTCAAATTCAAATGTTTTAGAAAACAAGAATTTGGTTTTAAAACTAAAGTCAGAGATTTTATCCTTGAAAAAGTGTTTGTCAAACTTCACTCATGGAAAAGAAAACTTTGATAGGATGTATTCTCAAATTAGACCATTGAGAAATCGTTCTGGTCTTGGTTATACTTATTCTAAACCTGTTTTTAGTAATAACTATTTTGTTCCTCAAAAAACCATTTTCTGTTCCAAGTGTCAATGTGGTGGACATTGGAGAAGAGATTGTTCTCTTAACAAAACTCAATCCTTAGGATTTCATAAAGCTCATTTTGCAAAACAAATGTGGATTCCTAAAATTCTTTTATCTAACTCTTCTGGATCCAAACAAGTTTGGATTCCAAAAATCTAATTGTTTCTTTTTCAGGAGAATCAGAAGTGTACCAATAAGAACATTTGGTACATGGATAGTGGTTGTTCTCGACATATGACTGGAAACAAAGATTTCTTTGAAAAGGTTATCAAAACAAAAGGTGGAAAGGTTACCTTCGGAGATAATGCTCAAGGAAAGATTGTTGGTATAGGTAATATTGTTTTTCTTGGAAAAGTTCTTATTTCAAATGTTTTATTTGTAAAAGGTCTTAGGCACAATCTCATCAGCATAAGTCAATTATGTGATGAAGGTTACCTTGTGAATTTTAGAAATGATAAGTGTCTAGTTCACAATTCCAAGGATGAATTCATTCTATCTGCCCATAGGCAAGAGAATGTTTACACTATTAACTTAGAAGACCTTAGGAACCAAAACTTACCTTGCTTAAGTGTAATAGAAGACCAATCATGGCTATGGCATAGGAGACTAGGACACTGTAATTTGAGAAACCTAAGAAAACTCTCAAAGAAAGGACTTGTAAAAGGGTTACCGGATCTTAGATATGATTCTTCAAAAGTTTGTGATCCTTGTCAATTTGGCAAGCAACATAAAACTAGCTTTAAATCAATTAATGAAGTTTCAACTTCTAATGCATTACAACTTGTGCATATGGATCTGTTCGGTCCTTCAGCACACACTCACTGACTATGGTTTGAGTTTCTCCAAAACTCAAATTCTTTGTGATAATACAAGTGCCATAGCTCTTAGTAAAAACCCAGCACATCACTCTCGTGCAAAACACATAGATGTTAGGCATCACTTTCTTAGGGATCACACACAAAAAGGAGATATTGTTTTACAATTCATCGGAACGCAAGAACAACTTGCTGATATTTTTACAAAACCCTTACCTTCCGATAGATTTGAATTTATAAAACAGAAGCTAGGAATGATTACATTAAAATAATCATTCATATCTACTTCCTGTTTTACATCTCTCCTAATAGTAAGAAACTCCTCGTAGAAAGGGGGAGGACATTTCTTTATGTCTATGTTTCTGATTTTTTAATATTTACTCTCTTTTTATATGTTTCTTTTCCTGTTTATCGTATTGACCATTTCAGTTTTTCTGTTTATCGTATTGACTATTTCAATTTTTCTGTTTATCGTTTTGAAATTCTTTTCCATCGTACCATTCAAATAATTTTTGAATCGACCGATGATAGTATTGAAATTCTTTTCCATCGTACCATTCAAATAATTTTTGAATCGACCGATGATAGTATTGAAATTCTTTTCCATCGTACCATTCAAATAATTTTTGAATCGACCGATGATAGTATTGAAATTCTTTTCCATCGTACCATTCAAATAATTTTTGAATCGACCGATGATAGTATTGAAATTCTTTTCCATCGTACCATTCAAATAATTTTTGAATCGACCGATGATAGTATTGAGATTGTTTTCTATCGTAATGTCACCAAAACCAGCAATCACCTTACGATCTTCGACAGGTATTCTTTTTCATTTTTTTTAATTATTTATTTCTAACCGTTGATCTGTTTTTTCTTTAATCCTGACCGTAGAAGATCAACAGTCATCTCTTTATTGCCTATAAATACCCCCTCCCCTTCCCAAACCCACATCGTTTATCCAAGAATTGAGGCGAAGCTCTGCTCAACCGGCTATAATCAATCGTACGATCTTCTCAATCGGCATCATCTTTATGTCTCAATCTTCTGCCAACACTCCCGCTGATATGTCTTCAAAGACCTTTACAGAGAAAGACTTTCACAGAGAAAGGTTAGTATCACGAGAATTCTTTGATGCGTACGATTCTACAATCAAGAGGATTATTTTGTTTCAAGGATGGGAACATCTCTGTGTGGAAAAGCCTGATACTCAAGATCCAGTTCTGTTTGACGAAGTGTGTCAATTCTACAAAACCGTTTCTTTTGACAAGGATATGAATATTAACTTCGCTGTGTACGATAGGAAGTTATCTATGTCTGTGAAACAAGCGGCGCATTTTCTAAATGTTTCTATAGAAGGTGATGCATTCTGTCCATCTCATAAACTTCCAGAGGAAGTTGGTACTTTCAATAGAGAAAATGCTGAAAAGTCTTTGTTTGTTGTTAATGAGGGAAAGAGAAAAGTTTATCATCTTTCACCGGACAATAGGTTTGTAACTCTATGGATGAAAGGTTTCCTTGTTCCAAGGAAAGGGGATAGAGAAACCCTTAAAGTTTCTGATGTTTTTATGCTTGACTACCTCGTGAACATGAGGAAGGTAAATCTCATGGGATACATTTTTGAAACGATCAAGAATGTCAAGAAAGGAGGGATTAAATCCCAGATAATAATGTATCCAGCCATCCTCACGAAATTCATTCTTGAGAGTATGAAGTTCTGTAATATTCCTTTGAAAGGAGAACCTATGGATTTATGGCCATCTTTGATTAATAAGAGTACGATGAAAAAGCTGAATGTTTGTTTTGATTCAAATTCAAAACTTTTTGTCAGAGATGTAGAAGCTGAAGTGCCTGAAAATCAATCGGCACCGATGCCAGCCAAGGATAATCAATCGGCCGGTGTTACTCGAAAGTCTGATCCACAGACTAGTTCAAAGCCGAAGAAGAAGCCGAAGTATAGTAAAGAAGTTGTGGCAAAGTGGAGAAAGGACAAGGAACAGAGAAAAGAGGGTGATCCAAAGTTTGGACTTGACCCTGCTGAAGCCTTTGCAGAAAGGATAAGGGTAGAAGAAACCCTTCAAGCTGAAAAGAAAAAGAAGACTCTGTTGAAAAGAAAGGCTCAGGACTTTGATATTTCTAAAGTCTTGAAAGCTGTTGAAGATGCAAGTGCTCAATTAACAATGGAAGTACATCAAGAGCCCATCGTACAAAGTCAGTCTGAGAAAGAGAAAGGGAAACAAGTGATGGAAGAAGTGGAAGAAGAAGAAGGAGATTTTCTTTTAGAATTTCTTCAAAGCTCTAAGAAAGGTAGAGAGGAATCGGTTCAAAAGCTGAGCGAAGGTGTTCAACAAACTCCTCATGCCGATCAGGAAAGATCACCGGACAGGATGTCATCGAAAGAAAAGAATGATGCTCAATCTTCTCATTCTGACAAAGTTGTTGTCATCAGTGATAAAGTGGATGATGGAAAACAGAAAGAAAAGGCGAAAGGCAAACAGCTAGTTGTTGAATCAAGCAAATCACATGAACTAGAATCGTACGATGATGATACTGATTCAGAGCACACAATCTCTCTCAAAAAGAGTGATTACATTGTTCATGTTTTGAGGAGAATGGAGAAAACTATTCCTTATTTTCCAAGGCTGGAAGGAAAGATTGACTTTATTACTGAAAATCAGAGAAAGAAGTTTGGATCCGTGAAAGAGTTAAGGAAGAAAGTCTTGTCTGTAGAAGCCGATTTAAAAGTTCTTTCAGAAAGCTCAGCTGTTCATAAGAAGGCATGTAATAAGATGACTAAGTGGTCGTACAAAACAGAGAGTTCAATCAATGACCATGAGATTGCTATTGAAGACATAAGAAGGTTATCAAATGATCTTGCAATTGCTTTCAACAAGCTTGATAAAGAAACAGTTGAAAGGCTGAATCTTTTATCCTCTCAAAGAGCCGATGTCCCTTCAGTGAAAGACTTGCAAGAAAGAATGAATGCTTTCCAATCTGATTTTTCGAAGGTTTCATCTTTCAAAGATGAAATGGTTTTACTGAAGAAACAAAATTCTGAGTTGGCCAAGGATAACAAGACTCTGCAAAGCAGAATTGATACCCTTGAAGAGGTAATCAGAGTTCAAGAGGAGACCATCAGAAATCAGGATCAGATTTTTGCGGATCAACAGGAGCTTCTCAAAACTCAAGGTGAATCAATTTCTGAAGACAAGAAGGAGATCAAGAAGATGAAAGCTGTGCTTCATGAGCTGATAAAGAAGGAGAAGGAAAGAGGAAAATGATTGTTGTATTTGTTTCTTTTGAAACTTGTTTGTGTTGTAATAACTCTTATAAACCTCTTTTATCCATTGTCTTGTATTACTTTTCTAACTCTTTCAGACAATTCGAGGTTACTCCTTTCTTTTTGTAAATCACAAAGGGGGAGAATATTTACAAGGCAAAGATTGTTTTACAAAAGGGGGAGAATGCAATACAATACTCTTAAGGAAAATCTATGAATACAATCCTTGGGAAAGTCAATACCTAAGGGGGAGTTAGTTGTATTCAATTTCTTATTCAGAAGAGTTTTCAATAACTCAGGGGGAGATAAGTATTTCTTGTTTCATTTACTTTGTGTGTTTGTGCTTTCCAAAAAGGGGGAGATTGTTAAGTCAAAAGTCTTCTTTTGGCTTTTACATCATGTTTTGGAAATCACAAATATATTCTATGTCATAATTTGAAAATCTCAAATGTATTCTATCATATGTTTGTAAATAACAAGTTGTGTCTATCGTATCGTACGATGACTGATCGTACCGACCAAAACGTATCGTACTGACTCTGTCAAACGTATCGTACTGACTCTGTCAAACGTATCGTACTGACTTTGTCAAACGTATCGTACTGACTCTGTCGATCGTATCGTACTGACTGTTATTCAGATGATTATTATTTGTTTTGGTACTTTGTAAAAAAATTCTCTCTGCATATGAATCGTACTCATGTTTTACATTTTCTATTTCTCTTATCCTAACAAAACGATGTCGTTGAGTTAGTTATGTACTAATCAAAACGATGTCGTGTTTTCTGTTTCAATATGACCGTTGGAGGCAATATGACCGTTGGAACCCGAGGCCTATAAATAGGAGGTCATTTGAAGCTGAGAAAACAACGATGAGAAAACTGATGAACGAAGAGATTTTGTGAACTACGAAGATTCTAGAGAGAGACGCTGTGACTTCTCTCATCAGCCTTGTGCGTCCGATCATCGTATCGAGGGCTTTCAAGTAATTGAAAGACAGAGGTGCCGATTACCTGCAAAATCGAGGGCTGCCGGGGATAGGCAGACAGACGAGCCGATCATCGTATCGAGGGCTGCCGGGGATAGGCAGACGGACGTGCCGATCATCGTATCGAGGGCTCACCAAGGTGTTGGTGAGACAGACCTTTTATCCTAGGTGAAAGGATAACCCTTCTCTTTGGGTTAAAAGAATTGTATTACTTTTACATTTCCGCTGTTTGTTTTAGAAAGGGATTGTATTGTTTCCTTTCTTCTTTTACATATTCAATTGTAATTGTTTCAATTACAATTGTTCTATTACATATTGTATCAATTGGTTCTATACGCTTTAAGGTAGAATCAATCATATTTGTATTACTCTGATTATTGTGTTCATCTTGAATACAATTGTTTTACTTTACAATAGTATTACAATATATCTTACCTTTTACTTTCAATACAATTGTGGGTGTTTGTATTTGTAATAGTTTAAGTTCATTTAAACTAATCTCTTTGTTACTAAAACTCAAAGTTTTTAAACCTACAATTCACCCCCCCTCTTGTATTGTTCCATCTAATAGACTTTTATATCTACTATTCGATCCAACATAACCAAAACAAAAGCCTTTTATACTTGAACTTTAGAGTAATATGGAAAAAGCAAAATGAAATAATGCCATTTACTTACTCACATGGATATTCTATTAGTCGAATAATCAAATGAAATATCAATAACCACTTTCATAATGATGGAATGCATAATGCCATACTATCATAACCACGTATCCAAGGCCTCGTGCCAAGACACTAGTTTGTCTCCTGAGACCTACCTCTGCATCGAGGAGCTATAGCGGGCTCCACCCGTCACTTATTAAGTACAATGCATTCCTCATATTAATAGGTTTAAAAATATCATAAACCATAACATAATCGTATCACATAAAACACGCATAAAGGAAACATAAAATGTCTACATTTTAATCACAAGATATCAATATTACACATTGATATAATAAAAAAAAATTTAAAACCATTTTCAATAACAAAATAAAATAAAATTAAAACGTTGTATTTATTTTTCATTTTAAAAAAAGTGTGGCTTGTAGAGGAAGCTGAAACTCAAATAATGGTCACGGTGGCAGAGAATTCATTGTCACCGCATATGTACGGAAAGAAAAACGTTACTTTTTTCATATAGTAAAACGCTTCATATAAAAAATATTCCTTTTGAATAAACGTAAAAAGTCAAAAGGGTATATACACCGTATAAAAGAAAGTTGTGAATAAAACCAAATATACCTCAATGAAAGGAGATTGAGACGAAGTCCTTACAAAGATCATTTTTAAAATAAAATAGATATATTATGAGTATTTACTATAATTACACATAAATAAAGTACAAATACAAGATAGAACATAATAATATCGTGACATAATTTGAAAGTAGGAGATTAACCCAAAGATTGGAAATTGGGTTAAGAAATTCTTTTACCACGTGTCCGACTTGACTAGACTGCTCTTTAACCTCCTCAATAATAAACTAGAGTTAATCTATACCTTCTTAAGAACTTTTTTCAAATTCATTATTTCTTTTATATCACTTATTACCATGTCATGAACATTATGTAATTATTTATGTTTATAATGGTCATTTTGTCGATCTTAGGTACTTCAGTCAAAAATAAACTTCTTATAATTACACTTTGTTAATGTGGTAAAATATACATTATATACATAATTATATTCATGACTTATATATCATATAAATAATATATATCAAGTATATACATTCATTTATAATATTACATAAAATTTAGAGGTAAGAAATGAACTGCACCGTTCATGGAGACGGTAAGCAGTACATACGCATGACCGCTACTTTCGTTTCTATTATGTATTTAATGGAATTAATTATAATTATATAAAGGTATAATTTAATTCCAGTAAAATATAATGTATAATACCATTTTCTCCATCCTTTATACATCCCACATATGGAATTAACGATTCAAATCACTTTGAGGGGGCGGTAGTCCGCACTTCCTAAAATGAAATTATCGCGTTTACCCATAATGGAAATCATAATGTATGCCACAAATGAGAAATACAGAAGCATAAGGAAAACATAAACATAATATGTATATCATATATGAAAATAGTGTCATCAAACTGGCCACCATTACAGGTGTTAAAAGAATATTGAACAATCATCGTTTCATGAGGCAGTATTTCGCCACCCACAGAAACAATATGTTCTTTAACCATTAGACGAAGGTGTGTGTATGTGTAAACCAAATAATTATCATAAAAACATACTATTATATTGTAGATACTGGTTATGTTACAAAATAAAGGAATAAAAAGAGTTTAAGGGGTTGGAGAAGCAAAATAAAACAAAACAACATTATAGAAGACATTACCATAAAATCAACTCATTTTGATTTGAGCCAAAGGCATCCTTGGGAAGACTTATACCAAAAGTGAGGCCTATAGGAGTAAGGGAGGGAAGTTGGGAGAGTATTTGGGAAGTGGCTGGACGAGCCAAAAGTCTTTGAAAGTGTGAGTAAGGTGGTAGTGGTGGGGGCCTTTTATAAGTGGAGAGGAGGGGCACTCTTGGAAAGTAATAAAATGTTACTTTATTATACAATGTTTTTCGGATTCTAAAGGTCCCACACTTATATAATTAGAGGCTAAGGTGATAAGGGTTCGAAATATTCTCATCCAATATTCTTTGGACAAGTGTAATGCTTAGATTTTACATTATCTTTTAATTTTATTTAAATCATTAATTAATGAGGTAATCACTGCATCATCATGGTGTCATAAATAATTTAATTTATTTAACTATAAAAAAAATATCATGATGTAGGAAATCTTTTATCTTTATAGTGAATATTTATAGTCAAAAATATGACTTGTATAACCCCATTTAAATTTTTTTTAGTAAAACAACTCTTGTTTGTGATATTTTTATTTTAATATTAAATCAAATGCATTTAATGTCATTTTCCTACCAAAGTGGCTCCATGGGGTCCCCATGTTGGGCCATGGATTTTCTTGGTCGGCCATGACTCATCCAATAGGGGTAGGACAGGTTTAAAGGTATTTTCATATTTTTATAATATAATTTTTACCTTAAATTTCACTAATTACCTTTAATCGTGATTAATTAAACTTAAAAGTTACTATTCACCAAAATTTATTTTAATCTCATTGAACCACATTTTAATTCCTAATGAAAACCATGTATATCGGATTTTTGAAAACCAAATCACAGAAGTGGTAATGTTTCATTTAAACAAAAAATCAGTTTTTTTACTACCACTTAGTGGTTTCACTATTCATCAAAAATTGATGTTTTTCAGAACAATGACAAAAGTTCACCCTAAGATATAATTGATATTACGAATTAAAAAATGTTGACTATTTTATGAAATTTCAATCATATATGTTACATTAATTAATTTCATAATTAATTCCCGCTGTCACAACAAATAGCGTGTTTTTAAGAAACAATATATATCAAAAGGTTGACAATTGTTTATGTCCAATTTCAAAGTGAAATTAATTCTAATGACCACCATTGGATAAAATGGTAAAAAAATATTCTAATTATATTTTAAAACCACTCAATAGTATAATTTTTCACTATTAAATATTTTGATTAAAAAGTTGTTTTTAAGTAATTTTCACTATTCAAAGCAAATTTGAAGTTCTCAGAAAAATACCAAAAATTCAACATAGGTTAATTTTGATGTTCCGAATCCAAAAACGAAGTCCATTTGGCAAGATAAAATTTAAAAAAATTAAAAAATTAGCTATTACTATACATAACGGCTACTTTGATTGGTTGTGGCATGTGTTAGAACTCGAAACTGCGTACAACACACGCTACTGTATTATTCAAAGAGATGTGTACCATGGAAGCTTGGGGTGTTACATTCTACCATCATTCAAATAATTTTGTCCTCGAAATTTCATATAAAATCACTGTATAAAAAGTCTCGGGTGATTCTTTATCAAAAGTTCCTCGTGTTCCCATGTTGCCTCCTCCATCTTATGGTTTCTCCATAGAACTTTTACCAGAAGAGTCTTCCGGTTTCTCAGCACTTGTTCTCTTGTATCAAGATTCCTGAAGAGATCTTCACAATAAGACAGATCGGGTTCCAGTTCTAATTCCTCATAGGTGAGTACATGCATTGGGTCGGGCATGTATTTTCTCAACAGTGATACATGGAATACATCATGAACTTTGGAGAGACTTGGAGGCATTGCCAAACGGTAAGCTACATCCCCAATTCGTTCTAAAATTTTGAAGGGTCCGCTGTACCTGGGACTCAATTTACACTTCTTACCGAAACGTATAACTCCCTTCCATGGTTATACCTAAAAGAAAACATGATCTCCTACCTGAAACTCCAAATCCTTCCTTCGATTGTCATCATAGATCTTCTGCCTACTTTGAGCTGCTTTGATGTGGTTTTGGATTACCTTCAACTTTTCCATCGTTTCCTCCACCAGTTCTGGGCCTACAAATTTTCCTTCACCAACGTCATCCCAAGAGGTTGGTGTGCAACATCTCTTTCTGTATAATGCTTCATATGGAACCATCTGAATACTTGAATAAAATCTATTGTTATAGAAAAATTCTACCAGAGGTAAATATTGATCCCACATTCCTTGAAAGTCAAGTGAGCTTGATCTCAACATGTCTTCTAGGGTTTGAATAGTTCTTTCTGATTGTCCATCTATTTGAGGGTGGTAACCAGTGCTCAAACGAAGTTTAGTATCCAAGGCCTTCTGAATACTTTTCTAGAATCTTGATGTAAAATGAGGATCACGATCTGAGACAATCGACAGGGGTACTCCATGAATTCTCAAAAATTCATTAATATACAGTCTTTCTAGACGTTCAAGTGGTAGATCTTCCATTATAGCAAGAAAATGTGCTGACTTCGTGAGACGATCAACAATGACCCATATTGCGTCATTTCTTCTAGGAGTCTTTGGTAGTCCCATGAAAAAAATCCATCATAATATTATCCCATTTCCACTCAGGTATGGGAAGAGGTTGCAATACTCCACCAGGCAGTTGCCTTCCAGGTTTCACTTGTTGAAAAACCATACATCTTGACAAAAAATCAGCAATCTCCCTCTTCTTGTTGTCCCACCAAAAATGTCCCTTTAAATATCTATACATTTTGGTGCTCCCCGGGTGTATAGAGAAATTGGAACTATGAGAATCATCCAAAAATTCCCTCTTTAAATCAGGGATATCGAGAACACACAGTCTCCTCCCAAATTTCAAAATTCCATCTTCATACACAATGTCCATCAACCGCCCATCATTCACAGCTTTAATCTTCTTTTTCAACACATCATAATCAGACTGAGAACTCTTTATCCTTTCTAGTAAAGATGGTTTGGAAACTATTTGAAAAATATTTGATGTTTCACCCTCCATGGTGATTCCCATATCTATCTTTACTAGATCCGTGAAAATAGTATCCCTTTTCACACTCATCGTATTGAAAACTCCATGATCTTTTCTACTCAAAGCATCTGCAACCTTATATGCCTTTCTTGGGTGGTAGTGTATCGTGAAATCATAATCCTTGAGTAGTTCAAGTCATCACCTTTTCCTCATGTTGAGTCCTTTTTGTGAGAAAATATATTTCAAACACTTGTGATCGGTATATATCTCACATTTTTCACCATAGAGATAATGTCTCCATATCTTCAAGGAAAAGATTACAACATCTAACTCGAGATCATGAGTAGGATAGTTTTGCTCGTGAATTTTTAGCTTTCATGATGCCTAGGAAATAACCTTATCATTCTGCATATGGACACAACCAAGTCCTTTCATTGATGCATCACTATAAATAACTAACCCATAATTCCATGATGGTAGAGTCAATATAGGAGCGTTGAATAATATTCTCTTCAGTTCTTCAAAACATTCTTTACACTCTTTTGTCCAATCAAATTTATCCCCTTTACGTGTGAGCTTCATTAATGGGTTAGCCAATCGGGAAAAATTCTGGACAAAACATCGATAATAACCTGCCAAACTAATAAAGTTGCGTACCTCAGTTATACTCGTTGGTGGTAGCCATTCTTGGATTTCCATGGTCTTAGAAGGATCAACAGAAATTCCATCCTTAGAGACAATGTGGCCAAGAATGTAAATCTCCTGAAGCCAGAATTCACACTTGCTAAATATCCCATATAATTCACGCCTTCTAAGAGTCTTCAAGATAATGTGCAAGTGATTTTCATGATCTTCGTAGCATTTGGAGTACACCAAGATGTAATCAATAAATACCACCACAAAATCATCAAGATATTCCTTGAAAACTCTATTCATTAGATCCATGAATACAGAAGGTGCATTAGTTAATCCAAAAGGCATTACTGTAAACTCGTAATGCCCATACCTTGTTCGAAATACAGTCTTCAGAATGTCTTCCTTCTTCAAACAAAACTGATGGTATCCAGATCGAAGGTCAATTTTTGAAAAGTATTGAGCTCCATGCAATTGGTCAAATAAATCCTCAATGCGAGGTAGGGGATACTTGTTCTTTATTATTATAGGATTGATCTCCCTATAGTCAACACACAACCTCATAGATCCATCTTTCTTTTTAACAAAAAGGACAGGGGCTCCCCATGGAGAAACACTAGGGTGAATAAATCCCTTATTACTCAATTCCTCTATTTGTTTCTTTAGTTCATCTAATTCCACAGTGGCCATCCTATAAGGGGTCTTCGATACAGGCCTTGACCCAGGAATTAAATCAATGGAAAACTCAACTTCTCATTCTGGAGGATGTCCAGGTAAATCTTCTGGAAACACATCTACATATTCTTTCACAATAGGTACATACCCTATTTGAACATTGCATTCCTCTACCTTAGTCATTTCACTCCCTTCATCCCCAATAATTGAATTTATTTGATCTACTGGGGTGGGTCTAAATAAGAATTAGGTGGTGACGATTCTGCTCTAAAAATAATGTGTTCCTTATCATCATCATCAAAAATCGTAACCTCCTTCTTCTTACAATAAATATTTTCATCATAGTCCGAAATCCAATCCATACCGAGGATTATATCAAACTCTATCATAGGTATGACAATGAGATCAGCGGATAAAGAACAGCTATGTGCTCTAATGGGGATGCATTCACAAAACATTGTTGCAATAATACTTCCCTTAGGAGTATTGACTGACAATTCTCTTGTTAAATCAAAATGGAAATATATAATTTCCTTAGCAAACTGAGAAGATATTAAACAATGCGATGATCCAGAATCAAATAATGCATTTGCTAAACTTGAGGAAACCATTAAATTACCTGCTACCACGTCTTTTGGAGCATCAACCTCTGTAGTAGTGATAGCATAAACCTGGCCTTGATCCCTTGACCTCTTCTGAGTTAAGTTCCCCTGATGCTTAGGACATTCATTTGCCTAATACCCCATCTCTCTACAATTATAACATTCCACATTGACAACAACTTTCTTTCCCTTGCAATCATGAGCTTGGTGGCCTTTTTAACCACACTTGTAACAGACTCCCATTCCCTTCAAGCAAGTACCAGGGTGTTTCTTTCCACATTTACTGTAGAAATAATATTCAAATCTTCCCTTCTTCCCGTTATTTCAATTTCCAGATTGATCAGAAGATCTATTCTTTTCTTTCTTTGCTTTAAAGTCATAAGAATTAGATAATTCCGTTTCCGTCTTGATAGCACACGAGACAATATCTTTGTATGACAAGAAGGTTTGTGATACTAATGCTCGACGGAGAAATGGTTTTATCCCATCAAAGAAACGATCAATATTACTTCTTGGGTCACATATATAATCTGCAGCATGCCTTGCTAACCTTGTAAAGTTATCCTCATACTTTGCAACATTCTCATCCTCCTTCTGCCACAAACTCAGAAATTGTCTTTCCATATCTTCTCGATGGTCATGTGGAATGTATTTTTCTAAGAAAAGATCTTTGAACTCTCTTCATTCCATATTTGATACTTCATCATCTTCCTTTGTGTTTTGAATCAGCGACCACCATTGATCGGCATCTCCAGTGAGGTGGTAGACTGCCATGACAACCTTCTCCCTTTCACTACTCCCCAAGGCGTGGAATATTTTCTATAAGGTGTTTATCCATTTCTCAGAAACTAATGGATTTGTACCCCCATTTAATTTTGGAGGTTTTTGCCTCATGAAGCGGTCTAACATTGATCCTCCACGTTGCAGATCAGGGTGCTTCATACGAGTAAGGTTATTATTTTTAACCTGAGTGAGTTGTCTCAGTATGGTAATAATTGGATTAGCACAAGTTGTATCTCCAGATCCACAATAATTATCTTGAGCAGGAGGGCAATCCCTACACGGAGTGAGTGCATTGATACGGTTTCCATTCCTTCCACTAGGAGCCATTTCTAAACAATGGAATAAACTAGATTAGTTTATGAATCAAAATACATAATTCCATACTTGTAAAATACATAACATAAATTGAACTATTTATGGATATAATCCATAAAAATATTTTCTTTGAGGAAGTATATACTCATAACCCTTCATAGTGGTTTGTAAAGAAAATGAGAATTATCCTAAGCGTATCCCACGGGAGTGTCGTAACGAAGAGTGCAGCAATGCCCGTTGTCGTGCACCAGTTCTCGTTCGAGTCTAGATCAAAGCGGTGTTTTCGGGTTTTACCCCTAGGTACATTTGTGCCAGAGCCACCTCTTCCAGCTCGTATCTAGACAGGGATGTATTGCTCGGAAAACTCACAACATCTCTATAATACAAAAATTCTATGAAGTTATTCTATACTAATCCTCAATGTCTATCTTTGGGCTATGTGCTCTAATCAGAGTTTATCTAAATCTAGCTTCCAAGGTTAGTACTAAACTGCGTCTGATACCAACTGTAACGCCCTGACCCCAGTTACCCAGAGTCAGTGCATTATTGCGTAACATTGGCATGATCACAAAAGATCAAGTCTTGAATTACCGATTAGTTTAGTAGCCTTGGAAACACTATATACATTCATAAATGTTACATTACATCATATAGTGAAAAACTACAATAACAAAGTCTCCATAGTCCACACTCATATCCTCTTCTTACTATCCCTGCAGGTCATTCATAAAATACTTCTACACATCCTGGGAAATATTAATACATTGAAAGGGGTGAGATCAGAAGCTCAGTAAGGATAACAATATAGCAGAAGCTTTCATAAACAAACATTTACATTTAAGTCAGTGTATAACTAAAACAAAAGCCTTTTAAATGCGAACATTAGAATAGTATGGAAAAAGTAAAATGATATAATGCCGTTTACATACTCACATGGATATTCTACTAGTCGAATAATCACATGAAATATCGATAACCACTTTCATAATGATGGAATGCATAATTCCAGACTATCATAACCACGTAGACAAGGCCTTGTTCTAAGTCTACAATAAGATTTTGTCAAGGCCTCGTGCCAAGACACTAGTTTGTCTCATGAGACCTACCGATGCATCGAGGAGCTATATCGGGCTCCACCCGTCACTTATTAAGTCCAATGCATTCCTCATATGAATAGGTTTAAACATATCATAAACCATAACAAAATCGTATCACATAAAACATGTATAAAGGAAACATAAAATGTCCACATTTTAATCACAAGATATCAATATAACACATTGATATAATAAAAAACACTTTCAAAACCATTTTCAATTCCAAAATAAAAGAAAATTACAACATTGTATTTATTTTTCAATTTAAAAAAGTGTGGCTTGTAGTGGAAGCCGAAACTCAAATATTGGTCAAGGCGGCAGAGAAGTCGTTGTCGCTGCATATGTACGGAAAGAAAAAAAATTCCTTTTTTTCGTTTAGTAAAAATCTTCGTATAAAAAAGATTCCTTTTGAATAAACGTAAAAATTCAAAGGGGTTTATACATCGTATAAAAGAAAGTTGTGTATAAAACCAAATATGCTTCAATGAAAGGAGATTGAGATGAAGTCCTTACAAAGATCATTTTTAAAATAAAATAGATATATTATGAGTATTTACTATAAGTACACATAAATAAAGTACAAATATAAGATAGGACATTATAAAATCATGACATAATTTGAAAGTAGGAGATTAACCCAATGATTGGAAATTGGGTTAAAAATTTCATTACCTCGTGTCCGACTTGACTAGACCGCTCTTTAACCTCCTGAATAAAAAACTAGAGTTAATCTCTACCTTCTTAAGAACTTTTTTCAAGTTAATTATTCCTTTTATATCACTTATTACCATTTCATTAACATCATGTAATTATTTAAGTTTATAATGATCGTTTTGACGATCTTAGGTAATTGAGTCAAAAATAAACTTCTTATAATTACACTTTGTTCATGTGGTAAAATATACATTATATCTGTAACACCCCAGGTAAATAAAGAGTATGAAATTTTCACATTTTTCCATATTTGTGAATAAAATATTAATATTACTTTAAATGGAATTCTATGCTCGATGGCTAACCCAATATACAACAACAAGTTTTTTTGAAATCATACGTTGCACTCTAATAATAAAATAATATTATTTTAAATGGTAGTTAACACATAGACGTTGTATTGACATGAATGAATATAAATAACTAATTTATGATTAAATATGTTTGTTAAATGTTTTTACTTTTATCCAATAAATTTTAGAGGATTAAAATACAAATGAATCCAATCATAAGCATTGAATACACTAGTATTTTTAAAATATTTTTTTACTACCCTTTTGATGGAAAACCATTTTTCTTAAATAAAACTTTTGAAAATTTCGTAAGCTCTATTTTTTAAAATGAACATATTATTTATGATTGGGACATTTGAACTTACCTTGGATTAATTTTTGGTATTTTTCTGACAATGTTCATTTTTCAATGAATAGTGAAAAATACTGCATTTTACATCAAAACTGTTTTTTCATATGATTTAATTATATGGTTACATTATATTTTTAACTTGTTTTAAAGTGTAATTATAATATATTTTTACCATATAATCCAATGATGCTCATTGGGATTAATTTTACTTTTTAATTGGGCTTAAACAAGTGCCAAACGTTTCATAAATATGGTTTCTAAAAAAGACGCTATTTGTTTTGACAACGAGAAGTTTTTTTTTAAATTAATTTTTTAAAATTATGTGTTTGGAATTTGGTAAAATGGATTACATATTTGGAATCAAAAGGTCCAAATTATGTAATTAATACTCTTTTTTTTGGACATTATGAGTAGTAATGACAGTAATGACAGTAATTATCTTGATTAATGAGTAATCGGGTAGTTAAAGATAAAAAGATAATATCATAATAATACAAAATGACCACAACATGTGTCCTAAGGCTACTGGTTGTCTCATGGCCGACCATGGGATGCCTTGTACTAAACTTGGGGGCCCCATGGAAATACGTTTGTGAGAAAGTGACTTTTTATCTTTTTATTTTTAAAGAATGTTAAATGTGACAAAGAATGTATCACCTAAGTGAAATATTTTTATGTTTGTCTAAATAAATGATATTTTGGGCTGTAAATATTCATTCAAAAGGTAAAAATGTTTCATACATCATAGTATTTTTATTTAATTTTTACACATTAAATAAATTAAATTATTTATGACATCATGATGATGCAACGATGACCTCGTTATTTAACGATTTAAATAAAATGGAAAGATAATGTAAAATATAAGACCTAAACGTGTCCAAAACCTATTGTATGGGTGTATTTAGAACCCTTATCCCCTTATCCTCGAAACACATCAATGTGGGACCAATAAAATCCGAAACGCATTTGTAAATTAAGTTACATTTTATACCTTTCCAAGAGTTCCCCTCCTCTCCTCTTATAAAAGTCCCCCACCTCTACCTGTTTACCCACACTTACAAAGCCTTTGGATCAGAAAAACCCTTCCAATTTTGCCTCTCCACATCCCTATATAACTCCTTGAAGCCTTACTTTGGGAATAATCCTTCCCAAGGAAGCCTTTGAGCTCAAACCAAAGAGAGTTACCAGATTTTAAGGCAATGTCTTCCCTTGAGTCCTTTTGTTTTATTTTGCTTCTCCAACCCCCTAAAATTATTTTATTCAATTATTTTGTAACAACTACAGTATATTAAATATACTAGGATGTTGTTATAAGAAACAATAGAGCTACACTTACACACACCTACATCTAATGGTTAGATAACATACTGTTTCTGTGGATGGAGAATTTCTACCTCTCGAAACGATGATTGGTCAACATTCTTTTAACACCTTCAAAGGTGGATATTAAGATGAAACTATATTTATATATGATATATAATATTTTTATGTTTTCCTTAAGCTTCTGTATTTTTCTTTTTGGTCATATCATTATGGTTTCCATTATGGGTAAACGTGATATCTTCATTTAAGGAAGTGCTGACTACCGCCCCCTCAAAGTGATTTGATTCATTAATACCATATGTGGTACGTATAAAGGATATATTTAATGTTATTATATATGATACCATACTAAAGTTAAAATAATATTATGTATCACTATGTTTTAATTCAATTAAATATGAAATAGAAATGGAAGTATCGTTCATGCGTACTTATGGCTTACCGTCTCCATGAATGGTACATTTCATTTCGTATCTCATAATGTTATGTAATATTATAAGTACATATATATAATGGATATATATGAAATATATTACATCTAAATTATGGATATCATTCTGGAATTATAACATATATATATATATATATATATATATCATTTTGTTTTAATTCGATTAATATGACAAAAAGGAAAGTAGCGTTCATGCGTACGTACGGCCTACCGTCTCCATGAACGGTGCTTTTAATTTTTATCTCCAAATGATATGGAATAGTATAAAAGTAATATTTACTGGATATATATATGATATTTTAATCATTAATACTATTCTGGAAATTATTTACTTATAACTACATGAGCAATCTTTTTTCAAACAAGTTCATTTTTGACTCATGTACCAAACATCGACAAAAACGTCTGATATGAACTATCATTATTAAACAATTATTATAACATTATAATTTGGGATATCAAGTGAATAATAATCTCTAAAGGATGTACTTAGGAAATTATTAATTGACCAATGTTTATTATTTGGGAATATAATGTAACGAACAAGACAATTTGGACTTGAGGTAAGGGATACTACTCCGCCCATTCTTTTTAAGTACACTCTTTTATGTCATTCCTTTTAAAGATCATATTTATTGTTATTGGGATGTTATTTTATATTACTCTTACTGTAATTTTTATTTTATTATGATGATAGACCATATTCTCTCTCATCAATCCATTTTGCGAGTTTTGAGTGGCGCCGTTAGGCTGCCGAATTTTCGTAAGAGATATATCCTCTCTCTTTATTTTTAAGTACTCCCTTTTATGTAACTTATTTTAATCTCTTATATTTTATGTTGGGGGTTTTTCTTTTATATTACTCTTTCTGTAAAATTTATGTTAATATGATGAGATACCCTATTTGATCTCATCAATCCATTTTTGGAAGTTTTAAGTGGCGTCGTTGGGCTGCCGAGTTTTCATAAGGAATTTTTCATCTCACATTTATTCCAGTGAGATTTATTCTACATTTGCCACAATTTCCTTTGAGTGGTGTATGTACTTCCTATTATTTTACTCATTGTGTAATATAATTTCTTTTATGAGTATTTACATCAATGTTGTATTTTCCTTCTTACACGAAGTGTATGTTTCGAAAGATACCCATGTAGGTAAGAAAACCTTTCACCCTCCTCTTTTTAAAAGACTTCTTTTGTTGGGTCTTTTAATTTACATATTGTTATGTTGGGATATGTCCTCATATATCCTTATTGATGTAAATTTTATTTCCCAGGGATGAGATACCCTTTTTTATCTCTCATCAACTAATTTTGACGTGACGTCATTAGGCTGTCAAGGGAACTTCTTAACCAAATTTCGATTTCTTTGGGTTCAACATGTAGTTATTGATTATGTCATCCTTTGAATATGTGTGAATGACCTTTAATTATATTACAGTTAATATCCACTTATATTTTGTGTATTCGTTTGTCACACATAATTATGTAATTTATTTATCCTTAAACCAAGTATACCATCTTTGTCAGGGACTTCGTCTCAATCTCCATTCATTGAGGAATATTTTGTTTTATACACAACCTTCTTTTATACAGTGTATAAACCCCATTGACTTTTACTTTTTTCCAAAAGGAATCTTTTTATATGAAGCGTTTTACAAAACGACAAAAGGGAATGTTTTTGTTATACATATGCGATGACAAAGACTTCTACGCTGTCGTGACCATTATTTGAGTTTCGGCTTCCTCTACAAGCCATAACTATTTTTAAATGAAAAATAAATACCATGTTTTACTTTTCTTTTATTTTGGTATTGAAAAAAGTTTTCATAATATATTTATATCAATGTCTTGTATTGATATCTTGTAATTTAATGGTGGAAATGTTATGTTTCCTTTATGCATGTTTAATGTGATAAAATTATGTTATAGTTCTTGGGAATTATTATGAAGACGGGTGGTTCCATGATAAACTATGGGTGGGTGAGCCCGATATAGCTCTCCAATGCATTGGGTAACACGAAGGTGTGAAATGTTAAGGTTTCTCTAAAGAGATTTAGGGAATATACTATGGTGGGTATTCCAAACGTAACCAAGAGGATTACTCCCTATGTAAGAATGTTATGAATTCCTCAGGTTACCTTTTATGTATTATGATTTCTATGATTTATTCATGATTTGATGAGGTATGTTAAAGTTCATATGTTTTATGGGTAAAGTATGATTTCATTCTTATGTATATATATGAACTCATGTTTCATTTCCATATTTTTATAACCCTTACTGAGCTTTTTATGCTCATCCCAGGTTTTTGAAATGTTTTTCACAGGTCAAGGAAAAGGTACATGATGTGATGATAGTGTCAAGGATGTGTTAAGAAAGAATCCATGTTTTATTTTCAATATGTTTCTGTTGATGGGAAGAATGAATACTGTCTTTTATGTAACCACTTTTTTTAAATGAGGAATGTAATGCAAGTTTCATGATCTAATTATATAAAACTCTAAACCTGAAAAGATCCTCAATGTGTAATCTTGAAATAACTCAAGATTAAGTAAGGATTAAGGATGGGTCCTTATAGTTGGTATCAAAGGTCGGTTTAGATAACTTTAGAGGTTAGGGTATTCATTAAGCATAAGTGACATTACCATTTTTTCTAGGATTTTAGAAACTGTCATAGTTTTTAGATTAAGTGAATGAGTAAGTATATCTTAGTGTTTATCTTACTCATTAGTACATGATGGTTATGTTGATATACTCACACTGACCTTTTTGGTTTTAGTAAATGGCTGGATCTAGCAGGCACCAATGTGACAATTATTTTGAAGGAAACTGTGGTGGTTCTTTGATTAAGAGACTGGATGAAATGGGGTATTCAATGAGGAAACTTGTGGTTGTTCTAAACAAACTATCAAAGAGTCATGATCAACCACTTGAACCTTGGTATGTTCTATAATGAATCATGTACGAGATGGCCAATCGATGTGGAAGTTCAGGTAATAATTATATAGGTAACCATTAGGGTTTATATGATCCTTAGTTTTGAGGTAATTATGGGTTATTATATGTTATGATGGAAAATGAAAGGAATGAGGTAAACATGAGGTTAAAATATGTTATGTTTATTTTTGAAGATTTAATCTTGTTTTGGGAAATTTTTTTAGAATTATATAGTTTTGGAAAAAGGACAACACGCAGACCGTGTGACAACCCGTCGCGTCGGACAAAGCTGCAGGAATCGAACCCACAACCAATGTGCGACAGCTATTTATTTCCTACCATTGGACTACGTGAAGTCCATGGTTAGTTTGACTGATTTTTTTTAGTTAGATGATTTTATGAATTAAGAGGAAGTGTATTTTGGGTTATCTATGGAAATTAGTTAACCTATCATGGAGGATAAGTGATTAGGATTAATTACATTTCAATACGAGACTTTAAGGGCAACTGATGTTGTTTGGAGATAAATGTTACGATTTAACTTGGAAGACTATGTGACTAAAACCATCAAATATTTGGGTTTCAATCTTATTTTGGTAAACATTGAATGATTTTATGGACAAATTGTTTATCTAATGGCCCTCATTGAACTTTGGGTTTTGTTGGACAAATTTTGAAGATTAAGCATATATTTTCGTTTTTATAAAGGGGTTATCCTTTTCTGGATTATCTAATCATGTACTATCCATTTTGGTTTTGGTTTTAGTTAATATATAAAGACATGGAACGTATATAGTTCTGTTTTGTGAATTAGGTGATTCTCTAGAAGTTGATTATAGTACTCTTAATGTGAACAAGTCTTCCTAAATACTCATCTTTTAGAGAAAGTATGAGTTTGTGTAATAAATATTATAAAAGTTGAAAGTCAACATGATAAGTAATTATGTTTCCTTATTAATAAATTGCTCTATAAAAAGTAACTTAAAACAAAAATGTTGTCTATTAACTTTTCCTACTGGGGAATCGAATACCGTTTAACCCATCACAAGTTTGTGATTTTCTTGTGGTTATATTTCTCCGAATCATGTTTTCTATCACTCTCCATCAGAACATGAACCTATGTTTTCTCCTCCATGTCCATAATTTCATACTTGGAATCCTAGTATGGGTTAACTCGGGTGACATTTGTACTTATCATTATTTATTTAAAAGTGATTGTTTTATCGACTCTTGTTCCGATGTGGGACATTCAAGGATGTTTCCAATCTCAATTTTAAAATTGCGAGGACGCAATTCCCAAATGGGGGGAAGGATGTAACACCACCGGTAAATAAAGATTATGACATTTTCACAATTATCCATATTTGTGAATAAAATATTAATATTACATTAAAGTTAATGCTATGCTCGATGGCATACCCAATATACAACAACATGTTCCGTTGAAATCATACGTTGCACTATATTAATAAAATAATATTATTTTAAATGGTAGTTAACAGATAGCCGTTGCATTGACAGGAATGAATATAAATAACTAATTTCGATATAAATATTTTTGTTAAATGTTTTTACTTTTATCCAATAAATTTTAGTGGCTTAAAATACAAATGAATCCAATCTTAAGCATTGAATACACTAGAATTTTTAAAAGATTGTTTTACTACCCTTTTGATGGAAAACCATTTTTTTTAAATCAAAATTTTGACATTTTTTTAAGCTCTATTTTTCAAAATAATCATATTATTTATGATTGGGACATTGAAATTTACCTTGGGTTAATTTTTGGTATTTTTATGACAATGTTCATTTTTCAATGAATAGTGAAAAATATTGCATTTTACATCAAAACTGCTTTTTCATATGATTTAATTATATGGCTACATTATATTTTTAATTTTTTTAAATTTTAATTAGAATATATTTTTACCATGTAATCCACTGATGGTCATTGGGATTAATTTCACTTTTTAATTGGGCATAAACAAGAGTAAAACTTTTCATAAATATTGTTTCTAAAAAACCCGCTATTTGTTTTGACAACATGAAGTTTTTTATATATTAATTATTGCTAATTATGTGTTTGGAATTTGGTAAAATGGATTACGTATATTGAATCATAAGATCCAAATTATTTAATTCTGACTCTTTTATATTTGGTAATTATGAATAGTAACAACAGTAATTATCTTTAATTATCTTGATTAATGATTAATCAGGTAGTTAAAGATAATAAGATAATATCATTATACTACAAAATGACCACAAAATGTGTCTTAAGGCTACTGTTTGTCTCATGTCCGACCATGGGATGCCTTGTGCAATACTTGGGGGGACCATGGAATCACTTTTGTGAGAAAGTGACTTTTTATCTTTTAATTTTTAAATAATGTTAAATGTGATATAGAATGTATCACCTAAGTAAAATATTTTTAATTTGTCTACATAAATGATATTTTGGACTATAAATATTTATTGGAAATATAAAAATATTTCCTACATCATAGTATTTTTTTAATAATTTTAGACATTATATAAATTAAATTATTTATGACATCATGATGATGCAGCGATGACCTCATTATTTAATGATTTAAATAAAATGGAATGATAATTTAAAATATAAGACCTAAACATGTCCAAAACCTATTGGATGGGTGGATTTCGAACCCTTATCACCTTATCCTTGACACAAGTCAATGTGGGACCAGTAAAATCCGAAACTCATTTGAAAATTAAGTTACATTTTATACCTTTCCAAGAGTGCCCCTCCTCTCCTCTTATAAAAGTCCCCCACCTCTACCTCTTTAACAACACTTCCAAAGCCTTTGGATCGGCCAAACCCTGCCCATTTTGTCTCTCCACATCCCTCTATAACTCCTTGAAGCCTAAATGTTGGAAGAATACTTCCCAAGGAAGCCTTTTAGATCAATCCAAAGGGAGTTACACGATTTTAAGGTAATGTCTTCCCTTGAGTCCTTTTATTTTATTTTGCTTCTCCAACCACCTAAAATATTATTATTAATTTCTTTTGTAACAATTCAAGTTTATTCAATATACTAGGATGTTTTTATAAGAAGGATTCGAGCTAAAATTACACACACTTACATCTAATGGTTAAAGAACATACTGTTTCTGTGGATGGCGAATTTCTGCCTCCCGAAATGATGATTGTTCAACATTCTTTTAACACCTTCAATGGTGGCCATGAAGATGAAAATATATTTATATATGATATATAATATTTTTTTATTTTTCTTAAGCTTCTGAATTTTTCTTTTTGGTCATAACTTTATGGTTTTCAATATGGGTAAACGTGATATCTTCATTTAAGGAAGTGCGGACTATCGCCCCCTCAAAGTGATTTGATTCGTTAATACCATATGTGGTACGTATAAAGGATATATTTAATGATATTATATATGATACCATACTGGAATTAAAATAATATTATGTATCACTATGTTTTAATTCCATTATATATGAAATAGAAATGGAAGTAGCGTTCATGCGTACGTATGGCTTACCCTCTCCATGAATGGTACATTTCATTTCTTATCTCAAAATGATATGTAATATTATAAGTACATATATATAATGGATATATATGTAATATATTACATTTAAATTATGGATATCATTCTGGAATTATAACATATATATATATATATATGATTTTGTTTAAATTCCATTAATATGACAAAAAATGAAAGTAGTGTTCATGCGTACGTACGGCCTACCGTCTCCATGAACGGTGCTTTTAATTTTTATCTTCAAATGATATGGAATAGTATAAAATTAATATTTACTGGATATATATGACATTTTAATCATTAATACTATTCTGGAAATTATTTACTTATAACTATATGGGCAATATTTTTTCAAATAAGTTCATCTTTGAGTCATGTACCAAACATCGACAAAAACGTCTGATATGAACTAACATCATTCAACAATTATTATAAAATTATAATATGTGATATTATGTGAATAATAATCTCTAAAGGTGGCAAATAGGAAATTATTAATTGAACAAAGTTTATTATTCAGTAATATAAAGAAATTAACAAGACAAGTTGGACTTGAGGTAAGGGATACTACTCCGCCCTTTCTTTTTAAGTACACTCATTTATGTCATTCCATTTAAAGATCATATTTATTGTTATTGGGATGTTATTTTATATTAATATTACTGTAATTATTATTTTCATATGATGAGAGTCCCTATTCCTTCTCATAAATCCATTTTAGAAGTTTTGAGTGGCGTCGTTAGGCTGCCGAATTTTCATAAGAGATCTATCCTCTCTCTTTATATTTAAGTACTCTCTTTTATGTCACTTATTTTAAGCTCTTCATTGTCATGTTGGGGGATGTTCTATTATATTACTCTTTCTGTAAACTTTATGTTAATATGATGAGAGACCCTATTTGATCTCATCAATCCATTTTTGGAGGTTTTAGGTGTCGCCGTTAGGCTGCCGAGTAATCATAAGGGATTTTTCATCTCAATTTTATTCCCATGAGATTTATGCTACATTTGACACAATTTCCTTTTAGTGGTGTATTTACTTCCCATTATTTTACTCATTGTGTAATATACTTTCTTTTATGAGTATTTACATCAATGTTGTATTGTCCTTCTTTCACGAGGTGTATGTTTCGAAGTTATCCATGTCGGTAAGGGAACCTTTCACCCTCCTCTTTTTAAAATACTTCTTTTGTTGGGTCATTTAATTTACATATTGTTATGTTGGGATATGTCCTCATATATCTTTATTGATGTAAATTTTATTTCAAAGTGATGAGATAGCCTTTTTTATCTCTCATCAACTCATTTTGATGTGACGTCGTTTGGCTGTCAAGGGAACTTCTTAACCCAATTTCGATTTCTTTGGGTTCAACATGTAGTTATTGAATATGTCATCCTTTGAATATGTTTGAATGACCTTTGATTGTTTTACACTTTATATCCACTTATATTTGGTGTATTCGTTTGTCACACATAATTATGTAAATGATTTATCCTTAAACCAATGATACCGTCTTTGTAAGGGACTTCGTCTCAATCTCCATTCATTGAGGCATATTTTGTTTTATACACAACCTTCATTTATATGGTGTATAAACCCCTTTGACTTTTATGTTTATCCAAAAGGAATATTTTTATACGAAGCATTTTACAAAATGAAAAAAGGGAATGTTTTTGTCATACGTATGCAGTGACAACGACTTCTCCACTACCGTGACCATTATTAGAGTTTCGGCTTCCTCTACAAGCCATACCCATTTTTAAAAAGAAAAATAAATACCATGTTTTACTTTTCTTTTATTTTGGTATTTAAAATGGTTTTCATAATGTATTTATATCAATATGTTGTATTGATATCTTGTTATTGAATGGTGGAAATGTTATGTTTCCTTTATGCATGTTTTTTGTGATTAGATTATGTTATGGTTCTTGGGAATTGTTATGAAGAAGGGTGGTTCCGTGATAAACTAAGGGTGGGTGTGCCCGAAATAGCTCTCCAATGCATTGGGTAACACGAAGCAGTGAAACGTTAAGGTTTCTTTGAAGAGATTTAAGGAATATACTATGGTGGGTATTCCAAACGTAACCAAGAGGGTTACTCCCTACGTAAGAATGTTATGAATGCTTCAAGTTACCTTTTATGTCTTATGATTTCTATGATTTATTCATGATTTGATGAGGTTTGTTAAAGTGCCTATTTTTTATGGGTAAAGTATGATTCCATTCTTATGTATATATGAACTCATGTTTCCTTTCCATATTTTTATAACCCTTACAGATCTTTTTATGCTCATACCTTGTTTTTTAAATGTTATTCACAGGTCAAGGAAATGGTACATGATGTGATGATAGTGTCATGGATGTGTCAAGAAATAATCCATGTTTTATTTTCAATATATTTCTGTTGATGGGAAGAATTAATTCTCTCTTTTATGTAACAACTTTTTTTAAAATGTGGAATGTAATTCAAGTTTCATGATCTAATTTTCTAAAACACTAAACCTGAAAAGATCCTCAATGTGTAATCTTGTAATAACTCAAGATTAAGTAAGGTTTAAGGATGGGGACTTATAATATCTATAATTATATTCATGATTTATAAATCTTATACATCATATATATCCATTATATAAATCCATTTATAATATTACATAAGATTTAGAGGTAAGAAATTAAATGCACCGTTCATGGAGACGATAAGCCGTACGTACGCATGAACGCTACTTTCAATTCTATTTAGTATTTAATGGAATTAAATTATAATTATATAGAGGTATAATATAATTCCAGTATAATATAATGCATAATACCATTTACTCCATCCTTTATACATCCCACATATGGCATTAACGATTCAAATCACTTTGAGGGGGCGGTAGTCCGCACTTCCTAAAATGAAATTATCGCGTTTACCCATAATGGAAATCAAAAAGTATGCCACAAATGAGAAATACAGAAGCATAAGGAAAAATGAAAATAATATATATATCATATATGAAAATAGTTTCATCAAAATGGCTACCATTAGAGGTGTTAAAATAATATAGAACAATCATCGTTTCGTGAGGCAGTATTTCGTCACCCATAGAAACAGTGTGTCTTTAACCATTAGACGAAAGTGTGTGTAAGTTTAAAACAAATCATTATCATAACAACATCCTAGTATATTTTAGACACTGTTTTTGTTACAAAATAATGGAATAAAAAAAGTTTAAGGGGTTGGAGAAGAAAAATAAAACAAAACAACATTAGAGAAGTCATTACCTTAAAATCGGGTAACTATTTTTGATTTGATACAAAGGATTCCTTGGGAAGAATTATGACAAATTTGAGGCTTCTAGGAGTAAGAGAGGGAAGTTGGGAGAGTATTTGGGCAGAGGTTGGCCGATCCAAAAGGCTTTGAAAATGTGAGTAAGGTGGTAGTGGTGGGGGCCTTTTATAAGTGGAGAGGAGGAGCACTCTTGGAAAGTAATAAAATGTTACTTTTTTATACAATTCTTTTCGGATTCGAAATGTCCCACACTTATATAATTCTAGGATAAGGTGATAAGGGTTCTAAATATTCTCATCCAATAGGCTTTGGACAAGTTTAATGCTTAGATATTAAATTATCTTTTCATTTTATTTAAATCATTAATTAATGAGGTAATCGCTGCATCATCATGGTGTCATAAATAATTTAATTTATTTAATTATAAAGAAAATATCATGATTTAGGAAATATTATTAGCTTTCTAATGAATATTTATAGTCAAAAATATGACTTGTATATCCCCATTTAAAAATTGTTTTAGTAAAACAACTATTGTTTGTGACATTTTTATTTTAATATTAAAAAAAAGGTTTTTAATGTCATTTTCCTACCAAAGTGGCTCCATGGGGTCCCCATGTTGGCCCATTGGTTTTCTTGGTCAGCCATGACTCATAAAATATGGGTAGGACAAGTGGAAAGGTATTTTCATATTTTTATAATATCATTTTTACCTTAAATTTCACTAATTACCTTTAATCGTGATTAATTAAACTTAAAAGTTACTATTCACCAAAATTTATTTTAATCCCATTGAACCACATTTTACTTCCTAATGACAACCATGTGTGTAGGATTTTTGGAAATCAAATCCCAGAAGTGGTAATGTTTCATTTAAACAAAAATCAGTTTTTTAACCACCACTTAGTGGTTTCAGTATTCATCAAAAATTGAAGTTTTTCAGAACAATTCCAAAATATCACCTTAAGATATAATTGTTATTCCAAATTCAAAAATAATGTTTATTTTATGAAATTCAAAACATATAAGTTTCATTAATTAATTTCATAATTAATTCCCGATGTCACAACAAATAGCGTGTTTTTAAGAAACAATATAATCAATAGATTGACAATTGTTTATGTCCAATTTCAATGTGAAATTAATTCTAATGACCACCATTGGATAAAATGGTAAAAATATATTATAATTATAATTTAAAACCACTCAATATAATAATTTGTCACTATTAATTATTTTGATTAAAAAAGTTGTATTTATGTAATTTTCACTATTCAATGCAAACTGGAAGTTCTCAGAAAAATACAAAAAATTCAACATAGGCTAATTTAGATGTTCCGAATCCAAAAAAGAAGTCCATATGGAAAGATAAAATTTGTAAAATTTAAAAAGTTAGGTATTACTATTCATAATGGCTACTTTGATTAGTTGTGGCGTGTGTTAGAACTCGAAGCTGCGTACAACACACGACACTGTATTATTCAAAGAGATATGTACCGTGGAAGCTTGAGGTGTTACATGGTGGATCCATAGGATCAATCTCAGATTATTCATAGATATCTATAATTCCAAATTTTTTATCACCGATATTTATATTTTCAAATAGATCTTGAATTTCAATTGTGGTTTTCCTTGTAACATTTCTATCTTATTGATGAGTTTATTAAACTCTCTTAATCAAGAAAACCATGGAAATCTATGTGTATCTCATTTATGTTTTCCGTTTGTGTTTTAATTTTTCTCTTGTGTTTATTCCCCTATACAATTATCTCATTTATACCCTAAATTATGAGTCATAGAAACTAATTATGCATTGTTTTAATAATGTAGGAATTTTGGATTGAGGAAATCAACTTTTAATTAGTCAAACATTTTTATCAACTACTATAAGATTCAACTTATATACTACTGATAATTATAGATTGTAATCTTATGTAGATAATCATATTCAACCCATAAGAATATTCATAATTATTTTCTAGATAGTCTCGTCATCCCACTCTCTATCCATGATATATTGGAGTGGAATATATAGAGAACATTGTACTTACATGAAAATGTGTAATAACAAACCTACATCTCATATCCACAGATTGCAAAACATTCATATTATATGGTATGGGTTGGAATTTTTATGTATGGAATGAAACATATAGTGTGAATGAACATAACACAATAACGTTGTTTTTCTTTAGGAGATTTATTTTGATTATGGATTGAAATTTGGTTAAAAATTATCCAAAATTTATGACTAATTAAGGAATATATTTTTTATTTCCTTTCTGTAATATGAGAATTTAATTTTATCCCTAAACCAATAGTGAGTCCACATATATTACCTCTACATCCTGTAGATTTATTTTCTAAAAATTTATGGCTATGGTGCTGTAAATTATAAGAAGTTTCTCAATTGTTTTATCATTTTAATTAATTCTATTAGATTATTCAACAAAATAATTCCTTAGTTGTAGATACTATCATAATAAAATACCCATAGAAGGTGGGTAGAGTGCTAGTTTTTGGTACACATCATGAGAAATTACCTATACCTTTCTAAAGCTTCCCATGGGGTAAGATCACATGAAAATTGAGTTATTTACTTGTTCCCTAGTTGAAAATATATTTTTATTTAAATGTTAAATTTGGTTTTTGACATTACCTTCTACGTAGAATTTGAACAGTATCATTTTATGTTAATTTTCCTTCAGCCCCTAAAATTGAAACTGCTACACTATATTGAAAAAATTCTTATTCAAGGTAAGATAATCCTCATTAGGAATTAAATTTAACGAGGGATTTAGTGATAAGTATAGGTGTTCAATATCATAGTTATAAGATCCTTACAATATTCTAATTGATTATAGGTTTCCTAACACTTGAAGAAGCTAAAACACCCTCATCCTCTGACTTTCTAAATTATAATGAATGAGGTCAGGTTATATGTTTTTATAGTTGTAAATAATAACTCTCTCTGTCTAAGATTATCCATTATATAATTCAATTTTTTAACTATAATTTCATTATTAATATCTGCAAAATGTTGGTGAATTTTAGGTAATTTAGGCTTTAGGATAACCTTTTTCATTCTTGTGTGCACACACAAGATAGAGACTTTGAGGCGTTAATGAAAAAAATATATGAAATTTGAATCAATATATTATAGATATTATTTAAAAAATGATCTATTTTTTTGTTTTTTTAGCTTTTTATTGGTTTTACATTCCTTACAAGAAAAAGATGAAAAAAAAATTATGTTATCATTTTAATAAAACACTTTATTCATATATTTTATAATTAAAACTAAGTTACTAATGAATTTGGATGAACCTATTAGGATGGTGTGTTAAATGTTATAAGAAAAAACACAAAATAAGATAATAAAATATAAATGAACAATCTAATTCAATGTTGTGATAATGATGATTCTTGTATAGAAATATAATTAAGAATTAGAATGTAAAGGAAAAAAGTGTTCAATTCATTGGATCAAGAAATGAGTAATTATAGATACAAAACTATTATTTAATGAATACATATAAATTTTTTCTTCCATAAAAATAGTATTAATTCAATATAATGGATAAAAATAACTTAACAATCCATTTTTAAGAAATTATTTCTAAACATCTGGTCAAAGAAACATGATCCCATTTTGTTGATCATAGTTGATTTTAACATCTTTGTTCACTTAGTAGATGAAAATGATAAAATTGATTCCACCATAACAAAATTATCATTTTATTTTAGTGTGAAACTGAAAGGGTAAAAATTAAAATAGTTAGAATATTTTGAGAATATAATATTTAAAAAAATTAAAGGTATGAAATTGATCATTAGTCATTATGTCTAGAATATTTTACTCATTTATTTCTAAAAAAAATAAATGATCAATGATACAGTTTGAAATGATTAAACATGAATAAAGAGTAGAATGAATTAAAATTAATATTTATTACACCAAAATATTTTTATACATTTGTAACATTTGAAATATCAACATACAATAAAGTTTTCATAATAAACAACATGTAAAATAATAAAGGATAATAGATAGGGGATTATTCTATATCATGGAGCTCCAACTTCCTATATCTATTTGATACAATAATCTCAGTCACTTCTTTTGTTCCCTCTAAATATCCTCATACTCCTTATTGTGACCCCTCATTTTAATGTAATAACATGCAGAATCTAGCAACATAGAACACCTCCATCATACCCTATAGAATATACAGCCTCCATGTGTCATGGGATATATTGTATCATCTTCTACCATATTTTACTTGAGGTAAATGCCAAATTAAATTTTCATATCCCCATATGAATCATGGCTGACAAGATCTTGATCATCCAAGACTCCACTATAATCTTCTTTCATGATCATTATTTGACTCGAGTGTCCCTTTAATTTTTAAAATTCCATTCAAAAATTAAATCATCTTGAAATTTAAATCTATCTTTTTAGTACGTTGACACAAACCCTGTAGACATTGTTGTAGTCCATTATACCTTTTCATATCCTTAATAGCCTCATGGTACACTTCTACATCCTTTCAAAACTATGTCTTACCATTACATGAGAGATAAACTATATTTAGATATCTATTGAAGTATGGAATATACCCTTACATATCCTTCATGAGAGAAGTTGTACCTATATGCATTGTGTCAGAAAATTTTAACCAAACGAAAATATCGGATTTACCTATATGAGTGTATTCAGCCACACAATATTCCATTATGTTGTTCAGAATATACACTCTATGTCACAAGTTCATAGAAACCCTTAAATTGTTTACTGATTTTTCCTTGATGTGGGATACATTATCAGAAATTATTTTTTTTACCCAAGATTACTCTCTTTATAATTTCAGAAATTTTTTAAACTTTTTTTCGTGCACATTGAACACTCATTATGTACTAAAATCATGAATCATAGTGTTAATTTGATGAAATTTTTGGTTTATTCTTGCCAAGACTCAAACCACATAATTATAATAATAGAGGTCACATTCATATTTAATTTCACCTACACATGGAATAGATTTTAAATATTGATTTTATTCAAATTTCTATCATTTATTTTTATTAGTTTTCAAATCTTCTATAATCATCTTCAGCCAAACTCAACATTTATTGAGTGTGTTTCTCATCCCTTCCCCAATTTTTACCTTCATATTAATGTGACATAATATATTTAAAATTAATAATTATTTTAGATGAATTTTTTTTATTCCATTGGATTAATAATCATGTTGGACTCCTTTTATTTGGGCTTAGTGAGGTAATTATTTTCCCATAACAAATTCAGTACTTCAGCCTTTGAGCCACTATTGAATAACATTTTTAAAAGTCAATGTTTAATGTACAAATCAATCTCAATCATGTTTTTTATTTAATTCAAGAATCTATTGTACCCAAAAATTACAAGTGAAATATTTTTCCATATCCCAAAAAATTATATTATAGGGAGGTTAAAATTTATCATGATTCATGACATGAAAACATCCTTTGGGATGAGGCCGAAAAAATTCATATGAGATCATACCTGAAAAATATCATATGGTATAATTCTTCCAAATTTTCAATGAGACAACTTCGGACATTACATTTCATAATGATAAAATGGAATTTTCATAACAATTTTCATCCAAGAAAAAAAGATGCATACTAAATGATTTAAAAAGTCATGGGAGAAAAAAAACACTAAAAACCAATGAAACTTCTCTAGAATGATATTTCAAAAATAATTCTTTAAAAACTATCATTGATATATTTTTTCTAAAAATAATAAAATATTAAGGCAATAAAACTATCAATTTTGAAAAAAAATATTCATAGAAATATTAAAATAATTACATTGTTCATCCTAAATAGCCTTTATAAAAAATAATATGAATTAATGTATATTTTAACAAAAAATAAATTATAATATTATAAAAAATAGTATAGTAAAAATATTTCCAAATTAGGCCTCAATACATATAATTTGTGGTATTCTATGTGTTTGAATAATTTTACTTTAAAATGAAGATTATTCGTTACAATATTCCTTTGATGGGTGTTATGAACTTCATCCCTCGTATTTTAACAAATTTAATGATAAACATTTTATTGTGGGTAAATCATTTTTTCCATGTCTCATTTTCAAAAAATGATATTGAATCTGGTGAAACACAGGCAATGTGTATTGAATTATTGTTCTCATATTGTTCATAACAACACTTTGTTAGAAATAAATTTCTCTTCTCATATAATACTAAAGAGATAGCTATATATAATATATTATTAAGATTCATATGAATTTAATAAAATAACCTATATTCAAATATTTGATGTCGAAACTATTTTCATCACCATTTAAATTCATACATCATATTTTTTATTTTTATCTTGACATGGAACTCCAATACACACAAAACACTTATAATATATTCATTTATTGTCATATATACTTATAAACCTAATAATCGATATTATAACACAAATGACTAGCATGAAAATTCAACGGAGTTTCAAAGACCTATAATGTTATCCCAATAAAATCAATCTTATGGGATCATTATTTCTTATTAATAACAAGATAGGAATTTAATGAAAACATATCGATTCAAGAAAAACATTATTGTACTCTCCAACTAACGTTTCACCTTCCTGTTATAACTTTTACCCTTGTGAACTAACATTACTACACTAGAACATAGTCATCAAATGCCATGTTTAACCATTATTTACACAATGAGAATATTGGTTAAACATTTTTATAACATATCCACATTGTCAGAACATTTCCATAAATAAATATAAACTAAATTACATAACTATAATAATCCATATTATAAATTTTTAACCTCTTGAAATCATTATCATACTTAATTATATTTAGTATCGTTCCATGCCCAATCATATTGTGAATATGATATTAAAATTAATAAATTATTTTTTATTTACTTCCTTAGAAACATTAATTGGATCATTAAATGATCCTCATATCCATATATAATCTCTTATTGAATAATGTCCACTCGTGATTTCATAGTAAATGTTTTCTCCAAGATAATGAAATTTTCAATAAATTAATATTTTTAAGAGTTTCTTACATTTGTCCTCTACTTTCATTGATTGATTAAAAAGTTAATTTTCATGTTGATTCTATTATTTATCCATATTATATGGTTTTATAATATGGGTATCATGTTTTATTACCATTTAACTTGTTATTTTGTTAAATGGGTTCCCTCTAAAATAACGAGCCCTATAAAATTCAGCATAAAAATTAGTTAACCTAGATCCATATTTCGTCATGAAATATCAAATTTAATCATGTAAATAATACTTGAATATATCTAAAAGAAAAACATAATTAATCATATCATTTATATAACTTTGGGAAGGCAATGTGGATGACTCATTATACCAATATACTATTTGTATTCACTCGACTCTATTACATTGGTATCCAAAATGTATTGGTTTCCATGATATTTGTAACAAATAAATAATGATATGAAGAAGGAATGTAAAAATTATTATATCATTATTACATTCATTCCTTAAAGAGGAAAACTCATTGGATGAAAACCATTTGGGAAAACCATACTAGCTGATTGAGGTTTTGACCAAATTTTCTTTGTAAGGAATGTGACACTTATCATATGAAGGGTATTTAAACTCTCCATCTTATCTCATGTTATTAAATTTGAATATTAATTATTCTTGAGAATTAGTTTGGAATCATAGAATATCCACCATACAAATAAGTTCAGACAATATAAATTTGTAAGACATTACATAAATCGAAGTTTGTGTTACTCATCAAAAAATAGAATGTAAATATATTTACACATAATCAATGAATATAATTTGTAAGGAACATAAAATTTCATTTAAAGTATTAGAATTACATAAAATTTATAATCCCCACATGCGTAATCCTGGAGCCACAATTATCTAACCACGATTATTCTGGAATAAGGCATAAGTTATTGGGATAGTAGGAATTCCAACCCAATGTCCATCTACCTAGTGATATTTTACTCCATATATAATATAATTCATAAAACATATAATTCCTAATATATATAAAATATATTCAATGATTAAACTAGAGTTATTATCATTAATTATAAACTAAATCCATTATTGTGGGAAACTACATCAAAAATCATACATATTATATAACTACATATATTCATTTATGATAATCTCAAGAAGTAGTTTAATAATTTAACTAATTAATAAAACCATTCAAAATATAAAAAAATTATATACATGTATAATTAACAATGGAATAATTTTTAAAATAAGTAAACATTGCATATATTTAAACATTATATATAGATTTATGGACAATTAAATAATAATAAGTAATTACAAATACTTTATAAAATAGATATTCATTGTGAAAATCACATAATCATGAATATAATCATTATATATTAATTTCATAATATAAAAACATGATATATATATTCATTATATAGAATTTCCATTAAATATATGATATTATATGAAATATTAACATCTTTCATTTCAAATTTTATGATGTAAATATTTTGTATAATCCAAATACCATATATATATAATTGTATGAACATTGATCAAATCAATCATGAAAACACCCTTTACCAGCTTTAAATAATATCCCATTAAATTCGATTGTTTTTAATAATTAAAATTAATTATTATGAACAATTTATAACCTTCAAAAAAAACACACATTATATTTAGGGAAAATCTTTTAAATTATACTCTTTAAAAAAATTCTTAGGATTTATAAATAAACACTTTATTTATAAAATGAAATTCATTGAATATATTTTTGTAAATCTTATTTCAATATTTATAACATATATAGTACAATATTTATTAATAAATATTTCAATTTTTTTAATTAATTAGACTCTTTATAATTAATTTATTTTTACACATTTTATGAATTAATAAGTATCCCCAGATTTTCTTTTATCATTATATATAAAATATTTATAGAATATATAATTTAATTCAAAATTGAAATTAAAAATAATAATTTTTTTATAAATTTTGTCCAGGAATCATATTTTTTCATACAAAATCTAATTAAGAATCATTAAACACCAATCATATTTTTCAATACACAATATATCACCAAAAAACTACAATGTTATGTTATTGGCTATCTAAAATGTGGGCGATTTTATCTCCAATGTATTTTTTTACACAAGATCCATTTTATATTCTCCAATAACAAAATTACAAAACCCTACCACAAATTATGATATCACATAATGTACCATTAGAGACTCACATGAGACAATATAATCATATATTGTATTGCCAATGATGAGCACCCCATGCTATATTGACTTAAAATGTATTGTAAAAAAATAACCACACATATTATTTTATATAAAATTAATTCCAAGGTCCATGAATTAACCAATGTTATGACATAATTTTTTATCATGAACTCTATTTGATATTACCTAATCACATAATATAATATCAAGCTCATTATTGAGATTTAGTGATTTATATAACCTAATTTCAACCATATTTATTCCATTTTAATTTAATATTTCATGATTTTTAGCACACGGTAAGGCTATGAAACCACTACATCGGGATTTTGGGACCAAATAACTCTTATGAGAAACAAAAAATATATAAAAACCCCAAAACCATTATATTCATGCAAGATCAAGAAATAATGTGTATAATGTAAATGAAGAAACCTATATAGTGTACACCATTGTGATGTTGTATGATCTATCGTTATCATATGTGATTAAAGAAGATCAGTTGAATGGAATCCAAATACGTCCCACCTCTAAATCTATCCATTAGTTGAAACAAAATCACTCACTTAATGATTAGGATTATCCTTCAGTTATAATATGAGGATATCTACATAATATAGGGGTTTTATAATAGATATTGGAAAATATTTACTACATTCAAATATATTTATTGAATGGGAATTCTTCCTTTATACAGAGCCCTATTGGACAATCCTAGAGTGTAAACACATTTACACATGTTATTTAGTGCATGAGTAAATGATACATCCAATTCATGTAACTCTTACATGAATATAATGGACTCCCATGTGTTACATCTAAAGAAATGAATCATTGATGATAGTAAATAAGAACTTCAAACCTAAATGATAATGATTATCATTTGGACAATGTTTAAAATATATATAGTTTCATGCCCTATAAATCAAAAGTATTATATTATGAATTGAATGGTCATGCCACCCTCTGATATACAGAATCGTACATTATAGCTCAAATACACAGTGGCATGATATTATATTTCATGCATTGAAATATACAATAATTATATGATATGATATATCCCTTCTATAGCATATATAATTTATACATCCCTTCATATATCTTTTACTTTCAACAAAATTAAAATGTTTTACACAATTTAATGTACAACACTTTATACAACTAATTAGTTGTTACATATCGAAAAATAACATTCAATTAACACTATAAATATTGAATTCATATAATACATAGAGTGAATGAAAAATTTTCTTATAATGTAATAAAATCATAGAAACCAAAAATCTACTAAATAAGGATTATGATATGACAATAATCAGCTCACACTTTGTTTATAAAAAGACATTAAATCGCAATCCAATGGTAGTTTAACAGAATGTCCCACTAACCAAATATCAATACTCAAGACTGTGCTTAATTATAATACAGTTCTACGGAATAATATATAAAAATAAAAATTATACTTTATTATTTTATTTATAACATTAAAAATATACCTTTGGTCGAATAAAACTAATTTTCATATCATACCATAAATATAACTCCTGATATATAATGTATGACATTAGTATAAGATTAAATTTAAAAAATTTAATATAAGAATATCTCTATTAGTTATATCAGAATACTATATAGATGAATCATAAAAAACGTGATGTAAATAAATAAATGAAGAATTCAAATATTTAAAAATGAGTTATACTATTTTTAATGTCTCATAATTGAAAAAATTATAAAGAATTTAATTTAGACATGTTTTTATGAATATTATATATAAATATAGATATTTTATATTAAGATCACATATATAAACATATTATATTAAAATATATAATCTTCTATGATGTATAAAACATTCATATTCCTTAAATATGAATACATCATATTAATACTGAAAATATTTACATTATTTTAATATAATATATTATATATTTATTGAAACCATTTTTTAACATCCACCAAACCCATTTTGGTTTTTCTTAAATAACATGAATTTAATATGAACAATTCATATTATCATTTATGAATATTTCATAAAAAATATAAATTCATATATATAACAATATTTTATAATTTAAAAACACATTATAAATTATTATATTATTATTAAATAAAAATGTAATTAATAATTACTTACAAAAAAATTTAATTTTAATCCAAGATCTAATCCACTAAAATAAATTTTCATATGGTATGGCACCCAATTAAAATTCAACGTGGATCCTAGAAACCCTTACCAATGATTTTTTTTAATTACAAAAATTTTATAATTATTTCATATAGGGAATTTTAAATCCATAACATTTACAATTTTGCTTAACAATCGAATAATGTATCTTATATTGTGTCAAATCTTTCTGCCACATCATTAAACTTTTAGGTTATTTTATGAATACATACCCATGGTAGAGTAAATACAATCACAATATTTTCATGATGATTGTTCATAAATTTTTATCTGTAAATTTATCTTTCTCTTTTAAAAATTAGTATTTTGAATACGACATAGTTATAATAGTCAATATTATATAATAGTCACATGATACATTGTTTTATAAAAATCATGAAACTAGACATGACGTAATTAGTGTTATCCCCGATAATATTTTATCTTATTATATAATATGTGATCTATATTTCGTCACACTATTCATCTACTTAGTTTTGGTTGAATAGACCCAAATACTTTATCATTGTAAAGAACATTCATTATTGAATATTGAATTAATATAAATACAATTAAAATATTCTTAAAATAATTGATTTTTTGTCATAATGTTTTAGTGTTTTGGGAACATATCATTTCCCAATTATACTGAAAAAACACAAAAACCCTTATGTCATGGGATCTTAACATGAGTGGTTTAAAAGAAAAAAACATAACATAATTGGTGTTGAACCCTTAATGTTCTATATTAAAGATTGCATTCCTTGCTACACAATCTTGAGGAACATAAAATAGTGATAATGAAGGATTCAAAACCCAAAATGTGTCCCTTGATAACATAAATCATTTAGAATTATTCATGGTTGGGAGTATCTATTACACATGACTAGTTGTAACCATGGGTTTAAATGGAATAAATAGATAGATAGATTCATCCTAGAGTTTTATATTATGCCCTTCGGAACTAATTATTGGATTATAGTGTGTGTAAACCCTTTTGTATGGTAAATTCAAAACAATTATTAGATATTTTAGGGCTCTGAAAAACAGAGTGTCCAAAAATGAACTTCCTTACCCTAATTTGAGTCGATTGGACAAGATTTCAGAAAAAAATCGAATAAAAAGGTAACAATGAAATATGTCAAACTCATAGCACTAACAAATAAGGAATTTTGAATTATTCAAGATATTCACTACATCCATGGAGAAACAATAAAAATACAGTAAAAGGGATAAGAGATATAAAATCTTGATTTATAATTGATAAATAGTACTCAAAAGAAATATAATCTATTAGATTATAATACATCCATGTAGTGACCAACTATTTGTGATGAAACCTAAATGAATTTGGGAATCACCCTTTGACATGTGTGTTAAAAATTACAAGAATATTCCTTTATTATTTGTTATTATTCCACAACACTATGTTGAAATACATTCTTATTCGATGGAAATTTGATAATTATCTAATAATTTTATCCCGAATTTTATTAGATCATCCTATACTTCCCCAAATCACATTTTTCTTGATATTTTATTTAAATTAGTTCGCCATCTGAATAACTCCACCAATGCTTTGGCTGACCTAATGTAACTCCACCAAATGATGCTTATTCCATGAAATTAACATCAATTCGTAATAATATCCACCTTGATTATATTTCGAGAATTTCATTTAATCACATAATGAACATATCCTTACATCAAATTAAATTATATAAATGATCTTTTCATCACTATCCTCATATATGTACTATACAGAACAAAACCCCATATAAATTCCTGAAAGAAAACATTTGTCCACATGTCTAATGAATGTTTACTCCCATTTACGTTTCATATCTCCAATACTTTTTATTTTATATGACTATCCATTATAAGATAATTAATCTGAATTTCATAGCACTAACTCCTTCCTCGTCTCTCGTACTACCACATACCCCGCTTTTATAATTGTATTATGAAGCAATGAATTTTATTCATGACAATTAAATTACACTTATATATCTATTATTCCAGGTACATAACCATTTCCACATTTATAGTACATTATCCTTGGATTGATTAATGTTTCATGCTAATGGTGTTTATATAATTTTTAATATAATTATCCCTCAAAAAACAGTATGGATATAATCTAAATAAAATACCATTACAATTCTCATATTCCATCGATAACTAAACCCCATCCATATAATACTTTTTATTACACCATTTTTATTTTTTATTATATTTTTTATACTTACCAGGATTTGCATCCACTATCTATGTATTGACATCGAATTTCCATGTAATTTTTTTAAAAAATAAATGGAAATTTTACGAGTCCGTGAAAATTGACGGCACGTGATTCTGAGGCTTAGAGTGCCCTAAATAAATTTCAGACCTTTTGTTCAGGTACTTTCTGTAAACGTGTGATCTGGTTTTTCTAACATTTTAAATGGTGCTCAAAATTGAAATCTGAGGTCACTGTTGAACTCGCAGTTCCGGCATTCGCTTAAAGAGACTTTCACCTCGACAGTAGTTGGATGATGGTGGAAGCTTGTTTTTGGGTTTTCCTTGGATATAATAAAATAAAATAATCACATGTTTTATTATATTTTTTTGTAACCACCCTTCATGAGGAAGTTGAGATGTGGGGACCAATAGACCTTATCATCTCATGAGGGGTTATGGTGGTGTGGCCCATCCGAGGTCAAATCCTCTTTAAGTCCCTCATTAATGTGGTGCAGCCTCTTGAGCATCCTCCACATTAATTTTTCATTACCTCCATTTTTATTTGTGCCAAACCTTGGTATCCTCCAATATGAATTTTATGCCAATGAAACTTATTTATTATTTCCAATTAATTAAGACAACATTGATTTCCAAAAAATTAAATAGATAAACATATTTTATTTGGTTGGCTATTAATTTGTAGGAAAATTGTTGTAAAAAAATGATTAGAAGAACCTGGGACAAATCTCCCCATCAAAGAATGCTCTGCCAATGAAGAACACTGACTACCTTTGGCCTTCTTCCTCGGGAATTCTTCCTATGTGGGTCATCCACATCTATGATGAATCAATGACCATAAAACCTTCTTATGCTAACGTCATCAATCGAACGAGGTAGGGGGTTCATTTAAGTGATAAAACATTTCCCACGTACACCCCTTCTATTTCTTTTGAGGGTTGGAAAGAATCTTAGTAGGAGGGTTTGACATTCTTCATTCTTGTTAATGCATACCCATAAGCTACCTCCCTAATATGGAGGGTATGGTCCAAACCAACATGGCCCGACCCTTCCTCAAATCTTGTTGTCTTCTTCACAATGGAGGAATGTGGAAACCATCCAAGGATGGGGAACAAGAATGGAGACCAGCAACATCGTCGACCACAAATAATGCGAAGGCGCAACGACACCGCCCAGCAGTCACTGTCGCCGCCCCTGCAGCCTCCGCGTCGACCCCGGACACCACCGTCATTTACAACATTGCATCTCCCTGCCGCCAAGGCACCGACCCAGAGCCGGCCGAGCTGCTAGCTCGCGGCCGGTCTGCCGACCCACGGTTGGACCACCGGCCCTAAGCCGAACCGCTGCCCCGCGGTCGGTCCACCGACCCATGTCATGTCCTCGCCCTCACCGCCCGTCTATGACCTCACGGCCGGTCCATGCCCTGGAAGCTGGTACACAACCTTGTGGCCAGTCCACCACCCTCATGGCCGTTCTGTGCCCTCGCAGTACCCTACGGGCAGGGCCGCACTGCGTGTAAGGCCAGACCCAATTTAATGGGCCAATTCGGACCAGACCTGTGCCTACTATTACCCATTTACTTATTTTGGCCAAAACATTGGAAAAAGAAATCCATTTGAAAAACCTTCAGCAGCCCTGAAAATCATGGAGTGTGACTGTCCCTTTGAGTATATTCCACGAGAGTTTTGGTTTTAGATGGGAAACGATTCGGTTGGATCGATCACGAATTGAACCAGGCCCTCGGGGATAAAAGGATAATAACTCATAGATCAGGCATCTGATTGACACGTTGTATGTTGCGTTGAGACATAATGATGTGGAAGACCATTGAGATAAATCTTCGTGGGACTTCTTGGCAGTTAAAATATTGACCTGTGGATTTGGAAGTTGTTTCCCTAAGCACGTTACGTATGGAACCCTATGATATGCTAAGACTTAATGACTACTGACTGTTTCTACTCGGAGTGACTCGACTGGCCTAGTGGTGGAGCACCTTGGTGATGTGGCAGTCCCATGGTAGGGAGCACCTAGGAGACACGGTAGTCCCACAGTACTCGACAGAAGGAGTACCTTAGCAGGCTATGAGGGGGATCGCCTTGGTGGTGCAGTAGAACCATTGTGGGAAGAGCCTTGGTGGCATGGAAGACCCACGATACTCAATAGGAGGAGTACATCAGTAGTACACGGTTAGTGGGAAGCACCTCTGTGTGATGCAGCAGTACCACTGTTCTCGATAGAGGAGGAGATCTCCAGTAGCCTAGGAGTTCGACATTGTGACTGAAAAAGTTACTTGATACTACCCATAGAATAAAATCATGGTGTGAGGTGAGTCAGTACCTCTGTGTTTCCTCATGAATTAAATGAATTACATGATAACTTTGGTATATGTATGGGCATATAACTATATATGGTTATCTGTTGATTTCATTATTTGTGGTTAACCCTTGGTGGATTTTTGTGAGACCGTGAGGGACTCAGGGTCCCTAATGAGTATCTTTATACTCACCCCTGTATGGGCTATGCCCGAATAATGTTTTGCTGGATGCAGACGACGAATAGCGTTGATCGAGACTGAAAGTACCAGGATTGGATGGTGCTCAGTTATGGACCATACGACATATTGGTACGTAGAAGATACATACAGACATGGAGTGCTGAGGATGTGATCTATACCAAACCTTTAGGTAGGAATCCATAGGATGACCCAATATTTTTCTTTTTATTTCTTTTGTTGTATTTCTTTTCAGTTGTACTTTTACATTCCAGATGGGCTAGTATTCTATCCCATTTTTACTTACTATACTCACATGTTTACTATAATTTTTTTTGTGTTCTTATCATGATGTGTGCTTGGTTACATGAGTTTTTAGGTTATAAATTCATTTCCTTCCCAGTTATATGGAATACACCTTTGGCACTAGTCACCAGCCCCAAGCCAATGAAAGGTGTGCTTGGGATTGCCACGGTAGGGGCCTCGGTGGACGGTTCCTGACAAATTTTTATCAGAGGAGTCAGTTATACTTCACATCATAGGACTCTGATCATTCTTTTTAACTGAAATAATGTTATGTTCAGTGACTGTGATTATCAGTTTAGGGAATCTAGTGTTGGTGCGGCGGCATACGTATCCATACACCTGGACCCTGAATTCTGATTTCTGATTCAGTGCATGAAAACATAGATTGCGTGTGTTTTTTCAAGAATTTTATTTGTTATCTCTTGAGTCATATAACCATGTATAACTTTTTACCATGTCATCTCACCAGGTATAACATTTTTACATGTGTCTTGGGATGCAGTTTCCCTAAGTGTGATACATACAGAACCCTCTAACTTGATAAGACATGATGACTGCAGACCATTTCAACTCCCAGTGACTCGACTGGCCCAGTGGGGAGCACCTTGGTGATGTGGAAGACCCAATGTGGGGAGCGCCATGTTGAGGCGGAAAACCCATGGTACTCAACATGAGAAGAACCTCAGCAGGAAATGAGGGGGAGCACCTTTGTGATGTGGCTGACCCATGGTACTGAAAAAAATAAGTACCTCAGTAGTCCAAGGTTTGAGGGAAGTGCCTCATTGTGATACGGAATACCCATTATACGTGATAATGGATGAGTTATCCAGTATCTAAGGGTTTCGAATGTTACTTGATACTACCACTAGAATTAATCCTGGTGTGGGCTATGTCAGTACCACTGTGTTTTCATGATGATTGAGATGTATTACTTAATAACATAGTAATATGAAAGGGCATATAACTAAGTAAAATTTTCGGTTTATTTAATAAAATGAGAAATTTAGATGGTGGATTCTGTGAGACATTGAGGGTCTTGAGGTCCCTACTTAGTATCATTATACTCACCCCTACACAGCCCTGGCCCACACATAACTTTTTTGGATGCATACAACGAACATCGCTGAATGACGACGTGAGTAACAGGACAGGACGATGCCTAAAGGTGGACAATTTGGTGTGTCGATTCGCCGTGGAGATGGAAGGACGTGGAGTACTGAGGAGGAGAAATGTACACACCCTTTATGTTGGAACCCAGAGGATGACCTAGTAGTTGTAATTATCTTTCTTCAGTTGTATTGCATTTCAATTGTACTTGTACTTTATAGTTGGGCTTGTATTTTGGACCCTTTTTAGATACTCTACTCACTTGTTTACATTATAGTTGACTTTCATTTTAACCTTGAAGTGTGTTTGGATGTGTGTGTTTACAGGTTATAATGGAAATTCCTTCCCAGTTTTAGGGAATACGCCTTTGGTTCTAGTCACCAGCCCCTAGCCTATGGAAGTTAGTATTGAGTAGTCAAGGAATGGGCCCCGGGGGACGGGTAGTAGGTGCACTCAGTATCAGATCTGGTATACAGCTTCTAGGAGAGGCGATAGAGTAGCTGGCCGCTATGCAGATGCCCTTTGTGGATGGAGATGGAGCATCTTTTCATTGGTCTTTTATAATCACTCCCCACTTCTTCAGCAAGTTAGGGAGGTGTAGTATGGGGACGCTGACTAGGAGGCTTGAATTCTCAGATATTCACAGGGCAGGAACCTAATGAATTTTCTAAAGGTGTTTAGCAAGTCATCATCTTCAGAGTATGTACCATGTTACCAGTGTCACTTCAGAAGGAAATGTCGAGGGATTTCCACACATCCCCTCTAGGAGTACATCCAGGAGTGGCGAAGATGTCTCAGAACCTTTGAAGACCATTCTAGTGGCTGGGAATGAAGAAATAAATTTTAGTATTTTTCTCTCAATTCCCAATTGTCAGCAAGTGAAGGTAGAGCATCATGTACCACTAAGATTGGTTAGACCCTTAGAGGTCCAAGAGTGGAATTGGGATGGGATATCCATAGACATCGTGACAATACTTCCATGATAATCTAGGGGATATGACACTATTTGGGTAATCTTTGACCAACTCACCACGTCAGCCAACTTCCTACTGATCAGAGTGCATAGTTCAGTAAAGAGCCTGGGATGCCTCTATGTGCAGAGGATTTTGGGGCTACATGGATTAACTTAGATGATTATCTTCGATTGTGATGCACGTTTTACTTCCCTGCTATGGAAGGTGCTGTAGGAGGATATGGGGACACAAATTCATTTCCCCCCCACCTTCCATCCATAAGAGGATGGCCAGAATGAGTGGACCATTCAGACCCTCAGGGTTATGTTCTGTTCCTGTGTCTTCAACTTCGGTCGCAGCTGGGAGGATCACATTCCTATGGTGGAGTTTTCAAAAAACAATATTTATCACTCCACCATTGAGATGGAACCATTCAAGGCGTTGTATAGGCGACCATGCAGATCACCATTGTGTTGGAATAACCTATGGGAGTCAGCACTAGTGGGATGAGAGATGGTTTGTTCTACCACAGAGAATGTGCAGATCATCCAAGAGATGATGTAGACTACCCAGAGCAGGTAGAAGTCGTATGCCGACAAGAGATGGAGACCTCTAGAGATCAATAATGGATAACACGTCTTTCTACAGGTCTCACCTCAATGAGGTTTGCTAAGATTTGGAAAAGGCAAAAAGTTATCTATGTAATTCATCTGTCCATTTTTGGTCCTCATTAGAGTTGACGAGGTGGCTTACCACATAGCTCTTCCACCTCAGTTTCACCTGGTGCATGACATCTTCTATGTATTCTAGCTGAGAAGATATGTGCATGACCCATCTCACATCATCAACCATGGAGTGCTGGACATCGATGATGGGGCGACTTTCATGGAGGTTACATTTGAGTTTGAGGATCGATAGGAGCAGGTCATTTGTGGTTGGTCAAAAACTCTAGTTCACATTGTGGGCAGCACGAGAACCTACAAGAGAGGACATGGTAGCGGGAGGCTCAGATACATGCTCAGTACCCCCACTTGTTCCCTTAGATTGAGTGGTAGCTTATGGGGATGTAAAGAACTAAGGTGGGGATAATGTAATGACCCATAATTTTATTGAATATTTTTTAAAAAAAATAAATGAGAATTTTTTGAGTCCGCAAAATTTGATGGCGCGTGATTCTGAAGGCCGGAGTTCATGAAATGAATTTCTGAACTTTTTTATGGGTACATTTAGTAAACGTGTGAGCTGGTTTTTCTATCTTTTGCACTGTTGCTCGAAATTGAATTCGAAGGGGCAGCATTGAACTCACTGCACCGATATTCTCTTAAATATACTTTCACCTCGACGGTAGTTGGTCGATGGTGGAAGTTATTTTTTGGCATTTTCATGGAAATAATAAAATAATATAAACACTGGTTTTTTTTATTTGTTTGTTACAACACTCCAAGTAGATGTTGAGATGTGGGGACCACCATACCGTAACCTCCCTTGAAGGGTTATGGTGTTTGGGGCCACACGAGGTCTAAAACACTTCACCTCCCTCATTAATGTGTAGGAGCCTCTTGAGATTCCTCCACATTATCTGTGCCAACCCACCTTAATTAATCGTACTAACTCTTGGTATCATCCAATTTGAATTCTATGCTTACACAACCAATTTATTATTGCCAATAAATTAATACAACATTGATTTCCAAAAATTAAATAGATAAACATATTTTATATTTTTGGATTTTCATTTGAGGGTAAAGTGTTGGAAAAGGAAGATTGGGAGAACTAGGCAGAAAGCCCTCCAATGAAAAACGCTCTTCGAATATAGAACGACGACCTCCTTTGAACTTCTTCCTTCGGACATCCATCGACGTGGGACGTCATTATATATGGAAAAACAATGACTATAATTCCTTCTTGCGCCATCTACATCAAGGTAATGCGGTAGGGGGTTTACTTACATGATAATAATTTTCACATGTGCACACCTTTTATTTCTATAGAGAGTTGGGACATTTCATTGATGGATGGTTTCACATTGTGCATTATTGTTTATGTTGAGTCTTATTCTACCACACTAATGCATTGGATATGGTCCAAACCAACATGGCCTGACCCTTCCTAAAATCTTGTGGTCTTCTTTGTGATGGAGGAAGAAGGAAATAATCCAAGGTTGGGGAACGAGAACGGCGGTCGGCACCACCACCGTCAACATCGTAGGCGACAGAGCATCTGTGCCGCCCCACAGCCACCTCCTCTGCCCCTCGTATTCTACTGCCGCCACCGCAATTAGTGGCCCCACCCTGCCCTGCTGCCTTGGTGTGGCCCCACGGCCGAGGCGCCGCCCCGCGTCCGGCTGAGCCGCTGGTCCGCAGTCGGACCATTGGCTTGTGGTTGTACCATCGGTCCGCGACTGGTCCGCTGCCCATTGCAGGTCTGCTGCCTCACTACCGGTCCACATCCTCACGATCGGTTCCCGCCCTTGTGGCTGGTCTATGCTCGTGTGGCCGGTCCACCGCCCCCGCGGCTGGTCTGCGCCCCTTCGGCCAGTCCGTACCCCCGCGACATGTTCGCACCCCCACGCCCGTTTCGCGCCCACATGGCCAGTGCGCACCCCCACGACTGTTACGCGCCCTCTTAGCTAGTCTGATACTATTGCGGCCAGTCCACACCCTCGTGGTACCAGCCACCAGTTTGTGCCCTCATTGTACCATACAGTTCGGGCCGAGTCGGTCTGACTGGGTCAGACCGTATCTGGGCCCACTATGACCCATTTATATCTTTTTGCCATAACTTTGGAACCAAACATCCGTTTGACAAACCATCAGCGATGCTATAAATAATGGAGTGTGACTGTCCCATTGAGTATATTCATCTAATTTTTTTGATTGAGATGGGAAACAGTTTTGTTGGATCGCGGACGAATCCATCCAGGACCCCAGGACTAAAGGGATAATAACTCATAGACCGGGCATCTGATTGATGCTCTGTCTGCTGCGTTGAGACCCCTAATACTTGAAGGACCATTAAAATACTTTTTTTGGGACTTATTGGATTTTGATATAATGACCTACAGCATGGGATGTAGTTTCCCTAAGTGCAATATATACGAAACCCAATGACTTGCAGAAACATGACGACTACTGACCATTTCGACTCGGAGTGACTCGACTGGCTTTGTGGGGAGAGCCTTGGTGATGCAGCGGACCCATGGTGGGGAGATCCATGGTGATGCGTAAGGCGCACTGTACTCAATAGGAGAAGTACCTTAGTAGGATATGAGGATAAGCACCTTGGTGACGCGGCAGACCCACGGTACTCGACAGGAGGAGCACCTTAGTAGTCCAAGGTCAGTGGGAAGCCCCTTTATGTGATGCGGCATGCCAACTATTTTCGAGAGAGGTGGAGAACTCCATTATCTTAGGTGTTTGACGTTGAGAATTGGAATTTTATTTGATACTACCCGTAGAATATAATCCTGGTGTGAGATGAGTCAGTACCTCTGTATTTCCTCTTGAATGAGATGGACTACTTGATAACTTATGTATTTGTATGGGAATATATATATGTTGGGTTATCTATTGATTACATACATTGTGGTTTATCCATGGTGGATTTATGTGAGACCTTGAGGGTCTCGGGGTCCCTACTCAGTGTCATTATACTCACCCGTGCACGGGTTATGCCTGCACCCTGTAGTGTTGGATGCAGATGACAGACAACACTGATCGAGGTTGAGAGTTCCAGAACTGGATGGTGCTAAGAGGTGGACCATACATCATGTCAGTACGTTGAGGATATGGATGAATATAGAGTGATGAGGATTCTATATATACCTACCCTTCATGTAGGAATCTGGAGGATGAAACAATAATTATCATTCTCTTTCTTTAGTTGAACTGCATTCTAGTTGTACCTGTACATTCTAGTTCGGATTGTATTCTGGCCCGTTTTTAGTTATTGTACACACTTGATCACTACACTGTTTTCTTGTGTTTGAATCTCGAAGTGTGCTTATATACCTGAGTTTCTAGGTCATAAAGGCAATGCCTTTCCAGTTTTAGGGAATACGGATTTTGTGCTAGTCGCCAGCCCCTAGCCTATGAAAGGCGAACTTGGGGTAGTCATGGAACGTGCCCTGGGAGACAAGTCGTGACAATCTATTTCAGATTTATAGATAATAAGATCAGTGTATCCAAATACATGTGATGCATGATAAAATCTACACCATCAATCCCCTTGACACAATAGTAATAATATTTATTTCACAATATAAATAATGTTTCATACATGGAAGCATTAAATCTCATATATCATTATTTCTAAGTGATTTTCATCAAATACGAACTAGTTTTAATCATCTGGACTAGATAATATATTCTATATTGTTTGATATTATTTTTTATTGTTTCTGGATTACTTCCACATTCAAATCACTATGAAGGAATATAATCATCAAATATAATTTCTAAATAAATAAAACTGTTGAAACAACATTTACGTATGGTTCAGTAATTTAAAGGTCATCAATAATATATAATATTTCCATCAAAATCAATTCATTTATTTTATGGAAATGTTTTCATTGATTCCCTTACCTTGTTTTATATTTAAAATTCACTTATTCATTTTACATGTTTACCCACTTGTTCAAGAGCGATGACATTACTAATTATGGATATATTAACTCTCATGGTTTATACACATGAAATGTTTCCTTATTTCACTAATTATTGGATCTGAATTTTTTTAGTTACTCAAAATTACCTCTTATTCAAGGATTTGGGGTTATTATGTTAACAAAATGTTTTTAGTAGGCATTAAATGGTTGATTCAATGCTCTACACTAACATCTATAATCTAATAAACCTTACAATCTAATCATGATAATAAAATGATCATTTTGGATGTCACAAAATTTATTTATCCTTGTTTTACCATTTTTGTATACTAGTAATTAAAAATGGCCATATTCCATATGTGATATATAGTGAAAATTTGGGCTAAAATGGTAATAAAATATTTATTATTTTGAATTTTGTATAATTAGGGATAAATCAATTTATCAGAGAATGATGTAGGAAATCCAAATATAGTTTTGTATTTCTTGTAAGTTGGATTTTTCTTAAACCCTCATTTCATTATATTTTTTGATTTCATTACCCATCAGAAGTTTATTAGTTATATTCCCCATACATTGCACAAGGTGGAATAAAAATATTTATGTATAACTCCATTTCATTCTATTATCCTAGAATCTTATTCCAAATTTCCCCATTACTATGTTAGAACCATTTGTGTTAGAGAGTTGAATGACTTCCCATGCGATGACCTCCTTATATTTTCAAAGTGAGTGAGTAGTTCCACTTGTGAATGAATATAAAATACTCAATCAGATACCTTATATTCTCAAGTGGCAGTAATTCCTTGGATCAATGACTGAGCATCCTATGATTCCCATGATATTAATTCCATAACTGCAACTGACTGTGAGTTTATTTGAATAAAGGGTGTGTGAATTTCTATAAATTTTATTTATTGTTGTTATTTACTACTTCTAATTAATCATAGGTATGATAATTTAACATATTGACTGTCAAATCTATGATTAATAGTAGAAAATAATTTACTATTGAGATTGAAATCATCCTTCTTCTATTGGATCACAAGACCTGGCCTGATATAATAACCAAGAGATATCAATTCATGTGATGGGGAATGAATCAAAATCAGAATAGATATTTTTCACGATTAATTGTGTAATAGTAATTAGAATTATTTATATTTTAATATTTAATTTAAAATGTATGGTTAATCACATGAAATTCTCTCTATCAATTCATGGGTTAATAGGTTTGATATATTTATATATTTTATTTAGTTTTTTTTTTGAGAATCTTATAAAGGCTCAAAACATGACCCTTTTATTTTATATAACTACTCTATATTTTTCCTTCCTACCTACCCCAAAAAATTAACTGCATCGAATATTTTAGAATATTATGGTACCTCAAAACACTCGCTACATCCTGAACAAAGCAATATTTTTTTACTACTATTATGTTCAATATATTCTCGTTTTGTTGATTCTCTATTCTAAACCATATATTCTTCCAGGTGAAATCATTATACTATATATATATATTCATTGATGATTAAATTTTTCATTCTAATAATATTATATTAATTATTATTATAAATGAAAAATCATTTTTTCATTTTCACATTGTAAAAAGTAACTTTTCATAAACACTACTCATTGATTTTATGATTCATTTGTAACAAAATGGATATATTTGATGCTTATACATACTGTTAGAAGCTGGTATATATAGAATTATTGTTATAAAAAGTTCTCTAGAATCTCATTCCACGTTAGTATATATATACATATATCAATGGATATTATTTTACGTTCATTACTCACACCCAAAACATTCATGGAAATCCTAAATGTGGAATCGTACTATGAAATCACTCATCTAGTGTATGAATCATCCATTTAACTTCAATATTCAGTCATTTTATTCCATGTGATATCATCTCAATAATGCTTTAAAACTTCCAATATAATTAGTAAATTTATTTTTTGTTGTAATTCCTACAACTATAGTTCTCAAACATTTTAAATTTTAATGTGTCATATTTTCCCTCATTTATCTCTATGTGAATGAAATTCAGAAGTATTTAGACTATTTATTTAGAAATTAAAACCAATGTTTATATTTTGATTCATTGTTAATAACCATTGTACATATAATATTTGGTCCTTATATATCTCTATGGATGAGTGTCTATATTCGAGACATGAGTATTTATCCTCAAATAAAAAAAACAATGTTCACTACCTTTTACAGATATAAGCATCACATTTTTTATACTCAATGTGATTTAGTTTTATTATACCACTAATTACCAAATCTGCATCCCCTTCTCACTCATGTAACCTAGATTTTAATAACACAATTAGGATTCATTTGTAGATATATGGAAAAATAATATCCTTCACAAAATCCTGTTTAAATACAATGTTCCATCATTCACATGTTTTGATACCAAAATAAAACCCTTTCCAATCATATATACAGAATTATATAAAAAACATAACTAAATATCAGTTTATCGATGTACCATTATTAGTATCTTCCTCAATATTTGTATGTGTCGAACCTCTTGAAAATTCAATAATAATACATTATTTTTATAAAAACGAGTATCAATATTTTATATAATATTAAGTGATTAAAAATTGAAATTATTTAACTTTGAAAATCATTTAAAAGTATAATTTACTATGAATCATCTCTCCAATATAGAGAGAAATGAATCTTTATAATTAATGACTCATATAATTCATGAGATTCTACTATAGTAAATAAATACTTCATCAAAAAAGTATTGTATAATGAACATTTTATTATCTCATTATTATTTTATAATAGAAAATAATAAAATAAAAATCTATGAAATTACATTATAAAAAATTAATGACTATTAACATTAAAAATAAAATATATAGGGCAGTGCAATAATCTTGTAGTTTGGTTGATCATACCAAAATTAAATTACAAATATAAGTGGTACATTGAAATTAGGAAGTAATTAGAAAGGTAATAGAAATTTTATTGAAGATAATGAATGGATTGTAATTAATCTCTATATTATAATGAATCATATAAATAAGGGATAATATTTCCATTGGAATCTCCCCATTGGAATCTTAATATTGGAATATGATAAGTGGAATCCGACATTGGTTATCTAATAATTATAATAGTTATATTACTAATATATATATTTGTAAAATAGAAATTATTTAAAAAAATTATAATAATATAAATAATAATTAATAATAATTTACATTTATCAATGAATAAAATATAATTTTACACATATCTCATTGATCAAAAATAATAAAATTTAAAAAATTTAGTTACTTATTTTTACAAAACACATTATTATAAAATGCACTTAGAGTTTTGTTTAATAAATAAAATTACCATATATAGAATTTTGATTTTATAAAAAAGACATTAGATTTTAAATTTACTTGTTAAAATTTTCCAATGGAATTTTTTTTAATTTTCTAAAATGGTCTAATTTTATGGGGAAATATAAAATATGGAGTGATTGATTATTCTTAATTGTTAAATCATAATGACATAAAAATGAAATAATCATATTATAAAGGCATGTTCGACCACAATTGGCTTTTATAACTAAAATAATGTATTTTAAAATAGTAAAATTGTTTTTCCGAATCAACAAATAATCATCCAAATCCTAAAGTTAACATTATTATTTTGAAAAAACTACTTTATAAATAACAATCACTTCCACCTCTAATGTAATATTTTTTAAATGAGTTAGGGTCTTCATCATTTAAAATCCAAATCTAGGCCATATATGTCAAAATCCTTGGATCAAAATTAGGGTAGCTTCAATGGGTTTCTATTTTTTATAACCTAATATCTAAAACCTATGTTTATAATTTAATAAATAAATCTCCCTTATTTTCTATAAATACTCACCCATACTCGCATCCATATTCACTCAAAAACTGTGGATCATATTCATTTTCTCATTTTTCTCTCACAAAAGTCCCTCAAGGGATTTTCTATGGTTATATGGTTCTCTTCTTAGAATTTAAAAAGATACCTTCCAAGTTATGTTTTCTCCTTCCCACTATTTCAATTTCAATTTAAATCTTATTAGAATAATTTCTTATAAAAAATTTCGTCATATTCTACAATGTATTAAATTCCCTGGAATTATATTCCATTTTATATTTTGTTAATGATAATTTACTTCTTCCTTCTCATTATATCCCTTTTCAATGCCGTTATAATACTAATGAAAGGATCCCTAATCCCATCTTATCCTTTATTCTTTTTATCCTCTCTAATTAATTTAATTTCATTGGGAAAATTTTTTATATATCATTTTTATAAATTATTTATCATTTCATAAAAGATAGATCAATATTCACTCTCATTATTCTATTACCTCAATGCTCGAACAATAGTGAAAACCCTAGCGATAAATCATAATATAAAGACCATTCTTTTATTTTGGTAAACTAAAAATTGTGTGGTTTCCTAGCACTAACATCCACATCTAGATACATAAATTAGGTATTAGATTTGTGCTAGATGCACCTATAAGTAATAACCCTACAAAATGTTGGTTGGGTATTAACTTGATCTTCACATAATGAAAAAAATGTGCTTCAGTACACACCTTGTTTGATACTCCTTGGGGTTATTATTTAGATGATTCACAATCTCTTTACAAACCATATTGAATGAATTATAAACAACTCTATAGTATTGAAATAAATTTTCAATTTAAATGTTTAAATTATGCATGTGTTACCCCAGATTTAGTAATAAGGATCTAGTGGTGATTTCCCTATCATTTATTTGTTCTCTTATAATAAATATCTATTGAAATCAATGACTATTTCCTTCTGATATCCATACACCATGAAAATACAATTCACTAATAACTTATTATCATTCCTTTGAGAAGGGTGTTTTCCATTTGATTGTTAATATCGTATTTTTTCTATGTCGATTGTCGAATATACACCGGGATATCCATATTATCCCATTTAATTGGAAATATTAATGTTATATATACCATTATCTCTATGTGGAAAAATATTAATTACCTATCGACAACTATTTATGATCTTCCATAATTAACATTATGAATTGTATTGTTCATCAATTCCCTTCATATGATGAGTTAATTAGTCTTATGATGTGGTGGATGGCCCAAGAATAATAATCCCCTCAATGAAATGGTAGTTTTTATTAGAATAAGTAATTGGGGGTTTGGTGTTAGACTTAGCCATCTATTTCTGATGTCATCAAAGAATACCTTCATGGTGTTTTTATGATGTACACAATTATATATTTCATCATTATGAGAAATGTTATTTTGATCCAAGAATTGATATATATTTTTTGTGCCCCATGGATATATTAGTCACACACCTCCATTTGTTACGAAATATAATTATTAATATCATATCATTAATTCCATGAGTTTATATGAAAAATTTTATTATAAAATAACACTTCATGAGCTTCTATGATAACTAATTTGTAGTATTTTCCATTACCTATGGAAACCCCAAATAATACTACTGGTGACGTATGAACTTAAAATAAAAAGTAAAATTACACGTATTCATTTTAAATATAATATGTTTTAATTTTAATGTAATGTTCATTTATTATCTTGCGTCCTAAGACTATTTAACATATGGTTCATGAGTATCATAATTTATATTTTATAAACCATTGTTATAAAATAACCACCATATTCAGGTTACTGGACATGGTGTTTCATATTGAATGAATCCTATATACAATTAATAATCAACAGAATGATTTCTCATAATTCTTCAGGTGTTGTATTTGTGCATGATGTCGTGACGATTACCCTATATTTAATAAATATTTATTTACCTGGTTTTACTTCCCAAAATGATATCATTTTATGTTCTGAAAATACTAATTGACCTCATACTTTTTCTCTCAACTCACATTAATCATTAATATATATCAAATTTTTTGTCCATCCTCTTCCAACAATAATATATACTATTATTATAAAAATCCTTACATCCTTCAATATAATATATTTATTCTTAATCATATATCAGATATCCTTAAATAAAAATAATATATTACCACTTCATCAACTAATAGATTTATTTGCATTATACATTGAATCTATAAATTATTATTCCATGATTACCACCAATACTCAAATACTAAAATTTACATTCAAAACTCCACATGGTTTCCAATTATCTGGAATTCATTGAAATGATCAAAAAATAAATTTCCTTATGTCAAATTAAACTTAAAGACTCTTTATTAAAAAAATTAAATTTTTTTTATATATTAATTATTAGACTTATATATTTGTGAGTACTAGAATCAACTCAGAAATATAATACATCTCATTGATAATGAATGATACATTTCATGATGACATCATTTTTACAAGTCCAAGTATTGTAACATCACCAGCCCGAGATCCACTAATCAAGTGCCCCATGCTAAGTAAAAAGATGACCATAAGTGTGACTCCCCATAATCCAGAGGATTCCGACTTGAAACAGGGTTATAATAGAGAACCCATGGAGACCTTATCATCTTTAACAAGTAAGACCCCAAAGATAAAATTCGAAATAAAGGAAAAAAGTAAACCATGAAAATGCATTACCAACATTTCACAAAACTGGGAATAATCCCAAAAAAGAATTGAAAATTTCTATCTCATGTCATACAGTTCCAAGTTTAATGAAAACCAAAACATAAGTAAATTAAGAGAAATAACAAAAATAGGTTCCAATACCAACTTTGATTACATCCATTATGAATATACAATGCCCAACTCATCCGTCAAGAATATGTCCTTTTCCCCCATCCTGGAATGCAACCATGATGTCAACTCAGGTACCCAATAGAGGTCTGATCAAGGTGTGAGTATAACTTAGTAAGCCACAACCAATGGTGTCTACAAAATATCCAGTCTAAATAGATAGCGTATGCATATACATAAAGAATAGAATGATAAATAAGAGGTAAAATACATACCATTCATTATCAAGGTTCACTTAATAGACATTCATTGTTTGTTTGATGGGTTAGATAATTCAATCAATTACACTGTGTCCTATGCCGAACATAAGTGATGCATACGGGTGGAATAATGTTTCTTACATAGTTTGGGAAAGCATTACACACAGTATAACATACCAGTCACCTTTGAGCATCATATTAGGATATTATAATGCTACATTGGAGCCTCAGTCATTGTAGCCTCATACTATGTAATGATTAGGGGAATAAAGCCTTCGTGTAACCACATAACTAATTCATTGTAGGGATGAGGTTTAGATCCTTAGTCTAACTGGATCCTTGGGTGTATAGCCTCATGTCCAATACCCCAGACTTACCATTAAGCCATGTCAACAAGATTATTTTTTCATTTACCACATTTACCGTTTTAAAAAAATAATACTCATTAATCACACATACCATTGGAAATACATAGTTCATTCAGCACATAAATCATTTAAAATCTATAACCCATTTACACCATTATCATTCAAATGCCACAACTCATTTATAGACATATTATTCATAATTAATAACTCAATAATAGCTATTCCATTTATGTTTCATAACCCATTATTACACACATTCACCCATGTACATGCCTTAATATATTTATCACATTTGTCATTAACTAATCACTCTATTTTATTGCAAGTAGACGAATATTAAAACCTTTAATTAGTTCAATTTCATTACTCAATATATCATATTAATACATTTATCATTGTTATTATCTCATAAAATTTAAATTCTTCACATAACAACTCAATTCCATGTTCAAGAAAGTGGAGTGTCCCATGTGTTATCATTAAACCAGTATAATAAACCTCAATTTATCCCATAGATATCATTATGGGTTCAACTCATCAATTGACCAATTAGTTCATTATTTCTACAATTGAAAACCAAACAGACAGAAAAATGGAACAAAAAAAATACCACGTACACATGAAAACCCCAATGAGACTATAGGATATAACTTTTAGAAAACCTACCAAGATTCCATAGACAAATAATGCTCAACCTTCTCCATTAATTTGTAAACAAACCACATTTAATACCCCCACCATGAAACTACTAGAAAAATTGGTTTTAGAGATTCAGAAAGAAAATAATGCTTCTACAAACCCATTTTTCTGAAAATATAAAAATGTTGTCTATCTGAATCTACCTGAGTTTATATTTTCACCCAATGACAATTAAAAATTCTTATAAAATATGGAAGTCAATCCTTGGTATTTTTAGGATGAAGGGATCGTCACCATTTAATACTATAGGAGAATTGAGGAAGAAAATCAGGGAAATGTTTCATAAATCATGAGTGTGGATGGTAAGATTCTACATTTTTTAATTGGGTGAACTATTTGAACACATTGTTGGCCAAGCCATACACCAAAAATGTTACAGCCTCATTTGGAGAGGGGAGAAAGTCATACTGACTCATAGAGAGCACACACAGTGTGAAAACACATGGGGTTACAATTACAGATGGCTCAATAAAAGAATTCATGCTCTAGTTTCCCCTTTTTAACTTTTTCTCAAACCATGCTCCCCACCACCATGAAAACATGGTTAGAGCACACAGTTTATTGTAACCATACACCAACTATGTGAAATGCACTAGATGGCCACTTTCTCCCCTATTTCCAATCATAAACCCCAAGGACTCCCTCGAGCCTCATCATACCCCTAGTAATCATTTCATTTACCATATTAATGGGATATAAATAGGAATTTATACATGAACATACCATTGTAGACTTTTTGGATCTTACAACCTCCCCACCTTATAATGGATCATCCTCGAGACGCTCTCCCAAACATCACTAAGATTCCATTGTAAAAATATGGATCCATTAGGCCTGCATATCCATTTACCACTCCCATGCATCATTCTAAACGTTATTATGTTTCCATAAAACTCAACCTAATGGCCCAACCTTTCCATGCAAGTATTTTTCATCACTGTACACTATATGAACCATATTATATTTAATGGATACATCAGCCTCGAGCTCAATATCATTAACAACTATCACATGAGATGGGTCATTGTGATATTTTAGAAGCTTTCACACATGAAAAACATCAGGAATTTCCATTTACAGTTGTAAAAAAGACAAGAGGTATGCCACTAGTAATATCCTCCCTACAATGTCAAATTGGCCCATGTACCTGGGCCACACATACCAAATTAATCATTCGGAAGAAACCCAAACTTGCTGACACCCAAAAAAACACATTATTTCCCACCATAAACTCAAGAGGTTGATGATATTGTTTCACATATGACATCTACCTACATTTAGTCATATTCATAGAGTTATAAATCAAATAAACAGTTTTTGATGTCTCCTGCATGAGTCTATGTCCTGAAAACTCTAATTCCCTAGCATCTGTCAAAAAATATGAAATCTAAATGGTCTTCTTTAGATAGACTCATAATGTTCCATCATAATCAACTACTTGTAAATATTATTATAGGTGAACTCATTAAGAGAAATTTTAATTTCTCCATATACACAAAAATCGTGGAAAAATTCTCTAAAATTGTCTTCTAGAACCAGAATAGTACACTTTGATTTCCCATTCATATATAGGTGGAATGTCATACTCAAAAACACCTAGTTATCAAGAACATTCTGAAACCCTTTCCAACATCTCAATATAAAACACATATATTGATCTCAGATAATATTATATGGAATATCATGAAACTGTACATTCACCCAAATGTATTAAATTCCCAAATTTCTAATAGTGAAGGTCTCCTGTATCGATATGAAATTATTAACCTGGGTCAATATATCCACAACTACCCATATTACATCATTATTCTATGGCTTCCTTTAATTTATTACCATTATATACATCATTACATCATCCCACTTTCACCCTGGAATGTCAAATGGCTATAAAAAATCACACATCCACTAATGAGCATTCATCGCCTATTGACAAGTGTAGCATCATGTCACATAATGTACATCCTTTTTCATTATCCCTAGACATAAATACTATATTGAATTATTACGATACATTTTTGTTAAACCAAGATGCACCTCTCATTTCAAATCATTGAATTCACCCATCATATCTTTTCACATACATGTAGGGAAAATGAAGTGTTCATGAACATAAATGATCACATCATCAATAAATATCCATCAGGAAGAAGACACCCCACTACCAAGACATCTCCTCAAGGCCAAATGTTTCATATCCTTATACTTCCTAGCCTTGGTCAGGCTTATAAACATGGACTCAACTTCCAAGGATGGAAGGTTCATCTTCCCTTTCCCATATTGCACACCTAGAAGAATTTCAGCAAACAACGTATTCATTATCCACTCAAAACTAGAAACCTAATCCGTCTAATTATGAGTTTTTTGACTCAAATATTTTGTAACACTATTTACCATTTCTAGAATGTACACATACTCAAAATAAAGAAATACATGTATTCTACCTATCTTAATTACTGAAGATTAATGTCATGATGAAAAACGATGTGCATAAAGATTTAAGGATTGTTAAAAAATTACCATTCTCCAAATAAGTAATGATGCCAACACGTTAAATAATAAATCACAATGAATAACTCAATATCATGGAAATGGTAATTTTTTTCATTAGGTATAAACATTCATGACCCATATGCTACAACTTGATCATCCTTCATCAAAAATACCCCAAGACCAATACTAAATGAATCAAAAATCAAGGTATACTCCATAACATGCATAGGTAGGATAAAAATTGGGTCAGAAGTCCACCACTTCATTAATTATACGATATAATATTCATGTTCCCCAAGAAACTAAAACATGAAACCAATCTTGCTCAAGGACAAAAGTGGAGATTCCAAATGGAGTATTACATGAACCTTCAATAATATCCTTCTAAACAAAAAAATCATCAGATATAAAAAAATACATTGGTTAATACCAAGATAGAACATCCTTAACAATATTTGGGCCTACCGATACACCTTCCTCATAAATGTTGTGACCAATGAAATGTACCATGTAAATCCATAAATGATACCTAGATAGCTTGGTGTATAACATATATACTCCTAGTGAACTCAATAATATTTCAAGATATTTGTAATTATTATCCTATGTAAGTAAGTAAACTACGATATAATCCAAAATGAAAGTACATATAGATCCCATAATGGCCAAATGATGTTGTTTATTATGGCCATAAACACTGATATTGAATTAGTTAACTAGAACTACATCAAGAAAACCTCATTCAGACCATACCTTATCTTATCTGATGTATCCAAAGATCTTACACTTATCCTGTGATATCCTCATCTCAAATAGAACATTTATAAATTGAATAACCCCATAGCCAGTCAAAAAAATCATCAATTTGCCGAAGAGGGTATCAATTCGAAACTTTCATCTGATTCAGCTTCCTATAATCAACACAAAACCATAAATATATATCATACATTGTGGAAGAACATTTAAGATCCCCATGGTGAGGTACATGGATGAATAAAACATTTATTCAACAACTCCCCATCCTGGGTTTTATGATCCTAGACCTCGACTAGTGCAATTATACATGGTGCAATAGAAACAGATTCTTCTCTAGAAAGAATCTCAATCGTGAACTCAACATCTCTCTTGGGTGGAAGACCTTATAATTCAATTGAAAACCCATACCAAAACCGATCCACCAAATAAGGATAGATATGCTTCTCTACTTGTCCATCATCAAGAATAATAAATTCCACTTGTGATGTGAGCTCACCCAACTATTGAAAAATTGGCCCCGCCTGACCAGCTTGGATATCACACACTCCCTCATGAACATAAGTGTTACACTAAAGGGACATGAGCATTAACCTATGGTAGTATCATTCAATATAGGTGTGATTAAACACCATCAAATACATCCCTAGTATCAGGTCAAAACATTACATCACAAGCACAAACAAGTCCCATGTGAAATGGTCTCTTTCAACCTCAAGGTTACACCCATTACATTGCCATATATTTTTTTTCTCACAAACATAATGGTGTATCAATCTATATAACCCCACATGTATGATCCACCTATAGTAGCAAACATAATCACAAAAATATAAGAAATAAATGAATGTGAGGAACAAGTATCAATAAAAGCATTAGAAATGATGGAGTTACAAGATCCATACCTTGAACTGTCGATGGCCCCACCTCACCACCTCAAGGTGCAGGCTGTACTATATGAAGATGACCCATTAAAATAACCAAGACTCTAGTTTATGTAACTATAATGGTACTACACTAATAATAAGGATTCCCTCCTCCTCGAGTACCATGTCAACAACCCTGACTAGAATGGGTCGGAGAACTCCAATTTCAAGCCTCATATGGGGTAACTGACCCCCTTCTAGCACTCTGAATTGTCCTAAATCATCCTTAACCACATATCGGTTAAGGGATACTATATAATATATGAACATTCCCCATCGCATTGCATTCCTTTCAATCAATTGGTTTCTATGGGAAATATAAAGGCACGTTTCCCATCATTCCACATTGATAGAAAAAATCATGGTCACTACCCTGAGAGGTTGGTTCTTTTCTCTGACTATTATTCCCACCAACACCCTAGTGAAAGCCATCATTATGGTGATTCTTATCATTAGAAGTCACACCATTGGATCCCTCAAATGAAAAAACTTGTACACCACCAGAATCCTACCAGAGGTTTCCATCTAAGAAAAGGGCACGATCAAGCACCACAGAAACCCCTTTAAGACATATATATTCACCTACAACATGATCTCATTCCTAATCCCATCTTTCGAACATCTCTCCATATATTCCTCATGCCCTTATGATTCTGGAACAAACCAATAAATGTCGGTGATGTGTCCAGCATAATAAATCACATTTAATGTCTATTGAGTCAAACTCATATGCTCTAAATCATTCAACATCCTTATGGTATCTAGGAAGAAATTTTATATAAAATTTAATGAGCTATATATCCACAAAATTCAATCTTCCTTCTTAGACTATACAATGATATCCAACAATCACTTTTCCTTTACTGGCAACATGTAATCTTCAAACATTACTCTATTCTATGGAGGAGTCTCTAAGTGATCAAGAATCATCTGGACATACTCTCTCTAGAACATAGATTCCTTATATCCACCCACTCCATCAAGAGAAATAGGGTGTTTCTGTTGGAACTTGTAGTTAGCTCAATCATACTCTGGCCAACCCCATTGTCCTAATTCCATCGTCTTTATAAAATGAGTAATGTTCACATGGAACTGGTACTCTCTTCTATTACAATGGATAAACATGTTTTAATTCTCCACTTATAGAGTAGAATTATCAGAAATATCATATTTTCACCAAACCAAAACACATCCCCATGATGGAACATCTCTACAATTCTAAACACACATCATAGAAAACAAAATATAAAACATCCACAGTTTTAAGAGAAGGTGTCTCTTCACTAGACATAAACCTCCCTTTTTGCACATACTATCCCAATGGATACACTCAAATCTAATTCACTAACCTCATCTAACACTACAATGTACCATGGTTATACTGGGTAAACCAACTTACATAGTCACAAACCATTCATTAGAGACCCTTTATAACCAATTAAACTTTCATATCAAAAATATTTCTCATTTAGAAAATGTTCCATATTCAAAAAAATTACCACCAAATGTTAAAAAATTTATAATTCTTCATTACTCACTAATCATTTACCATTTATTCATTTTACTCTTATTTACCCATTTTTATCTACTCTATTATAGGCTATTTTCCCAATTTCGAAGAATGTGAAATGCATTCAATTAATCAATTCACATAATTCATCAATGTGTGTTCTTATTATGAGACATGATGCATATATCCCTAAGTTCCTCAAATGATTCTTGAATTAACATACTCTTAACATTTAGTCCACTAGAAAAATTTCATAGAAAAGTCACATCACACAATAAGTGAATCACCCAATTATGAATTATAAATCAAATATAACAACACACATAATGAGTAACAATCCTACAATGGGTACTTGCGTTTTCTCTCATACATGGGTTAGATAATCCCTAGGATGAGCTCATTTCCAAGGCATGACACATCATAGAATCCTATATTCCATTCCAATATAGTATGAATATTGAAATTAAAATGGATCGGATACTGCTTCGCATCGTCCCCATTCTGGGAGACACTGATTGTGTGCCCTGATCAATGTCAGCACCTGACCTCAGGTGCACCACCCAGTACTCCAGAGCATGAAAACTATCAATGAGGGTATAATAGAGAACCTAGGAACATTATACAATACTTATCATTGTAATCCCTATAAGAGAAAATAAACAATAATGTAACAAGTAAACCATGAAAATTCATTACCAGCCTTTCTAAAAACTACGTACATGACCAAAACAAAAATATTAAATTTCCATGCCATGTCTTGTAGTACCAAGTATAAAGAAAACCCAATATAAGGAACAGCTTAAGAATCCAAAAAATTAGTCCTAATCCCAATTCTGGTTCCCTGCTTCATGAACATTCCATAACCAACTCAACCATTTATCATAAGGTCGTTGCTGATTTCTTGTTATGAAATCTTCAAGTCTTCTTGGGTACCAAATGGTGGCCTGATAAAGGTGTGAGTACAACTATGTTGGACACCCCAATAATGTCTTCAATTTACTGTAATAATTTTTTTGAAGATACATTATTAATAGATACATTAAAATATATAGATTGGTTTCTATTCACTAACAAGCTTCACTTAAATTTCTTTCCTAATTTTTTTTCATGGGTTATCCATTTCAAAAAATAACAAAGTGGACTATATTGTCCATAATTGACTCATAAGGGGGAAACAGGTTTCCTACATCACTGATAAAAAATTTAAAAAATAGAACATTACACTAACCACAGATCCATTGTTCATGGGATCATATACATACTTTGGAGCATGAATTCAGGTAGTCTCATCCTATATAATCGTTATGGGCCTAAAAACCCAATCTAGCTCCCTAACCCATGCACTACAGTGATGGGGTTTAGATCCACAGCCTAACCTAACACGTGGTCATAAATCTGGAGGTCTAATTCCCCACACTTACTGCTAATACACATGTGTATGCTTCTGAAGTCATTTACCATATATACCAAATTCCCAAATCATACTTATTAAACACTCATACCAATGAAAATAAAACATTTGTTCAACACATAAATCATTTAAATGTTATAACCAATTTACAAATTTTTCATTCACATGTAACAACCCATTGATCAATACATTATTTGAAATTAATTACACATTAACACTTACACCATTTACTTTCCATAGCCTATCATCACACACATTTCCCATGTATATTACTTAATCCATTTAGAGAATTTATAATTTTGCAATTTCTACCCCTTATTCCAAGTAAAAAACATCAAACAGTTACCATTAGGTCTATTTAATAACATGAGTTATCATATTAGCACATTTATCATGGGAAAAATCTCATAACAATTAAATTATACCCTTAACAACTCAATTCCATGTTGAATGAAGTAGCACTCCCCATGGGTGGCCCTTATCTGAGTTTAATCAAATTTAATGCATCCCATACGGAACATTAGGGATAAGATTCATCCATTAAACTATTGCTTCATTATTTCAACCATGTAATACCTAACAGACATCACAACAATACAAATTCACAACCATATAAATATGAAAAAACCAACAAGACTATGTGATATAATTTATAGACCACCAACCATGATTCTATAGACAACAATATGATTAATCTTAAAGTATGACTTCCAAAACACGCAAATTGACATACAAAACCATGAAATCACTAAAAAATAGGGTTTTAATGATTTGGAAGGAGAAGAATAAATCCAAAAACCCTATTCTAGAAAATAGAACAAATGGGACTGTTAGAATCATCTAGAGATTTGATTTATCTCCATTGGTTGATGTATGAGTAATGTGGTAGAAAATCAGGTAAGAGATACAAATCACAAGTGTAAAAATTTAAAACCCAAGAATAATTTAATGTTGGACATAGTTTATCCACCTGGTTGGCCAAACCATTCCAAAACATTGTTCCACTGTTTGTTCATGAGGAGGCTAGGTCACACTGTCTCCATGGGAGCCGACAATATTTAAAAAATCTTTTTGTGATCATGTGTGATGGCTCTATCTAAGCCCACATGGTTTGGAATCCCCCTTTTCATGTTTTCTCAACCCGATCACCCCACATCAATCAAAGCACATTTACGGTGCACTATTACTACCAAATGTTCCCCAATTTTGTGACGTGCACTAAATGGACTCTCTCTCCACGCATTGATTTCCCCATCCCCCAGGATACCCACAAACCTTTTTATACACCTAGTAAAAATTTCATTAACCATTATAAAGGGATTTAAACCAGAATCTAAACAACAATGTAACCCACCAGATGTATTGGGTCTTATATATCTTCAAATAATGATACCCCTATTGATTTTCTCTATTATTTTCGATTTGGTAGTACATAATGTCATATAATGATCTATTATAATTAAATAAATGTATGTATGTGTCTTTCTCAAAAATATTCTATAAAACACATCAACCCTTGAATATCTATATTCAAATTTAATATACTTCACATTGAATTCATTAATAATAACATCATTTGTAAAATATACAATATAAACACTTACTATAATATTTTACTTCTTAATAATAGGAATTATGTGCTTATTACTTGAATCATTAATACCAATAATTACACCCTCCAAAGCTAATTGATTGATTGATCCTTGAATACACCATGTTGAATTTATAGATGGGGAAATGACTATATATCTTAATTCATATTTTAATTGAGTATATAGCTTAAAATTTCATCATTATTCTTTTCATTGGCCATAAAAGTCTCAAAAAATCCAATAATGTATGACATGATAGCTGTAGAAGAGCTCTAGAACACATAAATAATATAAAATTAATTTAATGTTATTATAAAACCCCCATATACTCATGATTATGAATTTAAAATCTACTAAGAGAGAGAGAGAGAGTAGTGATAATCTTTATTTATAATGGATAAACACTACTCATAATAGAGATAATCAACTAGGTTATTGTACATCACTATAATAGAAACTTATTTATAAGTAAACCACAAAATTTTTTACTAATTGTAATTAAATATAAGGAATTAATATTAATTGAATATTAATTAATATATTGTCATTGTTCCACATGATTTCACAAACATACTTGTTGATACAATGGAAACAATAATCTATCCCCCAACATTGTCGAATAATTTACGAAATATATATCCACCACTCAAAAGTACACTATCGTCAACATTTAAATACAATATTTCACCATCATTATTGATCCACCACTAATTTTGTTAAAATGTTGATACTCCATCATATAATGTTCAGTTTGAAGAGATTTAAATCTATATATTCAGTAGATATATAATATTTTAATCATATTTTACATGGTTGTGGACAACATTTATAATAATAATAATACTCCTCCAAATCACATTCATGCTATCAATCATTTCATAAATAATAAATATATGATACATATCATCCTTCCAAATAAAATTAAAATGTTAAAATTGTGAAAAAATCCAAAAATAATTAATAAAATTCAATAAAATAATAATATATCATTGAATCCTTTAAAATTTTAAAAAACGTCATTAAAATATCACCATGATGATGTCTTCTTAAAAATAACAGCTTCATATTGGAGCATTCATTAAGATTTAATTACTTATTGAATATTTAATTCTCTTTAATGGATAAAAACAAAGACACTTCTCTATACATGTCAAAAATACATTCAAAAGAATCAAATATATAGTGTTAATATCATAACACTATACATGTCAAGTTATTTAGTGAAAAAATCCATCAATATGTGATAAATATATAATATCCATTATATAATACTTATCATGTTACAATAATTTTTATAAATTATCATATATCATTGTGTCTTCTTTATCATTCCTCCTATTACTAAATGATATATAGTTCACAATTTTCATTAGATAATTTGGTTTAATAGTGACACATTTTTTTGGTGGTGTTCCCATTTTTGAACCCATATTCCATATGTATCCCTAAAAAACAATCTATTTCCCACTTTTTACTTTTTCATTTACAATTGTATTATATTATTATATAGTATTTGAGGTTGTCTCCCACAAAAATACATATATCTCATAAATATAATATAATATATATTATACCATCATGTCTATGACTTATAGCTATACACACTATAACACCAACATATTACGTCAAATATAAATATTATAAAAGGGTTGTAAGAGTATATTGAATAATTTTTTAATATATTTCATATACTGTGACATTAACCTATTTTTAATCATTTTATTATAATTTTTATATTTTTTGAGTTTTCAGTTCACTTAAGACTATTTTTGAAATATTACTTAATCAAAACAACATTATTATATTAATTTTGATCAACATGTTAAATAAATTGGTACTTAATAAATTTTTATTTGGAGAGATAATAATATCATACCCATTTCATTACCAGAAAAATAAATATATCAATATAATTATGTGCCTACAAAATGTAATCATTCATGGTTTAGTAAATAATAATGTATCTTTAAATCACTTAAAATTATATTTAGCTATTTATAACAACCACACTACATTAAAAAATATATCAACATAAAACAAAACTTTTTTACATGATATTTTAAAAAAATTATTTAATTCAATTGAGTGAATGTGACCCCCTAAGAGTTTGTGAATTATTTCTTTTAATTAATTTAAATCTCTTGGATATGTTTTGATGCAAGCAACATCGGGTTTAAGTGAATATACTCTATTAAAATATTATTTAAAATAACCATTATACCCAAGATATTATGTTTTCAAGTATGAATATGAATAAATAAATTAGGAAAAATTTATATTATTGGTATTTTTAAATGGTTATTTATATATTATAAATAAAAAATAATAATCTATTATATGTAAAATATTTGTTTTATAATATGTATATATATTTTAAACGAATTTGTTTCTTCGACACATGTGAACATATGATAAAAATAATATTTGAAACTTCTGGATTATTTATATTATAAAATGAATTTTTTATTAATAAATCAACATATCAAAATTATATTACTGTTATTTTTTGTGGACTTTCTGTAAAGTTTCAATTGTTTATGAATTATAGAAAATATAACTTTTACTAGAAATCATCGTTTTTGTTAGGATAACAAATAGATATAAATTATATATTAAATATTTTTAAAAGATATAACTTCTTAAATAATATTATAATAAATAAAATTTAGGTCATTGGAATCAATTTTCTAAATAATTATGATATTATATCCTTCTATACGTAAGAGAAATTTCTCTTTGGAATCACGCTTTTTCATCGTGTCTACGGGTATAATATCAAATTGGATTCTATGAATTCTCTGAATTGAATTTGGAAAATAAAATTCCATGATTTTAATCATAATAATTTATATTTTTTAAAATATTAATCATAATTTTTTACTATTGTAAATAGTAATAGAATAAAAAATTAATTACCGAGGATAAGGTAAACATTGATTCAATGGGGGGTTAAACTTTAAAGATATGGGTTAAAATGACTTACGAACATTTAAAAAATCCATTTTATGAAAATATTTGGAACATATAACCTATAATGGATTATATTGACTGATTTTTTATGATTTTTGTATGTTAGTAACAATGATGTAAAATACATTTTTCAAAAAAATTGTGTGTGTACTCTCCCACACATAAAAAAGGCCTCCAAGTCTCCTCCCCTCCTCGCAATTATGAATAATTTGGAACATAAAATCACTATTAAATTATCTTAATAACTCCCATAAGAACATATTATATCAATTTTCCTATTGTCAATCAATGCTACGAAGACTTCTACTGCAAACCAAAAGATGTTCCATGATGAAGAGATAATGTTCATAAATGAGTGTTTTCATTTTGTTTCTTTGACCACATCATTAATATCATATTAAACCATTATTATATAATAAAGAATGTTTTTTTAATATACATAGGGGTTATAATATTAATTTAATAACCTATATCCATCCCATTTTCAATCATCTATGAAGCAAAACTGTCGATCATGTGTATAGTTGACTACCACCTCACGAACTAATATAATTTTTTTTCCATTGTCACCTGTAATGGATGTATAAAATGATAAATTTATATAAATAATTGATATTAATTTTATTATAATACATATTGTTTTATAATATAACAAATAAATTCTTACATTACATTTTATATAATATACAACTACATCGCTCGTGTTTATTATGGACTACCGCCTCAAAACGCAATGTGATAGATTTTTCACAAACACATTAAATGAATGAAAATAAGGATAAATTTTATGAATATATGTGAAATATATGACCTGATATAAATTATATAATATTAATATATCACCCACTTTTTTACCCATTCACTCTTTGAGGGAATGATATCATCGTTCATGTGTACATATGACCTACAGTCTCGATTATGTAATGTGATTGGTTTTCTATATCCAATGATCAAGAATTATTGTAAATATGTATATGACATGATAATATGATATTTTAAAAATTAACATCTATTTATTATATTATTTAAATATATAATATTTTCATGATCTACATATTTTAGGGATAAAAATTCATTTTAAAACACTTAAATAAACACTGGGAACAAGGGAAATGATGAGATATTATTTAAAAATGAGGTAAAATGTTTTAAGGGGATAAAATATGATATTATACATTATAATATGGTTCTATAATAATTTAAAAACATTATTGAATACATTATTCAATAATTTCAATCATCTCCATCCAGAAGGAAGCGTGAGGCAGGGGTCTCCATTTCAATTTTCATTCATTGAGATATATTTTATTATTGAGCACCTAATTTATTTCAAATCATGTACATAAAAACCCTTTTACATTTAAAGTTATAAATCCTTCATATTTCATTGTAATTTATGTTTAAATTTTAGTTTTTTCATACAAGGTTATTTTACAAGATAATTACCATGTGGAAAGTGATTTCTTCTTAATATTTGTTTCATTATGTAATTTTTATTAATATTCACCTATTAAATGTTATGGGGTATATACACCAACCCTTTGATGTATTTAAAATGAATAAACAAAATAGTAAAATTCAATATCAAAATAATTTGTGATTGTTCATTTTATTATGAAATAGTCAATTTTTTATGATCAAATTTCAGTGGAAAATAAATTTTTCTTAATAACCTCTATTATATTTATCATAGATATGAATATTTTCTAAAGTATATAATGGTTATACATATGGTGTTTACATTGAATGTTATTATACAAACATGGAAAATATTGATAAATTGATATTCATTAATCAAAATGGATATTTGATTATATTGAATATTGTTTCCTGAATTAAATAGATTATTTGATATATGAGAAATTATTTAGATTTTATGTTTCTATTAGGGACCTATTATTGATATCTCATTGAACGAATGATAAGTCTAATGATAATAATTTTTGGACAAGTAATATGTGTTTTACCTAGTATTTTTAAAAAGTATAGAGAATGATCTTGAGTATAGAGGTATTGTGATTCTCGAGATAATTATATCCAATAAGTAATCATTTTATTCATTGATAATTAAATTATTATTATTATTATATATGATATTATTTCAATGATATTATCTCTATATATAATTCATTATCATTTTATTGATTAATTATAATGGGTTTTTAGTTATATACCATTCCATATATAGTAAGACTTCACTAATTATGAGTGTCATGTTATTGATTATATGGAATGTGTTTCTAGTTATTTACCTTTTCATATTGATTATTCTTTATTGATTTAGGATTAATTTTGTTGTATGTAACCCTTATAATTCATTTGAGATCAACCTAATTTTGTTTCCATTCTCTATTTTATGAAGATGAATAGATGGAATTAGTTAATGTAATCAAATTTCGTCCCATTACTATTATTTTATCTACACACTAATACTTTAGAGTAAATTTTTTATGGAATAACATTAATTTCTGAAATACCTTATGGGGCACACAAGACCTAGTTTAGATTAAAATACTATATAAAAATGGTATTTAAACATGTCTATTATGAAATATCCATTATGTTTAATGGTAGGGATATCTATAAATAAATGTGAAAATTATGGTAAAATATTCATTATAAATAAAATAAAAATCATTTAAAACAAAATGATTTTTTAAAAAAAACTATATTTTTCTATATGATGGTTCATCTGCACTTTGAACACATAATTTAAATTTAATTTTAACCAATTTTATACAATTTAAAGGAAAAATAAAATAATTTTTTGAAATAGGAATATGAAAATTATATTGGGGTTATTTTTTGAATTTTTGAAATAGCATTATTTTGTGTGAATACTGAAAAATACTCAATTTTAATTGAAAACTACTTTTCGATTAAATAAATTATAACGCAAAATTATATTTTTAATTTTTTTAAATTAAAATTATTTAAATTATATATCTATTTATCAAATTTAGTTTATTATAATTTTTTAGTATTAAAATTTTTTATAATTGCTTTGTAAACTTTAAAACAATTCCAATTTGAAAACCAGCTTTCTCATCAGTTCTATAAGATTATTTTTAAATTAAAATTTTCCAGTTATGCTAATAGTATTGGAAAAAAATAGATTGAAAATTTTATATTATCATAATTTTTTATTTTTAATATGTTCAACATAATTTTTGAAAAAAATTAAAATTGAATATTTAACAAAATATTTACCACTGTTAAGTAAAACATGGATTTATCGGGGAATAAAATAAAAATACAAAGGTTGAAATAAACATTAAACGTGTATAAAATTTATTTTATAGAAATATTTAGAATTTATACCTTCTATTATCATTAATGGTTCTTTTTTCAAGTATTGTGACATGAAAAAATGTGGGTATATTTCATTCTTTTCTAAAACAATTAACTGATCCACTTACAAATCCTATAGAAGGACACCCACTATCATATATTATTCACACTATAATATAATTTTTTGTAAAATAACATATAAGATAAATTCCCAAAATCTATACACACATCCCCGAATCCTTATTTTTAGACTAAATATAACCTAGGAAGAATTTTTGTTCAAACATATGATGGATACCTGAAGAAGAGGTTATGTTCTTCAATAAGCATATTTATTTTATTTATTTATCCAGTTACATAAATTATTTTTATAAAAGTATGATATAATAACATCCTTATATTCCATATATTTATAATTTTGATGTTATGTTAATTACCTACAACCATCTCATATCAATGAAATGGGTTACAAATTCATTATTCATGTGTATGATGAACTACCGCCACGTGAACTACTGTCATTCATTTTTACATTACCACATCACACAGTTTTTTATGATGATTAATATAATGTATATATTTTATATTTTTAAAATAATAATTCCTATTTATTCATTATATTCTATATATCTTTTAACGATCTATTCTATATAGGTTACGACAATGTCTCTCATGTGTATGGAAGACTATCACCACACGAAGTGAAGTAATTTTCCTTCCACTAATGCGTAACATGGAAGGAAATGAGGATACATTTAATATATATGTGATATATATTACAAAATTTTTATATTTATTATATATTTATAAATATTATTATAATGTAGATGATTTAATGTCTTACACTGAAAAATTATATCATTGTCTACATACATGTGGACTACCCCCATTAAAAAACAAAGTGGCTCTATTTTCATTACCACACCACTTGGATGATATAAGTATGTATATTAAAAGAATGAGTACTTTATTAAATATATAATCATAATTATTAATGTATAAAATAACACATACATCCTTTCTATATTCATCATTTCCGTAATGGAAATGTTACTAATGTGTACGTACAGTCTACCGTCTCCATGATCACAACATACTACAAATATAAAAAAATCATGTTGATTTTAAAACAATAAATTACATATATATATGATTATTATGTCCTCATTAATATTCAATAGCATATGGAACTATATAATATGCTCATTAACTATAACCTTCATATCAAATCATGAATGATAAAACAAGGCAACTACAACCAGAATAAATGGATATAATGAAATATTATAGACACAAAAGTAATAAACTATTTAAATATGATCATATATTATATTGTAAACATGATTATATTTCTAGAATAAATTAATAACTATCTTAAACCAATTATACTTAGGGTTAAATTATGTTCAACTAAAGGAAAGCGTGAGATAAGTGATTTCGTCTCAATTTATATTCCATTGAGACTGTGTTTTTATTATTCACAAATTCACTTTAATAAGGATTATATAATACCACTTTTAAATTTAATAAAATGACTCATTCATAATTCATGGTATTTTATGCTTAACATTGGGTCCTTTCATATAAGGGAAATTCACTAGCAAATTACTACATAGTAAAAGTTAATGTTCGACATCACTTTTTTTATTGTTAACTTTATATTGAAACAATCATATTATTGTAATAATTTTTCAATATAAATTATATTTTTGTAATGTATCAATAATATTGGAGATTGGATATGATTATTTCTTCAATTTTATACCAATTTTTACATATGTTTTCTACATCGATAGTTATTTGTTTATCTGTGGAAATATTGATAAATCTATTTCCTTTAATCAATATAAGTATTTTATAATAAGGTATTTTAGTCTATGTATTAAATTTATTATTTTCTATATGAGGGATGATTTTAACATGGAGTTATTGGTGGGTAATTGTAATATATATCCCCTCGATGCATTATTAGGTCCCATTAGAAAAATTAGTTGGAAAAATTAAATTGGTTTCTATCTGTGGTTTTAAATTATCATGTAAAAGGTCTGGATAGTAGAGATATCATGATTTTGGAGAACATGGATTTTAAAAAATAACTATTTACTTCATTGAGAATTGATTTATTATTTTTATATCCATGAGTTTTCTAAAATTATAATATTCTTCTATTCATTTAATTCATAGATTATTTATTAAATGGATTGTGTTTTATATTTTTTACATTCCCATATTGGTTCATACATATCATTCAATGATATAAATGTTATATAAATGTAATGTTTTTTAGTTATTTACCTTTACAAAATGATTATGTTTATAGATTCATGATATCTTTCATTTTATGTGACCCTTACTATGAATTTTATATCAACCTTTTTTTGTTTCCATTCCCCAAAGTATGAATAAAATATCATTTAATCTGTTTCAGGGATGCAGTTCATTTGTTTATGTTATGTGTTACGTTTTATTTTCTATTACCTATGTAAAATGTGTGTTTTTATAATCCAAGTTCCCCATAACTACTATAAATATTTTTCCATTATGATTTTACCCTTTTTATCCATGCTTATGTAACAAAGAAATACACTGGCTCTGGGATACTATATTATATATATATGTTGTTCGTTTCAAAAAAACATTTTTTAGAGAAATAAGAACGTGATTGGGGAAAAATATATTATGGAAAATGAAACATTGAAATATGTTGATGATAAGTATATAATAACCTCGTGAAGATTTTTAAAGGAAGAAATTTTGTAGGTTTTCCTATAAATACATCTTTGTATTGATACTACAAGGGGACATGGTTCTAGATCATAGGTATTGAGATATAATTACTCCAAAAATGGAGCATTTAGATAGGCCAAGTCGTCACCTAGTGTATCAAAACAGGCCTTACTATGTACATGTTTTTACACTACATGGGAATATGCTTAAGATATTTCCTATTTTCGTTACTAACCATTATGATGGATTTAAAAAAAATATACCTAAAGAATATAATAGTATGATTATGATATTAATATTGCATTAATATTTAATTTATTCTATTTATTCGACAAATTTTATATGATAAATTATGATTTAATATTTATATGAACTAATTAAATATATACCACTTTTTTAGAAATGGATTTTAGAAGGAAGATCAATATAAATACTCATAAAAAATATATATATTTTCCTAATGAATAAGCCAATATAACTAGTATTGGTACTATTAAAATTATGGAAATATTACGGTAGTTCAATAAGGGTATGATAAATAACCATTCATGCATTGGTAAATTTTATTCATAGTTACATTATTCAATTATATATCTCCTTATACAATAGATTTCCCCATTATTTAGAGGGAATACTAATCCATTTTTAGCAAAGAAATGGATTAAGTCTCTCGAGAAGACATTTTTGGTGTTGGTATGCAGTGAAAAGGAAAAGGTTACACATGATATATATTGTCTCAATGGAAATTCTGATCAATGAAGGTCATTGATCAATAATACTAAGTAGGAATTGACAACAAATTCTGTATCTAGAAACAAATTTAAAAGATGATAATTTTCTTTATATTAATGTCTAATGAAGAACAATGTGTTCTGGAGTATTAGTATACCATTACAAGGATAGATAATTATTATATGGATTTTATATACAACATATAGTGTAATATTGACCATTTATTTTAAGGGATTAAGACATGTCTCATAATGGAATTGGTCTCGCAATATTTTTCATTATATTATGAAATATTTTTTTGTGTTATCAAATTGTAGAAGTAATATTATAGATCCAATATATTAAATGGAAATCAAGTGAATAAAAATTTATATCTGCACCAATAGAAAAGAATTCATCAGAAAATAATAGGAGGTTGGAGAAATTTCAGACATGAATTTTTTTTTAGAAAGGAACATCTTGGGAAGTGATTGAAGGGAATGTGTGTTTGTTAAAAGTATGGATATAAGGGGGTATCTGGTGATGAATGTAAGGGGATAAAATAAATTATATATTTTCAGATTCTCATATGTTTATAATTGGGATATTTTTTGAACTAATTTCCCATTAATCAAGGTAATGCACTATAGAAGAGGACAATGGGAGAAGGCATATCTTATACAATCACTACAACTATGTTTGATGTACCCAATCATTTTTTCGTGGTAGTTACTTTAATACATTCTTCAAATTTACCGAATTAATTATTTTTTTATAACCTCTAACTATTATATATATACCTAGTTTTCCATGAAAATTATAAATTTATCATTTAATTTTAGAAGGGATTTTTTCTTCAAAAACTCATAGGGGACGTTTCAGAACCAAATGGTTGTTTCAAATAGTTCCCATTTTGAGACATAAACATTTATTATTTTATGAAATCATTATAAAATCCTCGGATGAAACTGATATAATCCTTGGTATGGACTGGATTGCAATGTATGATGAAGTAATTTATTATTAGTAGAAGGAAATTACAATTAGTGGGGAATATGCAAATTTCCATATCTTTGGAGAAGATACATCATCTTATGAAACATAGATTAATCCATGTTATCTAAAATAAATGATATTCTCAGGGAATAATAGAAAAAACCTTGTGGTTGGAGAAGGAAATATTAAAAATGATGATGTGCCTATTGTAAATGAATACGTTGATGTATTTCAAAAATAATTACTTAAAAATTCCACAAAGCATGAAATTGAGTATTACATTGATTTAATCCCTTGTGTAAGACCAATATTATTGAATTCCAAAATAATTTCCACTAAAGATTTATTGGAGTTAAAGAAAAAACTAGAGTATTTCTGTGAAAATGTATTTATTCTACAAAGTGTTTCACTATGGGGATCCCATGGTCTCTTCATTAAGAATAATGATGGAACCATGGGTTTGTGCAGTGATTATAGTGAAATCCAAGACTTTATGAGAAACAAATTTTATCCAATTTCTATTATTGATAACTAATTCGATCATGTTCACGATGCACTGTATTTTTCAATGATTAACCATTGTTCAAGTAATACATATTTTAATGTAAATAAATAATTCATTTCTAATACATCTTTTGAAATGAGTTATGTATATTACGAGTTTATTGTAATTTCATTTGGATTTACGAATTAAATCTCCATTTTTTGGATCTATTGAAAAATGTATTCAAAGAATATATTTATTATATTTGTGGTATTCATTCATGATATTTTAGTTTATATTAAATGGAATGAAGACCATGAGAATCACTTTCAGATCTTTCTTGAGACTCTTAGAAGGAAACTTTTATATAGAAAAATTAGTAGGTTTGATTTATTGATTTGGAAAAAATATTTTCTCGACTATATTTTCTCTAGTTATGGAATCCTAGTTTTTTATATTAAGAAAAATGTAGTTAGAGAATGTAATATACCAATTAACATAACTAATGTATGTAGTTTCATTAGTTTGGTAGGTTGTTTGCTGCGAGGTTTTCTAAAATTTGTTTAATGGGAAAATCATTTTCCCAAGCATACACAAAAGGATATAGGTATATAATGAAAAATTATTTGATGAACGTTTTGATTAACTAAATTGTAGATTGTATAGGGCCCCAATTTTAACTATACCATATAGAAATGATGGGTTTATGATATATAGTAATGCACTGAATAAGGGACATTGCTGTATCCTTATGTCCAATGATAATGTTATTTCATATACATCATGGATTTTGAAGGCCCATGAACTAATCTATTAAACCCATGATGTTGAGATAGAATTTTTAGTATTTTTTTAAATCATGGAAACATTATTTCTATAGTATATTATGTAATATATACATAAGACAAAAGATCCTGAAATACATCCTTTCATAGAAATATCTCAATATAAGGAAAATGTGATGGCCTTATCTACTAAGGGATTATGATTTATTAATAAAATACTTCCCAAGGAATGACAATACGGTTTCATATGCATTAAATATAAATGATTATAGATATATAACCCATATGAGGATTGTGAGGGATCTTATATTCATAGATCTAGTAAATATGTATATGGGAATTATTATGGTAGGAGAGACATCCCTATTTTTTCAATTTTTATTAAATAAAGTTTTTAAGAAAAGGTATAAAATTCTCAATATGATGAAGATAAATTTCAAAATAAAATTAATGCTGTGAATGATGGGAGATTATCAGTCTTCATTTATGAATATGGAATAATAAAATTGTTATGAGGTTATGTGATCCATATAAGCTTAATCAAAAAATTATGTGTCCATGTGTTTTTAAAAAAAGTGAATTATGTGAGATATCACCCTAGTGGAGTCATGTAACCTTGTCCTCTTCTTATGTGGAAATGGGATGATTTTAATATATAACATTTCACATGACTACCAAAGACTCCTAAAAAGTAAGATGGAATATAGGATATTATTGACTTCCTAGTAAAATATACAAATTTCCTCACAATAATAGAATATTTTATACTTTATAATATTATATGGATAAATATTAAAAATTTTATTTGAAATAATGGTGTACCTATTTCAATGGTGTTTGATCATGATCCCTAGTTTCCATTTTAATTTAGGAATATTCTTCAAAATGATCGTGATACTTAGATTCATTTTAGATCCTTCTACCATATTCAAATTGATGGAAATTTGAAAAGGATGATTCAAACAATGGATGACATGTTGAGGTCGTTATCACATGGCTTCCAAGGTATGTGGGGTCAGTATTTATCTTTGTTATAGTTTTCCTATAATGATAGTTTCCACTAAAATATTAAAAATTCAGTGTATTGAGAATTATATGGAAAGAGATATCATATTAAAAAAATATTGTGGTGATATTAGTGAATGGAAACTAATAGGCCCAGAAATTGATGAAGAGACAAAATCAACGGTAAAGGCTCTTCAGGGCCACATTAAATTATCTAAATGTATGTAAAATAGTTGTACTGATAATAAGATGAATGATTTGAAATTCCAAATGTGAGATCAATTTTTCTTGGACGAATATCCATATAATTTTTTAATAAGGTTTAATGATAAGGATGAACTGAGAACTAATTACATAAATCTATTTGGAATTCATTAAATAATTGGCATTATTTATTATCATTTTTAAATTCCACCAAATATCTCAAAATTACATTATGTGGTACATATATCATTTTTAATGAAGTACATATCAGACCCAACACATGTGATCACATCAAATGAAATAAAATTGGAACCTGGTCAAAAATACTATGAGGAACCCACTAAGATTCTCAATACTAGTGATCAAGTGATGAGAAATCATATGATATGTCTGATAAATGTATATTCCAATATAACAAAATGGTGGAAGCAACGTGGGAACCATATGTTACAATGAAGAACAACTAACCACATCGATTAATAAGGTAATAACCATGAAATTTCATGGAATAAATTTTTACTGGAGTGAACAATATAACACCTCAATAAATTATAATTTATATTTTTTTTGAATAAGTTTAATTTTGTTAATAGAATTCAATGAACACATGACCGGGTTTAAACAAAAATACTCTATTAAAATATTATTTGAGAAGCACAACTATAACATAGTAATTATTATGGGGGTATTAATAGTATTTATTTGTTGTAAAATTTTTTTGTAACATATTTATCATAAATAAAATATAAATCATTTAATGAAAAAATAAATGTTTCCTACAAAAAATATTTTTCCAAAACGGAACAATCATGATTTTCCCATATGATTTAAAAATAATTTCAAAATATTTTGGAATTTTTTTTAAAATACAATATTTAATTTTTATATAAAAATACCAAATTTATATAGGGTTGTTTTTGGGTTTTTATAGTAGATTTATTTTTTTATGAATAATGAAACATACTAAATATTAATTGGACAATTTGATCTCATTTATAGAATTTAAAAGTTTTCATTAAATTTTTAATTGGTATGAGTGTAAAATTAGTTATATTATATATATATATTAATCAAATTTAGTTCGTTATAATAATTTTATTATCTAATTTTTATATAAAAACATTGGATGTTTATAAATATTTTCCCTTAAAAACGTGATTTCACCACACATATGTGGGATTAATTTTAAATTAAATTGTACCACTAATATGGATGGGATTTTATATCATATATTAGATATTTTAATTAATAAATTTTCTAATGTCAAATATTTTCAACTTTATCTTTTAAAAAAATTTATAGTGAAAATAGTAAAAATTAATTACCTCGTTTAAGGTAAAAATTAATATACAAGGGGTCAAACTAAAATGATAAGGGTTGAAATAACCAATTAATATGTACAAAATATATTTTCTAGAAATATATAAACCTTATAACATATATTATATATAATTTTAAATTATTATATAATAGTAACAAGAAAAAAACCTTGGTATAATTCATTATTTTCAAAAATTACAAGTGTTTCACTCACCACGCCTATAGTATCCCACCAACTCACTTATATTATTCACACCTTAAAACACAATGTTAATCCAGTAGATTACAAAATATCTCCCCAAATTCCTTTACCTCATCCATTAGGACATATTAAGGGAACAAATATAACCATATAAGTATTTTAGTAAAAACCTAACAATGTTTCCCAAAGGAGAGGTAATTGTCTTCAAAGAAAAAATTGTTTTTATTAATTTCTCAAGTTCCATCAATTATTATTGAAACAAGATGATATAAAAAATAATTATATTACATATAATGAAGTTTTTTGTCAATTTAATGTCCTTAAACATCTCTAATTTCATCTAATGTGATAGAAAATCGTCATTCTTGTGTTTGGCGGACTCCCCCCTTATGAACCCACGTCATTAGTTTTTCCATTACCACCTCTCCCTGCTTGGTATGATGATTCATATAATGTATATAAATGATATTTATAATAAAGGAATATATATATATATATTATAAAATATATAATCATTTAAATTCAATTCCTTAAGTGATAGGTTAATGTTGTTCATTTGTACATCAAACTACCACTTCGTGAAGCGATGTGATTAGTCTTTTGCTAACATGTAATATTTAAGGTGATAAGGATAAATTTAATTAATAACTGTGATATAAATTAAATAATTATTATAATAATTACATATTTTTCATTTTTTAAATATAATATTTAATTTTCTTACTTACTCTAATAATTGATAACATCATTCCTCTATGTGTGGACTACCGCATTCGTAAAGCGATGTGACTCTCTTTTCATCACAATGCCACATGGATTATGTATGTTATTATATTTAAATGAATAATAAAATATTATATATTTCATTTTTGATAAAAATTTACTTTCCTCATGTCTATAATGACCAATGAAACATTGAAACAATACACTTGTGTACGTATGACCAATTGTCTCCATGATCGTAACATAGTTAACTTCTCGAAACCATATTTCATGATTGATTTTAAAAGTATATTTGACATATAAATATTATAAAAATTTAATTATTTTTATTATTTAGGTTATATAACTATTTAATATGTACAATAACCGTAACATTCATAATAAATCACAAATGAGATAATAAGGTAGTTAACACTCGAAACAATTAAAATAATTAAATATTATTTGAAAAAGGAAGGTAAAATTTTATAATAGGATCACATATGATATTATAAATATTATTATCATTATTTTATATATAATTTGCTTTATAAAAATCATTATACATGAGGTTACAACTCATCAAACTAAATGAATGCATGAGGTGAGGTATTTCGTCTCAATTTTAATTCTATTTAGACTTATATGTAACACCCCAAGATTTCATAGTGTGTCATTTCTTCAAAATAATTCAATAACTTGCACTACACGCAACACCGAGTTCAATTGCACCATGACTTACCAAAAAAAAATCCATTAAAATAGGTCATGAATAGCATTAACTACATTTTTAACTTCATATAATCCTTATAATTTTAGAATTAATATTATGAGTTTCTTAGTCATAATGCAAGAACAGATTCATTTTCAGTATTGCACTTTTATCAACATTAATAGTGATACCTTTTTAAATAAAATATTTTAAACTATCTGAATAAATTGGGACATCAAAAAAAATTTAAAATGAAACATCCCAAGCTTCCACGGTTCGCTTTCCTTTGAATAAAATAGTAGCGTGTGTTGTACGCAACCTTGAGTTTTAACACACACCACAACCAATCAAACTAGCCGTTATGAATAGTAATACCTAATTTTTGAAATTATATATATTTTATATTTAAAAATGGACATCATTTTTGGATTCGGAATATCGAAATTAGCCTAGGGTGAAATTTTGGTACTTTTCGGATAACTTTTATATTTTGATGAATAGTGAAAATTACTAAATTTTAATTAAAAACAACTTTTTTAATCAAAATAATTAATATTGATAAATTATGAATTTGAGTGGTTTTAAAGTATATTTAGAATATATTTTTAACATTTAATATAATGTTGGTTATTGGACATAATTTTACAATTAAACCGAACATAAACAAGTGTCAATCTTTTGATAGTTATTATCTCTTAAAAACACGCTTTTTGTTTTGACAGCGGGAATTAATTTTAAATTAATTTCTGCCACTTCTGTGTTTTGAATTTAGGAAAATGGATTCCATATTTGTAATCAGGATGTTCAAATTGTGTAAATAGGTAACTTTTATTTTTAGACATTTTGAATAATTACTGCGGTAAATATTTTATTTACCATGGTTAAGGGTAAATCCGGTAAATAAGGGTTAAAAAAAATATTATTATAATAATACTAAATTACACTAAAACGTGTCTTAACCCTATTGGTTGATACATGGTCGACCATGGGCATCTTTGTGTCAATTTGGGGACCCCATGGATCCACTTGTAAGTGATAATGACACTTTATTTTAATTAAGTTAAAATTAATACAAAAATGACACAAGCATATATCTTTTAGAAAACGAATTGTTACATAGGGTTATATATGTTGGATTTTAGATTATAAATATTCATTAGAAAGATAAAAATATTTCCTACATAATGATATTTTATTTATAATTTTTATACATTAAATAATTTATTTTATTTATGACACAATGATGATGCAGTAATAACTATAATAGTGAAAAATTAAAATAATTGATATTATAAATACCCAAATAAATATAATATGAAACTTTTAATGTATTAAAATAATTTTCTAGGATAATATGATATATTAGGATTTATCTAATTGACTTTGTTCGAAGTAATCAATCTGTTATGAGTTTCACAAAAATCAACTATTGAATAGTGTCAAAATTGACATAAAAGAGTTCTTAAAACAAATATTATATTATTAATTGATATTAAATTCCTAAAAATCTAAGGATCGGCCAAGAGACTTATATCATGATAGGCTCATCATTAATGGACCACTTGTGGGTCGCTTGGATGTATATAGTAAGTTTATTAACCATATTAAATAAAAATACAAAGAGACATTGTAAAAGTGAAACTAATTAACTTAGAGTTAATACTTAAAGATAAGGTTAATATAAGTACCCAAACCTGTCTAAATTCTATTGATTGAGTTGTTTTCGACCCATCCCCACCATAACCTTTGAATAGTCAACTTTGGAGCCATTTGAAACCGAATATGAATTTATTATAAAATAATATTTCTAGCTTTTCCAAAGGTGTCCCTCACCCCTCTTATAAAAGGGCACTCCTCCTTCTCATTTCTTCACACCTTCAAAGCCTTTTGGTTCGGCCAAACTCTGCCCCAATACTCTCCCCACTTCCCTCAATACAACCTAGGGGCCTTATTTTGATAAGAAAGCCAACCTAAGGAGCCCTTTTGATCAAATCAAAAAGAAGAACCCGAAGAAGAGGTAATGATTTCACCACCCTTTTCTAAGTTCATTTCTTCTTCCACTTATTCTTCCTTTGTTGTTACCATTCTAAAATAATAAATCCAGTATCATATATATACTGTGATGTTATTATAAATATGTTACAACTATATGAAGTATTCTATCCACCCTTTGAATAACATTTCACCATACGTGCGTACGTACGGCTTACCGTCTCCACGTCGTGGTGTAATTGTTATTCAATATAATATTATTTGGATGGGTATAATAATGATTTGTAACTCATGTAAATAATAAATATAACATGTTAATGATTCAGTGTATATTATATACTATCCATTTATATATTATTTTAATATCAAAAGAATGATATTGTCGCTTGTGCGTACGTACGGACTACCGTCCCCACGAACGCGATGAGATTCATTTTCCATCGTATCCATTCAAGTATAATTATCATTTGATGATTTAAAAATAATGTTTAAGGATTTGATATCATTCTGGATATGAATAATATAAAACCTATCCTTTAAAAACATGTCTTACGTAACAAAACATATAAAAGAAAACAAGTAAGTTAACACCCGAAACAACGATAATACTAAGATATTATTATAAAATCAATATTAAAAGATCATATATGATATCATATTAATATATGTGATTATTGTATAATTTAATAACAATTATTTCACCATTATACAGGAGGATAACCTACCCCAACTAAAGAAAAGTACAAGGTAAGGGTTATTTCACAATCTCTTCATTATCCGAGTTTGTTTATATGTAATAATCTACTGGGATCTCTTTATCATCCACATCCATGTTTCATAAAAATGTATTTCAAAACATTTTTACTATTTACTAGAGTATGAGTTAAAGTCATTTATACCCTTTTTGACTTTTATAAGTGGTTTATAAAGGAATATTTCTGTCATTTTCAAAACAAGGTCCTTTTTAACCTTTTCGACAGAATTAAGGTAAAAATGTTTTTTTAACTTATACGGCGGGTGCGGCTATTTTCCGCCATTATAAAATCTTAAAATCTTCCCTTACAATCTTATGAGATTATTTTCAAGGAAAATGTTTTATTTTATATGGATCTTAAATGATTTCAAAATAAAATGAGATATTTCTTTAAAAAGAATTTTGATTTCATCTATGTCAACATCCTTTGATGGATTTTACGCTTATTTGAAGTTGATTTATTGTGATACAAAACTTATATATTGTATTGAAGGTTTTGTGGTATGTTTGACTGTGGATGTGCTATTTTTATACCATTCATAGTTTATGGTAAAATTATTGACATTTCGTATGCTAGTTTTAATACGAATGTTTATGTTAGGTTTAAACCTTTTCATATGGGAATGCATTGGACTTAATAAGTGACGGGTGGAGCCCGCTATAGATCCTCGATGCATCGGTAGGTCTCATGGGACAAACTATTGTCTTGGCACAAGGCCTTGAAAAAATCTTATTTGTAGTCTTGGCACGAGGCCTTGACTATGTGGTTATGATAGTCTGGCATTATGCATTCCAACATTATGAAAGTGGTTATTGATTTTTGCATGTGATTATTCGATTAGTAGAATATCCATGTGAATAAGTAAATGGAATTATTTCATTTTATTTATGCCATACCATGTTGAAAGTTCATGTTTGAAAGGCTTTTGTTTTATTTATACATTGCCTTAAAAGTTTATTCTTATTTATGAAAGTTTCCGCTATTTTGTTATCCTTACTGGGCATTTGAGCTCACCCCTTTTCAATGTTTTATTTTTGCCAGGAAGTGAAGAAGTAAGTTATGAATGACCTGCAGGGATATTATGTGGGGATATGAGTGTGGATTATGGAGACATTATGTTGTTGTAGTAGTTTTTCATTTTATGATGTAATGTAAAACTTATGAATATATCTACTGTTTCCATGGCTACTAAACCAATCGGTATTTCGAGATTTGATCTTTCTTGTGATCATGCCAATGTTACGAAGTAATGCACCGACTCTGGGTAGCTGGGGTCGGGGCGTTACAGTTGGTATCAGAGGAAGTTTAGTACAAACCTTGGAAGCTAGATTTAGATAAACTCTGATTAGAGCACGTATACCTAAGATGAACTTTGAGGATTAGTATAGAAGAAATTCCTAGAATTTTGGTATTGTAGAGATTTTGTGAGTTTTCCGAGCAATACATCCCTGTCTGGATACGAGCAGTTAGAGGCGGCTCTGGCACAGATGTACCTAGGGGTAAAACCCGAAAACACCGCTTTGAGCTAGACTCGAACGGGAACTGGTGCACGACAACGGGCCTTGCTGCACTCTTGGTTACGACACTCCCGGGGGATATGCTTAGGATAAATCTCATTTTCTTTACAAATCATTATGAAGGGTTTATGAGTATATACTTCCTCAAAGAAAACATTTTTATGATTATGGATTATATCCATAAATAGTTCAATTTATGTTAAGTGTTTTATAAGTATGGGATTATGTATTTTGATTCATAAACTGATCTAGCTTATGCCATTGTATAGAAATGGCGCCCAGTAGAAGGAATGAGAACTCCAGAAATACACATGATTCAAATAGAAGGAAGGATCATATCTTTCATGGTCTTAAGCTAGAATTTATAAGAGAAATAGTCTCCCATGTATTATCATCATATGAAGAAATAATATCATGTGTTGATAAGATAAGTAAAGAGTTTACTGAGTCCTATGGCTTTGAAGGGAATCAAGAGAAGAAAAGGATGGAAGAGAGAAAGATGGATAAAGGGAAAAGGGAAAAGAAGAATTTTCCCATATGGGGTAACTGTGGAAAGAAACACCCTGGAACTTGCCTGAAAGTAATGGGAGTTTGTTATAAGTGTGGAGGAAAAGGGCACAAAGTACGTGACTGCAAGGGTAAGAAAATGGTTTTAAATGTACAATGCTTCATTTTCAAGGAGTTTGGACACTACGCAAACCTATGTCCCAGTCATCAGACTATGCCGCAAATGATATTATTGGATAATAATCAAGTTATGATACTACCACAGATGAAGAGGATGATTTGAGTTCTTATGTTGATTATGTCAATTGAGTGTTGTATCAACAATGTATTTGTTACAATAATCATGGAGTATATAAGGATTGTACTGCAGGACTATTTCATTAAGGACTTGTGATTGTGTGGAAAAAAGAAAAGTGACTCAATAGCAGGTTAAATTTTTGGAAAATATATGGTTGAGAGAAAGATAAACCATAATATGGTTCTGATACCGAGGTAGTGATTTTAGAATAATACATGATTGATTTGGATAAATTATATTGGATATTCTTGACTACCCTGGAACTGATTAATGATTTGTATATTCCATCATTGATGGGGTTTAAAACATTTTTGGATTAATGAATTATATCCATCTTTCTATATGGAATAAGGGAGCATGAATGTAATCAATAAGGAATATGGTAATTCAGGATGTTTCGGTGTATTAAAAGAATACATGATGAAGGTATTCATATGCTATTACGGGGTAAAAAGGTTCTAAAATATGTTTACCTTACTTATAAATGTTGGACTGTGAGTTTGGATACAAGTATTTTGGATAGTTCTAGTTTGGATTATTTTGGATTGCCATAAAAGAACAACCCGGAGGTCGGGCAGCAACCCGTCGCGTCCGGCAAGGCTGCGAGACTTGAACCCGCAACCGAAGGGCGACAAGGGTGTATCACCTACCACTGGCCCACGAGATGTCCTAGATTAAATAATGTAGTTTTTATTAAAAGATCTTGTAGATGAATTATAAATTCGTTTATTTTGGAACCCTATACGAATAGTGTAAATAGAATTTTTTTTACATTCTATTATCTTTTAGAGTGAAAGATGAGTTTGTGGTAGAAATTTATTAATGGATAAAACTCTAATTATAAAGTAAGTATATCTCCTTATGATCTTAGCCAATCTCATAAATAAATTCCTCAATATTAAGAAAAGAAACTTAGAACAAAAATTTTTTCCTAGATGGTACCTTAAATCATCACTAATTTATGGCTTTGGGATTGTTGGCCTTTTCATAGCCATGTTCTCTACCACTCTCCATCAGATAATTGATGGTTAGATTTTTCTTCCATATCCATATTTTCGTACATGGAACCCTAGTATGTGTTATTTTCGGTAATCTTCATACTTTCGACTCTTTATAGAGGCCTCGTTAATTCATTTTTCGATGTGGGATTTCAACTAAGATATTTTGAAACGTCAAAAATGTGTTATCCCAATACCCTATATTTTGTTGAACCGATGGTACTTCAAATCATCATAGATTGATGAGTTTAAGGACCTCAATTATACACTTGTTTGTGATTGATGACCTCAATCACTACCTATAAATATTTACGTTTTTCCTCCGATTATATGTCTCTAATTGCCACCAATGTTCTCCTAATCAAGATCATAATTTGGTGGTGACCCTTTCATTTCTCTTTTCCTCATATTAAGACTAAATTTTAGTAACCCAATTTATGATGTGGGTTTTCCCACAAATATATTATCTATTTTCAACCTTTTATTTTCGAAGAACAATTTCAAATTGCGAGGACGCAATTTATTGAAGGAGGGGAGAATGTAACACCCCAAGATTTCATAGTGTGTTATTTCTTCAAAATAATTCAATAACTTGCACTACACGAAACACCGAGTTCAATTGCACCATGACTTACAAAAAAAAGCCATTAAAAGAGGTCATGAATAGCAATAACTACATTTTTAACTTTATATAATCCTTTAAATTTTAGAATCCATATTAAGAGTTTCTTAGTCATAATGCAAGAACAGATTCATTTTCAGTATTGCACTTTTATCAACTTTAATAGTGAAACCTTTTTAAATAAAATATTTTAAACTATCTGAATAAATTGGGACATCAAAAAAAATTTAAAATGAAACATCCCAAGCTTCCACGGTACGCTTTCCTTTGAATAAAATAGTAGCGTGTGTTGTACGCAACCTTGAGTTTTAACACACACCACAACCAATCAAACTAGCCGTTATGAATAGTAATACCCTATTTTTGAAATTATATATATTTTATATTTAAAAATGGACTTCATTTTTGGATTCGGAATATCGAAATTAGCCTAGGGTGAAATTTTGGTACTTTTCGGATAACTTTTATATTTTGATGAATAGTGAAAATTACTAAATTTTAATTAAAAACAACTTTTTTAATCAAAATAATTAATATTGATAAATTATTATTTTGAGTGGTTTTAAAGTATATTTAGAATATATTTTTACCATTTAATATAATGTTGGTCATTGGACATAATTTTACAATTAAACCGAACATAAACAAGTGTCAATCTTTTGATAGTTATTATCTCTTAAAAACACGCTTTTTGTTTTGACAGCGGGAATTAATTTTAAATTAATTTCTGCCACTTCTGTGTTTTGAATTTAGGAAAATGGATTCCATATTTGGAATCAGGATGTTCAAATTGTGTAAATAGGTAACTTTTATTTTTAGACATTTTGAATAATTACTGCGGTAAATATTTTATTTACCATGGTTAAGGGTAAATCCGGTAAATAAGGGTTAAAACAAATAATATTATAATAATACTAAATTACCCTAAAACGTGTCTTAAACCTATTGGTTGATACATGGTCTACCATGGGCATATTTGTGTCAATTTGGTGACCCCATGGATCCACTTGTAAGTGATAATGACACTTTATTTTAATTAAGTTAAAATTAATTCAAAAATGACACAAGCATATATCTTTTAGAAAAAGAATTGTTACATAGGGTTATATATGTTGGATTTTAGATTATAAATATTCATTAGAAAGATAAAAAGATTTCCTACATAATTATATTTTATTTATAATTTTTATACATTAAATAATTTATTTTATTTATGACACAATGATGATGCAGTAATTACTATAATAGTGAAAAATTAACATAATTGATATTATAAATACACAAATAAATATAATATGAAACTTTTAATGCATTAAACTAATTTTCTAGGATAATATGATATATTAGGATTTTTTTAATTGACTTTGTTTGAAGTAATAAATCTCTTATGAGTTTCACAAAAATCAACTATTGAATAGTGTCAAAATTGACATAAAAGAGTTCTTAAAACAAATATTATATTATTAATTGATATTAAATTCCTAAAAATAAATGGTTCGGCCAAGAGACTTATATCATGATAGTTTCATCATTAATGTAACACTTGTGGGTCTCTTGGATGTATATAGTAAGTTTATTAACCATATTATATAAAAATACAAAGAGACATTGTAAAAGTGAAACTAATTAACTTAGAGTTAATACTTAAAGATAAGGTTAATATAAGTACCCAAACCTGTATAAATTCTATTGATTGAGTTTTTTTCGACCCATCCCCACCATAAACTTTGAATAGTCAACTTTGGAGCCATTGGAAACAGAATATGAATTTATTATAAACTAATATTTCTAGCTTTTCCAAAGGTGTCCCTCACCCCTCTTATAAAAGGGCACTCCTCCTTCTCATTTCTTCACACCTTCAAAGCCTTTTGGTTCGGCCAAACTCTGCCCCAATACTCTCCCAACTTCCCTCACTACAACCTAGGGGCCTTAGTTTGATCATAAAGCCAACCTAAGGAGCCCTTTTGATAAAATCAAAAGGAAGAACCCGAAGAAGAGGTAATGATTTCACCACCCTTTTCTAAGTTCATTTCTTCTTCCACTTATTCTTCCTTTGTTGTTACCATTCTAAAATAATAAATCCAGTATCATATATATAATGTAATGTTATTATAAATATGTTACAACTATATTCAGTATTCTATCCACCCTTTGAATAACATTTCACCATACGTGCGTACGTACGGCTTACCGTCTCCACGTCGTGGTGTAATTGTTATTCAATATAATATTATTTGGATGGGTATAATAATGATTTGTAACTCATGTAAATAATAAATATAACATGTTAATGATTCAGTGTATATTATATACTATCCATTTATATATTATTTTAATATCAAAAGAATGATATTGTCGCTTGTGCGTACGTACGGACTACCGTCTCCACGAACGCGATGAGATTCATTCTCCATCGTATCCATTCAAGTATAATTATCATTTGATGATTTAAAAATAATGTTTAAGGACTTTATATCATTCTGGATATGAATAATATAAAACCTATCCTTTAAAAACATGTATTACGTAACAAAACATATAAAAGAAAACAAGTAAGTTAACACCCGAAACAACGATAATACTTAGATATTATTATCAAATCAATATTAAAAGATCATATATGATATCATATTAATGTATATGATTATTGTATAATTTAATAACAATTATTTCACCATTATAAAGGAGGTTAACCTACCCCAACCAAAGAAAAGTACAAGGTAAGGGATATTTCACAATCTCTTCATTATCCGAGGTTGTTTATATGTAATAATCTACTGGGATCTCTTTATCATCCACATCCATGTTTCTTAAAAATGTATTTCAAAACATTTTTACTATTTACTAGAGTATGAGTTAAAGTCATTTATACCCTTTTTGACTTTTATAAGTGGTTTATAAAGGAATATTTCCGTCGTTTTCAAAACAAGGTCCTTTTTAACCTTTTCGACAGAAATAAGGTAAGAATGTTTTTTTAACTTATACGGCGGGTGCGGCTATTTTCCGCCATTATAAAATCTTAAAAGCTTCCCTTACAAGCTTATGAGATTATTTTCAAGGAAAATGTTTTATTTTATATGGATCTTAAATGATTTCAAAATAAAAAAGAGATATTTCATTAAAAAGAATTTTGATTTCATCTATGTCAACATCCTTTGATGGATTTTACGCTTATTTGAAGTTGATTTATTGTGATACAAAACTTCTATATTGTATTGACGGTTTTGTGGTATGTTTGACTGTGGATGTGCTATTTTTATACCATTCATAGTTTATGGTAAAATTATTGACATTTCGTATGCTAGTTTTAATACGAATGTTTATGTTATGTTTAAACCTTTTCATATGGGAATGCATTGGACGTGATAAGTGACGGGTGGAGCCCGCTATAGCTCCTCGATGAATCGGTAGGTCTCATGAGACAAACTAGTGTCTTGGCACAAGGCCTTGACAAAATCTTATTTGTAGTCTTGGCACGAGGCCTTGACTATGTGGTTATGATAGTCTGGCATTATGCATTCCAACATTATGAAAGTGGTTATAGATTTTTGCATGTGATTATTAGATTAGTAGAATATCCATGTGAATAAGTAAATGGCATTATTTCATTTTATTTATGCCATACCATGTTGAAAGTTAATGTTTGAAAGGCTTTTGTTTTAGTTATACATTGCCTTAAAAGTTTATTCTTATTTATGAAAGTTTCCGCTATTTTGTTATCCTTACTGGGCATTTGAGCTCACCCCTTTTCAATGTTTTATTTTTCCCAGGAAGTGAAGAAGTAAGTTATGAATGACCTGCAAGGATATTATGTGGGGATATGAGTGTGGATTATGGAGACATTATGTTGTTGTAGTAGTTTTTCATTTTATGATGTAATGTAAAACATATGAATATATCTACTGTTTCCAAGGCTACTAAACCAATCGGTCTTTCGAGATTTGATCTTTCTTGTGATCATGCCAATGTTACGAAGTAATGCACCGACTCTGGGTAGCTGGGGTCGGGGCGTTACATTATATGTTATAATGACACAATTCACTTTTATATGGTGTATCTAATGACCTTTTGACATGTGATATCATGATAAATACATAATTCATGGTATTTTTATTCTCTTATATTCATGTCATCCATGTGAATTTGAATAAAAAAGTCCCCATTGGAAAAATGTTACTGAATAATCTCACATTATTTTGTGATTGTTAACATTCTATTAGAACTATCAAATTATTATTATAATATTATGTACATTATTATTATATTAAATATCCATATTAATTTATAATGGATTTGATTATTTCATTAAAATTACCCCATTATTTACATATGTTATTTAATTTGGTGGTTATTTGTTCAAATGGTGAAATATTGATAAATTTGTATCATTTACTCAATTAAGATATATGATGATAAGAAATATTGATTCATGAATTAAATAAATTATTCTATATATAATGAATTATTTGGACCTAACATGTTTGGGGTTTCCTGGTATAATATATATCACCTCCACGCATTCGTACATCTCATGAGAGAAATTAGTTTGCCATATTAAATTGGTTTTTACCCATAGATTCAAACTATCTTATTAAAGGTTTTGAAAGTAGAGGTATCAAAATACATGTGATTTTGGAATCCAATAATTAATAATTACCTTGTTTTAAAATTTAATTTTTATTATTATTCATGATATTTTTGCAATGATATTATATGTGGATGCATTTTATTCTCATATTATTAATTTAATTGAATTTTTGAACAGTTAATAACTTCCCTTGTTGATTCTGCATTATCATACCAGATATTCCATTTATTTAAATGTAATAGGTGTTTATAAATTTACCTTTCCCTCTCTATTGTGATTATTTATTCATGATTTCATCTAATGTATGTAACCCATATTGAAAACATTATCTCACCTGTTTCCTGTTTCACTGCCCATGATATGAACAAAATATCAACAAATGAGTTTTTGTGGATACAATTCAAGTTCTTATTTATTATATATTATTTTATACTCCCAATGTAAAATTGATATCACATATGTATTTAGTTATCCTAAACTACTAAACTTATATGTCCTTTATGGTTTGACCCTTTTTATCTATTAAAATTTAATAAAACAAGACACTGGCTTTGTGTTACTAGAGTCAGGTTTAATACCCATTGTATTTTTTCCTATTTAAAATTGATATCATGTATGTATATTATTATACAAAATAACTATAATATTATGTACTTTATAATTTTACCCATTTATCAATGAAAATGTAATAAATTAGGCACTGAATATGGGTTAATCGAGTTAGGCTAATTATATCCATTATCAATGGAATTTATTAGAACCCTTGAGAACTAGTTAATGATAACATAAAATAGGGAACATAGATGAATGGTAAGAATTTATGATAGGTATATAATATGTTCCTAATGACTTTTTGAGGATGATATTTTGTGGTATTTCCTAGATACACATCCCTTTATGGATACAAAAAGTGGATTTTGTTATGGAACAAAGGTTCCAAGGTAGAATAACTCTGAAAAAGGATGCATTGGGCTTGAACAGATCATCACTGGGTGCAAGAAAATTGTCCTCACTAAACACATGGTTTGAAACTCTCTATGGATATATCGAGGATAATCCAAAATTTCTTCACAAACAAATATAAAGGATTTGAAAATAAATATATCACCGATAAATCCATGTTTATGATTTTGAGATAATCAATGAATAAAATTATCTAAATTTATTTTAAGAGTCACATCATATTAATAATTATAAATCCTGAGATAAAATTAATAATTTTATAAAATAATACAGTATATTTTATTTTTAATAAATGGTTTCTGGAAGGAATAAGGGTATGAATACTCTTGTCCAGTGTAGAGATTATCATGTTGAGAAATCTAATAAAACTAGTACTTGAAACGATCATATCATGGATATATTAGATATTCTTAATGATGTTATGATAAATAAACATTCTCAGATAGAGAAAACTATTACATATAGTGATTATTCTATGTTGGATCACACATGTGATACAATCCCCCATAATTTTATGGGACTACTAATCTAATCATAGATGAAAAATTGATTAACTATATTTATAAAATAATTATGTACATGGGATGCATTGAAAAGAAAAAAGTTACATGTGATATCAATTATCTCAAGGTCAATGTTGACCAATGTAATTTTTATCTATAATACTAGAGAGTAAGAAAAAATAGAACACATGTAATTGAAAGTATTTATGAATACATTCTTCCAAAAATATTCCCCCATGAGAAAAAAATAAAAAAAAGAGAAAGATCCTTATCATAATGAAAAAAAACTAATGATTTTATGAATATGAGGGTACATTTATAAGGTTATCTAGGTATGATACAAATTTAATTTATGACAAAGTGTGTATTATTGGTAATTTCATTTATGGTGTTAATCCAAGTCCCTAAAAGGATCTTCTCTCTCAAACAATTTCATCATATGATGAAATAGTTTTTACAGAACCATAATAGAAAATTAATTATGTAGATCCTTTATTTTCAAACGAGATTAATAAAATAATAGCTAAAATGATAACCATGAAAAATGAAATGTATTAAAGAATAAAGAGATAATGAATAAATTAACAACTTGTGATAATTGTGGAAATAGTCATCTTGGAAAATGATTATATGGATTTTGATTCTGTTATAAGTGAGAAGAAAATGATCTTTTGAATAAATATTGAATATAGTATATAGGAAACAAACCTATGAAGTACTTATAAAATATGGATATAGTGTGCTATTAAAATTAATGATCCACGAATCAAATGAATCTATGATAGAACAAGACAGGGGGAAGGAAAATCTTATATAATCACTATAGTTGAAGTGAAAGTATATATTAAATGTTATTTCAGGTACTATAATAATATCATCAAATATTGATAATTATTTATTTGATTGTGTAGCCGTGAACTCTTTTATATTTTATACTTATTATAATAGAATTAGATATTTCCTTAGAACATTTGAATTGATTTTTCAGTAAAAACTCATAGTGGAAATATCACTATAAAAAAATGTGTTAGTTAATCCCCATAGAAAAACATTAATGTGATTATTTTTTCTAATCAAATTATCATAACTATGTTTGAATTCAATATAATACATGGCATGGACATGATTTCATAATATGATGAAAAAAATTTGTTCAAGATGTGGGAAATTAAATTTCATGATTTGGTACATAATTATTTATCTTTAGAGAAGACACATCATTCTCTGAGAAAAATATAGATGCACCCCCAGTAGATCTTTTAAATGAGATTCCAAGGGGAAAATGAGTAAAAAAATATAGGGATGTATATAGTAGTCTTAAAATTGAGGTTACACCTATTTTATATGATAGAAATTTATGTTTTTGGTAAGGATTTACCTACACACCCCCAAGAGTGTGAATTTGAATTTTCTATTGATTTAATACTCCATGAATATCCAATAACAATTACTCCCAATAGAATATCCACTATGGAGTTAGTGTAGCTGAGGAAACAACAATAAATGTTTTTTGGTAATGGATTTCGACACCCTGGAGTTGAAAAGGGGGAGCCATTGTTCTATTCATTGTAATGAAATATGGATCTATGAGGCTATACATTGACAATAGGGAAATCAATGTTATAATAATAAATAAATGTACCCTCTACCTAACACTAATAACTTATTAGATAAACTTCACGGATCATTATTTTTTCAATTATTCACCATGGTTATGTGTATCATCGATTTCTAGTAACGAATGAATACATGTAGGAGGTACCATTCTGAATGAGGTTTGTACATTATGAGTTTACAATAATTCCATTTGTACGGATTAATGGAACCTCTATATTTATTTATCTAATTAATAGTGTAATAAAGAATTTATTGATTATTTCATTATGGTATTCATTTATGATATATTTTTGTATTATAAAAGTTATAATGACCAAGAAAATCAGTAACAAGTTATTATTCATACACATAGAAGGAATGATTTATATTTGAGATTTAGTAGGTGTTATTTATAGTTTAATGATTTTTCATTTTGTAGACATATTGTATATAATTATGGAATATCATTTGATCCAATGAAGAAAATGTTATGTGGAGAATGGTATTTCTCAATGAACATAACTGAGGTCTAGAGTTTCCTTTATTTTATACGTTACAATTTTAGATTCGTTCCAAAATTTTCAGGATTGGATGACTTATCAACCAAGATTACATGTAAAGGGGTTATGTTTATTTGGACAACAGAATGATAATAATGTTTTTTGTAACTAATGAGAATATTTGTCCATGATCTTCATTCGACTATACAAACCAAAAAATATTGGTTTTGGATATATAGTGATGCATCAGAGAATGTATTGGGTTGATTCTTAATGAAAAATGGTAAACTAATTTCACATGAATTAGGGAAAATGATGATTCATGAGCAGATCAATCCAACATATGATCTTGATTTGAAACCTATAATATTTTTATTAATGATATGTAAATATTATATCAATGGTAAAATATGTGATATATACATGGATCATAAAAGACTAAAATGAATATTTTCATAGAAATAAATAAATTTCTGATAAATGAGATCAATCAAATGACTCTTTGATTAGAAATACTAAATACACAACCACCTAGGAAAATAATATAAGGTATAAGATGCATTGATTACGAATTTCCATGGTGTTATTACCCTAAATGAGAATTCATAAGGATCATATGTCCATGGATTTAGTAAATACGTATATAAGAATTATTAAGGAAGGATATACATAACCTATTTTTCAAATGATTTTGAAACCATATTTTTTAGAAAATTATGAACATTCTCAATCTGATGATGACAATTTTTAGAATAAAATTATGGTTTGAAAGATGGGAAATAATGAAACTTCATTTTTGAAGATTGTCTTCTAAAATTTAGAAATATATTATTTTTTCTATTTATACCAAAGATAAAATGGTAATTGTGTAATGATGATCATAGCTCTAGATTATATATACACCCTCGTAAAATAAATATCTATATGTATTTGAGGGAAAACTTTTTGTTGGATGATAAGAAGATAGAAATTTTCTATTTTCTTTCTAGATTTTATGTTTACCTATAAGTGAAATATATGATACAGTATCCAAGAAGATTCATGAAGCCTATTCTTATTCCAGAGTGGAAATGTGATGATAATTTTATGGAGTTGTTCCATTCTGGTATTTAAATGACATTTCTTATGCATTATATGGAAATATATCCCTTACTCAATGTTTTTGGGATTATGTTTTTGAAAGTGAATTTGTAGGCCCAAAACATGTTGAAGAGACAAAAATTAAAGAAAAATTATTTAGACACATATTAAAAAATTCTATCAAAACAAAATTTTGATAATATGAAGAATAGTATGTAATTCCAAAGAGAGATCAAGATTTCATTGAAGTCCCACATTTTCATCACGTTTACAGGTATATTTCTAAATTGTATTCCGCTAATTTTGTGAATTTAATTTAGAAAAATTGATTAAATATTTGGAATCATAGTAATTAATATTCTATGATAATTTCAACATAATTTATGACCAAAATGAATTGTAAAGGCCGTAATATTTAATTAATGTGGTTAAGGTAAATATGATTGATTAGGGGGTTAGACTAAGAAGAAAATTGTAATGAATGAGGTAAAACATTTACTAACACCAATTATCTAGAAATAGTTAGACCTCATCAGATATAAGGTCGAATAATTACCATTTTTTTTGTTTTTTCATGAAAAATATGTTGGTGTCAATTATTCTTTTCACATATTCTATGTATTCCATTTCCCTCACTTATAAATGGAAGCCTAATATTCTCTCATATTCACACATAAAAATACATTCAGATCAAAAAAAATATGTGACCAAGTCCCATAGTTAATACCATAAAAACATATTATATTCCTTGGTTTGATCATAAATCCATCCTAAGAATTATTTTTGTGAAAACCAAAAGTATTTCCCTGAAGAAAAGGTAGGGTTCTTAAATGAGTTATTTCATTTTGATTCTTATACGAACAATTCAGAAGGAAAAAAATTAAATTAAGAATATATAATAAAATATGTATATTTTATATAATAATATATAATTATGTTAATACCATGACTTAAATTCATCCATTCCTTTATAAAATGGGAAACAAAATACTTGATCATGTGTACGATGGACTACCGAATCGTGAACTGATACAATTTATTTTCAATGAAGACATTTTAAGGATGAATATAGTGATGAATTTAATAATGTTATACTTAATTTATGAAATTTTTATACTTATTTAATTATAATATCGCATATTCCTTTTAACATTATATTTAGTTAAAAAATTATAATGTCTCTCGTGTGTACGACTAACTATGACCATGCAAAGCGATGTGATTCATTCTTCACATTCTCATTACATGAATGTAAATAATGATTTATTTAATAAATATATATGATATATATAAAATTATATTACTTTATATATATATATATCACCCACTTATTTACCTGTTCACATATTAAAGGAATGATATTTTACCTCATGTGTATGTATGACCTTTAGTCTCCATAAAGGGATGTGATTCATTTTCCATGTCCAACCATCAATAATGACTCTAAAAATGTATATAATGATTAAATATGATATTTATAACGTTAATAAAATTATGAATATTAGGGTACTACATTAATCAACCGTGAATCAGAAATTTCATTAAAAAATACATATGGGAAAATAATGTAATTAATACACAACAAAATGAAAATAAAGAAATTTTATTAACAAATTGGTGGAAAAAGGAAATAATGGAATCATATTGGACTATATAAATTTAAATATGGTACCATTATAAATTAATAACATGATCAAAACCATTATACATGAGTTTAAATAGCATTCATCCAAAAGGAATCATGGAGTAAGGGACATCATCACAATTTCCAATCATTGTGGAAAACATAGTTATTGTGCACCGAATTAATTTTATAGGTATTAATTACTTCCCATTTGACATGAAATGTCATTGATACATCATTATTATGGGTATTTAAAGTTTTTTTAGAATTATTTCATTCATGGATATTTGACATGAATTGTACCAAGTGGTAAGGGGTTTCTCCCCGATTTCCATTTTACTGAGACGTGTTTGTTAATATGCCATTATTCACTTTTATGTGGTGTATATATTGATCCATAAAATAATTTAGAATGTATAATTATTTATTCATGGTTATTAATGTTTTTTTTTCAATTTTATTCATAGAGGGGTTACAAGAAAAGATGTAATATAGTTGTAATGAATTTTTTGTATAATCTCAGTTTCTATTGTGATTGTACACAATTTCATGAAAATAAATCACATTCAGGTGATAAATTTTCATTGGAAATTTTTTTTTATCATAGATATAAATATTATTTATACATAGTATATTATTATTTCATAAGCCTTATAGTATTTTTACATAAATTATTGACTTTGACATTTCCTTGATTATCATATGAAATATAGATAGATAAATATTCTTTATCCAATATGGATATTGGATAATATGGAATATTTATTCATGACATAAAATTATTATTTGACATATGAATACTAGTTTGGAAATGCATTTGTGGGTTGTTTTTGTCATAGATATCTCTTTCATGTATCGACCGGTCTCAAGGGACAAATCAATTGGGTTTTTACCCAGTAGTTCTAAAATATTGTGGGAATAGTCTTGACAGTAACAATATCTAAATTCCTAAAATCATGAAGCCTAATAATTAACTAATCATTTCACTGAGAATTAATTTATTATTATTATCCATGATATTTTCAAAATGATATTATATTTTGGAGGATTTTTTTCATAGATTATTGAATCAATGTATTATTTATTTAGTTATTTACCATCATATATTTTCTTCACCTTATACAATTATGATAGAAAAAAATTAATTAAATGAAATGTGTGACAATTTATTTAATTTTACATATTTGTATAGATTTATTAAATAATGATATCTTTTATTGTATGTAACCCTTAATGTGCATTTTAGATCACCATTATTTTGTATTCTTTCCCTATGATATAAAAAATCCATTTTATATTTTTTTCAAAGATGTGAATTATTCTACATAAAATGTTATTCATATTTTACCTATAGAAAATAGGCGTCATCTGGTTCTCCAAAACTACTAAATTTATCAATCATTTTAGATTTTCCCCCAGTATCTATTCCAATGTAATAAATTAGAAACATGCTAAGGGAATTAGAGTTGGGGCTATTATAGTGAACTACTTATTGTCACCTGAGTATTATAATTATAAAATCCTCAATTATTTTATTTCATGATACTATAATGATATTATGATAATAATTCTCCTTAAGATCCATTATTTCCTTCACAATAGATATGTTGCCATCATTTTAGGCTTTTAATGTTTTTAATTATGAATTGTCCTTATAAATATTACTGATCTTCTTGTAACATGCCATGATATCCATTCTCAAACCATTATACATTTCGGTATCCTTCTGAATATCTTCATAAAATTTTTCTTTATCATAAGAAGAATCATTAATGTGTTTTGGATAAACAATGTAAGAAATATAAACTACATCCATTAAACCACTTTATTTCTCATTGATTCATCCATCACAAGATGAATCATCTTTTTTGGGTTGAAAATTTACCATTATACATAATATTGGAAATCTTAATTTAGAATAGAAAAACTAATTCCCTAATTTTCATTAGTTATATTTTTTTCATTAATTGTTTTTGGAAAGATCATAATTTTTGACCTTTTTCATCTTCAAAATGAAATTTACCAAAAAATATATTTCTTTTTATAACTATAACATTTTTAAAACAATATTAACTTTGTAATTTTATTTTCCATAATGAAATATTTTTTATAAGTATTCCATAGAATTATTATTTATTATGAAATAATTATTAATCTTATAATCCTAGTCATATGGTTTATTTTGTTCATCAATTATAAATATCCTGAAAAAATTCTGTACAGTGTCTTTTCATTATCACTTCATTATTCAAATGAAAAAAAATTCTAGTTTTATATGAAATAAAATTTTTGTATAATTTATTAATATATAACTGATCTATATATTTATAAAATAATGATAATATTATCAAATAAATATTATCTATAAAAATTCACATAATATTCTTCTTAAAGTTTGAGTCGTAATGTTCTTTTCTATAACCTTGAATTTTACAAATAAACTTATTTACTTGTGTAAAAAAATTCATATTTCTTCCTCAAATATTTTAATATCCTGAAATTGAGAATGACATAATTTTGAGGGAGATTCATTAAAATTATATTACTTTCATGATTACCATGGAGTTTATCATGTTTGTATTGGGAAATTTTAAATTCAAAGACCTAAATAAAATTGTTTTCTGAGAGAAATGAGAATAAGTTATTATAAACACTTCCAAAATAATAAATATATTTTTGATAAATAAATGAATAAAATAATCTTTTCGTAAGTGTAGTGAATTCCCTAAGAGTGGTTTTTAACAAATACAATCATAGATATAATTAGTAAGTTTTAAAACTCTCCTTATATATATGAAATTCTTTTCTATATAACATTAGGATCTACTTAATGTTAATAAAATTCAAATTCTTCATGAATAATAATGTATTTAATATTCGTGAGATAAATATCAGGCTTACATACCAACAAATTTGACAAAAACAATGAATATGATCATTGATTTTGGTGAACTGATGTTCTGAATAGTTGTAATTTATCAAATAAATCTATCTTGAGTGGTTGTTGAGTAGAATATTTAAAAATTTTACTGCATATTTTGAGTTGATAGTCCATGTTGAATAGTAGGTGTTATCCTATATTTCATATTATATTTCCTTTCATTCAGGAAAAACATAAGGTAATAGGGATAACCATAAACCATTATGAGTTATGTATTATTTAGTCCAATTCCAATGATTTTCTCTCAAGTTTGTTGTGGACTATGTATTGGTGGATATATCTATTTTTCATAATGAAATAATCGATTTTATAAAATATTATAATAAAAAAACATGCATGGTTGATCCAAGATGTTTTTTACTATTAATAGCGACATCCAAAAAATAACATGTTAAATATTTTATCAACTACATATATTTATTCTATTATTATAAAATAAATATAATAAATTTATTCACCAAAATATTTATATTATAAATATTATGTTCTAATATTTTACCAAAAAAATTCTTTAAATTAATTCAATCTTTCTCACCTTGTGTATGTAACGACCCAACCCACCTCACCCCTGAACAGATGGTCGGACCAGTGGTCACAGGAACCCAAGCGTGTCTCCCCATATGCCAGAGGCTGCCGACTAGCAGCAAGGGTCTATTGATAGTTAGTGGGGAGACTAAAAACTCTTATTAGAGTTTCACAATGTTATATCCGAGTAAATAACAATCAATATCAGAAGTAGTAATACATAATTAACCAAATAGAGGAGGAAAATAGTCCAAATTTTACAAAGGTGGCCCAGACCAATTATACAACAGATGCATGCATGACATCCTAATGATACAAAAAATAAAAAAAGTGAACAAAATATCATTCATTACATTAAAATACAGAAATAAATAAACAATGACTCAAATCTCCAAGGGAGGTCTCTTTGATAATATCGAACGTCCACATGGTCCTCTCCTCATATCTCCCATGTAAATGAAAAAAAGATAATCCTACAACCAAATAGAATCTTCTGGGGTACCACAGTGCAATGGCGGCCCATGTAGGTTGTTTGATATACATATCCGTAGGCCAGTACCAATAGTGACTACGCCAAATTTAGACATTTGAAAAATAATTTAGATTGTGTTAAAGCATGCCTAAATAAAGAAACCAGTAAAATGTGACTATATATCCAAGTACCTACCTCAGGAATCAACTTGGGTTGGAACCAACATTATATATTTTTCATTCATACTCAACAAGAATTACATAATCATTTAAATTTATCAATTATTCAATCCTTATTAAATTATGAAAGTATTGAGATTTTTCCTACAACTGACATCCTCCGTATAATCCACTCAACAAAGATGTCTTTAAAGACCATCTATGTAATCAACGTTGAGACAGAATCCAAGCTTGTGATTTATCTCTAATAACACATCATAAGATATTCAATTTAATATTTCATATACTATGTCTGAGCCCATCCACTAAAATAGTGATTGACTCCTGGGTCTGTCCACTAAATGTGATTCACCCAATTCATTAATATGTCTGAACTGTTTGTCATATTCAATTCACAAATCATTAACTCACAACTGTTTTCATCAGCCATTAATTCATTTCATGTAGGACCAATTGGACCCATATTCCAATGTAAATTAATGGTTGTATGACATCATGTCTAGCATCCTCATGATTATTTGGAGTGTCGGCCCTTTTCTCACAACCCATGGGTATTTGGAGAATCAGTAATTGTCTCATAAAAGATCATCTGCATGAAGGCTAGTTGTAGAATGCCAGGTCTATCACCCAATGAGTATTTGGAGAATAAATCCCTATCTCACAACCCATTTATTAATCATACATTTATATTTATCATTGGGTTATAACACCATGTCTAACACCCCAAAGTCATACATTAATTAATTAATCAGAATCTATTAATTAATTAAACAACTAATTAACAACATAAATATCCCATAAAAATTCTACAATCAATTAACAATTCCGCATATCAATAGTTTATAATTAATTATCAATTAATTATTCATAATTTACTATACCAAATATTTAACAAGTCTGAACCCATCCACTAAAATAGTACTTCTTCTAGGAATTTGACAATTAGCATGCACGTCATAAACATCTTGAGTGAAAAATACTGAACAAGGCCCACATATATATAATCCATCTCACATAGGATATCACATTTATAACCAATCCATCTTAAATAACATAATGTATGGAAAATATACATGTATCTAATGGTATTATTTCCCAACAGTCATAAAAATTAATCAAATCAAAATCATAAATTAATCTATTAAAATTAATTAATTCCACAATTAAATAACTAAATCATATCTCTTTAACCACTTCATCAATTAATTTATAATTTAAAATTTATCATGTAATAATTAATACATCCCTTAATTTTTACAAGATTCCATTTTATATTCTGAATATATCAAAATATTCCATATTCTCAATATTCAGTAAATTCCACCACTTCCTAACTCATGTCATGATAATTAAATCATCGATAAATTAACATATTACTCAAAAATATCCATTCAAATAATTTAACTTCTTAAACATATTACACAAAACAAAAATATACATTATTAAAACTATCACATGATCAAGTCCTCATTTATCTCATGGGGCGAGATCATTTAAAAACAATAAATGTGTAATGCATCGACAAATAATATATCTGTACGAGAAAGAAGAAATTTAAAAAATGTAAACCACAATAACCATGATATTAAATAACCACTAACAAGAAGTTTATCATTAATACGTATTTCAATAAAACATAGCAGTTCCATAAACATGGAAACTCACATTGTCAATTTATTTAATTAATCTTATTATCTTTGTTAATTAAATAGAAAAAGATTTAGAAACCTACCTTTGTGTGGCACTATTTTTATTCTACAATGCTTTAATGTACATTGTGGAAACCAATCCACAACAGTTCTACAGTCGTATGCATGCATGAATATATATATATATATATATATTAATATTTCTATGTGAACGTTGAGGACATTGATCAAAAATAATAAGCATATAAAACTAGTGCCCAAAATCAAAGAAGTAATGAAAAACACACCTTCAACATGGTACCAGGAACTCATAAAAAATTAATAGGTCTTAGTATAACCGTTGAAAAACCAAACAGTAGGATTAGAAATTTACCTGAACCAGTGAAAAAATAATAATTTTAGACCATCCACTTCACCCTTTCCAGGGGTTGTTGGATTATGGACCAATGGGTCACAATTAAACATTATAATATCCTAAAAATAGAGGAACACAACAAATTGATTAAACCCAAACGTGAGGGTTTTGGATGAGAAAACAAGGAAAGAGACAGATGATTTAAATGGATGATGAGAATCAAGAGTTATATGTAGAAATACTCACCATGATGAGGCATACAAGATTCATTAAGAGTCTATGTGTAATCATCTCATGCAAAGTGGTGTCTGGGGGAGGGGGTGGTGTGCCTCTAAGTACTGCTTAGAGGTCTGTCATTCCACGGGGGCCGCATACTGTAGGAGCTCCACCTGGGTGTCATGCTACTTCAGGGAGGGTCGCCCAGGGGTAGCACCCTGCTGGAGGTCCTAACGAGGAGGGCCATGGAGAGGAGGAGGTCGGACATAATTCTGCATTGCACACAGAGGAGGAGAAACATGGGTGTCACGCAACCTACTGGTCGCACCTCCCTTTTTTATTTTCTTTTTCCCCATAAATTAATCTATATAATTAATTGAAAATTATAAAATAATAATACTCATTTAAAATTTATTATTATTATTTTTATACACACATTAAACAATTATCTAATAAGTGAAAAAATCACCATTTATTTAAAAACGATTTGGTATTTATTACTCTCTTAATAAACGTTTTTTAATTAAATATGAAACACCATATTGGTCATTAACATATTTTGACATTTATTTAACTAATAGAAAACAAAAATAACAATAAAATCATCATTATTTTTATTCCAAATTTCATTAATTTAAAACCCAAACCCCCAATTTTTTACAATATCATTAATATGAAAAAAAAACTCCAACCCATAGCCCCTAATTAAATTTCCATAATAATAATAATAATTATATATATATAACTAAAATAATAATATTTCCATTATTATTATTTTTGTAAACATTGATAAACCCAACACCTTTATTTAATTACAATGCTTCATTAAATCTGAAAACCCCCAATTTATTAAACTTGTCTTTGAGAAGCTCAAAAGCCGTATTAAATTCAAATAAATTATAAACTCTATTATCATGCAATTAAAATGTCAAAGCATCAAAATAATTTTTGACGCCATAATAATAATAGTAATAATAACATTATTATTATTAGAAACTTCCTCCATTTAATAATAAATATTCCATTAATAATTTTGAAAATATGCATTTAATTAAAAAGGTTCTTCGATAACCCCAAAATCCACCTAAATTTTTTTCAACCGTCATTTAATTAATTCTTTGTCATATAATTAAACAACCTCAATAATAATAATAATAAATTCATTATAATTATTATTATTATTAAAAGATTTTTTTAATTAATCATATTCTCTCATATAATCTTATTTAATTAAAATAAATAAATAATTAAATAGGGTAAACTTTACAAGTTAGACTACAACCATGCGCTACCAGTGCAGATCCTTTAGAGTTGACTTTTTTGGATCTGGTTCTCCGAAAACTCATAGGGACGCCCTCCAAAAATATCAAGTTCCTGCACATGTCCATAATGATCTCCTTTATGAGTTCCAAAACATGGAATAAGAATTCGGGAACTCAGTTTAAAAACTGACCAATCCATAAAATGAAAAAAAATTGCAAAACCATCGTATTTTAACCCTATTCAAAAATACGGGACCTTACATTCTACCTACATTAAAAACATCTTGTCCCCATGGAGCCATCAAGAACAACTACTTAAACAACTAAACTACCATGGTCATTTATTATCATTATAATTGATGTGGTGTGTTCCCAATGCCAATCACACATTAAACCCTTCGCAAGCCTAACGACTAAGCCTTTTAATCTAGGTCTAATGATCACTTTATTGCCTAAACATCGCAACATAGCCTATATCTATGGCTGTTATAGGGACCTCATCAATTAAAATAGTTGAACCTCAAGGATCCAATTGAACAGGTTGAACATGATTCCCTTAAAAGACGTCACAGACCAGAAACCCGCATTATCTCAAGAACAAATGACATGTCTTTAAAACATTTCTAAAACCATACGCATGTATATTGAATTCTTTTCTTGACATCTGGTGACATTTCCATGTTAATCCATCTAAATGCTATTTTAAAAACAACTGGGCCCAACATGAATAAAGGAGTAGCCATAGAAACCATGCAACTCGTGTACTACCTAGATAACAACCATTCATCAGGCCCAACAAAATTTTAAACATTAATGTAGTGTAAGACCAACGTTATCTTACTGTCTCTATAAAGAGTTCAAGATAGGGTATATTCTCATCTATGTAGGAAGTCCACACTAAGAAAAAACCAAGTCCACTAAAATGTTTAGTGGAACTACTTCCAGAAAATCAGTTTTCAAATCTTGGCATCTAATGCCAACATGTTTACCAAAACTGATTGGACACTTCACACCTTGGGGATTGCCATGGTGTCCCATGAAAAGATCATCTACTCAACAATATTCTATTTTATAACACATTAACTCATCCATGTGACATTACAAGAACCATGATCACCATGTCAATCATTGATCATAATACCTGTAAATAAATCTACCAGCATGGCATAATAGTCGAGTCCCAAGAAGTCCTCCCGAATAGTGGGAAGAATATTTTTTAACGGCCTAGAAATTTATTAGGGAACTACCTATTAATAGTTAGACCCTTATGAAACATAAATATTGACACTCTCTCATGGTCACAAAAAACCGAAATAACAAGATTAAAAATGTATGTATTCTTTTTATCCATATTAATGAATTCATTTCAACATTTCACCATATGAATAAATTTCAACAAAGTAATAATTTTTTTATAACAAGTCACTTGGTTTTCAAAACAACTCCCAACCAAAAAATTGGCCTGCAATCACAACCATCCTCTTTAATAATCTATCATTCAGTTAAATTCAATTTGAAACAGATAATATAGCTTCTAAATTCCTCTTACCAAGAAAGTGACCTCCGAGGGACCCATTTTTTCAATTTGGGATCTTGAAAAAAAAACCAAAAAACAGTTCATTTCAATCGAAACTCAGCAGTTTTACATTTATATCAATTTTCAATCATAGAATTGTTATATAAGTTTCAAACACTTGGGTGGCCATCAACCAATCTATAAGGTTCCCATACACCTTATCGCTGGAATTTGGCTCCCATTTATCACAATAAACATTGATTTAACATTTTAACATTAGAATCCCTTACATATATAAGAAAATCTTTAGCATGTTATCATAAGCAGTAACAATACATCATGATATTACACAGAATCATGACACAACAACAAAACAAGTAAATAACTGAGACAGTATGGCATATAATCAGACCAACATGTTAAATCTATCATAGAAACTTGCTATCTATTGAGGCATGCTAATGAAGATCAAAACATGGAATTACCCCCAAGGAACACAATCCAAATGGGTAGGAATCCTAATAATGAAACTACATGGAATGTTATATACATGACGTGTGTATCTCTTTGTTCCTATGATGATATGTATACAAATATTACTTGACATATCAATCCAATACATGTATTTTTAAAAATCCTCAAAATGAGTTAGCAGTAGAAAATTCACCACTCACTCAAGGTGAAATCACATCAATTGTAACCTCTAATAGTAAAATAAAATATTCGCATCCTTATCCACTATGTCATTTCCAATACATTGGGTGATCAGTCCAAAGCATGGTTATTAACCGAAGCACTAACACATTCCTAGTCTCTTGTCTACCAACCCAAAATAGAAAGAAAAAATGAAAAATAAACAACTTGAACCTTATGATACCACATTGTAACATCCTAACCCAGATCACCACAAAATTTATGGCCGGACCGCTCACCACATGACCCCAACCGTGTGTCCCCAAACGCCAGAGGCTGCCAAGTAGCAGTGAGGGTCTAATGATAGTTAGTGGGGAGACTATACCCTCTTATCAGTGTTTCATTTTGATATATCAATGTAAATAACAATAAATATCGGATCCAGTTATACATAATTAAAAAAATAGCAGATGAAAAATAGTACGCTTTATATAGAGGTAGCCATAACCAATTATATATCATATGCATGCATGACATGCTAATTATACAAAAAAATGAATATAGTTAACAAAATATCATTCTTTACCTTCATATATTGAAATAAATAAAAAATTACTCATAGCCGCAAGGGTAGACTCCTTGAGCATTCCGAGCTTCCACTCTGTCCTCTACTCTTATCTCCCATGTAAATGAAAACAACATAATCTTGCAACCAAATTTAATCTACTCAGGTACCCTAGTGAAATGGTTTCCATGTAGGGAGTGAGATATAAATCTCAGTAGGTAGGGACCACTGGTGTCTACCCCAAATCCATACATTTGGAAATTAATTTAAACTATGCAAAAGCATGAATAAATAAAGTATTACAATGAAACTATACACCCAAGTACCTACTTCATCCCACAGTTAGTGTGAAAACCTATATTATACATTTTTCATGCATACACAACAATCATTACATAATCATTTTTATTTATAAATTATTGAAACCTCATTAAATTACGATAGTCTTGAGATTCGGGTTATACTTGACATCCCCCTTATAAGCCACTCACAATAGATGTCTCTAAAGACCATCTATGTAATCAATGTGAAGACAGAATCCATGATTGTGAATTGTATTGGATAACACGTCATTATATATTCAATTTAATATTTCATATACTATGTCTAAGACCATCCATTGAATTAGTGATTCACTCCTGGGTTTTTCCAGTTATAGTGATTCACCCAATTCAATAATATGTCAAAACCCTTTCTCAAATTAAATTCCCAAATCATTATGTCCCTATAGTTTTCATTAACCAATATTTCATTTCATGTATGACCAATTGGACACATAGTCCAATGTCAATTAATGGGTATAGGACATTCTTTATTGAACCCTCTTGAGTATTTGGATTGTTAGTCCTCATCTCAAAACCCAGGGGTATTTGGAGTATTAGTCCATGTCCCATAAAATATCATTCTCATGCAAGCTGGGTGTAGAACGCCATGTCTATCACCCTGTGTGAATTTGAAGCATTAGTCCATGTCTCATAACCTGTCTATCAATCATACATATATATTTATCACTACTTTATAATTCCAAGTCTAACACCACCAAACCATACATTAATTAATTCATTAATTAATTAATCAAAATTAGTTAATTAATTCATCAACTAATTAAGAACATAAATCTCGATTCAAAAAAAATATGCAATCAACTAAACATTACACTTCTCAATACTTAATAATTAATTATCAATT